>OY759171.1:2307075-3507075 GCA_963662145.1 Sturmia bella | reverse complement strand
AAGTCATTGCATGTTGGCCACACATTTGACTCATCTGCGAATCATTCAAGTCCACACAAGTCTGCCATGAAAGTTAACTTTGCTGACAGAAAAATGTTTGCTATTGCATCACGTTAATATGTATGTGCAAACAAACGCTCAACATATGTATTTCAAGCACATATACATAAACCAAGAAATTATTATAATTATTTTGTAAACAAATTTGTCTTTTACTGTCTGTACGTATGTACGTATGTACATAAATTTTATTTATACATATGTACATACATACATATGTATGTGCTTTCTAGCGACGTTTTAATTTTGAAGTACATTATTTATAGCTGAATTAAAGATAACGGCTGTGACTTTACTGAGGCAAATCCATTTAAGCTTAAAAAAATCATTCGATTTCTTCATATCAATAATAATAAATTACGACCTGGAAAATACTACACAATTTATACGCGAATGAACTATTAAAATTTAGATAATAGAGTTTTTTTCGCACAACTTATCACAGAAAGAAATCATTATGCCTATTTCGGTCGTTGGGATCTAATATTGTAGTTAGTTGTCGTTTTTTAGAACCGACATCTACAAATGTACGTGTTAACATGAATCTTTTTTTGTGAGACAAAATGAGTAAAAATTTAATGCACTGGTTTGTTATGCAAAACGCTGGTTTTACAAAAATTGTACTAATCAAAACTTATTTTGCTCATGCAGAACTCAAATTCGAAAAAGACAGTGCCTTCATAAATGCATCTGAGATAATTATTTTCTGTCTGTTCAGTACACTTATAATGCAAATATGTACGTTGCACTCACTCTGCATTAACATTGACGCATGTGAGTCATGATTTTAATATGGATTCAGTGTACAGAGTTTTGAAAAACAAAAAAAAAGTAATTTCACTTTCCATCAGGATACGGCCTCAATAAAAGTACTTTTAATTAGTATGAAAATTCAATTATTCAAGGGGTTCTTTCACAAAAACTCTGTTAACGATTTCCCTAGAAAATGCATATATGTATGTACATACATATGTATGTAGAGATTCGTAGATTAATGAAAATATTTAACAATTCATGTCTTCATAGGAGTTGACTTAAAATATGTGCACGTTTCATAGCCCCAAGTTTTTAAAAGCCGCTATATCTTAAGCTCAGACCTGCTTGCTAGCAGGAAGATTTTTTTAATTTTCCAAATTTTTTTTAGAATAAGATTTTAGAACATTTTTTCCCAAAAATAAACATTTTTAAAATTATTTTTAATTTATTTAATTGAATAAAATTTCAATTTTGGAGAAATGCCCAATTAGTTAAATTTAAATCGCCAAAATCTAGTTTCCTTTATATTTTCTTCGCCTAATTACCCAAATATGACAACAACAAAAACTTGTTGCTTGTGAAATTTAAAATGTGCTGTGCGGTAATAAAATAAGGGCTGCGATCTCAAGATTCCAAAACAAATGTGGGGCTCACCTTCCCGCAAAAACCAAATTCATGATGAAACACACGCAAAAAAATTCCGCTTTCCGTCTTCAAAAACATATTAACATATTCTCATAAGAGCCTCATTGAAGGTTTAAGTTCTTTGCTGATCGAAAGCAAGAAAGAAAACAACGAATTTACAAAATAAAATTGAGATTTTTGCTATCAAAATAAGATGTTTCTACTAAAATGTCTGGCACCACTGCTCGAAGTGAAGATTACCGGATTTTCAAATACCCAGCAGTCATTTTTAAACTCCCTTTCCCTTGCTAAAGAACCCTAACTGTTGGCAAAATTATAAATATACATACATATATGTATGTTTTATTTTAATAAAAAACAAAAATTAGTCAGCTTATTATTCGAACAATGAAAAATAGATACTCTTAATGCAATTGGGTTAGTCCGGCCAAATGTGTCTTTTTTATATAATTGTATTCAAAAATATACATATGTATGTATGAGTATGCACAATGTACACATTTACGATGAATAAGCATGCAATGTAATGTAAAAAAACACTGTATTTTTTATTGACTTGACTGGTTTGTACACCAAGGATGATAGGTAAGCTCTCAGAATGTACTCGTCATGAATGATTAGTCAGTCATGATGGACCTATCTATGTTTGCTAGTTAGTTTTGTCCAATTTCATATCAAGACTGGCAAGTAAATAGTCGGCAGCATAATACATACAATTAATAATGTAGCCTCATAAGCTGAACCGTTAATCATCTGACTTCGTAAAACCGTCAAGAGAATGCTGTAAAGTTTATAGCACAAATTCATCACAGATATGTATGTATGTATATGTGTATGTGTATACCTATACCTACATGAGAATAAAAGCTTTTATTCGGAAATTGTCACATCTGTAGTTCATTATAAGTTTGTGTATTTCTTCAATTTAGATTTTTTTCAATATAATTTGTATTCATTCAATTTAAATTTTTATTTCTGCTTATTTAGTGTAATTCCAATATCAATTCAGATTTCTGGTAATTAATTTACAATTTCTCAAAATCAATTAATTTGTCTAAGTGGGACTTGTGCAAACTCAATGCAAAAGGGCACCTACCTCTACTTATGTATGTAAGAATAAATAAAGTCATTGTGAAAAAAATATACATACCCAGTATATGTATAGGGAAAACCTCGAGTTCAAAAGTAAACAAACACTCAATTAATAACAAATTATTAAGTTTGTAAACAAACCTAAAGTATGTACATATGTAGGTAGCATGTACATATGTATGTCTCTTTTTGCATAATTAGGTACATGCTCCAGTATAAATTGTGCGCATAATGGTTCTAATGTTTGTAATCTAGTTGCACTTTCAAAATCGTTATCTAATATTTTGAGTAGGTGTTACTGAATACGTACATACATAGGTACATACATATGTACATACATGTATGTATGTAGATCTGATGAAACTAGTATCAGTTTTGCCATAAAAATAGCGTACATAGTTAACTAGTACCTAGCTAAATATGCATGTATGTATGAAAGTGAAATTAGTGAAATCACTATTTCTTACTTTTTCCAAGCCTTGCTTGGTTTAGGCGCTGAAACTTGCATATTTACCAAAATGACAAAAGTAATGATATCTACTAATGTACCTATGTACACACATACATACATAACTAAATTAAAAAAATAAACAGGCATACATGAATTTGTATGTGTGTGTGTGTGTGTTGTTGTGCAACAAACTATTCAGCACCGCTGCTGCCTTGCAACCCAGCAAGTGCATTTTGCTCACAATTTGCTAATCATTCCTAATTTTTAAAACTAATGACAAACGCAAATTTATTAATATACATACATATGTATGTGTACATAGGTATATACCTGTGTACCCTTGTGTATACTTACTTAAATATAAATTAACATAAACAATTGTTTTCCAGAAATTTACATAAACAGTTTCACTTGAAGCAGCGTTATAGTCGTTTTGTTATTAAACAAATTCTAATTCTTGCTGATAGAAACAATTCACTCACAAACTTTGCATGTCTGAAAATCTGCAACTACATATGTACATATTTGCAAATACACAACAATTGTAACGGAAAGACAACAACTTCAATTCTTCCTCACCAACAAAATCATATTTTTACTTTTCAATTTGTATGAACTTTTCTCTTCACAGTATTTTAAAAGAGAGTGTTTCTATTCTACTCGTAGCGGGTATGAAAGAGTGATAGAGAGAGAGAGACGAAACTTTTCTTTTTATTAAAAGCCACATACACACATACGCACATATGTATATAAACTTTCATGTCGCCTGATGTTGTGTTGTGTTGTGTTTATTTCGGTGCGGATTTTGTTGTTGTTTTACTTTAGCTTAACATCATCGTATCATCTGTTGTGCTGCAATTTTTTTTTTATTTCTTTGGACTGCTTTTTCAGCTTTTTTCCTATTATTATTATTTTTTTTATGACACGACAACGTTCTGTTCCAAACACAAAGATTTTCAGACCACTTGTGTTGTGGGTTAAATGTGCGCTCACATTGGCACAAATTTATTAGTCTTCATTGACAGTTGAAAACGAGTAGACGTTCAAAGTTTGGAAACTCAACAAGAGGCAAAATCGTATTCATTGGAGGACTATTGAATTCCAATAAAAAACGAATTACAATAACATATTTAATTTGGAATATTGAAAAATAACGGATTTCTGTACAGAACCGCTAAGGGAAACGTAAAAAGTGTTTCTTAACAATTGGAATTAATAAAAAGAACTTGAAAGTGAAGCAATAAGCTATTAAAAGGAAAGAAAGCCACGAACATTGTGAAATACTTCTTCATTAGATTCTTGTGGAAGAATTATTGTTACTTAAATTAACTGAACTTGTGCTATACTCTACTGGACCTACGGTATTGCATATTTTCGTTAATTTTGTTTTACAACAAGAGAAAAGTTTCATTTATTAATTAAGTGAAACGCTTTGAAAAGAACTTTGCCAAAAACAGCACGAACAGGGCAAGAAGAAAAAGTAGCTGCTCTTATAAAAGTCGCCTGATTTTAAGGTATGTATTCATATGTGTACTTGAATGTGTCTAACCGCGTATACAAGCACCGAAGTAGCAAATGTTATAATAACTGAATGTACATACATATGTATGTATGTGTTTGTGGAAGAAAGGTCCTTTGAAAAAGAAACCCGCATAACACACTGACATTTAGGTGTGTCCTTGCAAAAATAATTTAACCACATTGGCATGAAAAAAAAAATTAACATGCCGGTTGAGAAATGTAAAAAGACTATACAATAAAAAAAAGCCAGTTTCACTACAAAATTTCTTAGTGAATCTGATCCATTGTAGCTGAAATGGCATATAGTTCGATTCAATACAGTCATGGCCATACAGTTCAAAAGTTCTTAATAATTACCTACATATGTATGTACATTTTGGTAATTTTCGTGATACATAAATGTAGTAACTACTAACCTTAGTCTTTATTCCGACAAATTGTGTGAATTCGCAATTGTAGTTGTTGTTTTGTTGAACCTTGTATAAGGAGAGTCAACTTCAAACACAATATGTCAATAGGTACTTACAAAAAAAAAAAAAAAAAAAATTAATAACTGGCTTGTAAATTTAATGGTTTTGTTTGAGGTTGTCGCCCCCCATATTCAACGTTCAGCGATACAACTAAGATTGTAAACTCAGCCATTGTTTTGATACAATTTTTTATATGTATATTGTGTTGTTACACTCAAGTTAGTGGTCTTTACATTTTAAGTAAAACATATGTGTATGTCGTGAAAAAAAAGTTTCATAGCTATCAACCTACCATTAAGTAAATTTGAAACTGCCAATAGATCTAAAACATCAATTATTGCAGAAAACTAAATTTTTGAGATACCGCCAAGGAACTCTAAAACAAAAAAGTAAGCGGTAGCTCAATTTAGAAAATCAAGCTGCAACGTATGTTAATGCCATTGGGTTTAGTTATCGCACAAAGTGGTGATGAAATATTATTATTTTCATCGGCAAAACAATTCTATCCAAAACAGACATTTAAATTGCCCCAAAATGAGCTCATTTTTTATTATAACATGTATGTATGTATATTTGTAAATGTTTCTTGGCATTATTTTTATTCATTTATTTTCTACATGTATGTATGTATTTATGTAACATACTTGCGCATGTTAGAGGAATTTTTTAGGTTTCTTAAGAACAGAAATCTGGTTTGTAGGACTTCATGCATTGTATCAATTATATGTAAAGGACACCATATAAATTTTAACAATTTATTTGTTGTTAATTGCTACAGAAATATACGCGTAGAATATACCATGTATTAGATTGTCGACTTGTAAGAACAAAATTTCATCGATATTGTGGCATTAATTATTCGATATATCTTTCAACATGAGAAAAAAAAAGTTTCATTACGACATAACAAAAAAATCATCGGAAATGATTGCTCGAATTTTAATACTCTCCCGCGTACCCGTAGATGGATCAAATGTATGACCAATACCCAATGATGTTGTCTCCAATATTTTGATCGAACACACCGAACTCGTACCGCGCCCCCTTAGGGGAGCTCCCATAACAAAAATACAAAAAATTTAAATTTTGGCCGCATCGAATATGATGTCTTTGATACATAGTGGCGAACCTTTTTTCCCTCATGCCAATAGCCCAATTATTATTATATTATTATGTTCATCGTTTTGCTGGCATGTAACATTCAACAGAATTTGCACACCATGTAAAGATATAAATAAATTATTTTACCCAAAGAGTTTAATTTTATTGCAAGAAATAACTTTATCAACAAAAGAAAGGAAAATCAAGAAATTGACATTGATCGTAAAATGCATCAAATATGAATCCTCTTTCAATTCCCCAAGCGATAAATCAGTTTTTAATCATCAAAAAAATATCATCCAAATTTTAGTTTGGATGTGTATTTGAATTATCTTAATTTGAAAAATATTAATTCATGCCCAAAATTGAAACTTTTCAAAAAACGTTTGTTGTATTTTTCATCTGTCTATATGTCTATAATAACACAACGGGACCTTTTCTAGGACCCAAGTGAGTCGGTCTCAGGGCCGGCGGCCCTCGTATCATAACATATGTCTATAACGTTTTTTGAAAAGGTTCAATTTTGGACCTGAATTAATACATTTCAATTGGATCTTAAAGCAAATAAATAATCAAGTTCATATTTTAATTTGAAAAACATTCATTCAGTTTATAAGCCTAGATGTATTGTCTAAATGTATGTATGTATGTATGCCTATTTGGAGAGATTACTGCAAGCACAATTCAAACAAAATGTTAAGCAAAAATGAAATGCTTGTGTAGTTATTTAACGGAGGTATTTGAAGTTTTCTCTCCAAATACAGCATTAACGAAGCAACTAGGCACTGTTTTCCAAAAACTACATACATACATACATACATATATGTATGTATTTACTGAGTTATAAATATTAAAATTTAATTATCTATTTAAATACAAAGCAAAAATGGCGTGATTGCAAAAGTAAATGAAAATAGAGATTGCAAAAATATTGAATTTATGTATGTATTTTTTGCAATGCAAATTGAAGAAGAAGAATACAACAACAAGCACATGCCATTGAACTTGAATTTCTTAAATTTGTTTTTACAACATTACACCATAAAATGAAAAAGTGCAGGGTCCTGCAATATTTATGAGTTTAAATTTATCCACAGCCACGAACTCATCAGTTTAGTCAATTCAAAGAATATTCACATCGATTGCTATTTATTAGAACAACGCTAAATGGTTTGTCCATATTTTATATCTATAATTAATGAATCATAAGTACACACTCGATAATACGTTCAAAGTGATTCATGATGTAACCTTCAAGTGATAACTGATTTTAACATAAATATAGATAAAACTAGTAACAATCGCTTAGAGAGCCAACATTTAGCGAGCACTTTAGAAATTCAACGCCCTTAAATCGGTTATATTATTGTGGATCTCTCTAAAACTATGTACATGCATGTACATAGGTACGTACATACAAACATATATTTTGGAGAATCGAAGGAAAAGGAATCTGAATCTGAAAATGGTAAATTTCATCAAATGTTGTAGCCTGAGATAAACGTTTCAATGAACAAAAATGTTGGTGAACAAAATTAAAATTAAAAATAATTAACTTTCAGTATAAGGTATGGTTTTACTTATACTGTAGCTGAAAAATTAGTATGTGGTTTATCTTGAAAAAAAAAAAAACAATGAAAATAAATCAGCAGTTTGTTTCTAAACGGAAAATCCGACTCTAATATAAACTCAAACATTTTTATTGTATTTTGATATGGTTACCTACCATTAAGAATAAATATTAAATTGAATAATAAAATAAAATTGTGACTCTAGCTGGGGAACGAATAATCTATTTCGAAATCGCTTATACATTATTCAAAATTTCATAGAGTTTCACGTTTGAGACTTACATATGTATGTATGTGCTTATGAGGACGGACCACTTCTGGTATAAAAAAAAACCAAAACCTACAGCAAGCTTATGTTTTCGTAGAAAACTTTTTAGGTAGAATTTCTTTGAAAAACGCATAAAAAATTTTCTACAATTTGTTTTCATTGGTGTAGTGGAATTGGCCTAGTAACGCAATATAAACTCTCTGTAAATTTTATATTTTCACATAATATTTATTCATTGCTATTGAATAATACGTTATTGCAGTTGAGTATGAATCGTATTTGTCTTTTTAATTTTTCAATGTATAATAATCAAAACACCAAATTTCATTTACAACTATTTTTTTATTAGTACCTATCTATTATTATTTTTTTTTATTTTATTTGTTTTGCGGAAAAAATGTCTACATTAGCTTTTGCGTTTTTACAAACACCCTGTATTCATAAATATTTTTATTACTGAGCTTATTACATCAAAGTGTTAAATACCTATATTTTTTGGAATTATCAACAAAACCTTCAGAACTAATTTTTTGAATTTTCTGAGTAAGCTGGGAAATCGCCAAATCTGTTGGCCCTGCTCTCACTTAGATATGTTTGTATATGTGCATAGATACAAATCTTTAAATGTGTACATATTTATATATAAACATACGTATGTAGGTATGTAGTTATACTTTTAAAGATTTTACCCAATTTTTTCTATGAATTAAAAAATCGTATGATCTTTTTGCAAAGAGATACCAATCGTTTTCACTCTGTGCATGGAAAGAAATCTCTCTTCTCATTCAGTAGTATCACGTTTTTTAAACTTGAATTCTCAAACATAAACAAAACGAAAACAAAAAACCTAAAAAAAATTTCTCACATACATACATATATACACATGTATGTATGTATGTTAATCGTACGATTTGTAAGAGACACGCTCTTAGCGTGTGTACCTACGCATGTTGTATTGCTTATTAAAAAATTAATTTATACATATACCTACCTATTAAAATGAACAAAAAATGTATATGTAAGTATATGCATATGTACATACATATGTATATACCCCTATAAGAACACGTGGTGTAAATGCATGCATAATAGGTTCTAATGATTCTTGAATTTCTTTTTGCACTAAAATGTCATAGTTTAATTAATTTTTAATTCCTAAATTAAAAAAATGTTTAATAATAAGTGTTTAAAGTTGATGAATGGGCATACTAATAAAATTATAAGTCACTTTATGTGTAGCGCAAGAAGTGTTTTAATTATTTATATATTTTTTTTTTAATTTATTACATTTGTTTTGTGAATTAAACACATACATACATACATATGTACATATGTACTTACTTATCTAGTGGCATACATATGGATTTATTTTTATTGCTTATATGTATGTATGTATAAATATGTATGTGGGTATAAAAAGTACTAGATTATTCAATTCCACATCGATTGGCTTAACCAAATATTTTTCGATTTTAATAAAAATTTCATTAAAACCTAGACTTAAGGTCACAATCGATCTTACTTCGAAATAATTTCTGTTATTAATTAAAAAATGGCCCCATATTGTTACTGATGTTATTTCACAAATACTAGTAGGTACCTATATCAATATTTTTCGATTTAGCAATCGATATTGTGTCAACAATTTTTTCGTTAGCTTTTGGCATGAGAAAATAATTTCACTATGACATGTCCGATTTGCAATATTTTTGTATGGCAGCCCCTAAATGGGAGTGAAATGGGGTACCTATTTGTGTTCAGAAAAGATATTGGTGAAAAAAATTATTGCCACTTTTAAGATTTTAGTGAACTAAGATCAAAAGAAAATATAAATAAAAAATAAATATTTCAAAGAATTAATAAAACAATGTCCTTGAGAATTTCGGTTGCCATACAAAACTAAAAATGTTGCCCTTTGCTATAGAACCGAAAACGACGTTAGTGTGGATTTATTTTGCACTTTTTTGGTTAAAATGTGATTTTTAAGAGTTTAGCGAGATTAAGATCAAACGAAAAGATTTTCAAAACTATGAATGAGTAAAAAAGATGAATAAAACCCAGCTCATCATCAATTCTGTGGAAAAAAATGTTGCACTTATACCTATTAGAAAAGAAAACAGCATAAGATGTAGTAGTTCTAAGTTACAGGTTGTTGAACTAGGTACATACAATGTATGTATGAATACCTTTTCATTGACACATTAAGTCGCCTACATACATACATACTATGTACATAGTTGTGCCGCATTTTACTAGTTCCGATTGTTTACTCATGTACAAATGCACATACATATGTATGTATGTATGTATGTAAGTATATATGTAGGTATCTACAGATTTGTTGCGCTATTTGTTTGTTTATCCTTTGATTTTTTTTAATAGAGGTTTATTGAGACTATTGATTGCGCGCTTTACTTTATTCATTAAGTTGTCAACGATGATTTGTGCGGTTATTTTATTATTATTTATTTTTGATTTTAATGTTTTGCAAAGTTTCTCTTGAAATCAAAAATTGAGAGATAAGGTGGCGTGATTTGAATTTTTCAAGTTCAATGTGAGTAATAAACAGCGTTGCCATTCTAATTTTTTTTTTGCTAAATCTGCAAGCTACCAATATAGTTTAACCCTCTAATTCATAAAAATTATTTCGGGCTTATAAGGCTCTTATTTGACATATTTGTATGGAAAATCTGTCAAATAACAGTTTAATAAACCTAAAATATTTATTATGAATAAGGCCCTAATTTTTTAAGTGATTTTAAATTTATATGATTTTAATGAAATGACGGATTTTTTTTAGTAAACACTACTAAATACAGAACGAAGTGAAAAAGTACATACCTACATGCATATAACAAAATTAATTAATTTACATATACCTACATACATACATATGTATGTATGTCCCTATCTAGGTTAGGTTAGATGTGTACAATATGTGTATGTGTTTAGATATCTACAATCACTTAGATACCTATATCTATTAATGAATGTGGAATTTGACTCAGTGATGGGATTTGTGGTGCAATTCTGCCAAATTTTCTCTTACTGTTGGATACAACATTTATATCGTCATCTAGTGGTTGCTAAGGCCTATCGTCCATTACAAAATTGAGCTAGTTAGGTAGGTACCTATCTCCATATTAAACGACATTTTAAATTAATGATTAACATCAGATTCTAAAGCAGTATCAGACTTTACTGCCTTCGTAAATTGTCGTGGCAATGAAGCAAATAATTGATAAAAAAAGTGTGTGGCGTCTTCGAACAGCTAGTTGTCCACCTAGGTAAAAAGTCGTTGATGTTTTTTTTGCCTGCTTTAATCAATCACAAAAATAATATACAACGAACTTGAGCCTGATAAACGTATTACAAAATAATAATAGGTATAAGAAAAGCTTCGAATAATAAAAATGAATTAATATAAAAAAAAAATAATAATTACGACAGCTGTCTTGACAACACTTTCGAATGAACAGTTTTAGTTTACATTCTGTAAACTCGAAAACATTGTTTTATAAATACATCCATGTGCTTCTATACATGTAGGCATGCATACATTCATACATACATATGTATGAATGTGCGAATGCTTGAATACTCAACAAAAGCAAATTGTGCCGGTATCATTTACAAACTGAAAATCATGCGATACAATTTGAGCCAGTACTCTTGTGCACATATATGATGTATCTATGGATGTGAAAATACAAAATACATACAATCAAATATAACCTCTCTCTTTGAAAACAGTAAAACAAAAAAGTGTACGAACATCAATTCGACGGCAAAATGTCAATGCATCTCTATGATTTTGCGTGTTTTCATGGTGAAGCTCTCAAAAGCTACAGGAACCTATGTGGTTGTTGTAGGGTTGACAGTCTCACCACCATTTTTACACAAAAAAAAAAAAAAAAATACAAGAAAATAC
Source organism: Sturmia bella (assembly GCA_963662145.1). Classification (NCBI taxonomy): domain Eukaryota; kingdom Metazoa; phylum Arthropoda; class Insecta; order Diptera; family Tachinidae; genus Sturmia; species Sturmia bella. The sequence continues at coordinate 3,495,209 of OY759171.1, read as the reverse complement.
CTATGTTGTTTTGCTAGAGTTGTACTGACTGATAGATAGGCCTTGCTTATGGCGTTACATCAAGAACATGTTACATTTATGCTGTTAATCATGTTCGTTCCTAAAAAAGGTATCTCGTTCTTTACATGATGTATGTATGTAGGTATTGTACATTAAAATACCATTTAATTATATAATCCCTCATTTTCTAATTATTGTCATCGTCATCACATCAAGTCAACAACGAATAATATTCAGCTCATTTATAGACATTTGACATCTTCTAGAACTAAGGGCTAAATAAAGCCTATTAATGAGCATCAATTGCTGTTGGTAGCGAAAAAAATAAATGTCAATTCTTTACGTTGACGAACTGTCTGGCTCACGATATCGTGTGGAATCACTCGTTCTCATAAATGCTACATTCAAACTAACAGCTAAACATGAAATTTTGCTGTTGCTTGGAATTTATTTATGACAACGAGTGGCTCGACTCGATATCGTAAGCCAGGCAGTTAATGTTGCGACGATGACTAGAGAAATCGAATATTGCTACGATGTCGTTTGATTGAAAATAAAAATATTCACATTTTGTTCTCCAACTTTCATCACAAGAAACACTTTTCGGTAAAGCTGATAACGTGCTGGCGTATATTTCTGTTTTAATATGAAATCATATTATTTCTAGATTGTCATGATACTGGAACAATTGAATTGTCAAATGAAAACTTGTAACTAAAATCAAATTTTCATAAAAATAAATGACCACTAATGAAAAAATTTGTAAACATTTTCATAACAAAGATATTTTTCCGTTGCCAGTGTTGATACTTCTCAAAGCCACTGTACGCGTGGACAAATTTTCTACAGTTTTTCTACTCACACATCATCACCACTCGTACAAGCAAGAAACGCAAAGCACTGAAGTAAGCCCGTAAATCACCTGATTTTCGTAGTGTATACTAACGTTTCAATTCCAAACGCTTCAAAAAAGCCAAATCAGCGAAGAGAAAAAACAGTGAGAACATGTAACCAAATAATTGTGTGGGATGGAAACGAACGGTTTTTGTATCTGTTCCGTGTCAAAGAGAAAATTTCATTATATCTGTTAATAAGAGAAAGTGGCGTACTGTAAATTTAAATCTTAATTTGTAAAAATTTCATCGGCACGGTTGCCAGACGTCGACATTTTAGGTTCTTTTATCACCAATTCACTTTGTGATATAAAATACCGATTACAAGGGAAATATCCTAAAAAACTACTACATGTTGAACGGTATCGGGAAACTATTTTTTCAACTCTTAGGCTGGGTTTTTGAAACTGAAAATAGATATGAGCAGCAATTATTTTCTATTTCATTAAAGAAGAACATTTTAAGCAAAACTAAGTTGCTCAGTTGAAAAATTTTATATAAAATTGGTAATGGTGGCACATATTTATTTTCAGTTTAACTAAACTTAGTTTAACTGAGATCTCAAAGGCTCCGCTCATAACCTCCTTTTGTCACCAGATTACTTTTTTTATTTGCATAAAAAATTGCTTATAGGGGAAATTAAAAAAAAAATGGAAAAAATGTTGTTTGATTCTTAATAATGTTCTAACATCAGATTAATTTCTCGCTATTTCTCGACTATATGTATGTACAGTGGAATCTCTCTTGAGCGGACACCGAAGGGACCGTTAAAATGTGTCCGTACAAGGGAGCTGTCCGGCCAAGAGAAAACTACAAATTTAAGTCAACAAAAATTTGTCTAAGATTGTTAGTTTTTATTTAAAAATACTTTTATTGAAAAAAAAAATAAACAATTCAATTGGGTTTAACAACAAAAAAATCATTAAATGTAGCTCTATATGTAATAAAAGTTTAAAATAATTTATGAGTACTATATTATTTCAATAAATATTCCTCCATCCTGGTTTGGCGTGTTTTGGTCTTAGCAATAACATCTTGAAAATGTAAGTCCAGCGATGAAAGTATATTCATAGCTTCTGTATCACCTTGGCATTACTCACATTTAACAATGTTATGTGATGTAGTAAATATTATAAACCGTGCCCTGTTGTTAAAGCGAACAAATTAAAAGAGTCTTGGCAAGCTTTTTTGTAAATTATGACATGAAAAAATCGGAAAAAATAAGCTAAATGTCCGTCTAAGAGAATGTTTTTTTCTCAAGCGGATGTCCGCGTCCGTTCATGAGAAGCGTCCGTTCAAGGGAAATCGACTGCAATGCTTTTCTTATGGAGCGCTGCCGGGACCTGGCAACAATGTCCGTCTAATAGAGGTGTCCGCTTATGGGAAGTGTCCGTTAAGGGAGATTCCACTGTATGTATATAGACCGATATCGGAAATTTAAATATTTTGCCTTCTTATGATCATGCCAAACAATATTACTAATTTTTACGCAAAAAAAACCAAAACCGATCTAGAATAATGCATATATATTTACATTAGGTTGGGCCGAATTGTAAGTACCAAAATTTGTCGATGATAAGAAAAAAATTTCGCAACGGTATGTATGTATATAAAAAAAAAACATTTTCGAGACGTCTGAACTTAATTTTTTTTTTTTTTCATTTTTGAGGCCCACTAAGGAGGCGTGGTACGGGCTCAGTGTGCTCGAAAAAAAAATATTTGAAAGAAAAAAATGATTGATTGCAGTTGGTCATATATTTGACGCCTCTACGGGCATCGTGGCACTGATTATTGTGATGGAGCGAATCAAGATTGAAGAAAATATGAGTCCGTAGAGGAGTTAAATGTATGACCAACCCCCAATAAATTTTTCGCCTGATTTCTTTTTTTCGAATACACTGACTCCATACCACTCCCATACTAAAATAAATGAAATTGAAATTCGGATGCCTCGAAAACGATGTTTTGATATATCTATGGAGTTGGAAATGAAAATTGTGAAAATTGAATTAAGAATGTAGATATGTATATACCCTTAGCACTTGTTGTGAAGGATATAAAACCATACAATCGAAACTGTAACATGTAGGATTATTGAACAGTTAAAGTCCTTTGTTGGAATCTGGGCTAAAGATTGATCTAATAGGAACTTCATATGTAGTTTTTGAATTGTTATGACCTCAGCTTTATATGAGAATTTGAACTAGATCTGTCATATCATTCAAATCAATAATTACTTGAATAACAAATGCCATATTTTAGACCCTGATTTTTAATTGGCAAAAATTAAGCTCAACTTTCTCAAAATAATTTATAATAACGCCTGGCAATTTTGTTCGTTATATGAAATCTAAAAATTTGACATTAACTGCTAATATGTACCCAAGATTAAAAAAAAAGTAAACATATTTTCATTTTATTGTTTTCTTTCAATTAACAGCTTCCTTTCAAACTGTTGAGAACCGAAAATAAAATTCATTCTTTACAAACTGCCCATCAATCGCAGCAACATTCAGTCAACAATCATAACGTCACCTCGTCATCGTCGCCATCTGTGCAAAAACCTGGTAGTAAGGGGAAATCAGCCAATCGCCGCAGGAAAAGACGCAACAAACAGCAACAGAATTCTACGCAAACGCAACAAGATTGCCAACAAAAGCAACAAAACGACGAAACTGATAAGATAGTAGTTGTAGTTAAAGAGGCTGCAACAGCAACAACAAACAGCAACTCTTCTTACTTATCATCTGCTCCTGCAGCATTCAACGCAGAAAATTTTAATTCAAATTCAGTTGAACGAGCCAATAACCACATCCACAACATGCCTGCCCGTTTTGCAGAAGGAGGAGTTGTAAATGAAAATGATGAGCGCAATGTCCTCAACGGACGTTTCGGTACATTTTCAAATGGCGCCTTAACTACTGGTGATATTGCTATTACTGGGTTTTCTGGTCGACTGCCTGAAAGTTCGAACATCGAAGAGTTTAAAAATAACCTTTTCAATGGAGTCGATATGGTGACTGATGATCCGAGGAGATGGGAAAGGGGATTGTACGGCTTACCAGCACGTTTGGGTAAAATCAAAGATGAAGATTTGGAACATTTCGATCAGCAATTCTTTAGTGTTCATCAAAAACAAGCCGAATGTATGGATCCCCAAATGAGAATGCTACTAGAATGCACACACGAGGCCATAATTGATGCTGGCGTCAACCCCTCGGATATAAGAGGTACCCGTACAGGTGTCTACGTTGGCGTATCAACCTCAGAAACTGAACAATACTGGACAGCTGATGAAGATCGTGTGAATGGTTATGGTTTGACCGGTTGTGCCAGAGCAATGTTTGCTAATCGAATATCTTATACTTTCGACTTTAAAGGGCCCAGCTATAGCGTTGATACAGCTTGTTCTAGTTCTTTGTATGCCTTGGAACAAGCATTTTCTGATATGAAAGCTGGAAAATGTGATTCAGCCATCGTTGCTGGCTCAGGAATCATTCTAAAGCCAACGATGTCTCTACAGTTTAAGCGTCTGAACATGATGAGTCCCGATGGTATGTGCAAGGCATTTGATGAATCTGGAAATGGTTACGTGAGAGCTGATGGTGTGGTAGTAATCTTCTTGCAAAAGACCAGTAATTCCAAACGTGTTTATGCCACGGTCTTGAATGTACGTACCAACACTGATGGCTACAAAGAACAAGGTATTACTTTCCCCGACGGAAGAATGCAAAACCGTTTGATTAGAGAAACTTATGAAGAAATCAACTTGGACCCCAATGAAGTGGTGTACGTTGAAGCCCATGGCACGGGCACTAAAGTAGGTGATCCTCAGGAAATAAACTCGATAACTGACTTTTTCTGCAAGAACCGCAAAAGCCCACTGCTTATTGGCTCAGTCAAATCCAATATGGGCCATTCCGAACCAGCCTCTGGTGTTTGCTCCATTGCAAAAATCTTGATTGCCATGGAGGAAGGTGTTATTCCGGCAAATTTACATTTCAATAAACCCAACAGTGATCTGTATGGTTTAATGGACGGGCGTGTGAAAGTGGTTGACAAAAATCTTCCTTGGGATGGCGGCATAATTGGTCTTAACTCGTTCGGTTTTGGTGGCGCCAATGCGCATGTCATTTTAAAATCCAATCCCAAACCTAAAGCTATAACACCCATCGTTGGGCCGCCAAAAATATTGGTTTGTTCCGGACGTACTTACGATGCTGTTCAGGAATTATTAGAAGACGCTACAGCCCACAGTGATGATGATGAATACTTGGCCTTAATTAACGACATACATTCAAAGAACATTCCACTTCACTATTACAGAGGTTATTGCGTTATGGACAGCAAAGGATCCTTGCAACAAGAAGTTATGGAGTGCAATGATGACAATCGTCCTATTTGGTATATATATAGTGGCATGGGAAGCCAATGGGCCAGTATGGCCAAGAATCTTATGCACTTCGAAGTGTTTGCTAACTCCATCCATCGCTGCGCTGAAGCTTTAAGACCTGAAGGCATTGACCTGTTAGAAGTTTTAACCAAATCCACCGATGAAAAATTCGAGAACGTTTTGAATTCCTTCATCTCTATTGCTGCCATGCAAGTCGCTTTAACAGACCTTTTGAGTTCGCTCAATATCAAACCGGATGGCATTGTGGGCCATTCTGTTGGAGAATTGGGTTGTGCCTATGCTGATGGCTGCTTTACACCCGAACAGACAGTTTTAGCTGCGTATTGGAGAGGCAAAAGCATCCAAGATACAAAATTGCCGGCAGGCAAAATGGCTGCAGTTGGTCTTGACTGGGAAGAAGCCCACAAACGTATGCCAGCTGACTGCTACCCCGTGTGTCACAACAGTGTTGACAATTGCACAATTTCGGGACCTGAGGCCTCAATAGACGCCTTAGTAGCCGAACTTTCCGCGGAAGGCATATTTGCGAGAGCTGTTAAGTCTTCAGGATATGCATTCCACAGCAAGTACATTGCCGATGCCGGACCAAAATTGCGCAAAAGCTTGGAGAAAATTATTCCCAACGCCAGGAACCGTACAGACAGATGGAAAAGTACCAGCATTCCCGAGTCAGCATGGAACACTCCTGTGGCGAAACAATCTTCGGCTGCTTATCACGTAAATAATTTACTTTCGCCTGTTTTGTTTTACGAGGCTTTACAACATATTCCCAAAAATGCGATTGCTATCGAGGTTGCCCCCACTGGCCTGTTACAAGCCATACTTAAGAGGGCTTTAGGTCCAGACGCCACTAATATCAGTTTGGTGAAACGTGGTCATGAGAATAATGTTGAATTCTTCTTAATGAACATTGGCAAAATGTATGCTGCTGGTGCCCAACCCCAGGTTAAGACTCTATCCAAACCAATTTCATATCCCGTAGGACGCGGTACGCCCATGTTAAACTCCAAGGTTGGCTGGGATCATTCGCAGAGATGGATGTTTCCCAAATTTGGCAAAGAGACAAGTTCTGGCGAAACAATTATTGAAATCAATTTAGAAAAGGAGAAAGATGCCTTCCTGGTCGGGCATACCATTGACGGTAGAATACTATTTCCTGCTACCGGCTACATGACATTAGCTTGGATGACCTTCGCCAAGATGAGGGGTATGGAATACCATAAGTGTCCCGTCATTATGGAAAATGTTGTTTTTCATAGAGCCACCATTCTCAACAAAGAAGGTGTTGTCAAATTTGGTCTTAATTTCTTTGACGGCACTGGCAACTTTGAAATTTGTGAAGGCGGCAGTTTGGCTGTTTCGGGCAAAATTACTATTCCTGAGGACATTGAAAGAGAAGAACTGCCTTTGGACGCTTTGCCAGCCAGTACTTTGGGCAAGAATTTGAATACTAACGATGTGTATAAGGAGCTGAGACTTCGTGGCTACGATTACTCTGGCTGTTTCAGAGGTATTGTCAAGTCCGACACAGAAGCCAAAACTGGTCAATTACAATGGATTGGTAATTGGATAAGCTTTATGGACACCATGTTGCAGTTCAGTATTTTAAGCAAGAATTTGAGGGAATTGTATTTGCCCACCCGCATCGAGAAGGCCGTTCTCAACCCAATTAAGCATTTGGAAGAAATGGCCAAGCATGGCGAAGAATACCTGGCGCAGAACGGTGTTCCAGTTTATATGTACGGTGATATTAATGTTATAAAGTGTGCAGGCGTTGAACTGAGGGGCTTGAAAGCTTCTTTGGCCTCAAAGAGACCTGGCACTCAAAACCCTCCAGCCTTAGAACGCTACACATTCGTACCCAACATAAATCAGGCCGAGTTGCATGAGAACTCTGAAAAATCTCGCTTACATGCCCTGACTGTAGCACTGCACACCATAATGGAAAACTCTCAGGGAGCCATCAAAATAAAGGCCGTAGAACTAGCAAATGGCCGTAACCCCGATGTTCTAATGGCCGCTAAGTTGTTACAAATTATTGAGGGCGAGCCCTTGATTACCGCTGATGTAGCCGTAGCCACGTACAACAACAATGAGGAAACTATTTTATCTGCTTTGGGAGCTGAATCAGGTGTTCGCGTTATATCCAAAAATATTATGGAAGAACCGGTAGAGCAGAACTGTCACTTCCTCTACGCTTTGGATGTTTTGTCGAGGCTTGATAATGCGGTTTTGGAAAATGCCAAAGCCACCATTAAAGACAACGGTTTCCTAGTCTTTGAGGAGTCGTCAGCGTCGTACGATAAAACCGGTCGACAGCTTGTGAAAAAATCTGGTCTTATTGTGGTAACTGAACAAGCCATTTGCGGCTCCAGAGTTTTGGTAGTGCTTCGGAAACCAGTTGATTTAGGCGAAAAAGACTCTGTCGTAATCAACGTAACGGAAAGCAACTTTGATTGGTTGGATAATCTTAAAGAAGCTTTGGCCAAGGCCGCAGAAACTGAACGCTGCGTGTACATTGTGTGTCAAGGAGAAGAGCTATTTGGCGCTGTAGGTTTTATGAACTGTATTAAGAATGAAAACGGTGGTAAATTTGCACGCATGGTATTTATACAAGATAAACAGGCAGAAAAGTTTTCGCTCACCAACAAATTCTATGCGCAACAATTATCCAAGGACTTGATTACCAACGTCCTGAAGAATTCCACATGGGGTGCATTCCGCCATTTGAAACTGGAGGCTGACGCAGCCACCTTGCAGGTTGAGCATGCTTATGTAAACGCATTAACAAAAGGTGACCTTGCTTCCCTGAAATGGATTGAGGCTCCACAAGTAAATCTGTCGTTAATGGCTGACAACTCGGAGCTGTGCACCGTTTACTATGCTCCCATTAATTTCCGTGACGTGATGTTGTCTTCGGGAAAACTCTCTGCAGATGCTTTGCCCGGCGATTTGGGTCAACAAGATTGTGTTTTGGGCTTGGAGTTTTCTGGTCGTGATTCTAAAGGACGCAGAATCATGGCCATGGTACCAGCCAAATCTATGGCTACAACTTGTATTGCTTCGAAGAACATGATGTGGGAGATACCAGATAGCTGGTCAATGGAAGAAGCCTCAACGGTGCCCTGTGTTTATGCTACTGTCTACTATGCGTTGGTCGTGCGCGGTCAAATGAAAAAGGGTGAAAAGATATTGATACACGCTGGCTCTGGCGGTGTGGGCCAAGCAGCCATTTCTATTGCCTTGCACAGTGGCTTGACCGTCTTCACCACTGTTGGTAGCAAAGAAAAGAGAGAGTTTTTGAAGAAACGTTTTCCCCAGCTGAAGGACAATTATATTGGCAATTCTCGTGACTGCTCATTCGAGCAAATGATTATGCGTGAAACTCAAGGTCGCGGCGTGGACTTGGTGTTAAATTCATTGGCTGAAGAAAAGCTTCAAGCTTCCGTACGCTGTTTGGGTTTGAATGGCCGTTTCCTGGAAATCGGCAAATTTGATTTGAGCAACAATTCTCCTCTAGGCATGTCCGTATTTCTCAAAAACACTTCATTCCACGGTATCCTATTGGATAGTGTAATGGAAGGCGAGAAAGCTATGCAAGATCAAGTAGTCTCCTTAGTGGAGCAAGGCATCAAATCTGGAGCTGTTAGACCTCTACCCACCTCCGTTTTTAATGAAGGTCAAATTGAGACTGCTTTCCGGTTCATGGCATCTGGCAAACATATTGGAAAAGTCGTGGTTAAAGTCAGGGACGAAGAAGATGGACGCAAAACGCTTAAGCCTGCAGCTCGTTTAGTCAATGCTATACCACGCACCTACATGCATCCCGAGAAAAGTTACATTGTTGTTGGAGGTTTGGGAGGCTTTGGCCTAGAACTTACAAATTGGTTGGTCTCCAGAGGAGCTAAATATCTAGTTCTAACCTCTAGATCCGGCATTAAGACTGGCTACCAGTCTCTTATGGTTCGCAGATGGCAAGAGAAGGGTGTAAAAGTTTTAATAGATACCAGCGATGTGACCAGTGCCAAAGGCTGCCAGCAGTTACTAGTAAATGCTAACAAGCTAGCTTTAGTAGGTGGTATTTTCAATTTGGCTGCTGTGCTCAGAGATGCGCTAATCGAAGATCAGTCCATGCAAGACTTTGCAACTGTCTGTGAGCCTAAAGTCCAAGGCACCAAGTATTTGGATAAATATTCTAGAACCATGTGCTCTGAACTCGACTATTTCGTATGTTTCTCGAGTGTGTCTTGTGGCCGTGGAAATATTGGGCAAACTAATTATGGTTTGGCAAACTCTGCCATGGAACGTATTTGTGAGCACAGACAGGCCAGTGGCTTTCCTGGTCTGGCCATACAATGGGGTGCTATTGGAGATACTGGTTTAGTTATCGAAAATCTTGGGGACAACGACACAGTTATTGGTGGAACTTTGCCACAAAGAATGACATCCTGTTTACAAACAATCGACTTTTTCCTGCAACAGCCCCACCCAGTTTTGGCCTCTATGGTGTTGGCGGAAAAGCGTAAATCCGAGCAATCTGGTGGTGTGAGTTTAATTGCTTGTATTTCCAATATTCTTGGTTTAAGAGATATCAAAAATGTACAAGATTCTGCTTCTTTGGCCGACTTGGGTATGGACTCTTTGATGGGAGCAGAAATCAAACAAACGCTTGAACGTAACTTTGATATTGTAATGTCACCCCAAGAAATCAGACAGCTGACATTTGGCCATCTAAAAAAGCTGGGCGGTGCGAACGAAGGCGTAGAACCTTCAACCTCTCCCCAGCCTCCCGTACGCCGTAGTCCTAGTCCAAATATGTTTGGCGATGGCACCCAAGTGGTATTCTCACAAGAACTTATGCCAAAGCAAGCCATTGTACGACTGGAGTCTGCTGCCCCTGCCAACTCGAAACGTCGTCCTCTCTTTTTGGTATCCCCAATCGAAGGTTTTGCGGATGCTCTAAAGAAATTGGCTTCTCGCTTAGATTGTCCCGTTTACGGTCTACAGTGTACCGCAGAAGCCAATCTTGACAACATTGACACTCTAGCCGAATTCCTTCTACAACAAATACGTGCAGTCCAGCCAAAAGGTCCGTATGCCATCGCCGGTTATTCATTTGGCGCCTTGGTCGCTTTTGTAATGGTCCTGCACTTGGAGAAGATAAATGAAGACGCGAAACTAGTGATGTTAGATGGTGCTCCAAAATACGTCAATTGGTATACGACTAAATTTAAAGAGCGCTTCAACTCATCCGATAGTCAGAATGAAGCATACGGCCTGGCATATTTTGGCATGGTTGTTGCCAATATCGACTACAGTCTGGTGGCCATGCTGCTGTTGAATATTCCAACATGGGAGAGCAAAGTTGCGAAGTGTGCGGAAATTGTTTCAGCCGAAATCAATCAACCAACAGATTTGGTAAGTTCAAAAGTTTCAAGTTTGAGCCAAGAAAGACTTGTAGCTCTCTGCAGTGGTTATTGTATAAAGAAGGCAAGAAAATTAGATTTGATGACTTATTAGTTGGGGGACAATTAGCCGATCAGTATTGGGGGGCGCCATAGAATAAGAATTACAGTCACGTGAAATCATAGAAGTGGCTAAAAGTTACAAAGAACACAACGAAAACTAAAAAATGCTTAAAGGAATTTAGAAAAATTTTTAAACGCTTCTAAAAATCGCAAATGTCATAAAAAGGCGAAATTCGCGAAAAGTTATAAACAGGTCAAAATAACACAGTTGGCGCAAAAATAGATTTGGAATACTTTATAAAAATGTTAAACAACTCAATCGGCGAAATCGAAGCGAAATATTTAAATTTTTTTTATAAGATAATCGTAAGTACGCAAATAATTTGCAAGCATAAGAATATATTTTCAAACAGGCACACTTCCCCCAGCTTAAGTCATAACATTACTTGTCTTCTTATAACAATCTCAATCACAGCTGTCATTTGGAAACTGGACTAGATCTATGATATGAGGAGTTTATAAATATTGACTGCCTCTTTTTCTATATGCCAACGAAGTTTTAATTCGTATACTTGTATTGCAAACAATACGATTTTTTTTAATTTTTATTGTTTTTGCCAGTATATGCATGCGAAGGAAAACTTTGTACGCATTTAGACAAACCGATAGTTAGCCAATTAAAAACAACACACACACATTTGTGTAAAGCCGCAAAAAATTGGTGAGAGATCAAAAATACAATATTTTTATAGAAAATCTAATTGCAGAAAAAGATTAGAGTAAAATAAAGTTAAATTGATATATTTTCCAACAAAAAAAAACCAGCTATTGGGATTCAGTTCAGACAACTAATTCTAGTTCGATCATTAGACACCGATAATGTTTAAAATCTAAAAATACTAGATTTTATGGCATCCACGATTGTTGTCAATTCTGATCCCAATTTTTTTTATTCAGCTTCTAATCAAGGCGAATTCTTGCATGACGAACTTGGTAGCAGAGGTCATAATTTTTTGCTTCTTGCATCAAATAGCTTTCAGATGTCAAACTGAAATCATGTTACACTAACAAAATGCATGTGTTCGCTTGTGTGTGTGTTGAGCGGCGAATTCTAGTGCACCCACCTGTTTAATAAGAGACTCTCTTTCTCTCTTTTCTTTAACAACAATTTACCTTCCTAAACATAAGGGCACTAAAAAAGGGGGATTTATTTAGTTATCTCACACAGATTTCTTAAATAAAACTCATTCAAAATATATTTTCTTTTTCTTCCCCTCTCCCTCTTTAGATTGTGCAAGCAGCCACTGTATTTTACAAAAAGCTTTTGGCGGCCGATAGATATGTGGCCTCTTCCAAAGTGGCGTGTGATGTAACTCTAATCAAACCTACGGAAAATTACGCCAAACTGGAAGAAGATTACGGACTGAATGAAGTAAGTTTTGTTTTCAGCACTAGAAAAATCATTAAATTCTAACTTGTCCCTTTTTTTGGTTTCAGGTCTGTAAGAAATCTGTTAGGGTTTTGACCGTAGAAGGTAATCATCGCACATTCTTGGTGGAAGAAAAGTCATTACAAAAAATAGAGAGAATATTAAATGACATCATCAATTAGATTTAAGCCAAACAACAAACAAAGAACCAATGAAATTGGTAATATTTGCATATGCAGTTCGTTTAGATCAAAACAAGCGCACATTTAATTAACTTCTCATCTTTACTTTTAACAGAGCATTCATACTAACCAAATAGTTTTATTTCACGCATATACTATACATAAATAGGGTTACATTTGCAAAACTTAAGCATCACTTACAACAGTGTTATGTGTGTACAATTGCACTTTAGTTATAAACAAGTATTGTTCGAGGAAGCATTTTGCACAGCCAACATTTTATACATTTTATTCCTTCTTTCGTTTCTGATGAGCTCTTGTCTGTATTGTAGTTCTCGTAGGTCCAAAATTTGGCTACAAAATAGACGACACTTCATCGGCCCTAAATTATACAATTTTTTATTTCTTTTAATTTATCGCTTTCTTGGTAAGAACACACGAACACACACATTCCATGTACAAGTAGTTTCCACCACCAAAAACACATTAAGGTTTTATAGTCTGTAAGCTTTTTTATGATCTACCAAATAATTTAAATATAATATTGTCTTGTGATTACTTTTAGTTTTTTTTTTTTTTACATTAATTTGTATATTATTCCAAGAAACTCTTATTAATTTTAAGTTTTTCTTTTTATTTTGAAAATTTGCTAAACAAAGAGTAAGTAATGTTAAAATAATATATATACATATGTATGTACATTAAAATATTTTGCACTTAACACTTTTAATTGATATTGTGAAAACTATTTAAGTGGATATATACGTTTATGTATGAAAACAAATAATATTCAAAAAATGAATTTATAAAAAATAAAACATTGTAAAATTAAATTTATAAAAATAAAATAGAGGAAATAAAATATATGAACAATTCTTATTAGGATCATTTTCAACCAGCGCCAGGAGATGAGAGTGCTTATTTTGTGTTTGTAATACCTTTACGAGGTGGCAAAAACTATACAGTTACTGTTGCACATCAGTCACTGTACGGAACACTGCAACTGTAATCAAATATTTTGTTAATGCTGAATTGAATGCGATTTGACAAGGGGTTCTGCACACAAATTTGTGTGATTTGAAACCAGCCAGCTGGCAGTTTGAAATCTCTTATTTTTTCGCTCGTTTCCTTTCTCAAGGCATGACAAATTGCTTAATATAACAAGTTAATGTGTTTTTTTTATGATTTTTGTAGTAAAACTGGCAATTTTCTAAGAACATTCTATGAAACTTTTTGAACGAATTGTCGAGGCTTTCTACTATCCAGAATTGTGATTTTTGGCTTCAACGTAAAGAAAACAGCTTTTCGCTTGTGTTATACGTGCAGATCACAAAAGACTTTGGTGCAAACTCCTTTTGCCAATTGAGGACTTCCCGCGATCAATGAGACCAGTCTCTCCGACATTAGTTTAAGTGCCAGGCCCGCGATGTCACTCGATATGAAATTACAAGGATAGTTGGGAAAAAGTGTATTTACATACTATAGAGTAGAACACAAGCAAACTTTGTGTAGAAATATTTAGCGAATGAAAAAAAAATATGGCAAAAGAAAAATTATAGCACTTCAGAATTTGGCTGAAATTGAGCACAGAAAAGTACTCAGAGAACAAAGCGATGTTGAAACTTCTGCAAAAAGGATTCGTCGGCTTAAAAATTGCCTCGTTCAAGGCCATTTGTTTCGGAGAAAAATAATTATTTTTCGTTCATGACATTTTACAACCGAACACTTAAGTAATTTAGTTTAATATTGCCATATCTTTATTTTACAATCCATACTGGCAGCAGCAATAACTGCCTAAAAGCTTGCTATAGGCAGTTTTTGTTTATTAGCAGTCGGTGATATTTTAGGTTGAAAACTTTTTTATATTTGAAAAACAAACTGTTGTTGCAATGAAATAAATAGATCAATACGCAAAGCGCGTGGTCAAGATGCTGGCTTTTCTCATTAAAAGATAGTGCAACATAAATGCCTAACTTTGTGTAGAAACGAAAACGGTATTGTATAGGTACAAATTTACGTGGTGAAAACTAAAATCTAATGTCGATTTAAAAGTATTTTATATATTTATTTGAGCTCAAGGTCTTTTGGAATTTGACAATTATTGTCCTGAAGAAGCTATCCGAAGGAGAGCGAAATATTGACAAAAATAATTACTCAAATTCCAAAAGACCTTGAGCTCAAATAAATATATAAAATATAAGAAAAAAAGGGGTCAAAATAACTAAATATTAAGTCGATTTAAAAGGTTATTTCCAGGGAGCACACACATACACACCTCGTACAAATGCATATTATTGACTGTAATTTGTGAAATGTTTTCTATTTTTTAATTGAATAAAAAGTTTTAAGAAACCCCTTTAAAATAAATCTCTGGATGAGTGACTTTTGCTCTGTTTTTATTGATAACAAACAAGTGTGAACAATAAATATGAAAATTATTAAAATTTCTTATCTCGGTGTGTTTTATTGTAAAATAATAAAATAAAAGTAAAGCATTTATGTACTTACAGTTAATTGAAGACAAAATAAAAAATGTAATCACTGAAGTGTTTTTAAATTAATGAACAATTATAACTTTTAATCTTGTTTGTATAGGTAGTATTCCTTGTGGTGCATTTATTAAAAAATATACATACATACATACATACATATGTATGTATATACACACACATGTACCTCCAATAAAATGTCAATAAGGAAAAAACAACAAAAATATAGATATTTTCCAAAAACAAATAAGGAATATTTAATGTTTCTTTGTTGTGTTAAGGAAAAAATGTATGCTTTTTAAAGGCCTGTTGAACGATTTTTGTATGGAAATTGACTTTCACATTTTCAAGCTCATCAAATTCTGGTTGCTGATTGATACATACCCACATACATACATACATACATACCACATTTATGTGTTGCATACACATGTACTTATTAAAAGCAGCAAACCCCAGTTTGAAATTTTCTGGCTTAGCTCAGATGTTATTTGTAATTAGATTGGAAAACATAAAGAAAAACCTGGTAAAAAAGAAAGGACATCGCTCTTGTCCTGTTAAAGCTTACAAATGAGCGGCCACATACCTACACATGTATATAAAATAGGTCAATAGGTCCATTTTTCTTTTCCGATCTAAAAATAAGATCAATTAGATTCAGTTATAATTGGGCAGAACTTATGCAATGAATAACATTATAACTAGACACTTGTGATCTTATCCACCAATTTTTGTTTAGTCAGCTCTTAATTTTTTGTTTTGTTTTTTTTTTTCTTTTTAGCAAATTTTTGTACAATTCAGTTAAACAAATAAGTTTTTTTGTAGTATAAATTTATTTAATATTTACTTTGGTTGTGATACCTGGTTGTAAGCAGGGAACTTAAGCATCGGTGGTTCAGTGGTAGAATGCTCGCCTGCCACGCGGGCGGCCCGGGTTCGATTCCCGGCCGATGCAACTGTTTTTTAATTTTTTTATCAGTATTTTTTCAGAACTACATATTGCCAAACAAAAAAAACTAACTGGGAGTTAATACAACACTACTTTATTTAGTAAACATTTTATTTACATTAATTTAATTTGTGTTTAGGCTAATAAAATCAGCAAACTTTTCAGTTACCCTTAGAGAAGAAAACCACGGTCTAAGACTTTTGCGGCATTGTTGTAACCACAATTTGGAAAGCTCAAATGAGAGGGACATCGATTTACTGCTGCAAACTTTGACTTGTTGGGCATCACTAACCAAATTATGTCTGACAACAATAGTAATTTAATTTTTTTTAACAATTACGTGTCTGACATACATATTTGTATGTTATATTCGCGAATATTAATGCTTCACTAATTTCTTCCTTCAATTCGTTTCTTTAACACTATAACAGAATATTTGAGGATCACTTTCTTTTTGGTGATTTAAAAATAAACTTTTTCGCCCGAGCAGGGACTTGAACCCTGGACCCTTGGATTAAAAGTCCAATGCTCTACCGACTGAGCTACCCGGGCCTATATCTCTCCTCGTTTTGGGCTTTTCTTCTAATATAGGTCAAACCGCAAAGTTAATTGCTGAAGATATCGTTCAAAAGACTAAAATCTTTTTTCAATATTTTACAGAGATCTCTTAGGATTTTTACTCCCGTCCGTCCATTGAAGCTTAAGTTATACTTTTGGGGTTCAGTTCTGCCGTGGTGACTCTTCTGTTTCGTTCTGACTGATCATGGTTGATGGGACTATTTCGTTTGCCACGTAGTGGTTATGGCTGAGGCTGATCCTTGGTTTCTCGGAACATGCCGCGGAAAACATTAGACTGGGTGATTAAGAGCCTGATGTTTAATTGAGGCGTTATTTTTTCCATCCTCCAGCAGTGTTTGATCCAACATCAGGCCAGTTCTCCTTATCCAAACTCTGACGGACGTAAATCAAATTCATACCTGTCTGAATACGCACAGAATTTTATTGGTTTTTAAGGTTTTTTCCTCTAAATTTGAGCATTATGCACAAAGGGAATTTAAGTTTTACTCAGATGCTCATAACACTTGGTTTTTAAGTCAGAAAATAAGAATTTTCAAAAGACTTTCCCCAAAAAAAAGAAAGGTATGCATCGGCCGGGAATCGAACCCGGGCCGCCCGCGTGGCAGGCGAGCATTCTACCACTGAACCACCGATGCTCGTTCATTATAGTTTTGGAACGCAATGAACCAGGTTTTTAAAACAGATAAACACACAAAAGTAAAAGGTACTCCCGAGCATGGCCCCAAGCCCTAGACCCTTGGATTAAAAGTCAGATGCTCTACTGACATCAGTGATTTAGTACTCAGTCAACCGCATTTTTAAGACATATGACACACAAAAAGAAAAGCTACGCCCGAGTAGGGACTTGAACCCTGGACCCTTGGATTAAAAGTCCAATGCTCTACCGACTGAGCTACCCGGGCCCGTTGTTTGATCCAGTTCAGAAGGCTATATCAAAATGTTCCCAAGAAAAATATATTAAGGATTTTATAGCCTATTTACATCTGCACAAAATCCACTACATACGGAACTTCAAACAAAATCGGGTAATTTTGTTGAGATTTCTCATGCAAAATCTATATAAAATACTTAAAAATACTACGCTGCAATAGAAAAATGCACTTAAATAGGATCTACTCGCCACGTGAAGCAATTTGCTCACAACGCGTGTGACGCGTACAAAAGCAGATCCACTCTGTGCATTCTATGCGTTGTGTTACGTAACTTGTCACTAGCAATTTCACAAATTCTACTTCTATGAGAACCGCATAAAACTCATCGAAGTGTGCGACGCGTGCTGTGTAACTCCACCTTTATTCTACACCACTTGTGCTTTGAGTAACTTGGTATTGTTGAGTACAAGTGATGGGACCATTTTTGTTTTACCCAAACAAGGACATACTACGTTTTTGATGCTAATTTTTCAAGCTAAGGCTTGAACAATTAAAATACAAGGACATACTACATTTTTTCTTCAGTTCTGTTCAGTTTTTATAGTGTTGATAAACACAAATTCGAATTTTTGGTCACAATTAAATATAAGAAAAGCACGTGTAATGTTTATCTCAGCAATTTTTTTTGTAACGCGTACCAGCACTCAGGTAATGCCCTCTATTTATGCTCTGCATCGTACCGGAACCAGGAAAATAGGTTTTGGGGAGATTATCTATCAGAAAAACATATGTATCTTTTATGCTTCTTATATTGAATTTAAGAAAAAAAAATTAATTTGAATTTCAATAAATTATATTTAAAAACGAAGCAATTCAATACGAATTGAAAAAAAATTAGTTTGAAACGAAATAAGTTGAATTTGAGTCAAAAAAATAAGTAATTAGTTTCGAATAATATTGAAATATTTGTTTTTTAATTTAATTCTAAAAAAGTTTAACTGGATTGAAGAACTCGTCGATTCTGCGATCAAAATGATTACAAAAAGTGCGGTTGAAGTCAGTGCGTATGCATTAGAGATCTAGACAAAAGAAGCGTTACTTGAATAGCACACGTCCGAAAATATAGGCGTAGGCACAGCACAGCAGGCAACATGAAGTTCAAGTGGAAAGTCTATGCACACACATAGAAACAAAAAAAAACTATTTGCATCGGCCGGGAATCGAACCCGGGCCGCCCGCGTGGCAGGCGAGCATTCTACCACTGAACCACCGATGCCTGATCACTTTCGGTCATTTATACAAAAATTGGGTTTTGTCTACACTCCAAACAAAATACAAACATTAGGCAGATGGCGAAAGCTGAATTTGAAATTTGTTAAAATTTATGTGAAGTTCATAAATCAGGTTTTCCTGCTTGTTACATATTAAACAAATGCTTTCCAAGTGCTTGAAAGTTATAAAACTTTAAGTCTTTCTTACTTCAAATTTAATGTTTTTACATCTTAAATTTAAGAGGAATACCTATCAGGTAATAGAACAAAAAGATAAAAATCTGGGCTGGAGATGCCGTTGTTGTCACAAATATCCAGTCAAATAAGACAAGTTTCAATGATGTGAACAACTTTTCAATTCAATTCAGGCCAAAAACCATCTTGTATTTATCTGAAACATGTATTTTCTAACTTTTATTTCTTTTCCCATAAACAAATAAATAAAAAGTTTTTTTTTCATCGACTGGATGATAAAAAAGCCTGATAAGCTCTTCAGTTTTCATGTGTAAATAATTTAACAAGATTTGACAAAGGAAAAAAATCACAACTTACTAATTTTTTAATCGTGCAAAGAATTTGCGTAAATAAACTAGTTATTTTAAGATATAAAATTATGTATTTAAATATTGTATAAACGATTATGGTTTCGATAAAATCATTTAAGAGATTTATTAACACATGTACAAATTTGTACACAAAAGGCTTCATGTGCTAATGGTGCCAACAATAGTATAAATTTTACTAACGATTTCATATCAATAACTTGTGATATGGACAAAAAAGCGACTGTTTATTTGTTAATAATATACATACATATATTTAAAGGCGTATAAAAAGTACTATAATTAATTATTTGTTCTAAAAATCAGTTCTATTATGAGAAAAAAAAATATGTTTTGTTAAATGAAAGTTAAATATTTAAACATTTCTTTAACCCCTCACATAGTACATACAAAGTATCCTACGTATTTAAAATAACAAATATGTACATAAGAGTGGGTTGATTTGTAAGAGAAACACATTCGACTCCTCAGCGAGTACCTTGGGACTGGTTGGTATCCACACCTCTATCTGTCACTCAAAACAACAAGCATTTTCATATTTTTGGTTTCCCTGTACACTCAAGTAATTCAAGATATTGTCTCAAAAAATATGTAAGGACATTTTTGTAAGTCGTCGATCAAGTCTTAGTACACTTTGTGGCCACTTTTACACTTATTCCACTTCGTCTCAAGATTTTGTTTTAATAAAATTCAACACATACAATATCCACATGTTTCGAAATTTTGTGAAAAAATATATTTTACATGCTTTCTGTCTGTATTTTTGCTATTACATTAAACGGAAAATAAAAAAAAAAAACTGATTTTAAGTGCAAATTATTTTATCGGGCTTGAGTAGTATTTTCTTCCGCAGAATTGTCAACGATTTGTTTGTGATAAAATTGAAGTGATCAACATTTTTTAAGGAAGACAAGAAAAATAAAGTTGAAGATTTATTGGCTGGAATACGTATTATTATTTGTTTCACGGCCACTACGTTGCTCATCAGCACCCAAATTGCTGCGAACCCAGGCCGTGACTAATTGTATACTGTTTTTAAGCAGCAGCTTAGCTTAGTTATCCTATCAACTGGGCTCTTCATTACTCACTGTCTACATTTAATCTCAGTGTACACAATTAGTCATAGTCTGGGCTCGAAGCAGTTTGGGTGCTCATTATGATCGAAGTGGTGGACATGAAACGTGCCCCAGCCAATAAGTCTTAAAATTTACCTTTCTTGTCTTCTTTCAAAATTTTGATCATTACAGTTGTATTACAAAAAATCTTTCTCAAATCTGAAGAAGGAAAATTGAATTCAAACCTCGATTATAAATCATATAGTTCGACTATAAAGTTAAATTAATGCTTGTAGAAAATTATAAAATGTTCTTCGCAAGTCATCAAAATACTTTCCTTATTGTAGTCAATTGGCTGTTATGACTTCTGCATGAGCTACACAAAATGTTCTACAATACCAGTATGGAAGAAAATACTCATACTTAAAACAATTTTCATCATATAAAGAGTGTACAATTGTTCGATCTCACAAAAAAAACTTTGCAAGAGCAAAAAAATTTTCGAGTTTGGTTTAATTTACGTTTAAACCAGTAAATGTTTAAATCAATGAAACGAAGAATGATTTGCGATTAAGCTTCCAGCATAAAACACTGCAAGACCTCAGCTGTTTGACATTTCTTGCAGTGTTTCCAAATTTATATTTCTAAAAATAATCGATAATAAATGGTTCACTGACTTGCTGAATTACTTAATGGTTCAATTTTAAACTGCAATTAAAGCGCAGAAAAGTTTTGCTAAGCTAGAGTTTTAACTCCAACAGATCTTTTGGGCATGGGTGTTTTAGTTGCTCGTTGAGCAAACTACACCTACAAAACATACTCTTGTAAAATTTAATTTGTTTTCGTGTTCTTTCGTGGTTGGTTATTATTGTATCCGTGTGAACATATAAACAAACATACATACACAATATTTTTTGCATTGATTCTTAATTAGGATATCACTGTAAAAAGTAACTGAATTACACGCAGCGACATAAGAATTACATGCAAATAACACAAATAATATTTGTCTTCGCTTCATTTAGGGTTTAAAATATCAAATAGCATTGAGTAAGCAGCTACCAAAAATTTCGGTTACGCTTATTTCGGCAAATATGTATCTGCAACTGTGACAGCACCTTAAAAATTATTGCTCCAATCTCTATTTTGTAGAAAATGTTGTGTTTAAAATCAGTTTTAATGGCAAATGAATTTGATAAGTTTTATTTCACAGCAAAATATAAAATCTATGTACTAACAAAAACATTAGGCTAATAAATTAACAATTGTCACTATTTTGAATATAAGTTAAACGCAAACTCTTAAGTAGCTCTAGGGAATGGAAAGTGGACCACTTTGAAGTATATAAATATATGCATAAAAAATATCTCCGAAATCAATGAATTTTATAAAAATAACACTCCATTTTTTTTTAATTTTAAATTGAAATTCAACTGAAATCCTAAGCCCACAGCACAGCTTTCATAAGGAAATTATCACTAACAAAATAAACAACTGTGATTTCTATTCTACAACAACTGATTGTGGACACTATTTGATCACTGTGAGCGCAATAGAGATTGAAATACACATACAGAGCTTTAAACGTAAACTAGATTTTTATTGCATTATTATCATCATTATTTGAAGAATAATAAAGAAGAAAAATAAAAGTAAATACTCAGAAATTTCAGTTCTAATCTATTTTAAACTGTTGTTCATAATTTGCAACGGAAAGCAACAAAATAATTACAGCTTCAATATAAAATAATATTGAGAAACAGTTTTAACTCGAGCATATAAAAGAATTTAGGAATATTATTCTATTGTGCAGAAAAAAGTTGTAATGGCAAAATAAATGCATATATAAAAAGTGGAAATGATAAAAGCAAAAGTGTGCAAAAATATTGAAAAAATACATATGTATACATAATGTGATGTCTATCACTCATACGCTCCCTTTTAAACTAAAAAACTCAAAAGAGCAAAGAGAACAAAGAGAACAAAAAACAGCGTTTAAGTGTGATAGAATACCTTCAGGTGAATGAGTCCATAAATTGGAATTTGCTTCTGTGATTTGTTTTTATCAGTGAGTTATGAGTTGTTATGCCCTCTGCATGAAACGACCGCAAAATAAAAGCTTGAGCTCATGCAAACAATCTAGTTAAAGATCAAACATTGAATCTCGTAAAATGAAAAATACGTTTATACAAATGTTTCACTTTTGCGAACGTTGCACTTTTTGCAAAGAAACCATTGAACAGCAGATTAATCATAAACTATTCAAGAAATCTAAAATCATAATACTTTTTTCAAAATTACAACGAAATTTTAGGTTGTCTGCTTTTTTGTGAGCGTTGTTACTCTCGCTTATTTTATTTCCACTCTTTCTTTAACAGCAACTTGCAAATGTAATGGCAGGCCTTTTATTGCATTTGTTGCCACCACCTCAAACTATCCAATATGCGAACAGATTTTTACATTTCTTACATTTTTTTCTTAATGGTTTATTGTTTATGGAATATGCTTTCACTACACTCAAAGAATTTTGTTCATAAATCTAATGAATCTGAACATTAACTTATTGAAGTAATTCATTCGTTTTCAACCAACGTGGGTAGCTATTAATTTTATATGAATGACATTAATGAGTGTCATTGAGCTGGTGCACTAATTATGAAAAAATAGTATTGCCATACCAAAGAGCGCTGCAAACTGCATAAGAAAAATATAAACATTTACACCGGTATTTATAAAAAATAAAACATTGTTGAAACACATTTTACGAAAAAATTTTCATATAAAATTTTTTTAAAATGTGTTTGAGCAACGTTTTATTTTTTATGAATACCGGTGTTAGAGTTCAGAAGTGAGTAGATATTTCATCACTTCTAAAAACTCCGATTTGCAGATTGGGACGATATGTACAAAAGTACGTGAAACCCATAGTGGTTTTTTTCTTCAAATGATCAGTAATACACTGTGAAAATTTTATGAGGACTGGTTCTCGGGCTTAGCAGTACGTACCCTTTGTTCATACAAATATTCCAACGCATGTTCGCTTTTATATAGCCACCTTTTTAATATCGGTGAGATTAAAAAATTATAGCTTTAATGCTGTTATCCAACAACATTTGATAAAATTTATTAAAACCTTAATTGTATGCAATACGAGTATACACATTTACTTTGCATTATATGCTTTATCTCATACGAAAAAAAATATTTACTTTATTTTATTTTGTTTTTTTTTTTTTTGTTTTTTCTACAAAACCATCTTTTATAGCCGACTCAACATGTACTTTTATGTACTCTATTTTTTCCAAAAACAGATAACAAAACAGTGCAGAATCAAGAGAAAATACTTTGTTTTTTATTTTAAAAGCAGGTGAGCAAATTCTTTGTCATTCGTGACTTTTTATCATTGGGTAAAACTCTATGGGTAAAACTCTATGAAAGAAAACACATGAAATTGAATTGTTCAATCTACACAAATTTATAGCAGGACTAAGGGTTCCTTACTTGAAAGAACTTTTGTTCCAAAAACTTTGACTCGTGTGTTTATATATGAAAAAAAAAATTTCAAAATTTTTATAATTTAAATCCTAATTAATACAATTATATTAAATTTTTTGCCTAAAACTTAACTGTAAAGAGGAAAAAATGTGTAAAAACTGTAATTCGTGACTTGCCTAGTTATATGAATTTGGTTATATGTGATTTTGATAGCTTATTGGTTTAAAAAAGTGCATCCTAAAAATATCAGAGAAGAAATCCAAAAATAATACAGAGAAAACCTAACTCTAAGTAAATAAGAATAATACACGTAACTCTCGGTGTATTCTTTAAAATCTTTACCGATTTTAGTCATTTATTTTGTTTACTTTTAATGTGTTCTAAGCAGTAAAAACGAAACGAAAGATACTTTGAAAGCTGGCACCCGATACATTTCAATTAAAAAAAAAGAATCCTGACAAGCAGTCCACAAATGACAATATTCTGCTGCAAGCTTCTGCCTTCTTGAGTGGGAAAAAGTTTAGTACTTCTTTCAAATAGTTAATCTTTGAAATTTCTGAAAAGAGTCCCGTACAAACAGAACATCTCTCTCTCTCCTGTTTTTTTGTTTGCTTACTACACAGAAAATAAAGTACGAATTACTGCTAAAATTAGAAAGCAATTCAAAAATCTTATCTCTAATCTCTTTTACACTTTATTGAGTGATTTTTACAATCTCCACGCTCATCATAAAAAGAAAAAGTCAAGCGTTATAAAATGTTTACCTGCGATAAGATTGAGTTCTTGTTCATTCCCATACAATGTGTGATCAAATTCACAATGGGGCACATATTAAAACACAATCAACAACAAAAGCGTATGATGAAAAACTGTACTCAAAGTAAAATAAAAAATAATGTTTCCATGTTTTTGCTGTAAATTTTGCTGGTTAGCATGTCAGTGTATAACGATTATCGTTCGAGCTCAGATAGAATCTTGAAGTCTACTATGAAGTAGTATTTAATAACTCAAATAGTGATCGGACGCTTAGACTGGTGATTGACTAACGGAAAGAAAGAACGCATTTCGGAACAAGTGTTTTCTGCAACAGGTTGTTGTTATTCTGCGTACCGAATGTATCAAATTTGTGAAAAAAAAAGAAAAATTTTAAATATTTTGAGTTGAAATTTCAAAAGCAAAAGGAGAATAAAAACAAATTTATTTTCAATGCTGGTGTTTATGTACATACATACATACATATATTTGACTCGCACATCCTTTAAGTTATTTCCGGTAAAGTACATACAATTTTTTTAGCCAATTTTTAACTGTCGAAGCACAAAAAAAATAACGTAAGATTTGTAGTTAGAATATATGTATATTGAAAATATATTTCCATACAAAAGTGTTAATAACAAAAATATTTAAAAGAAAAATTGTTACAAAAGGCAAATAAATAAATCTGTTGCCGTTTTCTTTTCTTCAATAAGAGCAACATTTTCGATACTGATTTTGAAACAGGAACACAGAAGAGTTCGCTTTTCTTATTTATGGTTATTACAATATTTTCTGTTGTACTTGGTTTCACTCGTATTTTATGAGTAGTGCAAAGTTAATGCAATTTTTTTTTAGAAAAGAAAACACCATGTGTCTACCACTTTTTATACATAATTGTTTTTCTACATTTTTTATTCATAATTGTTTTTAGTTGGCTCTTTCTGCACTACTGATTTCGATCACAACCGTCTTATCATACGATTACTCTTCTGACAAATATTCAACAATCGCAAATTGTGAAAAACCACGAAAATATTTGTTTATTAAAACAATCGGGCAACAAATTTAAGCAAATATTTGTTTCTTAGTTAAACTTTCTTAGTAAAACTTTGCTTGTCAGCCACTGCAACTCGTTTAGAGTCCCAAAAAAAAAAAAGGATTTTACTGGTGTCTAATTGGTGTCAAGAAAATAATACTGGGAATTTTTTCGGGCTTATTGTCTAAAGGGGGAAAGTCCTGGCTCTAGAAAGCTTTTGATTGTCATTTAATAAATTGTTTACTATTCTTATTTAATTAGAGAAAGAACATGAACTTAATTATTTATTTGCTTTAAGAGCCAATTGAAATGTATTAATTCAGGTAGAAAAATATATACCTTTTCCAAATGTTTTCTGTGTTTTTCTGAACGTCTGAAAGTCTGAACTAATACTAGAGAAAGAACTTTTGAAATAATTTTTACAAACAAAGAAATTATAATTTTGCATCAAAATGGAACGACTTTAAAGAAAATAAATGCTCGTAATTAAGTAAATAAAGTGCAAATTTTGATTTAAGCGCGATCTGTTTCTTTTGTGGGCTGCGGAAAAACACACATTCTTATTGTTAAACAATTAAAGTAATTTAAAAATACCAACAAATGAAGGAGAACATAAAAAACGAATCTTAATACTACAATCAAATGGCAAGCTGTGCATCTCATCGTTGTACTTGTTTTGGAATTTAAGAAAGGTAAAGTATTATTTGCTTGTTTATTTTAAATTAAATGTTTGATCATAGAATTTGTCAAACAGTCTATGCATAGAAAACAATTTGGTTTTGTCTATTTAATAACAAAATTCTCAGATCCATTTAAAAAAAAAAAATCAAGCAATTACAATTACAGAATTCAAATTTCAAGAACCGCCCCTAGGGCATGTAGCCTTTGTCGCGGAAAATCCAACAAAGCCATAGTTCTCTTCTTATTCTTATAGCTGGGCCATGTGAGCCCCAATATTCGACAGGTGATCTCATTCGACCATCTGTCCTGCGCAATTCTTAACAGCTGTCGTTGTATCAGCAGTTTACAACTATTGAGGGGAACACCAACGAATTCTTCCATGTCCCCCTGTTGTAAGCGGATACCAGATCTTGCCAGTTCATCCGCCACTATATTTCTGGACACTACATTGTGTCCAGGCACCCAGAGAATATCCAGGTCTGACATTCGGCATTCGCTAACCAACCTAAATGTTATGTAAACACCTGCAAGGGTGTTTATGGTGGCATTGCTGTCAGTACAGATTAGGATATGCTCCACGTACATCCTATAGTACCGCATCCAGTTTACCGTTTAAAGACGCTACACTCATTTCCATAACGGTACGCCAAAAACTGATCCTCCGTTGAAGTCATGGGATATATATACCCTGATCTAAATATGCAAATTAGAAGTGATTCCATGCAATTTATTTATTTTTTTTTTTTTTTTTTTCATTTTATCTGGTTGGCATTTAAAAACATTTTTATGATAATTGCGGGTTGCCTAAAAATTTTTTATATCTAAAATATTGTGGAAACATCACATAAATATTCCAGTCTAGTAGAACAAGCGACTATCAATTTCATATGACTAGCAATATTATATGAAAACCGATCAGATTTTTGAGTGATTGTGCTATTGAAACAACATCTGCGACAGCCTTTATTCTCCCCTTTACCATATCATTTAAATTTTGAAATTCAGTGAAAAGATTACACAGTTTTCGTTATCATTTTATCAATACGAGTACCATTTGCTTTGAAGTGTGCAAAGCAATTTTGAAATACTTTATAATATGACTTACTTGAGTCGCGCTACAACCCACATCAGGTCATTTCGTGAGTACACACATTAATTTCTTGTATTTTGTATTATTGTGCTATTAAAGCGTTGACTGATAATTCCGAAAATGATTTTTTCCATAGATAACCTCAAATGGAAAAAAAGTTGCAAAAAAATTAATAAAAGCGTTGGAGTGAATGGTCTTATTAAAATATTAAAACAAGAAACGTTCTGCTAATTTATGACCCTAAAGTCAAATAATAAAAGAAAATAATTAATCAGTATGAACAAAGGGGATGGCTATAAAAATTCTGAGGTACACTGTGCTAGTTCAAAAATGAATGGGCAGATAAACCTGAGCATATAATTTAAGTACGTACGCTGAACTGAGTGGTACTAAACGTTATTTTTTTGAAGTCAGTCTCGTTGAAAAAAAATATATATATTTTTTTTATTATAAATCGTAGTATCCAACTAAATTTTATTTTGTTTTTGTCTATGTAATTTAATAGTGAGGCAAATCCAAATTTGTTTAGCAACAAATTTATTGCTGACAAAAATTTCTTAATAGATAAATTTTTTATACATTAGGTTGGGTCAATTTAGCGATAGATTTCCTCATGAGGAATAAAAGTTCCACTATGACATACCGAATAAATCACTTTCGCAAAATTTGCCTCCATTACACCAATTGGTCCCTTGAGAAGTCTAACGTATGACAAGTCCCAATAATTATTTCGACCACACTTCCTTTTGGGGGCCTCCCGCACAAAAATACAAAAGATTGATATTTGAGTGACTCGAAAATTACTTTTTTGATGTTTGATGGTGGAACTGTTTTCCTCCTGCCACAAGCTATCCAAAAATACTATCAAAAATACTATCGTACATACATACATACATACTTAGAATCACCTTAGTTTCGTAATGAATATTCATATTATTGATGAAATTTCTTCATAAAAAACGTATACGTAATAAATATTTTTAGCATAATTCATCACCTTATAACTATCATACGCCGCCTTAACAAAAGATATTAATGGCCCATTTTCACTTCGTAATTTAATCATTGAATTTTAACGCCATTTGGCTTGCAGTTGCATTTAAATACAATGTTGAGTTTTACATTACTAATTTAATTGAGATTTGAAATCGATTTGAATTTTACTGATTTATCATATGGCTTCTAGCAGTTGCTGCTGTGCATAAAAAGTAAGCAAAACACTCGTACAGGCGCATGCATGCGATTTTGCCTCAATAAAATAAGCTGCTAAGATTGTGCAAAACACTGATAATATACGCATTAAGCGTTTTATCTTACCAAATTTTTCATTTATTTTCAATTTACAATAAAATAATGAAAACTTAAAATCCACTAAATCTGCTTTTGATATAAATTTTTCATTTATTCTTCCGATGTTCAATGAAATATATCAATAATAAAAATTGCTCATATTGTCAATTACTCTGCCGCGCTTTAGTTCGATTTTTACTTACTTTAGTTCGAGAAAAATAGTTTTGTGGGTAAATTGTATTGATGAACTTGCTTGTGTTGGTTGGCTTGCCACCACAATACACACGACAAAAATGTGACAGCAAGCAAGCTAGAAATCAAAAATCTTTTAATTTTTCTTCAAGCATTGCAGGTGTCAAATTCATCAAAAAAATTTTTTTAAATACTTCAAGCATGCTGATTAAGAATTTTGATCATTAAGGACTATAAAACATATGTGTCTTTTATTTCACTACTTATACGAGCACACATAAAACAAGTGAAATAAAATGAAAATAACAGCTAAAAGGAAAACAAAAATGGCAGAAAAAATTGCTGCGAAAATTGTCCTGTACAGACACGAAAGCAAGTTCAGAAAGAATGGCCCAACTAAAATTGCCTGGGATCTTGGACTTTGTCATATAAGTGTTTGACAAATACGAAATATTTTTTTTTATAAACAAGGCGGTTAGCAACCGATGCATGCAGGACTTTTATTGTCGTTACCATATGCATGTATATGTGCATACGTAGGTACGCGTATGAATATACCTGCATAATTGTTGGTTGTAAATTAAATTTTATGTTTTATTTATTTGTTTTACATGCTTACGTAAGTTTTCTTCGCAAAACGTAGTACTCGTAGCACATTGTTTAACCCTTAGCAGGCCATGATAGTGTGAGCTTAGCTTTTAAAAATTTATTAAAAAAGATAAATTTGTATTAATTTACTATGTTTACTTCACGTTTCTTTCATAACATGTGTAAGTGACAATCGGTGTTTTCAGTAGATTCTGTTCGATCTTCGCTACACAAATTTAGGGTTAATAGCGCCGGCACAATACAAAAATGTCAATACATTTAATCTTTGGAGAATTATCATTTTACCCACGTACATTGTAATTTACTGTCGACACGTTCTCATTTAAATTTGCATGACTTTTTTAAACAAATTAATTCTGTAACTTTGTTTTTTCTTCTCAATACAATTGCAACAACACAATGGGCGACCTGTTGTTTATAATTAGATCAATGTTGAATTAAAACACTGACCAGCTAACGGTCATTTGAGCAACCAGCAACACAGAAAAGAATGCAGTAAAAAACCGCAACAGTTTTAATTGATTCAAAATTAATTTGCCTTAATTTCTAAAGGAAATTAGTGATTTAAAGCAAAATAAACGTCAGATTGAACACTAAACACTACAGCGACCGCTTCACACTGGGGGTTTGCTTGTTTTTTTGTCTGAAATAAGTGAATGTGTTCTTAAAATACCGCAGCATTTCTTATTTATTTCTCTATTTCTGCAGTTAAAACCCTTGGATCGCTTTTCTGACACTTTAGATTTATTAAAAAAAAATCACTTTTCGATCATACTTTCGGCCGTTGGAAAAGTAAAGTGGTAACTCTCATATGGAGGAAAGTATAAATGTAATTTGCACTCAGCAATGTTGACCATTAAATCATGCCATATTGAACGCAAAGTTCGAAAAAAGAACAAGCCTCCACACGCTCCTCTAATAGAATATTTTGCGAGAAGTAGTGCTGGGATACAATCGATATTTATTGATACTTAAAATTTTTGAAAGATTTGACTCTTCATCCCGTATGAAATAATGTCGATACAGTTCCTAGAGAACTTGTAAGTCTTAATGAAACAGCTGACATATTTCCCGCCATATTGTTTTTTATTGCTAATAAAATAAAAGATTTCTGAAACTGGCGATGAAGTACATAAAAAACAGAGAATATTAAAGAAATAGCAAAAAGAAAACGTCATGAAACTTCTAACAAAACAAGGACTGATGCGGAAGTCAAAATGTTGCATCCAGAATTTGCGATAAGTTACAACATTTCGATTTCTTTGCAATGCAGAAAAAATGCCGCTCACACTCAGATGCTTAAAATCGTAGTATACAGATTTAAAAGCTTTTTAATTTTTAATCCAACCATGAATTTAGCCGCTGTAATCAAAAGTTTTTAAAGTTTTTAAGCCCTCTTCACCACTTTCCTTCAATTTCCAACCTTCATGGAATAAAATAAAACAACCCTGGTCACTTGCATGAAGTACATACATGAATGTAAATTGGTTAGCCCGCTGTTAGCTTACCTTATGGATAAAATTATTTAAATGAAAACGAAATGAAATGAAACAACAGAGAAACATAAATGCTAATAATGAACAAACGCAGCAAGACTTCCTCGAATCAAATGCGATATTTTGTGCTTTAATTTTGCAGTGGCAATGTCAACTGACAAAAGCCAGACTGTCAATTAGTCAAAGAATACACAAGCAGACAAACACAAATTAGGGCTTGATTTGAGTGTTTTTTAAATAATTTATAATACACCACTACTAAGCCATTTGAAAGGTAATTACAGGCAAATTTTAAAGGAAAACTATAAACATAAAGATGCATGTGAGTATGTATTTTTTTTTCAACATGTTGTACTGTGTACATGGTTAATTAATTATAAAATAACACAGTGTGACAAAACACTTTTGAAATCACCAGTGTAGGTTGTAGGACAGACCGCTGCGTAAATTATTTTGTACTTCTTACGAATTCCGGTAATACTTTGCAGATGTAAAATTACAGAGCTAATTCCTGTCGTATTTTAAAACATGAGAGTGAAAATCATGCAGCAGATTTTTTTTTTTTTTTTTGGTTTACATGAGTCGTAATGCATCCCTGATCTTTTGAACATTTTCAAAAAAAAAAAAAGAGACCCTTGCGACTGCCAAATTAGCAACCGTAATTTCTCTCAATAACACTGAGTTTAGACGATCCCTTCCGTTCTCTTCTACAATAGAACTGAGCATGTTGTACGTAACATACCGTTACCGTCTAAAGCGCCCTTAACAAGTGTTATCTGTAAACATTACTATCTTACTTTTTCAAAAACACATACATATTTATTGCTGAGCCAGTGCTAAAAGCCTGATTAAAAATTTAAACACTATGTACCAAAGTATGTTCATGAAAAATAAAATAAAGAAAACAATAAATCATTTTATCAATTCCAATTACACACTGATATCTCATTATAATAACACATTTAGTACATACTCGTACAATCTACATGTATTCCACATGCTGATAATTTTAGATTTCTGTTTACAAATTAAAAACATCCCCAACCTCATAATGAAACTAATTTTCTTTGTATTTAATTTGGTTTCCCCGTCCGTCATCAATGAGAATTTGAATCACATAAGCTGTACAACAATGAAAAAAAAAATGTATTTCTAAATAGTTTTGCGAGATCGGTTGTTGTCTCTAATAAACGGGATAAATAGAATGTTATGCAATAAAAGGCATGCAGTGTTGTCAGATTAGTGAATTTATCTGCAAATCGCTGAACTATTTTTCGAAATTGGGATAAAAAGTTTGCATTGGGGAATTCATTCGGTACCATTTTTATGCTTTGGGGACTTGAATTAATCTTTTTGTGACTTTCATTTAATATTATACATGGTTTTGCCGCTTACGATTAATTTAAATTCAATATATTACAATTCGTTCAATTAATATACAAACAATATTTGCCACTGAGTCACCGGCCAGCAGAGTTAGTATCAACTGGATGGTTCAAAGAAGAACCATTCCACGAGCCACGCTCGTCTTCGACTAAAAAATATATATGTATGTTGTTATATAGTGTAATGACCAAGTGGTCCACACTATTTCTAGTGTCGTATTTTATAAATTTATTTTTGTAAAATACTTTCAATAAATAAATAAATAAATATATATGTATGTTGAATAATGCTGCCAACACTTTGGATGTGGATTTCAACGCATATCTAAATAAAACGAATGTATCCAGAATACGAGCACTTGGTGCATGTGTATAAATTTGTATGCAAATAGCTTTTGTAAATTTAAGATCCTCTTTCATCAATGAAACCAGTTTGTCCAGCTCCTTATTTCGTATTTACTGTCTTATATCGACATAAAATAGCGCTATTAGTTTAAAATCGGTATGTAGTAACTCAAAATTGATAATACTTATATTTTTTCTGCTCTATCGAAAGCAAAATAGCATTCGATAAAAAATTCGTTGATCGATCTTCGTCGGTACGCAGGGCCATGAATGAATATGTATTTCATATTACATATTTTGAAATAAATGTCAAATCAGCAATATTTACTAATTGCTATTTCAATATTATTGCAATCTACTTTTATTTTAATATGTAATTGCGGCATGTGTAATCAGCAATCATTATTATTTCGAGGGATTTCAAAGGTTTCTCAATGAAAATATCTTCTTGATGTTAAGATAACTAAACTTCTATTTCTGCAATCAATGGAGTGGAACATAGAATTTGGACAGTAAATTGAAAACCCAAGACGAGTTATGACTTTTTCTTTTACATACACTAGCTCAAAAATTTTGTATAATATGGTATTGCTTAAACCATCAATACCACTAGTTTGTTTTTATTGCGATAATAATTTGTCAATAAAATGGCAAAAAAATATAAATATTGGCTACAATGCATTTTTATTGTCATTCCTCAAATCCATGATGCTGGACAATACCAATATGTTATGTGATACTATCAAATTTAAAAAAGAAATTCCTCCCACCACTCATTTTATTAACTTTTCCCGAGTCAGGAAATCATATTGCTCTAATTTAAGGATCATTTGTAGCTGCAGGAGCGATTTTTTTTATTCTAATTTTATTAAATAATATTTGTTTATTTTTTAGAAGTACATATATTTAATTAAGATAGCAGCCAGTTTTGCTTGAATGGAAAAAAACTGACATAAAAATAATCATCTAATCAATAAGCAACAACAAGTGTCAACTAATAATTTTGTTATGTACTTTGTTTTGCATCTAATTGATAGAAAACGTTTACTGCAAGTGTTAGTGTAAATAATTAGTATTTTCAATGTCAAATGTTGCACTATGATTCAAGAAATTACTTTTATTTGCGTATAGGCATGCTGTGTTGGCAAACAAAAAATGTGTGGGTATTCAGTGTGGCATATTTTAAAATAACGTTTTATAAACTCGCATCTTGATTTTGTTATGTTTACTATATGGCGTGAGAGTAGTGCCACAGTATGCATAGCAGTCAAAGAAACTAAAAAAGCGAATGCATAAAATTAATTTAAGATAGAAAAAAATAAAAAATGGAGTATATGGAGTTGTCAGTACAACAACCCTCAATAAGTATTTACAGTACAGCCTCGATAGCAGTAGTCATACCACTGCCTTTTTAGTTTTTAAAACGTTGTACGATTTCTTTTAATTGCAAATGAAAAATTGACTCGAAACTAGTTATTTTAATTGCCACTCACATAACTGCCATAATAATTGTTGTACCAACACATTTTTCAACAGCTATATCCAATGCACGGACGCATCATCGATATTTGAGTTTGTGTTTTTATTCCTTTTTCAAACTACAATAGTGGGAATCACTACTCCTCCTTGCAAATCCTCCTAGAAAGCCTTGCAGATATTGTAAAGCTAACATACGTCCCATAATCCGCATGACGACAACAACAAAGTACCTGCAACTGCGATTTGCACCACCTGAAGAAATGTGCACAACCAAAAACACATTACAAATTGGTAATTACAAAGATTCTTAATTTTAAAACAGCCATGTTTTTTATTTCTGTTTTCTACAATCCAGGGCATATCAAAAAAAAAAATCTCAATTATAAGGAAATAAAAACGAAATCAATCCCAATAAAAAAATGTATACGAAATTCGGATGCTTGCTTTGAGTACACATTTCATAGACGGCTTTTACTCTAAACTATTTGCTGCGACTTAATTTCTTCCATGCGGCAAAGTTACTTTATTCAACGCTGTAAATAAATAAACTATAAACGGGCAAGAAAATGAATACGAAAGAAATTAGAAATAAAATTTAAACAGTGTGGCCAGTTAGTCCGGCACAGAGGAAAAAAACTATTTTAGAGTTTTTTCAAGAAAATAATTGTTGATTACTTTATCGAGCTTTAGTTCGATTTAATATAAAACGTACTAAATTGAGACTTTTTTGTCTAAGATTTCTTCCCAATTTAAGCAAATATGAATGTATATTTTTCCTTAGCTCTAAAATCAGCTGTTATAATTAATTTTGTAAATTCTTTGTAGCAAAAACATTTGCTAAAATTTTAGATGTGCAACGAAGAGTGATTTCCGCTAATGTTTCGTTGTCTGTTTGCAAAATAAAGAGCAGGAACTGTAGTCTGATTGCTTGTTGTACTCTTGTCGGTGTGAAAGCAGAAAAGCTAAGTTGTAAAAGCTTGCACCAAGCTATCTTAATACCAGCTAGCCGCATAACTACAACGAACACAACACCAACTTTAACTAAACTGCTTCAAGCTGGAAGCAGTAGTCAGCTGGTGTTTGTACATATGTATGAGCTGAATGTGAGTGCTTTAAAAGCTTCTTTATTTGCTTTAGTTCAAGGTATAATTATTTTACTTTGAAGCTTATAAGCTGCTATTATTACGGTGCTGTTGCTCTAGAGCTTTCAAGTACTGACCCAGAGCGCACTAAGCGCTTCAAGAAACACAACCGCTATTTCAAAATTGATTCAAGATGACCATCATAATATAACAATAGTTAGTGTTGATAGTTTTTTTTTTAGTTTAGGTTTATAACCACATTGGTTTGTTCGTAACAATACGTACGCTTTTAGACTTAAGACAAAAGCCGCTAAGGAGATTAAAACCTAAATGTTCACATTTTTCTTTCACTAAAAGCTAAAGCCGGTATTCATAAAAAATTAAAATGTTGCTGAGATACATTTATAAAATTTTACATGAAAAATTTCTTCCAGAACGTATTTCAACAACATTTTATTTTTATGGTTTAACCGTGGTAGACAATTAATTTGAATGAAAAAATTCAGGAGAGTACATACCAATTTTAATTTTTTTAATGATTTCTATTTACAGATTTCCAAAACACATACACACATACATATGTGCATATGTGTGTGTAATATCGTTTCTAAAGGATAGCTTTCAGGCAGTTCTAGAAAAGGTATACCAAAATATTCCAAGCAAAGCTGCCAGCATAAGAGACGTGTGCTAAAACCAGTTTAATGGCAAATTTGCATCAACTGGAATGTTTTTCTTTTAATTCTTTTCATGAATTATGTACACACATAACTAATTAAACATAAAAATTTTAAATCTAACAAATAGACAGAGCAGAGTACAATTGAAGCAGATAATAATTACAAACAACACGAATCTACATACATAAACAGACAAAAAGTCGTAAACAATTATCACATCATATAAAGCGCCATAAACATTTCAAACAAAAGTTGAAGACAAATCGCCCATTGACAAAACACCAAACTGAAATATTTGAAATTAAAATAAGTAAGAACAAAAACTGAAGGAAAGCGGGAAGCGGAAACCCCTTGACATCACGTTGAGTGTGTTAAGGGGGAGAAAGATACCTTCAATAATGGTCATAATTAACGAACAAACATCGCTGAGCGAACCATAGAAAAAACGTTGGACGAAACACAAAACTCAGTAACTAAAAGTGTACAAACAATCTTATTGTGAAAAATGCATTGCAATATATATTGAACAAAAAACAAATAGGAACTTGTGACTAATTACCCAAGAACTGCCTTCAAATCGGGATCAAAAACAAAGACATACACACTGACAAGTCTTTATCTTAAGCCCTTTCACTATGAAGTTAACTAGTGATGCAACACACACAGATCTATCCTCAGCATCATGTCTTACGAGCTGCCAAAAGTCTTCACAACACCAAAAATCCCCATCTCTGCAAAACACACCTGCCACAACAAATCACACATCAAATACACCTGCAAAGAGACCAAAAAACTTACACGATCTGCTGCTGCAAACACTAGACGCCCTACTCTCATGTCTCATTGTTGCCCCGTGTGTCATTGCCTACTGGCGCGGCACTTGGGAACTAATTGGCGTTCTTATTTTTCCCAAAAACATAGCTCTATCTGCACTCTGTTCCTTCCTGATCGGAGGGCTCGGTCATATGGTTTTCACCCTGACACAGCACTTCTTCATAGATAACATACATCCGGATAAGCATCGTCTAACATTTTATGTACTTTCACGTTGCTACACTTTCGTGTTTGGCATTGTGTGCGTGAACATGTGGAGGGGGTCGTGGGTACTGTGCGATTGGTTGACCAGCGCTGATTCGCTAATTATCATTTGCATTGTAACACTGGTGGCCATATTGTTTCTCATTGCCACACGTACCGTCAGAAATTTGGGAGCAGCACCATACTCCGTTATAGTGGATCACAAGAGCGACTATTTTGAGGTGGAAACAATGTTTCGAGTTGGGGTAAGTGTTCAATCGCGTTAAGTGTTACTGCATTTGAATGCAATGTTTATCTTATTTAAAGGGATTCCATCAACCTGGCTTATATGTAATGGATACATTGTTTTCGGTTTTTGTTATTGGATCTCTTGTGGTCATAGCTTGGCGAGGTCTGTGGGGCATAATGGATCTGACTCTCTATCCCGGGGACAAAGCGAAGTCCGCAATGGGCTCATTGGCAAGTATTCATGAGAAAATTTTCCCATCGGCTAAGAAAGCAAACTGAGATAACATAAAATTTTAGATCATGGGCTACACAACAGTGCTAATAACGTTTGTCTTGCATCCGGTAGTACGTTGGACTTGCAAGCGCCTCAAGGGTCTAGTAAAATTAGTATTTTGCGATATATATTATTTTGCCGAATTTTTCGGGGCCGTCAACGCGTGGCGTGGTATATGGAATCTCTTAGATGTGTATTTTTATCCAGGTAAACAAAGACTCTACTGCAGCTCAATAAGCTCACTCGCCGCTCAGTTACATGCACTCGCTTAGTAACAAAATTCTAAATGTTGTTGTTGGTTTCAGTGTCCAGCTGTCACAGCTGTTGTTGGCATGAGGCAACTAAAGACTTCAACGTTGTGTATTAAGAAAACAAACTTCTTATTTTTTTCTTTTAGAAAATAAAATTTTGAGCTGTTGGTTGACACATCTTATACCTTTTCTGCTGTTGGCCGCTCTAAAGTGTTCCAATTCCATTTTGGTACGCGGTGTTTATATTGATGCAGACGGCCCTGGAGGTGAATGTGTCGATATACCCATTAGTTTTGTGAAGCTGCATTTCGACAGAGAGCGCAAGAAAAGGAATACCACTGGCCAAATTTACTCCCAATCAAAACCAAATTTAATCATCAAATCTCCTCACGACAAAGAAGCGCAATGTGCTCTAATTGAAAAGCCAGCGAAACCCGAAATAAAAATACAATCCGGAATGGATGCAACGCAATTGGTTTAATTTAAAAATTAGACTGATCTGTCAGACCAAATAAGGCTTATTATGCAAATAGACCTGTATCCACAAATACTTAAGAAAAATAATTATAATAATATGTAATAATATTGGTTGTTCTTTATTTCATTGTTAATTTAATATTAATTTAATTATTGCAACATCGTTGAAAACTGTACAAAACTAGTTAGTCTACATTAGAATTACGCAAAATTGTATAAAAAACTTTAAGTAGAAAACCCAACAAAGATGTAATTTATCTTCGAATTAATCGCAACGTAACGTCGTTACACAAGCAAGAATCCCACACAACTGACGTAAAGCTTGCTTAAACGAATTAAGCACTGGTTGCGTCACTTAAATTATAATAATAACAAACAAAAATAAAATAAAATAAAATTTATGACTATAAGAGCTATTCTAAGAACAATTATTTTTACATTTGTCCAAAGCTTCCTTTCCGAGCACTTGTTATTCTATTATCGATTCCGATAATGATGAGTACTTCATAATAATCACCGAACTTTTATGTATTCGATTCAGAAGTAGGAAAATATAGAATAAAAAAAAAAAACATTTATTACAGCTTTGTTTAATAATTTGAACAGTTTGTTGGAACGGAATACAATGCAGGTTGCATTGCTTCTTGAATTGGTAGTAATATTGAAATGTAATAAACTATACCGCGCCGACTCAGTATGCAAGCTATTTACTTTTCGGGACTTGGTTCGAATTTTGTTAAGGAAGGCAAGAAAAGCAAAGCCGAAGACTTATTGGCTGGGGAACATACCAAATATATTCATTTTATACACCACTTCGCCCCATCATTCGAATACTTTCTCTATTCATCCAAAATACAAGCTGAATTCCCCATTTCCTCTCAATGTTACGGCAGATATATTCGAATCAAGTAAAGCAAGAGCTTCACTACTGAAATGCCAGAGATATCCGAGAAATGTGTAGCTGGCTTTGTGATAAAAATACCGCATACATATACATATGTACGTGTATGAGCATTATTGTCGCTCCCCCCAAATGTGTTCTGGAAAATTTTGATAGTTTGCATTAGGCGCGCCAATTCCGCAGATAAGTTAAAGGAAAATGCGAAAGAATTACGACTCCCATTAATTTTTTTGAAAATGTTGGAGTTTCCAAACATACCTACTCTGTTTCTCTATTTAGTAGGCCTCCCATACAAAAAAAAAATATTTTTATAAATTTTTTATCCGTCATCCTAACAAGCCTCCCTGTATCTCTTGCTTACTTCCTTATTCCCACGTGTCCCGACACCCATGTGATGCGTAGTTCACCCTGAGTCGAGCGAGTGTTAGTATCGTTTTTGCAATGAAAAACTGTCCGTGATTTAATTCGCTCAGCTGAGATCGCTTTAATGGCCACCTGAATGTCCGTTAATATGTTCACGGGCCCTGGCCTTCCCTTATTAACACTCAGCTCGTCATTGGACTGAAAATTTTTGAGAATATTTTCACACATTTTTATAGAACATAAAATGTTGAGAAGTAAATAGACGGCTGGTTTTGCATTCAGAAATAAAAATTACTTAGAAACTTTTCGTTAAAAGAAAAAAAGAATTTTTTGCTAAAATGATTATACGAGTTGTACACACATACATAGTTCCATTCAATAGTATATGTATGTATGTATTCGCTTATTGTTGTGTTTGTAAGTACCATTTTTTTTTAGCAAAATATTCACAAATTAACAAAAACTAAAAATAACGATTTAAAAAAAGAAGAAAATAAATTGAATTTATTTTGAAAAGAACCCCCAACGAAAATGTTTTGATTTTGCTTTTTGCTGCTGTTTTAATTAAATGGTTATTTTAATTTATTTTTTCATTTGCAATTTATTAGCCTGCCAAATGAAATGACGCCTTTTTGCTAAGTTTGTGAAATCTCTTTTAGGTTTAAAGAAATTAAAAACAGGAAAATATAGAAACCTTTTTTACAAAATGTTTTCAACATAAATCAAATGAATTAATAAACAAACAAATGATATTAAGTTGGCGTAATTGAAAATGGTGGCTATTATTGATCTTGTACAAGGTGTCCGCCGGGAAGGTATACTACTTTGTTTGCTTATAATTTTTAATTAAATGGAAGAGAATGGATCTTATATTGATGAATGGAATATTGAATACAATATCAGACAAATGTCCGCCGCTGTTAGCCTCACAAATGCGAGCCCTTTTGAGCACATTTTTCATTACATTCTCACACAATTCTAGCGGTTTTTCATTAATTTCTTCACGAGTATTTTGTTTTAATTTGTGTTTTGGATTAACCCTACTTTTCAGTTATCCCTACAAAAAAAAAAAAAAAGAAGTCCGGAGCAGTTAAATCTGGCGACTGTGGAGCGAATCAACATCATCACCATTTCTTGCAATAAGTTGTTGTGAAGAAATTTATGTTTCCATAAGAAGTGGGTGTAAAAAAACTTACGGAATTTCATATTGATAAATGCCTTGTGTAAATTTCTGCACAACGGTACGGAGTTCAAAAAGCAATTTAAACGGAATTTTTCACTATTACAGGTATGCTATCGCTTTTAAAGGAGACTTTTTTCCGTCAATCCAAATGAAAATTAATTTTCGACATTTAGCTCATTTCTGCTAAAAAAAAAAAAAAAAAAAACAATTACGGTATTAAAATGGATGAAGACGTTTTTGAAGAATATTTACAAGATGAAGAGATGCATTTGGCATTTGTGCGAAACCTTTCCACATAAATCTACACAATTTTTTACTATGTAGAGATATTCGTTATTTTCCAAACGCAAATTTCCTTAAGACCTCTGTACCTGCCTTGAAATCCTTAAAAATTAATCAAATAAATAAAATAAATAAAAAAATAAATAAAAAAAAAACACGAAATTGAAAAATTTGCCTTGTGGGGCCTTTCTACACGATAGCAACAACATGTCTAGAGTAAATGCATTAGAGAGCCCATTTTTACGAATCATATGTGAAGTTCTTGTCAGTCCCTCAAACGCTAAATCAGTTTTTACCAATCAAAAGTGATCTTAAGAGACTCACTTAAAGAGGCGATCTTTACATAAAATGATCACCCAAATGTAATGTGGGTACGTATGTACATACATATGTACATATGTATATATACAAATGAACACATTGCAATGGCTATAATTGTATAGGCGTTGTAACAATGTAGCATAAAAAAATTACAAAAATGTTTTGCTATTGAAATAAGTAAATCTTCTACAACATTAACAATATGCACTTAGCGGTAATTTGCCTATAAAAATTCTGGTCTTTTTTTCTCAAATTTTAATGAAATATTTGGTAAACAACTTGTTGAACAAATAGATGTGTTGTCATAAGAAAATATGCATTTCTTGTAAACCCTTAAGCAGAATAAGTATGTACATACATACATATGTATGTTTAACCCTTAAAGATACGACTTATAAGAACACAGTAGAGTTTATATCCACCAGTAAATGAATGACGGAAAAGAGGAAGCTGGTGCTCAACTTCCCTGGTACATTGACGTTTGCCAAAAATAAAAGGGGGATCTGAACAGGGCTGCTAGATAAATGTTGTCGCTGGCCGTAAGCAAAGTCGGAAACCCAACTAATTATTCCATAACGCGCATGAGGATCAGAAATATTCAAACAACCCTTTAATACAGAAAACATTTTTTCGTCTTGCAACTCTTTTACTTTTCTTTTGTTTGAACATTTCTGATTCTCATTTCGTTCATGGGAATTATGAAGTAAGTAGTGATTTTTTCGAGTCTACTGATGAGTTGATTACAAGGCGAATCAAGTTCTATAGGTAGTCGCAATTCAATTCCCCTCAACATTTTCACTCGAGACGTCATAAGTTTTGTTGTCGTTTGCTATTAGCTTTGACAACTCAGAAGATAAAATCGTGGAAAAATGTAGAAGCGAATTGGGATGCGGGCACCTGTAATGGATTCGCCTTGGTGACATATAGACGGCTGAAAAAAGGCCGAACTAAAATAGGAAAAAAAATCTTTTATTTTATTGTATCTTGGCCCAGTACTCAGGGCCTGACCCCTACATGTGCATTGCATTGTACCAGAACTGGTCAAAAAAAGGGCGAAGGGGAGGGGGAGGGGGATGGGGAGGAATGGGAAAATAGAGACTCACATCTGTACTGAAAGTAACTGAATATTTTACTGCTCAATAGAAATGTTTCTTCGACTTCGCAATGGTTTAATTTTTATTCGATGAAAACAAGTGAAATTAATGCAATACCAACTGCAAATAAAAACTATCAACAAATAAATAAAATTACATACATGCATACATACTCGTCTGTACTTGCATTAAGCTCTAAACACATAGACGACTGCAGACAGCAAGCAGCAATATGTCAAAAATAAAATGCATGTGTTTAAATGAAAACGATTATTTTGACGGCAGCAGGGCAGCACGACTGCACAACAGCATTTGCTGCTGCTGCCAACTTAGGCTATTTTCTATTTTGACGGGCAGCAAATAAGCAAATATAGTGTTGCCATTATATATATAAATTGGACAAATTAGAACAAAAACTTTTTTTTAATATTAAACACAAAAGAACATTGGAAAAATACAATAAATAAATAAATGTATGTGTTTTTATAGTTCTTTCGTGATATTATTACATTTTTCATCAATATTTTCAATTTTATTCATTATGAAATAAGAAATACGGCATCTCTGAAATTAGCATTGCTAAAATACACAGCTGTTCATTTTCAATATCAAAACAATTTTTTTCGTTTGAGCTAATTTTTTGTGATATTTTATTTAATTTTCATCCTGGTTGCTTTGAAAAAGTGTTCTTCATCTTTTTCCTTGATTTTTCACCAACTGATTATTATGTTGTTGCTGTCTTCAAAATAATTATGAAGCCGACTTCAGAGCAACATTTGAAGTTGGCTGCACTTGAAGTAGGCAGCATTTGCAGTCTGCTGTCGTCTATGTGTTTAGAGCTTTAAAGAAGAAAATTTTTAAGCAAAACATGTGGTCGCTGTTGCTTTATAATACAAATCAATCGAGGACAATTTCATTTGTATTTTCAATTTTGAATGAAAAATTATTTTCTACACACGTTTTAAGAATTCGCGAAGCAAAAACAAAAACAAACAAAAATAAACAGATTAACTTGAGGGAATTCTCAATTGCATTCAATTTTTTCGGTTCAGTTTTATTTTAAAGAGCAAAGAATTTAGAAAAGAAAATCAGCATCTCGATATCGTTCGCCTGTTATAATTAGCAAAAGTAATTTTGTACAATTACGAAATAAAAAATAGTTTTCACTTTAAATTTAACAGTAACATAATAAAGTTATAAAATTTAAAAATAAAATATCAATGTCGCGCTACTAAGAAGTTATTAAGAAGTTTCTCAGTTATTAAGAAGAAATAAAATAATTAACACAAACATTTACATAACAAGCACAGATTAATTAATACCCTGCAACTATTTGAGAATAAGAAAATTACTACAGATATGGGTATTCCAGACATAAGACAACTTATAACAGTCGAATTTGAAGTTTATGGCCATGTTCAGGGTAAGTGGTTTTGAACAAGAAATTTGTGTTTCATTCACACACATCAACACAGGCATTTCAGATTCAAATTAGTATGCCAGCTTCCAGAAAGTGATCCTTGCGGTGGTAGTGTAGTTTTATTTTATTTATTTAAAACGATATGGCCTGCTAAAAACAGAAAATCAAGTGTTTCTAATCATCTGATCGAGGGTGTACAGAAGGGAGGGTCGATTTCAGAAAAGCGTACAGTAAAAAGGAAATCCACACAAAAGTCTGTGTCGTTTTGTCGGCCTTTAAGTTTGATTTTTAAAAACACTGCGAATTAATTTTATGTGAAGATTTATTTGCTAGTGAATAACTTGCAATAGTGTACTGCGTGATTTAAATAGTACAATGAATAGCTAGTATGCTATTCATGAAAAGGTCATCTGTTCAGAAAAGAACACACAATAATTTTTCGAGCACGCCGCTG
Organism: Sturmia bella; assembly: GCA_963662145.1. Classification (NCBI taxonomy): domain Eukaryota; kingdom Metazoa; phylum Arthropoda; class Insecta; order Diptera; family Tachinidae; genus Sturmia; species Sturmia bella. The sequence goes on along the minus strand of OY759171.1, from coordinate 3,451,146 downwards.
GTCAAACAACAACGCGCTATATTGTCATGTTTACCGAGTTTTTTCTGCCGCAATTGAACGAATAAGGTCTGGAGAACATGTGATTCCAGCATGACGGAGCAACGGCACATACTGCGCGCGTCGCAACCGCTCTTTTGGCCCACCTATTATTATCTGTTTATTTAGTTTAATAACCTCTTCTTAATAAAAAGATGGAATTTTCATTAACAAGAAAAGAGAATTTTTTGAGAAAAAGAAAAAATAATAAAATTATAGAAAAAATAAAATTGATAAATGAAATTATAGAAAACATCATCCAATATGAACAATATGAAAGGAGAAAAAAATGTTTACTTATTCTACGAATAAGGTTTGTTATCTGGTCATTGAACATTTCTACCAAGTTATCTTAAAATCAGGTAGCAGCACAACTACAACAAATATTTCATGCATTTCGTTGGTAGAAATACTTTAAATTCAGTCACCTATTTGTTTGCGTTTGAGTGTTTGTGTTGTGTATTTTGACAATTTTGACAGTTCTTCAAGCTAGAAGCAGTAGTCAGCTGGGCTTGTAAGGCTACCTGGTGTCGAGGTACTTTGATGTCTACTATAGTGCTAGTGAAGTATTGAGTACTAGGGTACCGAGTACTGAGTATCAGTACTTTTTTGGACACTCAATACTTCAAAGTAGCTATTCAATACTTTCAGAGTTGCAGTTTCAGGCCAAATTTAACGGAAATTTAAAAAAAAAAATACGAGTCTGTTCAATTAAATTTGCAATAATAAGTAAAAAATAAAAGAAAAGAAAGAATAATATGTATGTATCTTTTGTTAAAATAAAAATAATTTTCGATTTCACGCATACGTATAGAAGTATGGACATACAGTAAAAAAAACTACCTGTTGTTTAAATATTCCAAGAACAGTTAATTGCATTGAATAGTATTGAATAACCAAATGAAAAGTATTGAGTAATGAAAAGTAGTGGAATTCACCATCACTATTCTACTACTAAAAGTGTAATTTTACTGAAGAAAACTGTAGTGTTGCGGGAATTGCACTTGGCGCCTAATTTTCATAAGATTCTAAATACCAAACACAAACAACTCATTTTCGTTCATTTGTATTCGTATATTAAAATTCCTGTAGTTTTCCAAAAAATAATAATATTAGATATAGAGTTATAATTCATATTTTAATAATAATACTTTTTTAGTATGAAAATCCAGCGCGGTGTTGATTTTAAGTCCTTCCTTTTAGCACTTATAAATTATTTCAAAAAAAATCCAAAATGGTCCTGACTATACATAGATGCAAAACGGAAATGACACGTTTTCGCATTGTCAAGGGGTTATCAATCTAGCGACCGTAAATGGTTACTGATAATTGGTATTTGCTTATGGTCGCATCTACACTTTAAATAATTGACAGTGACGGTAGCATGTAGGAAACAAATGTTTTATTAAAAACCGGTATTGTGAGATCAAAATTAATTAACCGAATTTTTTCAAAAATAATATTCGAAAACGGGTTTAAAAAAGCAGGCATTGTTCGAATTACTTGAAAACCGATTTCTTTAAACAAAAAACGCAGTGTTTCGTTTTGCTTGAGTAGAAAAAAAAAATTCTAGAAAACCAAAAAAATGTTCTTGATATTTTTTTTTAACTATGAAATAAAATTTGTTTACAAAAAAATACTAACCGCAATTCTTTCTGAAAATTCCTTTAACAAGAGCGATAACAGTTTGCTTTATTCTTAAAGCATATTTTGAACACTTGTGTTCTAGACGGTAATTTTAATTCCATTAAATGCGAGTACCCTTGTCTGGCTGAAAAGAATTGTAAATGGGATCACAAGCTGCCTCCAATGGCGTTTGATTTTGATGCGATTTTTCACACCTATTCGGTTAGCGGTAAAGATGTTTAATGAGGAGAGATAGAAGATAGGTATGCTCCCCGAAATTGGTGGCAACCGTGGATTAGCTATAATACATTTAGTCAGGTACAATTAGCTGTTTCGAAGCTCTTCAGCACCCGTGTTTGATCTCAAGCTACTCAGCCACCTGAGTTGTTGTATATTTTCTGTTTAAATTTTAATTTTATTAAAGACATTTACACCGGTATTCATAAAAAAAAGAAATGCGGTCGGGGGACCCCCGTTAGCAACGAAGTTCCTTACGTTTTTTTTTTTTTTTTCATCTTTGAATGTAATACAAGGTGAAATCTGTATGTCTTATTTTATGTTGTTTTTGAAATTTTGAAATTTTATGATTCTTTAAATTTTTGGAACGTTTTCCAACTAATTAATATTTATTGGTAGGTGTCTCCGTTGCTGTCAGTGGAGACACCGCCAATCATACACAATTGCTTTTCGACAGTACACCAATACATATAAACAGCTCACACGCTTTCGTGACGATTTCTACTAATTTCCACTACCAGCAAGCCGCGTTAAGGAACTTCGTTCCAATAAAACGTTGCTCAAATACATTTTAGAAAAATTTTTATATGAACAATTTGTTGTAAAATGTGTTTCAACAATGTTTTATTTTTTATGAATACCGGTGTTAGTTATTATGTTTTAATTTAAGCAATCATGTTTTTGTAACGAATAAATTCAGTTTTATAATTAAACGCCTTAAACTATGCTAGACAAATAAATAAAGATACATGGTGTAATTTAAAATAACTAGTGTGCTACCATACTGGCAGAATCAACAACGATTGACAGCGTTAATGAAAAATTTAACGGGCATCGAAAGTTCTCGTTCAAATAATTCCTTTCAATAACTACTGCTACTGCCGACATTTGCAAAATCGATTGCAGCGCCAGCAATGAGCATCGAAAGTTCTACTCGTCTTGTCTGACTTGAAATTGCCTGACGTTACTATACACAGCTGAGCTTGGAAATAAATACTGCAATTGATTTCAGTGTGAGATCAGTAGAGTTTATCGCACAAACGTGACTTAGTAAACTATTTTATTTTACAGTGCTAAATAGTACATTAAGCTTTGAACTGTTAAAATTATTGTAAATAGCAGATCTGTGAGTTTTATTGTCATGTGCAGCTAAAGAATCCGCAATTAATTTTTAATAAAGCGTACAAACGTAACGTAACAATAAGTATAATAACTTGAGGTTGTTATACAATCCAAGACAGGATTGGAATCATCAGAATTGCAAATCGATTCTGATTATAATTGGTACCATGAAACCGCATCATTTTTACATCGAAGTTAAATAATTTACCATTTATGGTCACTTATTTAAATTTGCTTTACTTACAATATCATCCAAGCAAATTGAGATCAACTACTAAGAATATAATAAAAAAAAAAAATACCCACTAATGTATTTTTGTATATTTTCTTTTATTTTCAGGCTGTTATTTTACTAAATTTACTCGAGATTTATGCACTAAAGCAGGCATCACGGGCTGGGTGAAAAATTCGAAACAAGGTACCATCGTGGGCAAAATGCAGGGACCGAAGGAGGAAGTTGACAAAATGTAAGAACAAACATAAAGTTTTTATAACAAAAGAAAACACATAAGTCAAAATTTAAACAAATTTGTAGGATAGACTGGCTGTCGACGAAAGGCTCTCCTGGATGCCAGATTGAAAAGTGCGATTTACGAAACATGGGCACATTGAATCGCTTAGACTATAAGACATTCGATATAAGATTTTAGATGTTTTCGTTTACCTTAATATAGTAACTGCTAGATCGTAAGAATATCTAAATTTAGCTAAAAAAAAAAAAAACCGTGTCTGGACTATCATGTACATATGTATCTATGTTATTTTTCTTACAAAATAAAATTGTAAAAAATATAGGCGTGTAAATAAATCAGTTTTAAGTAAACCAATGAAACTAAAAAATAATTTATCTCTTGCCAGTCAAGAACCATTGCGACAAAAATCATACAACCTCTCATTCAAAGTCTGACCGTACAAACAGCCTACCAACCATATTTAGCCTACATGGGCTATCATGGCGCTCCTATCAACCTAACCTAATCTAAAAAGGAAAATAATATTAACTTCGCTCACTCTCCGCTAGTATTGTTTATCACGATCCTCGAAATCTTCGAGAGTTTGTAAAAGACTACAGAAAGAATAATCGAACTTATTTTATTCTATTCCAAGTTATCGAACAATTCGAGAGCCGTAAAAAGCACGACTACAAAGATAAAAAGGAAAGAAAAAAGATTGCAGCTAAATATCGCTACAATAGGTTTTCGCATCTACATTTCTTGATATACATATATACGTATAATTATAAATATTAAGTAGCAATATTGTTAAAAATGCATTTGTATATACACACCTGTTGACCTTCATAAGCACTTCTTTCACTCTCATACACACATCCACCCATCATCATTCCCTAGTTTTTCATTACACACATAAATTATTTTCATTTGCTTATATACATACATACATACATATGGCTGCACTTCACCTCAATTTTTTTCTTTTTTATTGCATTTTTAAATGCAGATCTGAATTTACATTCATATTTAGTTTACTTCTAATAACTTTATTCATGTAAAAAGTAAACTTATTTATCTCTTTCTAACTAAAACATATTTTACATTTCCTTCATCTCTTAATTTGGCTTTCTCTGTTTTGCGCGCCAAACACTGCAATTACAAAGCTTTTTTCATTTCACACTCTCAATACGAAAAGCAATATTCGTTAAACAGCCACACAGCGTATTTATGAATGCAAACTTTACTTTTTTAGCTTTAATCTCACCACATTTTATTGAAATTGAAATGATTTCTTCTTTCTATTTATTTATATAAACATTAAAAAGTAATTTAATATAAATGTATAAACATTAAACTTCACAGAAACGTTAACCGATCGCCAGCATAATATTCGATAGTCAATGAAGAAAACTGAGGAAATAAAAAATGAAGACATGTAGTTGCCAGACATGTGCTGAATATAGCAGCAAAGGCAAGCTGCCAGATTTGACGAGTGCGTGTGCTGAGCAACTCGTGCAAGATACCTTAATACCAGGTAGCTGCATAACTAAAACAAACACTTCATGTATTTTATGTATTTATTTCGGTAAAGTAACATATGAAACCTTTTAGGCCAATAAATAAACCTTGGACACTTCAATGGTTACAAGCAATAATCAGCTGCTGTTGTAAAAGTGTACCCAGTATAAGGATACCTTGATCGCATGTTGACGAACCGATGATTTATTGGAACGATTCTAAAGAATTATATGAAAATGTTGTTTTAAACCCTATTTCAATAATTGTATTTTTTATGGTAGCCGGTGTTTTATTACATTTTGCACTGCAGTGTAGAATTTGGTCCGTCTATTGATTTGTCAAATGCGTAAACTTTACGCAAAACCTAAAAATATGGCAATTAAATGTTCTAATATTATGCAAATGAAGTCACAAACACACAATAATTGAAATTGCATTGTTTCTCGAGACTATAAACGTCAAAAAACTGACTTGCGAAACCAACTTAGTCAAGGGTTTCAGTAAAACATAAAACTTGAGCCGTTGATAATTCCTTTCGTAATAATCACACAAAAATTAATTATATTTTCATAGATCTTTCCATTTCAGTTCATATGCATGTACTTTAAGAGCTTAAACTAACGAACGTAACGCTTCCATTAAACAAATTAACAAGACTGGAAAAGACCCTTCGCCCTCATAGTTTCAAAAGACTTCTGGGCATCATATTTCCTTGAATAAAATATAAACATCGTTATACTATGTATAAATTATACCATACATATATACATACTTGTAAAATTCAGCATAAGCTTTCTTATGAGGGTCATTGTGCAAGATCTTGAATGCAAGAGTAGCGGAAGCTGTTAAGCCAATTGCAATAGCTAATTGGCGTTTAGTTTGCAAATTGTGCAAACCACGCATAAGAGGAGCAGATCCAGTCGTAGTAGCAGGAGTATTGGCCATTTTTATTCAAGTAGCTGTCTGCAATGAGAAATGTACACAGCATGAACAAGATTACGTAAGTTTGAGAACATTTTCGCAACAATACACTTCGACGTCAATATATATAAAAACATTGTAATATAATTTCTTTTAAAACTGCATCTTTTCTTAAATCATGCTCATACATTTTATTAAAAATGATTATAAAAAAAAACTTAATGAATACCTGTCTGATGAGTACGCAGCCAAGTTACACAAATTTCTTATGATATGCCAGTGCAATATTCGATATCGAAATCGATTTTCGGATATGTTTAGTATTTCTATACAGTGATGCCATATCAACCACATATAAGAGGTTTTTACAGCATAATACGGTCACGAAAGTATTAATTAAAAACATGAAAAATTAATCAAAATTCTAAATTCGTTTTAATTAGTGCAATGTAAATAGAAACAACTTTCATCAAGATTTACTTCAACAAATATATTTAAAAACTGTTTTTTTTTTGCAGTATATAACAAGTAAGTCTTAAACATTGTTTAATAGAATTATTATTTTATTTATTTATTTTATTTTTATTTATTTATTTCATTATTTAATCGAGCCCATTGGGCCATATATGATTAATATATACATACATATAAATTTTAACCTTGTTTATGGTAGCTTATTAAGCAACATAACATAGAGGTTTCGAATTGCAGTCCCAACTATTAAACCATATAACTACTGACTTACCTATGTGAATCATGGAACACTGGCAAGTAAATTAAGCAACGAGTGCTAATATTCTTCTCTATATAAAAAATAAATATTCAACTTCATATCATATGCTTATTATTACGTTTGGGGTAGCAATACGACTTCAAATTTCGTTTAAATAGAAGTGCATACATATAAAAAAATTAAAATGAGGAATCATTCCGCAACAAACTTTTACCAGATTCAAGACACAAACGACGAGTTGCATCACCTTTTTTTACAAAATGAACATATCGTTCATAATTGCATATGAAACTAAACACATCTTCAAAATTATATAAAATGGCTACACTACATTGGAAAGCAGTATTGCTATTTCATTTTATTGTACTGTGTATATATAATATTGGTTCTTTTCAACTTATTGAAAACGTTATTTGATCTACCAAATTTTGTATGAATTAAGAAATCGTGCATGTCGCGAAGTGGAAGTCAAATGCAAATGGCGGTTGTTATTGTTCGTGGTCGAAAATTTTTACAACACGAATTTTTTTTATAAACTTCAACTAGAATATTCAATTGAATTGTAATAACATTTTGCAAGTCTTAAAATATAATTTCCTTAAAAAATGCGTGAATATAACTTTAATTGAAGAGTGCTAATATAAACAGTGAATTTTCATTTGATTCCTGTTCTGTGCAAAAGAAAAATTGTCAATCATATATTTTTTCTGGCCCCTTGCTACTAATACAACAACATAAAGTAAAGAAAAAATACACTTCGTATGGTTCGTTTTCTACGCCTGTGAATATTTTTTTGGTCGCGGTGCTTGATCTCCAATTTAGCTTCTTGTATTGTGTTAGGCCTCCTCTAGTTACCAAAAAATATATCTCTGTATATATTTGAATACATATAAAATACAAATACACATAAAATCATAATCCAAATGAATGGAAAGAAGTCTCCTTAAAAATTGTGTTGATGAAAAAAAGAGAAAAGACCATGATCAATGAAATTGTATGCAAATGAAATAAAACCTAATATAAAGCAGAAATGCGTGTAAATTGTAATGCAACATTTCCAGTTATGCAGTATCCACCAGTTATTTAACATTTTTGATGGAAAAATATAAATCGAAAAAATAAAATAGTCTCTAAAAGGAACTCCCCAAACAAAACTTAAGCGAAACTTAAACGTATACAACAACAAAATCACGTCTCATTTTTAATCTGAAATGCTGCCCTGTGCTAATGGCATAAAACTTGCAGAAATACCTTGGACGTAACTTAACGTTATGGTTACCATGAATTTGTTTATTTTGAAATTATAAAAGTATAAATTATATAAAAAGAAAACACTAAAATACATTTAGAGTTGCCATACTTGAAACCAAAATTTTAACAAATGTGTACATATAAAATAATAAATTGTCCACCACCATCATTAAGTGTTTCAAAAGTTTTATTACGAAAATGGCAAAATTGTGGTCATAAATTTAAATATTACTTTTATATGTGGTAATCATAAAGAACATCAAGGATAGTTTATAAAAACAAATGCAAGTTTTAATTAATTTTATGCATGAATATGTTCTCGCGATTTTTGCTTATTATAAAATAAGTGATTGTTCACTTAATTTTTTTTTTAATAAACAAATTCTACAATAGGACCAACAGCTCCCCGTCAATTGTGATTTTTGTCGTGTGATGATATGCAACTTAAACAGGTGAGTTCGTGTAATTCAATTCGTACCTGGTGAACATATGTATGTATATAAATATGTAATGTACATAAATAAATAGTTTTCTAGGTATTAATATTAATACTTTTTGTATATAAAATGATTTTTGGAACTTGTAGGTAAACGATATTACAGAGTTACCAATGTGTTTTCGAAACAATACGGGTCAAACTTTGTTAACGGCAAATAAGTATTAAGTTTTCGTGTAGTGGAAGAGTTATGGTAAGAAAAATTTGTAGACCATCAGTCATCAAAAACAAAATCATAAATGTACCTATTAGAAGCAATATTAATTCATTATGTGAACTATCTACATTGAAAAGTGAATAGCTTAATAATTCTCAAATTCAAAAAAGGTTCCCTTAATCCACTGACATTATTTGAGTAATGGAAACTCCTAACTTTTCTATGTAATATCACTTACTCGCTACTCGTTAATTTCACTTTTTTCTACATTTTCCTGTATTAACAATCTGACGAGTACGTCAAAATGGCGGATAGTTTAGTATTAATATATTTTATTTAAAAAAAGATGAATACATATGAATAATTTAATAATAGAGCAAGAAAAGCAAAATTATTTAACTTTTAATGCTATAAGTAGATATTTGTCTTGACTTATTTTGTATTCGGTACTGCTATAAAATATATCTTTACATATATTGCACTCTTTCTTTCGTACGTTTGCATTTCATGTACTGGAATGCTCAATGTGTGTGTGTGTGTGTTTTTGTGTATAAAAAGAAAAACTTGAACTGTGAAGAACATGTATTTTTATTTAGGCATATGTATTTAATTTCATGAGCAAATATGATAAATAAATCAAACTCAAAAACTTGATGATTATTAGAAATCATACCTAATGAAATATACATTTTATCGGCGATATTTGTTATAGATTTTTTCAAAAATATTTATACAATTCGTTACTTTTTGCGAAGAGTTGCCAAGTCAATTGAATAATTATTATACAAATGCATTTAAGAATAATACTTTGGGAATGCGAATAAGAAGAACTTCGAAGACAGGTATTTGTGGCTTAAGCAATTTTTGTTAATTTCCTTAAAATTTATAGATATTTTGGAAAGAATAGGTGCGAAAGTTTTCTTTATGAAACAGCTTTTAATTGTATTTAAAATTTTTATTCGTGTCTACATATAGATTTTTTTTTAAATTATAGGTTTTCACATGTTTACTTCAGCACTAGTGTTAGTTCGACAATTACGAAATTATTACGTAAAACTATACTCAATTTCATTCCTCTCATCTCTATTACAAACTCAGTATTTCTGAAAGATAAAGGTATGAACCGAGAAATATAAATTTTAATATAAATTTTAAGAAGTTAAACTGGATATGTACAAACGAACACCCCAATCAACTTAACCTAACCCTAAACCGGTATTTATTGAGTGTTTATTTAATTTTTGGTTTAAGTTTGTTCAAATAACAGCAAGCACAAAAATCTCTCATAAAGAGAGGAAATTAGCAAAAGTAGGGGAAGACAAAAAATCTAATGTCTAGCCCAAAAAATATCATCTTTTGATGTCATCATGAAAATTGAACCATAAATTTTCAGAAAATAATTGTTTTTCTGAATGCAATGAATTATTAAACATTTTTGTAACTATCTCTTACTTGTTGTATTGGTTAATTTAGATAAAAATTTTTTGTTCTTCATTTTCTCAAACATTTAATTGCTTCTATATTCTATTATTTTTTGGAATTTTGTCTCTCAAAACTACTCTCATCTGCACAAATATAAGGACAATGGGATCGCTCGGGGTTACGAAGAAGGGTATAGAATCAGACCTCTTATAACATGGACAGTTTAATGAACTTTTATGTATTCATATTCTAAGGGAAAATGTTAAATGTTTCAGATTCAGCATTGATCTTTAAAAATGTGCTCTAGTATAATTAAGTCAATGCCAATCAAGTGTGTTGAAACTATCCGTCACAGAGGGTGTTCCATAAAATGTACGCCAATCATTTTGCTCAAAAGACGTTTTATTTAATGAATTATTATTTAAGTACTTTGTTTTCTTTGCTTTAGTTTTTCTTTAACATATGTATGTATGTATGTAAGTATATATTTATTAAAAAACAACAAATTTTGAAAACCCTATCTAGTTATAAGTACATATGTATGTGTATTCACAAGTGAACATACATAATACCTTATGCGTCGGTAAGAAGACCAAATATTTGAAATTTGTAGGTAACAGTAGCTATGTACATACATGTGTGCATATGTATATAAGTACATAATATTCTTTTACGGCTTGAAAATAAATGTCAATAACAATTGCAGCAGATTGAACCGTGTATGCGGATAACAGTGCAAATCCCTAAGGATGCGGCGCAAAGATTACGCCAATTGGCCTCTGAGGGCAACCCAACCTTACGTGCGCTCGGAATACGTTCCGTGCAGCTAGAGGGTGATTCTCAGATTTCGCTTAATGTTGGTGGTCAACATATAGATGTTAAAGTCTCAGGTATTTTTTGTGGACTTGTTTTATCATAATTATATTTTTTAATTACACGAAAACATATGATTTTGCAGACCAATCATCTGATGTTGGCCATGCAGCATCCTTATCTATAAGCAATGATGGAGGCGGTGGAGTTGGAGGAAGGGAGGGCTGTACTGCAGACATAAGTGATTTATCACAATTGCTTAATGTTGGTAATCTTGATGGAGCAAATTCAAATAGTGCATTTGTGAAGTTGCCACAAGCACACTTGCAGCACCAGCAACACCAACATTCTGCAACCTTACTGCAGCAGCACCAGCGTAGTAATATGCCTCCAAATATAAATTTTGTTTCAAATGTTGGCGTTGGTGTTTCTGATGGGCCTTTGTCATTGCAACAACAGCAAATATTACAACATCGTCGAAACATAATGCTTGGTGGACCCAGTACAAGCAATGCGGCGCTTAAGCAACATAATGCTTTCAGCGGTGTCATAAGCTCACAACAGTCGCTACAACAACAGCAACAGTTACAACAACCTGTATTCAAATCGCCGAATACCGTTTGCCCCATGGATGGAAAAGTTCCAGTACCTCCTCCGCCTACGGCAGCTGTAAATTGTTCAAGCTCAAGAGAGTTTCCGTTTGAAAGCATGCGTCAAGCACGTGTTTTGCAAGGCCGTGATAATTCTCTGTGTACTGTGGGTCCATCTTCATCCACTTCGATGCCAACTCCAAGTGGTATACCTTTAGCTACTGGAAAGCTTGCTGTAGCTGGGTCACCAGTTAATGCTGGCAACGGAGGAATGCAGCATCATCAATTGATGAGTTCTTTGGGTCCACCTCCTAATGTAGCCCTTAAAGTGATAAAGAATCCACAAAGTGGAGAAATGATTACAACAACTGTTTCTACAGCTTCTAATAAATCGCAATTTTTACAACCACCTCCACCACCTTATCCGGGTATTGGAACGGTTACATCACCCGCCTCCCAAAATTCACCTGCTTCAGCGAAGCCATTATCAAACTATTTACAATCGCGTGGAACACCATTACCAACGATAACAGCATCAGCCATAGGTGCGGCAGGCTCCGGCCTTAGCAATAACATAGCAATGTCATCGCCACTTTTAGTTAATCTTTTACAAAATGATAACAACTCAGTGGCAAATCAACAAAGCAATCAAATTAAATTATCTCCTTTGCCTTCTCCACAACAACAACAACAACAACAGCAGCAGCAACAACATCATCAACAACAGCTGCCGCTGATGCATCAGCAGCAGCAGCAATCGCCCATGATGGCGTCAATGAGCCCTCAACAGCAAGTCATGAGTTCACCGCTGAGAACAACAACGCCAGGAGTGGGTGGCGGTGAGTTCATGATGCAACAGCATTCAAATCAGGTTCAACAACAAATTATATCAGCGCCTGGTACTCCAGATAATGCTATTAGTGTGCCTTCTTCTCCTACTGCTGTTGGAACGAACCCAATGCGATCTATAACAAGTTCTCAAACAACAACAACAACAAGTTATGTTGAGCCCAAGCAATAGTAATTTATTCGCTCAGCAGCAACAGCAGCAGCAGCAACGTTTCCAACAGCAACAATTTTCGCCTCAGCAAACTGCGCTATTGCGTCAACGTCAGCAACAATTGCAGACGGCCAATCAAATACAGAACCAACCACGTTTCATGCCTCAACATCAACAACAGCAGCAAATGTTGCAACAATCATTGGGGGTGAACACAATGTTAGCAAACCAACAACATCAAATGCGGCAGGTGCGAGTCGGCTCAAACAGCGGTGTCAACTCTTTACCACATCATACTCCTCCATCGCCTTTACAACAACAACAACAACAACAACAACAACAATTGCAGCAACATCAACAACGTCTTATTGGTCAACAGCAGCAGCAACAATATTTATCATCGGGGAATTCTGGCAACATATCTCCAGCTACACCCCATTCACCTGCATCTAGCCATCATTCAATGCACAGTCCTCACATGTCATCCCAACACTCACATCAACAATTGCTCTCGCCATCGACAACACCTGCGCAGTCTCCATTAACAGCTTCACATCTGACACAGCAATTGTTACCTCCACCACAATCACCTTCAAGTGTCATCACGCACAACTCTTCTGCTTCCTCAGCTCACATAGTACCTTCTTCACCGTCTGCACCAGCCATGAACCTACCGCCGCCACCAGATTATAACCAAGCTGCCGCAACCTCAAGATGGCCGGCTACCTTGAACAAACCAATGGATTCGGCGACAAAGTCAAGTTTTCAAGAGTTCACCCGATATCAGATGCAATACAATTTACAACAGCAACAAACACAACAGCAACAACAACAAATTATTTCTGAAATTGCAAATTCTTTGCCAGGAGCGTCAGGAACCAGCAGCCTGCAATCATCGACAACATCAGCTGGTGTGGGAAGTGGCGGCGTAAACACTGGCTGTGGTGGGCAAAATGTTGGAGAGGGCATCACAAATTCTTCTGGTTTAACTGCTGTGACGGGCTTAAATTCATCTAATTCAGGTGCGGAAGGTGGTGTCTTAGACTCCCAAACCGTGGATGACTTGAACGATCCTTTAATAACTTTATCTGACTTGGATGCTTTGACGACAAATGACTTGGACGCTCTGTTGCCTACCTTAAGCTGTGATATTGATTCATCTCTAAGTTTAGATGATAAAAATGAATTGGAGTCCTTGCTGCAAGATGCAAAGGATCTTGATTTAGACCTCATAGAGGGAATGGATATTGATGAGACGGCAGCTGCTGCTTCATCGTTATTAGCAGGAGACGAATCGTTGCCTCCAAATGTTGCTTTAGCTATGGAACAGGTGCAGCCTCAGCAACAGCCATCACAACAACTGCAACAACAAATGCAACATCAACAAAGGCAACTTCAAATGACACAAGTCCATACAATTAATCAACAGCAATCACAGAAAATATTGCAGCATCGTTTGCAGCAGCAGCAGCAACAACAACAGAATTACATTAACCAACAAAATAGTATGCAACAGAACCAGCAGTTTCATATGACTGCAAGTCAACAGCACCAGCAATTACAGCAATCGCATAAACACACCCAACAACTTTTTACCAATTCTTCAAGCTCAGCAACAACTAATAGTTCTAATACTTCTACGTCAAACATCTCCCAATCCGCGCATCCTGCCACGCAGCCAAAACAATTTCTTATAAATCCATTGACCGGTGAACTTGAACCCAGCTTAAGTGACGATAGTGAAACTGAAGCAGAACAAGAGACGCTTCAACCTCATAATGCTGCCCCTATTAGCAATACCTCTCAAGGGCCAAGCTACGCGAATAATAGCACAAACAGCATTTATGAATTGTTACCCAATTCATCATCGCATTTCTCCGAAGACTCGAATTCCAATTCGTGCAGCACTGCCATTTCCAAATTGTCAACCGGTGAACAGAATAATGGTGGTTCTTCAACGCCACAGTTATTAGGGGCGGGTTCCGACACTGAAAGATCTAGAGACTCGTTAATATCAAACAAATCACAAAAGAATAGAAAATCTAAAGTAAATTTAGCGTCAACCATTAGTTTAAATGTAAATACAAGTTTGGCCAGCAATAAGCCTGGCGATATGGGCTCTCCAAGGTCAAACTCGTCTTCTCCATCGGTGGGCGCAATGCTAACGGGTGGAAATATTTCTAACAAAAAGTCTAAAACAAATTTACTGAGAGAAAAACTTCAACAAGGTTTAAAGGAAAAGAAGAGCAAAGAGGCAAGCAATGCCGGTGCTGCTAAACCAAAAAGAGAAAGAGCTAAACCCGGCAGTAAGTCGAAAGCGGCTTTAAACGCTGCCTCTATTGCTATTGCTGCTCAAACGCAATCCAATTCACAAGGTAATAAAAATAGTGCAATAATAAACAACTTGGTTTCCTCAAACGCTACCACATCAACTAGTACTTCAATCGCGGCAAGAAGTACAATGGAGACTTCAGGGTCTGCAATTTCCACTATGCCTGCTGCACGGACAAGTGCAACAGCTACAGAGAAAATCAAATTACGGTTAAAACTCGGAAAATCTGAGCCTGTTCAGCAACCGGCCTATAAAGTTGATGTGACCTTTAGTTCTGAGAATGTGCACTACCAACAGCAACAATCGCAACTAAATGCTCAACAACTGGCAAGTAGCGTAATACAACAAAAGCAGCTGACGCACAATCAAAATCAGCACACAACTGCATCTCATTACCATAATCCTAATTTAAATACACAACAACAACAACAACAACATGCATTACAACAAATGCAACAACAATTAAATCAACAACAAACTTCTATCAACCCGCCACAATATCAACAACAAGATAATATATTTCCCCATTCATCTTCAACATCAATAACAGAAGGATCGAATGTTGGCCCTGCCAATCCTACACCACCATCAAATTCAGCTACTCCCACAGACGAGCCAAGAGTACCTCCGTTGCACATTAGCTTGCGCGGAGGAAAGAACTCAATTGTTATAAAAAATTCAAGAAAAGAACGAAAGAAAGCTCAGATTGCAACGAGCGTGAATGATTTAAACTTGTCACGAATTACTTCAGACAATGATTCCATGAATGCAAACAAAGCAAAAGCGCATCTTAAACGTTCTCATATTATTGCGGAAAATTCAATATCTAACAACACATCGGGTGATGCCACCCACGCAGATGATCAAATTGGAATAGAAGCAAAGCAATCTAAACTTGGCGAAAGTGTACTGAAAACTCCAATAAGTCAAATAAATGGCATGCCAAATCTAACAACCCAAACCCACACCAACACCAGCACCAGCACTGTAGACAAGCTGAATAATGCATTAGTGGCTGGAAAAAATGGGCTTACAATTAGTGCAACAGCAACAACAGCAACATCAACAATTATGAATAACGCTACGACTGAGGCTAATAAATCGCAAACCTTTTTAATGGATGCACAGAATTTGGGCTCCACAAATCTGGGAACAGTAACCAGCCTGCCACCCCAGCAATTGTTGCAGCCGTCCACCCAACAGCAACTGGCCAAAATTACATCCCTACCAAATAGCATTACCCTAAGCACAATCACAAATCCCAATAATTCCAGTGGAAGTGGAGGATTTGGGGCAAATTCAAATGGGTTGCAAGTGAAGCATAACCTGAAAACGACCGCAACTATAACCCCCATACAGGGAAAACCACTTACAAAAAACCATAAGCCGCCGTCGTATATAACGGCGGTACAACAACTACAATTACAAAAGCAACAACAGCAGCAGCAGATGGCCGCTTTAGCAGAAAAACAGACTCAACAACAAATGATAGCTGCCGCCGTTACAATGCTACCAAGTGCTACGACCCTGAAAAGAGTCGAAATTACAAAAGTGGAACGCAAAGATGCGATGGGCAATATTGAACATGTTCTTATCAAATCCAACGAATCGTCGGTCACAAAATCCACACCTACAACACTCAATAAAGGCAGTGCACAGGTTATCGCAACAAGTGCAACCGCAAACTCTACAGCAACCTCAACCTCAGCATCTATTTCTTCATTGCCTACGAAAGTGAAAACAAGTTGCAGTTTAACGGAAAGCACCAGTGTCAAATCGGAAAGTTTGGCTGCGACCCCACGAAATGTAAATACAACTCAGTCCACAAATTCTCCAACTGCAAGTGGAGCTGGGACAACGTCATCGGCGACAACCACAACCACAACAAATACTAATACAAATTTAAACTACAGTCAGTCGTCCTCCCTGGCAAATACTTTACGCAATTCTCCAGCTAGTACAGGAGGTGGCACACCAGCCCATGGAAATAGCGCAGGAGGGGAGGACAGCGGCATTGAATCGATGGACGCTCTGTCTGAAAAGTCACCACACCAACTAACATCCAGCAGTCCGCAATCATTGCAACCGCAAGTGAATTCAGAAAAATCACAACAAAAACTACTTGCTAAACATCCCTCAGAAGTTCTTAAAATAGCAACAAGTCAAGAAGTAGAAACTCATTTGGCAATTGCCGAAGACGAAATCGAAAAAGCATTGGCTAAAATGGAAGGTTTAACTGAGGATGATGACAATCAACTGACGGCGATTGAAGATGTCTTAAAAGAAAAGGATAATGAACGCTTTGACAAACTCAGCCAACAGAATGCAAACGGTGATCTCTCTATCTACGAAAATGATCTTGTTAAGCAGAAGGAGACCGATAAAGTAGTTGCTTACAACAACATTCAAAATCACCATCACCACCTCGACGACGGGGATGATGATGATGATGAAGATGATCTTATTAAAAATCTCACTGCCAGTATTATCGAAGAGCACGAAGCTGGTGAAAAAGCTGCCAAAGAGAAATTGGAAAATGAAAGGAAAGAGAAAGAAAAACAGAATCTAAAAGATCTCGAAGAGAAAAAGGAAGACGCGAAATTGCATGACTTAAAAAACGAGGATTTTGAAGAAAAAATCACCAACACAACAAAAATTATTAAAAAAGATGACTCCATTAAAATTGAAATTAGTTGCAACAATAACAATGACAGAGAAAAAACAGCTGAAGCAAAGAAAATTTCCGCAGAATCACTAATCAAAATTGAAGCAAACAAGGAAACAAAAGTTGATCAGAAACCCGAATGTGTGATAAATAAACACTTGGAAACTATACATGCGAATCTTTCAACACCGATATCTATTGAAATACCGCACTCAGCTGATACAGACGCTCCCCGCATAAGAACTAGAGCCAGTAGCCGTTTGGGCAGTCCGATGGATGTTATAAAGTCCAGTCCCTCTCTAGACTCCAATCTATCATCAACTCAGTCAAGTTTAATTGCAAAGCATGTTGTATCTACCAGGTCCTCAACTCATACCATTACACATGATCGTGTTAGTACAAGTCCAAAGCTATTTCAAGCCAATTCCTCTTCAACAATAAACACCCCGACTACTAATAGTAATACAAGTTCTGCTTCTAGTGCAAGTCAAATGTCTCACCATATTCAAACCCATCACAAAAGAAAACGTCGAGAATCTGAAGGCAGCAGCAATAACAGTACAATTTGTGAAAGTGATCCCAAAAGAATAAGAAGCGGTAGTGCAGGTGGCAGCAGTTCGTCATCTATCACTATAAACCAGGATGAATCTACGAGTAATAAAAAGTCCGAGGACGCAACTTCAAAAAACCCAACCGCTACAACAACAAAGAAAACTGAGGAATCTTCTGATTCGGATGAACCCCTTATTGAGGTCGCTGGAAAAGTCAGAAGCTCCAAAGCAGCAGCTGCTGGCAGCGTTGATAATACCAACAGTTCAACAATCACTTGTAATTCTTCTACATCATCATCACCAGCACTTAATTCAACAAACTTGGAAAATACGTCTGAGAAGGTGACAAGAAACTGTAGATCACACCAGCAACAAAATAGTAAGTAACTAATTTTTAATTCGATTTACTTAATATAAACTAATAATAATAAAGTAAATAATGTAGAAAAAATCCACATGCATAATAACAAAATGGAAAAGATATAGAACTATTTGCCTTGCGATATAAAAACAATAAAATAACCATGCAATTATATATAGGCAGAAAGTTATAATAAGTTGATTGAGTGGTTTGCCGTGAAAGAAGTGTATTTATTGAGTTTTTGATAAATTGGCTTAATATGACGACCATATTCTGCTCAATATGGTAAAAAAATATATACAAAAATGTCACAACGCAATAGCCTGTTCAGATACGAACATTAATTGAAGCAATGAAACCTTAAATTGAGTTATCGAGTTTCCTGTTCCTATCTGACAATTTAACTTACTCGACTAGTAGGTAGGCAAAAAAAAAGGATAAATAAATAATTGCAATTTTTGAAATTGCCTGACGTTAAAACGAATTTCTTACAAAATGCTAAATTTTTGCGATCTTCCGCAATACATGGAATTCGCAGATAAATTTCTTATGTTCTAGAAAAAGGTTAATGTACATACATACATATTATGTATGCATGTTTATAGTAATACAGCAATACAGCCGTTTGATCATCCATACAAGGAGCTTGTGAATTGCATAATTGTTTTTATTATCGTAATTTTAATTTCTTTAATCATCGTTGTAGAAACTCCTGCACAAGTGTACAATTCTGCCTCTGGGAGTGAAATAAATTCAACATCTTCGAATACAACCAAGGGCGGGAAGGTAGCTAATAATCACTCTAGCCAAGCATATCAGCCAAATGCTTCTGGCGCTGGTTCAAACAATTTATCATCATTGCCTTCAAATGTAACAACAACAGCAACAGTAACACCACCAGCGTCTAATTTAAACACGCCGTCAACTCCAATGCATGCCACAAGAGGCGCGAGTCATGCGTCCTCTGCAACGAACAGTGCTGCAACAAACGCTACCGCTTCAACAGCTAGTCATGCTGCCAGTGGTAATAGCACTAACACCCCTAGTGATGAAAAAATAGGAACACGGCGAAGTGTGCGAGCGTCGGCAGCAGCTAATAAAATGATTTACACGAGAGGACTTCACAACAACAACGCCAGTAATAATATAAGCAATAACGAGGCTTCAGGAAAAACTGTTGGCAAAACAAGTGGCAGCTCCGATAGTGTTGCAGAAGCGCGAAGAAAAACACGTAGTGCGGGTAATAACATGAGATGAGTTGGAATTATGGAAGGTAAATTTATTTTTATTTCAGTTGTAGGCGAATCTCATCTAACAGAAGCACGTCGCAGAAGAGGCTCAAGGGACTATAAGTGACCATTGTCTTGCGCCTCGGCTTCAGGTTCTGAGGATAAATTTGAATTTAATATTTTTCAAGATGATGACTATTCCCAAGATGAAGAAAATTTCCAAGATTTTAAAAGAATAAACACAGATCCAAAAATGGCCGAGACGCAGGATATAAATCAGTATCAAACTATGAATTGCAAACAATTTTATGATGAAGAAGATGATGACGCCAACGATGCGGTTTCGCTTAACAAACAACAGCAAAATGTCCATTTGAAAGAAGATTTTGGCAATTACCAAAGTATTGCATCGTTCTGTGATGAACCAGTAGATGATTTATTGGCTTTGGCGAATGATGATGCCACTGCAGTGGAAACTGCGAACTTGTTGCTCTCTGAACATCAGCCAAATTTTGTTGACTTTGATGAGTTTAATATATGTCTTAATAATATTCTGAACGAAGACGTAGACTCTCAACTAGAACTTTCACCATCTGTGGTAATTACCGACACCTTAACATCAGACGATGTCGATGATTTGTTTAAGGTAAATATTGATCTTAAAAATAAAAGTCAAAATCATAAGCCAACTTCAACTTTCAATGAAAAAAATTTCAATAAAACTAACAATAGTAGTAGCAGTAGTAGAAACAGCAGCAATAGTAGTAGTAGTAGTAAACCTAGTGCACATAATAAAAAAATGCGCCATTCAAATCATAATAAAAATCGCAATGACCATATTGAAGATGATGAAGACCTATTAAATATGGCTCAGTTTACTGACCACATGGACTTTAGTTTTTCATCTGAGTTAGGAAATGCTACTTCTGCCACATCTTTCGAGACCTCCACCTCCACCACCACCACTACCACCTCCACACACCATATTACATTTATTGATACATCAAAATGTGACGAAAATAGCCTTAACACCAACAAACATTTTTTAAATCTACATGGTCACAATTATACAAATAACAAAAATGATGATCATAATATTGATAGTAATGGTGATTTAGATATAAATAGTATGATGGATCCTATAAATATACAACCAACACATAATCATCCAACTGCAACAGACACAGCTGCATGGAATAATGCCAGCAACATTAATGATGGCAATGTTGGCGATGATAATGATGCAGAAGACAGTGATAGATCACAAGAAAGAGCCTTAAATAATATTATTAAACGCAATAGTCATAGTATTGTAAATATGTGTCAATAATACAAAAACAAGCTTATAATTTACTTTCTTATCTAAAAATTGCAAATAAAACACACAAAAAAAAGAAAACTGTCAAAAACGAAGGACACAAAACTTAAAATCAGAAGTGTTAACAAACAAATGAACATGAATTCAAAATTTCTTTAGACTAAACTTTCCTTTTGTTAAAAAATAAAAAGGATTTTTTTTTAATTTCTAGTCAATATATGTTGTTATATGTACCATATATTAAAAATCCCATTATGTTGAAAGCTTAAAAAAGCTTTTTGTATTTTGTTTCTCGGATTTCTTTTAACTACATACTTACAAATAAGTTGCATTTCCTTAATAATTTTTACTATTTATTTAATTTTTTTTTTAATAAATTAATACATATTCAAAATCAAGTTGTGGAAAGAAATTCCTGTCTTAATTATCCAAAAACAACATATTGAAAATATTTTTCAAAACATAATTGAAAAGGATTGGTTTATTAAAGGGTGTGATAAATAATTTTTTTCTCACAACTTTCAATTTAGATGAAATTAGATTTTTATTTGTAAAATGATTTATATTACTGAGCTCGGAACCCAAAATCAGATATAAAAAAATCTAAAAAAATATTTTTCAACCTTTAAAATTAGCTAATTTTATTACCTTAGCCATATGAAGCTGTATGGAGCATAAATATTGAACGCTGTTTCGACAACACAACACTTAGGTGTTGTAAACCATAATCGGGGCATATATTTTACGATGGTGAATCTACCATTATTTATGTATAAAATCTATTCTAGAAATTAGAAAAACTCGGAAACTTGAATTGACGTGAAATGCAAGTGTTTGTAATATGCGAGCGTCTGCTATATTAATATTCTTCCTTATTTCGAATGTCGTCATCGTAGTCACATGAACCCGTCGTAAAAAATTGCCGCTAGTATACTCATTGCCGACCATTTCAAAATTTTATTGACAAGGTTGGACAATTTTTCTCAACAACGTGTTTAAAAGTGAGAAGTTTTAATGTCGACTTGATTCAACGACAACGGCATCTATTGGAATATAAAATAACTGCTTGTTCATTAATTTTTTCTTTCCGCAAACTCTACTACAGACGCTTGTTACAAGAAACACACGCTAAATGGCAGGTGTACGTGATAATATAATTTCTATCATAGAAAATATGTAAGGGGCTGTTTCGTAAAATAACATTTATAATAAAAACATACGAGATTATTCATAAGAAAAAACTTTTGTCTAACTAACTTCCGGCCATTTTTCCTTTATGGGAATTTAAGCAGAAAAACCTTAGCAGGTAGATACATGGTTAGCATACGTTTTTCTTGTTATGATAAGGCCCATGATGGTTTACAAACACTTAGCTTACACTTTCAGTGGCAACATCCAAAGTCTTTGTTTTTCACTTGCATACATTCGAAGCACTGTGAAAATTTGTGACAGTTTAAAGTTCGGTGTTTGAATTTCCCGGTTTTCCATAAATAAAAATTAAATGCTCATAGGATTTCCAAAGACTTTGCCCAAGCGATTGGATTAGAAACCATAGAAATCTAATCTGGCATGTAATTTAAGATTAGCTTAATAAAATCAATCCATTTTTATTTCTTGTTGCATGTGTTTTGGATACTTTAAGACTAAGCATTAATACATATTTTTTCTCCCAAAATTTGTATTTAGGGTTCTGAACTATCATCAAAACTCATTCGTTGTAAATATTATAAAATCTTGAGAAGCAACATTTATATGAAACCATAAAGGCACATTTAAAGAAAATATCGTTCTAGAAATATATATTTTAAAAATATATGTATACATTTTTACCCATAGCTGCAACATAGGAAGGCAGAGGCTTTCTATAATATATGTATGTATATTCAAATATGCAAACATGCAATAAATTGTGAATAAGATTTTCAATAATAAAATGCGCATATACATATATACATACATATACATATAATACAAATGTTTATAAAAATGCAATGTATAATAATTTAATAACAACCAACTATTTTTGCTAAGTATTTATAAAAAATACACTAAATAATTAAAACATATTTTTGCAAAACAATAAAATAATTTTTATAAAAAGCCCTCCATTTCCTTCTAAATTCTATTAATAAAGAGAAAAAAAAACAGTTCTGTTTATATCAAATAACTCAAACTACACACACTATGGCTTTTATTTCTTAATATTAACTGTAAAATTAAGAAAAATTTATACGTATATTTATTAAAAATTAAAATAATAGATATAATCTTAAAATTAAAACATTTATAAGCAATTAGGTTGTAAGCTTTAAATAATAATAACTATAAAACCCCCGTAAATACATATATTATTATAATATTCGAAAAGCGAAAAAAGAATTATATGAAAAAATATAAGTAATAGTAATATTTAATGCAAAAACAAAGTGTCTTAAAGAAATTGTAGTATTAGTTTATCTCATAAATCTATATTAATTAATATTATTATTATTATTAAACGTATGAAAACATCAGAAAAAGGAATACAAAAAATAAATACCACAAATAATTCACGTAATAATTATTGATCGTTATTATTTAATTAATTGTCTAATCAAAAACAGCAAAAATATCTGAAAAAGTATGCATGAAACACAATTTTAATTATATCATTATTATTAATTCTATAATTACTACCATATTGCAATTGTATCCCTTAATTACTATTATTACATATACTTTATATTGTTTTTATTATTATTTTAATTTCATTTGAAAAATGCAAGAAAAAAGAAAAAATCCCTGAAGATAATTGCATAAAGCAGTAAAAAAGAATGTTTCATAAACAATAAAAATGTAAAAAAAAAAAAAATCAAATTTTTTTTTCACTTGCACAATCAGGTCATTTCGTCAGAAAAGCCTTAAGCGCGAATAATAACATAAACGGGAAAATGCAAAATTTACTTGCTTTCTTATCACTTTCTTCCTTCATTAGCAGTGACTCATTTTATACGTCTTATCAAGAGATCCAAAGGAATAAGATAAATAAACAAAACTGTTCTTGTGGTTAAATTTGTTCTCCGTTGGTTCCGTAATTTTTGAGGATAGAGCTGGATATGAGAATATGCAATGAACCAGGAGCCGCTGTGATGAAAAAACTTCAAGGAATTGCCAGTGTGTAACATAAATTAAACCCACTTAAATAAGGATAGAAAGTGGCTTAGTAGCCATGACAAGAAGTGTTTTATGGCTTTGAAGTATCTAATTGTGTCTCAGATAAATTTCATGCCTATTCAGCAATTTATTAAAGCTATTAAAAGATCGGCCTCTAGATAAAAGTTTTCCACATTTATTTTGAAACACCATTTAGTAGATTTGCCATTTTTAGCGCTGAATGAAACACTCCATGAGAATGAAGTGAGAACGAGATACTGAACAAAAACTTCATGTACATGAAACACAGTACGCTTTAACACTGTAACGCCAACAAACTGTTTCACTGCATAGACAGACACTTGCATTCAGTCCGATTCTAAATAATTCCCTGGGAATGTTTTCTCTACTCCCAACTTTCTTTTATTGAATAAAATCTCTCCGACCAATTTCGTCTCCCTTGTTCTAAACATATTTCGAAAATGGGAACGAAGATGGGGAAATTATTCCCCGGAAAAAAGTAGGCATTCTTAATGTAAACAAAAATGAGATAATGTTTTTGCAAGAGTTTTGTGAAACATCCAAATATTTTAGTTTATTTTAAGAATAAATCAATATACGAGGGTTGCCTTTCATGTTTCGGAATTTGGCAACCCTAGTGTTGCAATCTGCCAACTGACAGCTCTATCGTTAAGTTGGTCATTTTTGAGGTTATACGTACTCAGAAGCTTTTGACATGCGAGCGCTATTTTATTTGTGTTGTTTGCAGTAACTTGAGAGATTCATCTCGGCCCCAAATATCGAATTAAATCGTGAACATTTTTGTGCGAACATTATTCATAATTTTCGACGAAATTTTTGGTGATGAAGGCTGCATCAAGAACCAGTGTTTATCGATGGTGTGGTGGATTCAATTGTGGTCGTAGTTCACTCCAGGACTAATTTCGCTAAGGTCGTCCAAAATCAGTTGTTGTTCCGAAAACCATTGATGCTGTGCGCGAATCGATATTCCAAGATCGTCATGAGATCTATCGTGAGATTAGACAACCTTAGGCATTAGTGGGACCAGCATACATTCGATATTGCATAAACATTTGACGGCCAAAAAATTTGTTTGCATTGGATCCCACATAATTTGTCAATCGCTCAAAAATAGGCTCGAAGAATACGATCGCGGTGCTTCGAAACACATCTAGGACATCGTTTCAGGTGATGCATCGTGGATTTACGCATATGAGCCCGAAATTAAACAGCGGTCGACTGTATGGGTGTTTCGAAATGAGCAAAATCCAACAAAAGTTATTCGCGCACAAAGCACTTTCAAGAAAATGGTGGCCTGTTTTTTTTTTTTTTTGGAAAAACGGCATGTCGCACCCGTACCAATATAAAAACGCATAACAGTCAATTCTGAGTGGTACACAACGATTTTTTTTTTGCCAGTTGTCTTCCAAGAAATCAAGAAAACCAACCGCCGAAGATGGGTGACTCTTCATCTGCTCAATCAAGTGCATTTTTGAGCTTCAAAAGCATCGATTTGATGAGTCATCCGCCATATGGTCCTGACTTGGCGCCATATGACTTCTTTCTATTCCCGTACGTAAAGAACAAACTGAGAGGTCAATGTTTTCCGACACCTGAAGAAGCGGTTGCTGCATTCAGAATGCATGTTTTGGAGATACCTCCATCAGAGTGGCGGCAAAAGTGCTTCGTTTCTATGTTTAATTTTTTTTTTCCAAGTTTGATTTGCAATTTTCTAGTCAACAGAGAAAAGCTGACTTCGAATACTTGAAATTCCTTCTTCCATATTACGCTACTTCCAAATTGTCAGAACAGAAGGACCATATGCCTTAATTCCTCATTTCACCAGGTATATTTAATTGTAGTCTGCCTAATTGTTTGTTCGGCGATGTAAATTTGTATGTTTGACTGGTTACTGCAAAATTACTAGCAAACGTAATTGACGAAACGTGCTAATTTAATGTGATTGATTGTGAATTCAATGTTAAATCAAAAAATGTTTGATGCCTTAGTGATTGGTACTGAGCCAGTGGGTCTCAAATTTTTTTATTATACATACATACATACATATTTATTTTCTATGCTTTAGATCTCTTGGTCTTAATTTTTTGAGGTTGAATAAGGTTTTAAGGAGAATTGTATGTGAAAAATGTCTCCAAAATAAGTGAAGTCGTAGTCTTTTCCATCCTGCTTGCCATTTTCTTCCACGATAATTTTCACACAAACATGTTATCAGACAGTATGTAGGTCTGCACATAATTACGTAAACATGTCATCTACAGTATAGATGAGTTAAAAATCAGATGTAGTCAATTTATATCGAAGAGGTATTGATGTAACTCGTAGAAAAGCAAAACATTTTTATGTTTTATTAAAATTTATGGCGTATACAATATCCAAATGAATACAAACGTATTCGTTTTTAAAGCATAGAAGCTAAACTTTATACATCTAATAGCTCCATGATAATGCATAGCCACTGAACTTTAGTTGCGTTGCCTGCTGGTAACCGAAACACCGAAATAAGATACCACAATAAAACTCATAGCAGTGTGCAAAGTCACGCACTATAGTTTTTTACATGAAAAACTTCACGACCAAGCTACATATGTATAAGCGAATCGCATAATAAAATGAATGAATGTGGATGAATGAGATTATTACAATTGTTCGCTTCAAAGAATGTTTGTGTTTATTCAACACTCGTCAAAACTTTGGAACACATTCTCAAATAATGGATGGAAATTCTTAGCAAATTGATGAGACCCCTGCTATAAACCTTTCAATTAAAACTTTACGTTCCCATTTTACTAATTTTTATTTTTAATTGTGCAGTTTTCATTGATTTAGAGAGGAAAAGTCACGAATGACAAAAACTTGCAGATCCAATGGTGTTGCATAAACATCATTGAAATCTGACGAGACAAAAATAATTTATGGAGGTTTTGCTGTATTTAGTTGCAAGAGTGAGAGAGCTCAACAATTTAAGGAATTATGGTTACTTAAATTTATTTGCACTCACGTGGTCCCGCTTCTCAAGTGGTTAGTAGTGCATACAGACATACATACATATGTACATACTAATTATCTTAACAATTGCATATAAAAACAAGTATGCCAGCACTTGTAATCATAATTTGTAATGGCTTATCTACAATAATGACTTTAATCATCACAGTCGTTGTTGCCAGTTTATTAGTAATTTTATTATCAACGACCAAAGCGGACGAGTGGAAGAGAAGAAAATTGTACGTTGGCAGTGGTTCTACTAGAAGTGGAGAAGTGAGAAGACGTCTGGGAAGTGGTTTTTCGATATGGCCCGATTATGAAGATTTGCTTATTGATAATTGGCGACGCAAATGTGCGAAATATAACATTGAAAACTCAATAAAAAACTTAATAACAGGAGGTATGAAGGCGAAAATGGATATGTTTCCTTACTTGGTCGGGCTTCTAATGTACCAGCCACCAAGAATATATCAATGCGGTGGTTCATTGATAACAGAAAAATACGTTTTGACGGCAGCACATTGTTTATACAGGTACAGGTAGAATACAATTGGATGCTGCTGTTTCCTTAGGACTCAATTTTTTCCTTCTTTAGAACTGTAGAGGCCCGAGTTTATTTGGGTTCTTATGAGTATGCAAATGCTGGAACCGCTGCCTCCGTATACAATGTTACCTCACGGGATTTTATTATTCATGAACGCTATGGACTCTTCGGTTTTAGTGATGACATTGCTTTAATCGGCTTAAAGTCCCCCGCCACACTGTCCGATAAAGTGCAAATAATTACTTTAGCTCCCAAATATATGACGCAAGTTTTTTTGCAAGGAGAAGTTGTTACCGCCGCTGGTTGGGGCAAAACTACCGACAAAAATACAACCGAGTTTAATCAACAGCTTTATTATGTGGATACACGCGTCATAGCTTATGAGAAGTGTATGTGTTATTATTTGCCCGGTTTAGTGAGCAGTCGTTCGCATATTTGTGCTGATGGCTCTAACGGTGGGGGCAGCTGTGATGGAGATTCTGGTGGACCTTTGGTTTATCGTGTCGGAAATAAGAGTTATCAGGTTGGTGTAACAGCGTTTGGCAGTGCGGGCGGTTGCGAAATAGGCTTTCCCACCGTTTATGCCAGAATAACACATTATTTAAGTTGGATTTCTGCAAAAACTGGTCTCAAAGTGCAATAGTAATTTTGTTTGAAGGTGTTTGTTTTATTTAGATTTTAGTTTCTAATAAGCATTATATAAATTCTTACAAAGAACAGTTTGTTTTCTAAAGCTCACTTATCCAATAAATATGTATATACACGCATGTGTAAAATAACAAATGTAATTTATTTAACTGTTGCCTGATTTCATGTTTTTCTCTTAAAAAAAATAAATATAAACAAATACTTTATTTGAAGGCCAATTTAAGAAACAGGAAAAAAAGTTGTCTAACTGAAAAAATATATCGAGTCCAGAACATTGCGTAGATCAAAATCTCCTTTGCGGGGTATTTGGCTCAACACACGGTTTAAACGACCTTTCGAAATATCTTCATTTGAATCGTCATGAGAGAAATCCCTAAAAATAGATTTAATAAAAATAAAAGTTTGTCATTTTCTTTGCTTTATAAAAATTATATTTTTGATTTCATAAAAAATTCTTCATTCATTTATGATAATCAATGTTGTACTACTTTCTTACCTTTCATTAAAACTGTATTTTTCCTTGAGAAATTGCGATAACTCTTGTAAAATTGGTTGAGAGTGCAGTGCTACAAATTGTTCGCGACATATTTTGTTCAGCTGAGGCACCGTGCAGGCATGAGTCCAAAAACAGTCGTGCACAGAAACAAACGTCAAACCTTCGCGCTCACAGTGCAGAGATGTCAACATCATGTGTGACGAATCCAGCGAATGTATAAAATTCGGAGGAAAGGCATTCTTTTGCTTCATGATGTTGGGTTTTTCGAACATATCAGTTGACATCGTCTCGGTAACTTGTACAGTTGCTTTTGGAACATGTTTAGATTCCTGCTTGTTGTAAGGTTGTACTACTGGCAGTCCCAGTGGGGTGACCCACTCTACATTTTTGCCGCACACGCCGGATATGAGACGGGCACACTCTGTAAACCAATCTTGTATTTCTCGGGTAGAAGTAAACATTTCGCGTAAACTTTCGAACGTTTTGGTAGTCAAGTAAGTTGAGGCAGGCCATACCCAGTCTTTTGGAAATTTATCGATGGCTTTCAGTTGACGTGCAATTTGCAATCTGGCACCGTAACGAGTTACTCCATAAACTGTGGTCATTACAGTTTGTTTAATTACTTTACGCCTTATAAAACCATCAAGTGCCTGCGCTACATGAAGACCATTCTCAGCATCTTGTAGGCGAGCCTTTTCCACCAGAGCCGCGACTGCGCTGTAAACATCTTGGGGTGTGGACGAGGGCGTTAAATTCACACTAAAAGCGCCAGCTTTATCGCGACCCAAAGCAGCGTAATGCTGCAGTCCGTTGCAAGAACCATCTTGGTGTATGGGAAAACGACTTTGATATTCTTCTGGCTTATCAGATCTGTACACTTTAGCTATTTCTTTGCAGCAAGCCAAAGTTTGCCAAGGCTCATCAGAGCTCGCCCACCACCTGCGACCCGATAGAGGATTATCAGCCGAATCCAGAATTTCGGGCATGACTTCTTCGGCATAGAGTAGACGTTCCCTTATAGAGTCACGTTTCTTAAGGCCAGTGAGATTTATGCAATGTAATTTTAACCAACTGAAACCGTCCACTCCCAGCGGCTGGGGTTGATCGAATACAAGTATAGAACGGGCCAAGTCAGAGCCCAAGTGGTTGAGATGTGGCGGTACCGGATAAACACGTCCTCTAAAATCCATATTGTGCGGCAGCCAAAAAACTTTATCACGATACTAAAAAGTAAATCAAATTTTTTATACATACATATATTTTTATTTTAATATAAAATTGATTCTCGCTATTTCGCCAACATTTCGTTGGCATCTTCAGGACAATAAAAATATTTTTTACAAACTTTTTCCACAATAGAAAACTGGCAAAAATGTTTTTTTAAGTTTTATATACAAATATGAAGTTGTTTAAATACTACATACATACATATGTATTTAATTCAATTGATATGGCATTGGTCCAATCTAGTTTCAAAATTCCGAAATCGTTAGCTCTTCTGGCAATATGTTTTTTTTTCTTTCTCTTTCTTTTCTTTCTTATAAAACATATTATTTGATCTTTTTAAACGACGTTTAATGATTTATTTGTTCAGCTTCTTCAGGACAATAATAATGAATTTTTTTTTTTTTTTTAACCAATCAAAACATTTTTCATTATTATTGTCCTGAAGAAGCTATCCGAAGGAGAGCGAAATATTGACAAAAATACTCAAATTCTCTAATAAAAATACCTTAAGCCCAAATAAATGTTAAACAACTTTATTTCCCCTTTTAAACACTATATAAATATTATTTATTTATTCAGAAGAACTATTGTTGCAAAATTGCTTATGGAGCCATCGTTCATTAAAAAAAATGATGAATAAGAAATATAATTTAATAATCGTTATTGTATTGACTATTGCAAGTCCTTAGCTAAATTTGGACTAGCTTAGGCCAGATTTCATCTAAAGACTTGCTATAGTCAATAAAACAACGAAAACATCCAAGTGGCCAAATAAGAGCAGGCAGCTTCCTGGTTACAAATAATGTAAATCGAACGACCAAAAGCAGAAAGCGTTTTAAATACGAGTACTACTTACATGGTTTGCTAGAGAAAGCCGGTATAGAGCATCGCACCATAAACTGTACATCTCAGCTTGTTTGCGTCTGTGCATCATTCTTTCTTTGAATAGTTTTGCACGATCAGCATTCGATATGATACAATCCTTTTCAGGTATGGATGGCAGAGCTGGCAGAAAATTGGGAGGCTGGGGCACATCTAATTTACTATCACCGCCCTTTTGAAAAACTTCTATAATTATATCTAAAATCTAGAGAAAGGAAAGTTCTTGAGTTGCCGTTCCAAATTGAAATATAATGTAAAAGCAACAAAAACAAAGCGATGGCTTTGGCATGTTACAAGCTGCATTATATTGATATTTGGTAATCGAAATGGAATAGAGAGGTTCAATTTAAATTTTAGAAGCTTTCAAATGAAATCGACAATTTCAATTTGAAATTTGGAAAATTTTATATTTATATCAATGAAAATGGAAGTTCTTTTAACTTACATCCGTGTTTACTCGCCAGGGTATGCTGGCCAATTGGTTAAGCGAATCTAAAGCGGGATACAGGTTTTGCGTAGGTATGGAGTTTATACGATCCCATTGCTGTACGGCCTGCAAAGGAATTTGTATATTATTTCAGAAATATATCAAAATTAATCTCAAAATAGAAACGTTACTTGGTGTGGAAGTCTTATCAAGTCGGACTTATTGAGCAGATAGCCACCATTATGGGATGTTGTCCATGGTTGCGGTGGACAAAGCATTGGTACTAGATTGGAGTCAAATATTAAAGTTTGTTGACGGGAAGCTCGCAGCAATCTTTTTTAAATGGAAGTCAATTTATTTTGATTTCTAAGCTCCAAACTGAGATTTTGCAACTTACCTTGATAACACAGGATGAGGTTTTACTTCCTCTTTAACCAGCCTGCCTTGATTGCGAAATAGCGTATAAAAGGCAGGTAATGAATTCTGACTCTTCGTATTCAGCCTCATTGCGAATGCGTCAATTTTAACATCACGCATTAATATATTATAGAGAAATCGCCCAACTCCACTTAAAACATTTAGAGGCCAAGATTCCTCAATTAAATCCATGCTGGGTCCAGTGGCACGTTCTTGATGCACTAAACGTTGCCAGATTTGGCGGGTGTTATCACTGGTATTGCCGTGATCCCAAACATTACAATAGGCACTATAAATATCATTGATTTTTTCTAAAACTCCGTTTTGCTTTTTTATCCCGATTTGATAGCTATAAATTTGTGTACGAAAACAAATTTGGAATACAATTTTGTTTTAAACTTAAATCAATGTATTAACAAACCGTAGTTGAACTTTTTTCCCCAGCTCTTTATACAGTTGTCCCACTGTAGGGCTAAACGTCTCCGAACCTTCAGCCAGTTTATAAATTTCCTTTATCAATATATCGGCATATTCCGTAGCATTCAAGGTTTTTAAGTACGTATAGTAGTTCATATAACCCTGGGGCTTGTATCGCACTTGAATCCGCAATGTATTCATATCCCTCACAATAGCATTCGCTATTTGTGAGCGCCATTGCGACTCCATTTCCTTAAGTTTTGCACGCTTTAAATATTAAAAATATACATTAATACATACTACAACATATATTTCTAACCTTTAAATATGTACATATAATTTGTAATTACATCGTGCCTGTTCTGCAATTCACGTGATTTCCAAGATTAAAATGAGCATGACTTGTACTAAAGTCTGGAATAACATTTTAGCCAACTTAATTTTGAAAAAATCATAAAGGATTTGTATTAAGACCGGTTTTTAATGCAAATTGTATTCAGAAATCACGTGTTTTCAACAAAGTGTTTTTCAGAACAGACCTGCATGTAACTAAGTGAAAATGGAAAAAAGACAAAAAATAATTGCGTTAAAAAAATAAAGCCGGATGCATCTTTAAGAGCACTACCATTCCCAGCGTAGGAAAAAATAAATAAGAGATTTAACGGCAGATTTTGTCTGTTATAATTGAGCACTACAGTCTAAATTGAAAATTGCAACGAGTCAGCAAACATTTTCTTCAGTATTTCTAAAAATATTTAATATTGTTGAGTTTCAAGTTATGCAAATACTTATATAAACGGCTGAAAAAGGTATATATTTAGACCTAAAATAATGTTATGCAATTACTTCAATTAAAAAAATATTGATTTAAAGTTGATGCTGTTTGATACCAAAAGGGTTCTAAATACTAAACAAACTGAGGAGTGTCATAGAGCCCGATCATATTGGAATCGGATTTCAAACCGACGAAAACATTACTATGACTTTATGGAATTCAATGTTGTTGGCTTTTGGTTCCGTTTAGAACCATGTTTTTGCATGCTTTGGCGATAGGTCAGAAGTGTCGCTAAGCCTCGATTTTGCAGGCTAATTCTAGATCACGCAAAAAAGTATTTTTTCCTTATTTTTCGATTAGACGACTATAACTCCCCCGAGTGATTTTTTTTTTTTTTTTTGTTAATAATTTTATCAGGCTTGAGTTCGATTTTTTCTTCTTCAAAATTGAGAAAGATTTTTGTTTTGTGATAAAACTGGGTTTTGTTTTTAATTTCGTAATTAAAAATATATTGATTTTGCTGCTTGTATTTTTACATAAGCATGTTTCGTGATACAAATTTGCATATCGCTGGCTTTATATACAACGGTTGTATGTTGATGTTCAAAGAATTTGGGGAAACTTTAGAATAAGGAGAAATGAGTTTTATAGGATTGAAAAGGTGGAAGCGGTCTTCCCAAAACTGAAGTCAAAGTCTGCCAGAGACTTTTAGTTAGTTAATAATGTGAGAATGTTGGTAAACCAGTGCTGCCAGAGAAAATTTTTTGTACGGAATGTAAAATCGCAGATTCATAAACGGTTTTAAGCATCCAAAATCGTGCTTTCTTAATTTTCGTGCAGCACACATGTTTATTTCATGGCAATTGGTACCGTTATACTAAAGGCGTCCCAAGATGTTCCTCCCAGTCTTGTTTTTGCTAGTATAGTCCTTAAAATCTGAAAATTAAAAATAAAATCAACTTACACAAAATTCGGCATTAAGAAATTCATTTCTAGATTTTTCTATGGATTTGATTGTTATGCTACCATCCAGCTCAATTTTTAACTGATCTTTTGCCATTTGTTCCAATTGCGCTTTGCTGTAACCAAGTTTTGAATTCATGATTTCTTTTCCTTCTATGCTTTCGCCCTCTTTTCGTTTCATTTGCTCAGGTGACAATACTTTTTCATTCAGATTATTTAGCAGCGGATTATTGTATTCTAAAATTGGAGGCGTGTAGATGGGTTCAAACTCAGGAAGCACTCGTTTTATAGCATCTAATGCAATATCCTTTTGATCGCCCATAAATTTAGATCTATCCATTATTTGATTAGCTGTAATGTTCATACTTTCGGCTTTTTTCAAATAAGTCTGTATCTTTTCGACATTATCTTTTGACTCTTCTAAGCGTCCCAAGCATTCAAAAATGGCTGCAAAGGTTTGTTCATTGAACTGCAGCCCATCTTCTTCAATTAGTTCAAATATTTCACCGAAACGTTCAAACGATCCTTTGTCCGCATAACCGTGCAACAGAATATTATATAGATCTATGGTTATCAAGTTCCGTTTAGAACCATGTTTTTGGGCTCTTTGGCGATAAGTCAGAAGTGTCGCTAATCCTCGATTTTGCAGGCCAACTGAAATGCAAACATTTAAATATGTTGTAAGATTGATTCGCAGTGCTCTTTCCTTGGCTAGTCGTTCCTGTTTCTCACTGGCATGAATTTTAGATTTGAATCTGAAAAAGTTATAGATTTTAAGTTTTGGAATGCGCAAACCAAGTTTTTTAAAAGTTTTTACATGGGAGCTGTTTTATCTGTAATTGAACGTGTCAAATTTCTACTTTTAATTCCACCATCCTCTATTATGTTAGGGCAAACGTAAGGCTTCGAAGAGTCCAATGGGTCTACAATCTCCTCATCTACACGGCCATTTGCTGTAATTCTATTTACTTATTATAAGAATATCCAGTCAATAAGATTTACATGATATTGCTTTATGTACCTGTAATCATCGTTTTCCGCATTGTCATGCCCTAAACTTTCAATAATATCCCGAAAATTATGAAAGCTCTTTATGATTTGTTGTACTTTTTCCGGATTATTCAGAATCTGTTTTGAAACAACCTCTTCACCCTTGCCAAAGAATATCATAGGTGCATCGTCGTACTCTGCTCCCAGCAAATTACTACTATCCAGTGTTTCCAGATTAACTTTTTGATATTCAATAGGCTGAATTACATTATTCGTTTTCTTAACAGGATTTGTTTTATATTTTGTCCTCGTTTTGCTCTTTGCTATTTTCTTGATTATTTCTTGTTGTGTTCTGCTGATGAAATGTTGCAGCTTTTTTGCGTTTAAACGCTTTACTGGGGATGTACGCTCATTTGCGGCAGTGTTGGTTACTGCATTAAACAAGTTAAACTTATTTTATATAAATAAATAAAATAGTTCTACAAACCTTCTAAAAGCTCAACATATTTTGAGAAGTGGGGCCTGTGACCTTTTTTCTTTTTTATTTGCGGGTCCGCATTGGTGGTTGTGGTGGATTGGTTGCGAGTGGACAATAAAAGGATTGTGCTAGCTGGTAAAAAATATACATATATGTTTTGGGCCAACTTGTTACCGCGAAGACTAAACTCTTTAGTGCCTAATTGTTTATAGGACACTTACCTTCATTTGTTTTTGTAATTGCCTTTTCTACAACACGTTTGTAATGCAATATGTGGCTTGTAAATTGCACGTTTTGAAGATGACAGTAATCTGCTTTCTGATGACTATTGTGATTAGGCGGTCGCAAAAACATTGCATTTGCAGAACGTCTGCCGACAAGGCCAACACCTGTAAAGTCTTTAAAACCAACCACATGCTTTTTAGACCCATACACAGGTAAGCGACTGTTTACTGCGGCCAATGGTTTGATCGTTAATAAACGATACATTTTTACATTAACTTTTAAGAAAACTCATCAATTAATACTTATTTATTTCCATAGATCTATTATTTACTTCTGCTTATTCACTTGCATAACCGTTAAATCGCAGTGAAGAATTTACTAAAAATTCAAGAAAAACATTGCGCAGTTTGACAATCACATGGCAATAACAATCCCGAAGTTGGCTGCAATTGGTAATAAATACTTTTTATGGCAATGCCGACCAGTTACGAATCGTGGCAATGATATTTGCTATGGGCTGTTATTTTCAAAAATATTGTTAATTACTCATATTGAACATTTTCTTTTTAAAAAGAACTTTAATTTGAGACGAAAGATTTTCCTCAATCGAGAGATATATTTAACAAAACAAATAAATGTCGTTTGCACAACTTCCTTTGTATGGCTTGTGATTCATATGTATAATAAATTGTTAGCATTAATTCTCAAACAACGGCTACACTGACTGAATCATTCAAAGGGCAGTAACTTTGAAACCAGGTTTTTTCGATAATAGTTTCTTATCTTTTAAATTTTGATCACTGTGCATTTTTTTTATTTTTTGTCAACATACGGTTAAAGTCAAAAATATAGTGGAAAATTACACATACATACTCTCCACAAATTTTTCATTCCACATTTTCTTTCTATTTTTCAATTGCCTATCAGGCTATGAGACTTTATTAATTTTGGAAGAAAAATCGCTTGGTGAAAGCCGTTTTTAAAGTTGTATATAGTACAACAATTTTCAAGCTACAAGTGGTTATATTCAATAAAGTAGATGCAACTCAATGTGTATGTACATTGAGAAAGTCGCCAAGCTGTCAGAAAACAACAACAAAATGCAAGCAAAAAACAGCATTTGACATTAGACCGGACTCTAGAAGAGAAAAACTCAATCAGCTGTTGACTTGCATACACTTTATAAAGGCATCTTGGCATTCCTCACTTATTTTATAAAAATCGAGGAGTATTTTTTCATTGTTCAGTTATTTTTCTTTTAGTGTCTGGTGCCCTTGATGTACATACATATATAACTACATATAATGTAGGTCTTACTACACACTTAAATTTTTATGACTATTGAACATGCATGTTCAACAAGATGGCATTAATCATTTTTATATTAATTTTTTTTAGTTTTTTATTCCAAGTGTATTGTTAATGAACGCGTACTTATGCACATACATATGTAGCCATTGATTGAAATTCCATACTCATTTTATTGAGTCAAAATGCAACATTATACATAATATTAGAAACATGTGCCACATGCTCTGAATTGTTCTGAGCTGCTGCAAAGAAAGGCAACAGAAAAGTATATTGATAAATATTTTTAATTTAATTTCTTTAGTTTTTTATATGCATGTATGTTTGTGTGTATTCACATGATAGAAATTGTTTAGGTATCCCTGTCGGATACCTAAACAACTTTTAATACACCGCGGACCGTTTTCACATCTTATCGATAGCTAATGGTAGAATTTTAATCGGTCGTATTTCATAACAAGATTTCATAATGCACTCAATACTTTAAGGCCGGCCGATACAGAGTTGCCATAAGAATTAAATGGAAATACAAATTTATGCGAATCCAGATTGATACGGAGTACGAAAAGAAAAGTAAATGGAATTTTCACATTCCATTTACTTCTACACAATTATTTATGTGTGAAAATTCGTGCAGCTGAAGGAGATTTTGAGAGAGAAATGTTATTGAGGATCATAAAACAGCCCACACTAGCTCTTCCTACTAACTAGGGGAAGTAGTTTTTTTTTTTTTAATTAGTATAGTGCCAGGGTATCCCACACGAATAGGGGAAGTAGTTAACCACCAATCAGCTGTTGCAAACAGAAACCACCAACATAACGACAATTTTTGATATTTTCCAATTAGTATTTCATATAAAAGTACCTGGAAAGCACTTTAAAATCAAAACAACATTACATTTTCCCAACATGTATGTTTCAATTTTCATTACGGTATCAAAATATTTTATTTTTTGGGGATAGAATGTGGTTTCTAGTGTTCCCGTACTCTTGTGCGTTTTTTTTTTTTCTATTATTGAGAGAAATTCATGATCGCTCTCATTTTACCGGATTTTTTCCAAAAAGTACGTGATCAAACTTCATGTCTACAGTTATTAAACACATGAGGAATTTTGCATAAGGCATTTGCCAACATGAAATTACACTCACTATTGTGGGATTGTCTGAATTTCTGAAAGAACACCGTTTGAACGTGAATTTCCCCCAGATCTTCGTATGCAAATTGAAATGTTAAGACACAAATCCATATACATACATACACAGAATAGGAATTTGTTTTTCTAATTTCTTACAACATTTTCGAACGACTTAGAGAAACGACAAATACAAAAATGTATTCCTTTTCATGATTTAAAAATAAAATATAATGATAATACCGGCTAGAGCAAACTTTTGCTAAGATTCGAACATGGCGAATTCTGCTCTTAAATCTATTTTTCGTTTATATAGAAAAAAAGAACTCTTGCTCTTAAACACAAAGGAATAGAGTTTTACTATTTCATTTCATTCAATGAGAAAGCAGGCATCTAGAAGATCTTTTAAAAGCAGAGACCCTGCTCAATGAATTTTATTCGTTTGCAAGATCTGGTGGCGTTCAGTAATTGATAAGAAAAGCGGGAAAAGTGCAGAAAAACAAAACTTTTGTATTCGAAATCAATTTAAGCAAGATTTAAGCAAAAATCGCATAAGAAAAAAAAAAAAAAACAAAAACGAGAAAAATAAAATAATCAACATTAGAAAAACAATTTATTAAAAAAGGCTAAGCAAGAAGAAGTATTAAGTGATAAATAAACCAGTGAAAATAATAAATAGCCTTTTAATATACAAAATTCGCTGCTGTAAGTATTAAATAATATGCCCATTATCGCTTTAATCGTTTTTGAGAATTGTAATTATTTTTTTTCGCAAAATACTGTTTGATGAAAATACACACATATGCATGTACAAGATTTATCAACCTTTTGACATATTTTTTTTTTTTTTTTTATAAAAACACAATTTTTAATGTGTATGTATTCCTAAATGTTTGATAATTTAAGAAATCAGTTTAGTTAGTACTACTGTTTCGGAGCTGTTTTCAAATTTACAAAATTTACAAAATAAATAAATAAATAAGTTTGAGCTGATTGCAAACAGCAGCGGTATAAAATAATTTTTAAGAAAACATTTATGTAAGTATCATGCTTCTACAAAACATACATTTGTACATGCATATGTATGTATAGGTAGGTGTTTATGTAGTGCACAGATATACAAAATACTCAAGCTCAAGAATTTAAAATACAAATATACAAAATACGTATTTCAAATACAATTATTTCAAATACTGCCCAGCCCAGCCCAGCCTAGCCTTAATTCAATAACAATTTATAAATATGTCTGCCTGCCTCTTTGCCGATTTGAACCTGGTGGAGCCTAACTACTGCCAGTCCAGCCACTCTACCAATTCAGCTATCGTGGCAATTAAGGAAATGAAACAAAATTCAATACTTATTTATACAAGCACACACAAGTGCTTGAGTTTCGTACTCTTTTTAGGCCATAACATGATTGATTCTCTTTAGTAACCTCTATTTGGCTGATTTTAAGTACACTTGTGTGTTATGCTTACATCAATTTTCAAGTACGTTTCGTAGTACTAAAATCAAGTAGAAAAAACTTAAATTTAGTCCGAGCTTGTTCTTTCTGTGTAACTTGATGATATCCTGGGTGAAAAAACTACATGAGGCAAGAACTTTTTTCATTTGAGTTTCGTTTTGTTTGGATCATTTCTGATGCGGGCTTAATTGTTTAATTAATTTTTTATACCAGTTCTTATTATAAATTAATTAATCTTTATTATTCGAACATTTTCTTGTATAATTATTTTGTAGTACGTTTATCGGGCCCCAGATCATTCTGTATTATTATTGTGATTGATATTAATTAAACAAGACAGAGAAAATATTGAATACCCTTTGCTAGGGGACAACTAGCTGTTTCGAAGTGGCTACACTTCTCATATTCATTATATTAGGTGGGTTCAATAATTGCAAATTGTTACGTATTTGTAGCAATTTATAACAAAAGATTTGCAACAAGAGAGTAAAAATATGAGACATAAAAAATTCTTGGTAGTTTTTACTAAAAAAAATTTTTACTTGCAAGAAATTTTCAATCCGCTCTTGCAAGGTGCCTTTATACAAAGTAGTAAAGAACTGTCAAAATACACAGCACAAACACACAAACGCGAACAAGTGGGTGACAAAATATGAATTATTTCCACCAACTAAATACTTACACCGGTATTTATAAAAAATAAAACATTGTTGAAATACATTTTAGAGCAAATTTTTCATATCAAATTTATTCTAAAATGTATTTGAGCAACATTTTATTTCTTATGAATACCGGTGATTCATAGTGTTGTGTTTGTTGTAGTTATGAGACTACCTTAATTTCTCATTGCTGGTTTATAACAGCTTTTTTCACATCTTTGAGATGTGAAAAAAGCTGTTTACATTACATTTTCAACATCTTTCATCTGTCAAATATTATTTCACGTGTTCGAGCAAACTAAAAACATTATTTTAGTCCTTTTTACTAAAAATAAAAGTATTGCATTACTAATTTTATATTGGTGCTTATTCGGGAAAACGTGCTAGTGAAGTGAATCTGTACATGTAAAACAAGAACAAAATGTCAAGAGTACAAACAAATTGTTTTTATGTTTCGTACAAAATTTACCGTTTACTGGTGAAAGAGATACGCGTGGCCAACAACCTCGTTAATTTTATTCTTGCGATGTAGGGAAAACACAAACAATTCTTCATATTTTGTTTTTGTTTGCCAAGGAAAGTTTCACCTCTTCGGCGCGTTTTTCAGAATAGCCACCATTATGTTTAATTTAATTAAAATTTAATTACATTGTTTGTTCACGCTCATTGTAAAAATTTTTGACACTTGTATATTTTCTAGTGATGATATGCATTTTTATAATTTTTTTTTTAACTTCTTTTTGTGATGACATGAAAATAATCGAAAGATGTTGAATACGGCGAAATGAGAAATGAACATCTTGTAAAGATGTTGAGTTTTTTTCATATAGAATTTGTATAGGAAGATGTTAACATCTTGCCAAAATGATGAAAGATGTAAGATGTGAGTAAGTGTAAAAAGCCTATAAACTTATTAAACATACCTATTTTTAGACAGTTTTGCTACTTAAACAGTAAGTGAAGCTGCCGCATAAACGCTATTAGCAAATTATGATTTAATATTCAAAAATATACATATTTACAAATGTAGTATAAATTCAACACAAATATTCCAGAACCAGAAAAGAAAATTCATACATTCAATACATACAAACAAACACACAATGTAAACAAATGTGTACACTGCCAATTATAATATTATTGTTTATATTCATTTAATATTAAATCATAACATTTCCTTGTTTAAGACAACAACCATGTGAGTCCAGACATGTAGAATGTAAAATATTGTATAAAAGAAAATTTTATTTCAGTAATTTGTTAAACAACAAAATATACATACATATATTT
Organism: Sturmia bella; assembly: GCA_963662145.1. Classification (NCBI taxonomy): domain Eukaryota; kingdom Metazoa; phylum Arthropoda; class Insecta; order Diptera; family Tachinidae; genus Sturmia; species Sturmia bella. The sequence goes on along the minus strand of OY759171.1, from coordinate 3,409,810 downwards.
GAAATAAACAATTAAACGGTGGGAAAAAAGCCATATACCGCACACAAAGCCATCAATTATACATATGTACATACAATATGTATGTACATATGTATTTACAAACGAACTGGGTCGATATGTTATTTAAATTTTGTAAAAAAAAATGCAATTTTGAAATGAACAATAAACAAGGATTTTTTTGTTTTCAAATGCGTTATGCGTAAATCGTTTAGCTTAGTTTTAAATACATACATACATACATGTGTACATATGCTTAGATTTTTTAAATGTTTATGTCATGTGCTCCACATATGTAAATGTTATGTACAAATTGTTTTTAGAAATTTTATTTTTGGATAAATTCGATAAATTCACTCGGCTGTGTGCGAAAGAAATCACACAACGCGAATGCATTTTATGTTTATGTACATACATACATATGTATGTATGTATGTATGTGTGTATGTACCTCCATGCAAAAGCAAGCAACAAGAAAAAGTTCAAATCTAAAAACGATTGATCGTTTGTCTCTAATTTTAATTATAAGATATTCATATACTACCTACGAATTACTAATTTAAGTTTTTTTTTTTTTTTTTTTTTTTTATATAAACTTATGTAAGTTTTTGTTTGTTTTCAGCAATGCTTTAATAAGAAGCAAATCTATTAAAGGAGAAGTGCTGTTTTCCAACCACATAAAGTTAAATACATTTGTAAGGAGCAATGAAGCAAATCGTACGAGTACTATTTTTAGCCCTTATAGTTTTCACTACGTTTCAATTAACACCAGCTCAAGTCACGTAAGTAGCATTACACTACAAATAATTTCCTATATATGTATGTACATAAATATATAATACATATTATGTACAGTATGAATGTATGTATGTATGTATGCAGATGTCTGCTGCAATGTGAAAAATCAGCTTAAATGATCATTTACGAGCATATTAGGGTGGGCGGGCCAATTTAGCAATCGATATTGTTCCATCGATTTTTCGATAGCTTTCGACATGAGATGTTCCACCATGACATATCCAAAAAAAATCATTTTTGAGCCGCTCAAACTTCAAAATACATATATATAAAAAAATTTAAATTTTATAGATTTTATATGTGAGGTAATGGGCATTTTTTGCTCATTGCAAAAGCTATCGACAAATCGATGGCACAATATCAACAAAAGTTTGACCCTAAAAATTACCCACCCTAAGGTATATTACTGTCACACAATCGTTGTGATCCCGTACTCAACATTGGGAGCCCGCGGTATTCTAATTGGCACGAAAACTCATTCAACTCACTCAAAATTCGTGCAAGTGATAGAGCTGTTGAGAGAGAGATAGATATTCTTGTTCTTCTTGCACGAATAAACTAAGCAATAATAAACAAACAAATTCATCTGAATCATTTCAATTAGTATTTCATATATAAAAGTACCAGCAAAGCACTTTAAAATCTAAATGCGTGCAGAAATACATATATTTCATTTACTCAGCATGTACGTTCCAATTTTCATTACAGCATCCAAGCAGACCATATGTTATTTTTTGGGTTAGAAATGTGTTTTTCGGTGTTCCCAAGGCGAATCAAGTATAGGTGGTTGCAATTCAATTCGCTTCAACATTTTCTCTCGAGACGTCACAAGTTTTGTTGTCGTTTTCTATCGGCTTTGACAACTCAGAAGATAAAATCGTGGAAAAATGTTGAAGAGAATTGGTATGCGGGCACCTGTAATGGATTCGCCTTAGGTGTTCTTCGTGTTTTTTCGTCTATTACTGAGAGAAATTTATGATTGCTCTCATTTTACCGAACTTTGCTCAAAATGTACGGGATAAAACTTAATATTTGTAAGTTGGGGACAATCAAGTTCACCATGTGTTTTATCAAGATGGACCAAATTTTCGAAATTGATGAAAGAGACAAAAATAAAATAAGAGTTTTAGATTTGTTATCCCTACTTAATAAATAGCGCAAATTAACAGCTCTATTTTTATAATACCACCAATTATAAACGAATTTTCATAGATCTTTCTCCTTTTTGAAAGAGCGAACAGAATAGGCATACTACTATATTTTGTGTGTACTTAATTGTTGAAAAGTTAATCTTCATTTCGTGTGAGTGTGCGCCCAATTACTTTAACGGTGAGTAGAACTTTTACATAAACAAGATACATGTACTTTTTAAGTTATTGTACTTGCTGAACTTATGCTGCCACCTTGTAAAATAAAGATTTTTATGATGCTTAATACAAAAATAAAAAGAGTAATTAAATAATGTTAAACATTTTTCAAAAAAATTACAAAAATGTTAACAGCTAAAGCCAAAGGAAAACTAAACGGCTAAATTAATACTAAATGATAAATGGTCACGCAACAATTCAAGCAAACTCACTTAAAACAAGTTACAAATAGTTCGCTATAAATAAGTTAAAAATCGCTGGTCTCATATAGAAAGGCCCTAACTCCCCTTTCTATTTCGTGACCATAGTCCAGGTATATTTTGATGAATTAAAGCATCCTGTATTGAAATATGTATGTATGTATGTAGAAAAAACGAGTTTGAGAAAATTGCCAAATGCAATGAAATACAACTTTAAACGATTTAAACTAAGTTTGCAAATTGAGGCCCACTTCTTCTACGAGATATGTATGTAATCTATTCTTTTTGCAGCCTGAACAGAGGCAATCTCTGAAACATATTTTGCGTTTGATATGAAATTTAACAGAATTACGCATGAAATATTGAACCATTTGTGGTGCCTGCGCTTAAAACAAACTTATTGAGAGGAACATCAAGTCAAAGTGGCATGAACCTATATATGTACATACATACATACATATGTATGTATGTATGTAACTGAATTGCGAGAAAAGACATAAATGCTTTGTATTTCATTGCAGCTTAATTAAAATAATTAATTAGTTAAAGCATTAACTGCAATAAAGTTACGCAGTTCAGTGACTTCTTTTCAGCCCGTCAACAAATAGAAATAGCGACGTCTTAATTAAAAAGAAGCCAATGTCATTTAAAATTAGAATAATGTAATTTAAACTTTCCATAAGACACAGTCAGTCCTGCGCTTTTAAACAATATTTAGATTTTTTTAATATTGTACTAGAAAATTTATAAAAACCTAACTAAGAAACTCAAAAAACCAGCGAAATTCATAATACATAAAAAAATTATAGCTAATTATGTATGTATGTACATATGTATGTATGTGTGTGCATTAAGAATAACATTGAAGCATACTGCCAGAAAAATGTATTCCAGCATTTGGACGAGATTCCCAAATTCCAGGGGCCGTAGCCTGCCTTCATTTACCGCACAGTTTACATTTGCCACTGGGTCACAAACATACACATCAGACGATTAGAAAAGAAAATACATAGTCTGCCTCCATGAAAATTTCATTTTATTACTTATTTGACGATTTGATTCAAGAAAGATTAATTAAAATATTTTTTTTTTAATTTCAAGTGTACACACACACACACACATGCATGTAAATGTATACATCAAGCAAGCTTACATATTTCTTCAAATAAATATGATCTCTATTTGGTTTCTTCTATCGCTTAAATAAATGATAAATTGAATAAAAAATCAATTGATTTTTCCTTTTTTTTTTCGGCATCATAATGTTAATAAAAAAGCACTCAATTTCATTAAAGTGCTAGAAAAGCCATGTGCATGTATGTATGTGTCTGCTTCCAGTTGCATACATAATACACTTACTTATTCATTCATATTACATCATAGCGCCGCCGCACAGTGCTTTGATCCCATATACATACATAAGTTGTATTGCCTCTGCCACAGCAGAAGTGCACGCCTACCGCCCGGTTCATGCAAAAGTTTAATTTTCAATATTTTCTACATAACTGTGATTGCTGTGATTGGTGTGATCTACTAATGCTTTTTCGGACAAGTACTCTGAAATTAATTTTCATTATCAGATTCACAAAGATGATCATTTTTGAAAGTAACAACCATGATACAACCAATAAGGTATCCAACTTCAAGAAAAGTAACATGCATTTTGTTTTTCTACAACTTCCTTCTGAAAGCTGTCAAAAAAAGTTGTGCTAAATTTTTTCCAGCATTTTTTCTAGTGATTCTTAAAAAGCGATACAAATAAATATACATATTTATAACTTTTGTAGTTGTTTTCCAATACAAATGCCGGTATTCATAAAAATTAATATGTTGCTGAGATACGTTTTAGAAAAAAATTTCATATAAAATTTGTGCTAAAACGTTTGCGTAAGTATTTTCTGAAACGAATAAAAATATTTTGTGAAACAAAATTCACAAATTTTTTTAAGAACTTATTGAAAGTATATTGAATAAAGTCGATGCAACTCAATACATACACAATGAGAGAGTCGTCAAGCTGTCAGTAGCTTGTAGAATAAGAACCAAAATACAAGAATACTCGAACTATTTTCATTTTCAGACAAAAGAAAACAAAACCAGGGACCAAATTCAGGCATTCGGGATCGAATGCTGTGTGTTTGTTGCTTATTTTGTTTTTGCTTTGCATTGTTATACTGTCGAGTATATTCGATCACTTATGCCAGAATTCGACCCCAGAATTTGAGTTTTTCCTTCACGAAGAATACAAAAGAAAATCATTTTCACATTCGGGAGCACAATTTTGAAACAAACATATAAAAATTATATTGAATTCGAAAGCATAATTTTTTCCTTCCCCGAAAACACAGCATTTGATATTTTGAGAGAAAACTAGAAAATAAAAAAAGTCAGCTGTTGACCTGCATAGATTTTAAATTAGTAAAAATTGGACCAGTTCAGCTGTGCTACAAATTTGTTCTGGTATATTCTTGTTCTCTTCGTGTGTGTGTTTCACAACAAACATTTTCCTACCATTTTCATTCTTCAATTCAACATAATTAATTGTTTTACGCAACTACTTTGAGCAAATAAATATGAATTAATTAACAAATCAATAAAAACAGTGTTTTTATTTATTATTACTACCGCACAAGCATTGCATAGAAGTTGAGACTCACAGTCACACCACACCGTAATAATCCTCATCATCAGGAACAATTTGACAGTTTCGTTACATTTCGCGGCAATAATCAATTTCAGTGACTACTGTCACTTTAGCGACTAGCAATCTTTTTCGTTACACTGCGACTGTCGCCGTCACAAACAAGGGATGTGTCAAAGAGTTTAATCCAAACATTTATTTATTATTTTTTTTTTAATACGTTCAAATTATTCTGCACTAGTTTAGTATTTTTTGTCTGGGCCACAGCACTGTGCGACGCCTTGTTCCCTTTCAATGGTCTTCTTCATCTAACAACGATGCTGCAAAGGGCATAAGCAAGATCAGCAGACAAATAAATGGCTGTCAGTCAGCCTTATAAAAATTATTAAGAAATATGAAAAATGGTTGAATGGAAGCAGTTACGTATTCATTTTAAGTATCAACAAATTGATAGACATGGTCTTTGTTAAACATTGGGGTAGAAACATTATTTCGAGTTACACATCATTCAACTGAAGGAAAAACAAAAAACTATTGTATCGAAGTTGGTTTCCTCCATGTTAAGTTCTTCTAAATGTTCTGGTGTGCGGAAATAAGATTATTTCTTTTCTTATTTATATAAGGCACTACTTTCCTTTACACAAAAAATCATCGATGTAACGTGTGAGGGATTTTAGTGCGTTTTATTTTTTTTTCAATTGAACTTAATCTGTTTTTGTTCCATGCGGTACTTATGTATGTATGTATGTATAATCCATCACGGTGTTACACATTTGCTTGAAATGCATAAAATTATGGGGTCAACTTTCAAAAGAAATTTTTATAAAAAAGGAAACATTTGAAATGCACTTCAATTCCAAGAAGCATTTTGTTTTTGATAATTAAACAAAGAGGCATGTTCATTCAAATGTTGGAGGAGATTCTATCGTGTTTGTCGTGTCATCCATTAGATTATTTTTAGAAAAAGCAATATGAATTTTTACGCCCGCTTTAATACGAATGATGGCAACGATGGGCACTTAAGCGGAGTGCTGACATACAATTTAATGTAAAGTTTTTGAAAAACAATTCACATTATGCACATGCACATGCACACACATACATACATTCACATTTCTTATGATGATGATGCTGTTGATTTTATAGCATTTTCTGAACAACTACGTCAGCTGTGAAATGTATGTATGTAAATAAATATCTGTTTATGGAACATTGTTTCGAATTCGGGAAAAAATTCTTAATACTCTGTACTGTACATACATAAATACATACATACATACATATAGTATATGTACATTAGAGTTCGTCTTATTTGTATGGGCCAATTTTTTCCCCCAGTTTGGACTGGCACTCCTTCCAAAAGTATTCTTAGTAACAATAAAATACATTGTGGAAAAGTATAGGCAGATTGCATTCGAAGAAGTCCGCGTACGGCATCTGCGCACAAGTTGAAGGCAAATTTGAGAAAAATCACAAAATGTATCATAACTGCCGTGGAGTCAGCTCTAGTGGGAGGCACAACATGTGAGACCGGCTCCCAAGATTTTATCAAACATATGTATATTTTTATAAATCTTCCCAGCGTCCTAACTGGGGCCATCGAGCTCATAGAGGAGTCACCTGTATCACCCACCCCAATAAGTTTTCCTTTCTCGACATTTCCTCGACATACACTAACCTTATTATATCTTTCCTACAGAGAGGGTCTCCCATACAAAAATAGTAGAGGCTGCCAAGAAGATGGAACAACAAGTCTTAAGATCATTTTTGTATGGGAGGCCCCAAGAAAGGCAGATAATGTTCTGAACGTTTCTACACAAGAGTACGCATTTATTTTTCCTAAAGTGCCAGTTTTAAGATTTTAAAAAATTAAGAGCAAAAGAAAAAACTGAAAACAAAATTTAATAAAACAATTTGGTTGGAATTTTGGTTGCCATACAAAATTAAAAATGTTGCCCTTTGCTGTAGAAACGAAAACGGCATTAATTAATATAAACTAAATTTTTATTCACAATTTCTCATTATCAGGCTTGGTGATATACGGGGAACTTTGCAATCTCTAATATATTCGTACAATCAATTGGACAATAAGCTGGAGAGACATGAGCATCGGGAAAGAGCTTTGGGTGAATTGATGAAAAAGGGTATGTTGGCTTTGCAAAAGGGCCAAAAGAATTTGGAGCCCATAAATGGCATCTTTTCACGTTTAGACGAACGTGTCAGTCAAATTGAAACGATGTTAATAGCGGTGAGTATCGTACAAAAACACGGTTGCATTTATGTACATGGGTTTGAAAAAGCACAGAAATATTTTATGGGTCGTATTGAAATTTGGTCCGTTTTGGATGTGATCTCATGTTCAGATATCAAGCAGATACATACGTTCTGTAAATCAAATTGTAAGTTTTGATATTTAGTGTTCTGCAAACTACTCAATTTGGCAGCAAACAAAATAAAGTTCGTATGAATAATTTGAGCGCGAACGCCACAATTTAGTAGAAGAAAATAAATACAGCCAAAGCCCGGTTTAACGAATGATATAATGTTCAGACCTTTCGTTATTCCGAGATATTCGTTATATCGAACAGTAATTTTTTATCTTAAAATTTTATAAAAGACGGTGGTCCGCAGTTTTAAAAACATCAAAATTTAATTGTAATGTCAACTCAGTGTAGAAATAAAACTTTAATTGATATTTTAACGTTCATTTAAGAATTGTTTTTATTTCTAATATGTAAATTCATTAAAAATCATAAATGTACATAGAGGCATATACATATTTAGCTATGTTTGGATGCTATTAACATGTGTAGGTTTATCATTACATTTCATTCATATTATTCATTTCTTAAGAAATCGACATCTCGTTTTCACAATGAACCAAATAAAACTACTAAAATTTTAACGAAAAAAGCAACGCATCACACGTGTTCTTTCAATACAAAGAAAGAAGCCAAAAACACACACAATCCAACGGTATTTGCATATATGGTTTCGAATATTTGTCAAATTACAACTTATACGGGAAAGTGCCGGCAAATCTGCAAATGCAGGTCGTTTTGTGGTCTTCTTCTCTAAATATTTCCGTTTTCAAATTTTGTGAGGAAGAAGTATTTTAGAAAATACAGTAGAAACAAGTTGTGCCTCCGTGGGGAGGGGTTTTCTATACAGTTTTTTGGTTTCGAATATTTGTCAAATTACAACTTATACGGGAAAGTGCCGGCAAATCTGCAAGTGCAGGTCGTTTTGTGGTCTTCATCTCTAAATATTTCCGTTTTCAAATTTTGTGAGGAAGAAGTATTTTAGAAAATACAGTAGAAACAAGTTGTGCCTCCGTGGGGAGGGGTTTTCTATACAGTTTTTTGGTTTTGAATATTTGTCAAATTACAACTTATACGGGAAAGTGCCGGCAAATCTGCAAGTGCAGGTCGTTTTGTGGTCTTCTTCTCTAAATATTTCCGTTTTCAAATTTTGTGAGGAAGAAGTATTTTAGAAAATACAGTAGAAACAAGTTGTGCCTCCGTGGGGAGGGGTTTTCTATACAGTTTTTTGGTTTTGAATATTTGTCAAATTACAACTTATACGGGAAAGTGCCGGCAAATCTGCAAGTGCAGGTCGTTTTGTGGTCTTCTTCTCTAAATATTTCCGTTTTCAAATTTTGTGAGGAAGAAGTATTTTAGAAAATACAGTAGAAACAAGTTGTGCCTCCGTGGGGAGGGGTTTTCTATACAGTTTTTTGGTTTCGAATATTTGTCAAATTACAACTTATACGGGAAAGTGCCGGCAAATCTGCAAGTGCAGGTCGTTTTGTGGTCTTCTTCTCTAAATATTTCCGTTTTCAAATTTTGTGAGGAAGAAGTATTTTAGAAAATACAGTAGAAACAAGTTGTGCCTCCGTGGGGAGGGGTTTTCTATACAGTTTTTTGGTTTTGAATATTTGTCAAATTACAACTTATACGGGAAAGTGCCGGCAAATCTGCAAGTGCAGGTCGTTTTGTGGTCTTCTTCTCTAAATATTTCCGTTTTCAAATTTTGTGAGGAAGAAGTATTTTAGAAAATACAGTAGAAACAAGTTGTGCCTCCGTGGGGAGGGGTTTTCTATACAGTTTTTTGGTTTTGAATATTTGTCAAATTACAACTTATACGGGAAAGTGCCGGCAAATCTGCAAATGCAGGTCGTTTTGTGGTCTTCTTCTCTAAATATTTCCGTTTTCAAATTTTGTGAGGAAGAAGTATTTTAGAAAATACAGTAGAAACAAGTTGTGCCTCCCTGGGGAGGGGTTTTCTATACAGTTTTTTGGTTTTGAATATTTGTCAAATTACAACTTATACGGGAAAGTGCCGGCAAATCTGCAAATGCAGGTCGTTTTGTGGTCTTCTTCTCTAAATATTTCCGTTTTCAAATTTTGTGAGCAAGAAGTATTTTAGAAAATACAGTAGAAACAAGTTGTGCATCCGTGAGGAGGGGTTTTCTATGCAGTTTTTTGGTTTTGAATATTTGTCAAATTACAACTTATACGGGAAAGTGCCGGCAAATCTGCAAATGCAGGTCGTTTTGTGGTCTTCTTCTCTAAATATTTCCGTTTTCAAATTTTGTGAGCAAGAAGTATTTTAGAAAATACAGTAGAAACAAGTTGTGCATCCGTGAGGAGGGGTTTTCTATGCAGTTTTTTGGTTTTGAATATTTGTCAAATTACAACTTATACGGGAAAGTGCCGGCAAATCTGCAAATGCAGGTCGTTTTGTGGTCTTCTTCTCTAAATATTTCCGTTTTCAAATTTTGTGAGCAAGAAGTATTTTAGAAAATACAGTAGAAACAAGTTGTGCCTCCGTGGGGAGGGGTTTTTTATGCAGTTTTTGGGTTTTGAATATTTGTCGAATTACAACTTATACGGGAAAGTGCCGGCAAATCTGCAAATGCAGGTCGTTTTGCGGTCTTCTTCTCTAAATATTTCCGTTTTCAAATTTTGTGAGGAAGAAGTATTTTAGAAAATACAGTAGAAACAGGTTGTGCATCCGTGAGGAGGGGTTTTCTATACAGTTTTTTGGTTTTGAATATTTGTCAAATTACAACTTATACGGGAAAGTGCCGGCAAATCTGCAAATGCAGGTCGTTTTGTGGTCTTCTTCTCTAAATATTTCCGTTTTCAAATTTTGTGAGCAAGAAGTATTTTAGAAAATACAGTAGAAACAAGTTGTGCCTCCGTGGGGAGGGGTTTTCTATACAGTTTTTTGGTTTTGAATATTTGTCAAATTACAACTTATACGGGAAAGTGCCGGCAAATCTGCAAATGCAGGTCGTTTTGTGATCTTCTTCTCTAAATATTTCCGTTTTCAAATTTTGTGAGCAAGAAGTATTTTAGAAAATACAGTAGAAACAAGTTGTGCCTCCGCGGGGAAGGGTTTTCTATACAGTTTTTTGGTTTTGAATATTTGTCAAATTACAACTTGTACGGGAAAGTGCCGGCAAATCTGCAAATGCAGGTCGTTTTGTGATCTTCTTCTCTAAATATTTCCGTTTTCAAATTTTGTGAGCAAGAAGTATTTTAGAAAATACAGTAGAAACAAGTTGTGCCTCCGCGGGGAGGGGTTTTCTATACAGTTTTTTGGTTTTGAATATTTGTCAAATTACAACTTGTACGGGAAAGTGCCGGCAAATCTGCAAATGCAGGTCGTTTTGTGATCTTCTTCTCTAAATATTTCCGTTTTCAAATTTTGTGAGCAAGAACTATTTTAGAAAATACAGTAGAAACAAGTTGTGCCTCCGTGGGGAGGGGTTTTCTATACAGTTTTTTGGTTTTGAATATTTGTCAAATTACAACTTGTACGGGAAAGTGCCGGCAAATCTGCAAATGCAGGTCGTTTTGTGGTCTTCTTCTCTAAATATTTCCGTTTTCAAATTTTGTGAGCAAGAAGTATTTTAGAAAATACAGTAGAAACAAGTTGTGCCTCCGCGGGGAGGGGTTTTCTATACAGTTTTTTGGTTTTGAATATTTGTCAAATTACAACTTGTACGGGAAAGTGCCGGCAAATCTGCAAATGCAGGTCGTTTTGTGATCTTCTTCTCTAAATATTTCCGTTTTCAAATTTTGTGAGCAAGAACTATTTTAGAAAATACAGTAGAAACAAGTTGTGCCTCCGCGGGGAGGGGTTTTCTATACAGTTTTTTGGTTTTGAATATTTGTCAAATTACAACTTATACGGGAAAGTGCCGGCAAATCTGCAAATGCAGGTCGTTTTGTGATCTTCTTCTCTAAATATTTCCGTTTTCAAATTTTGTGAGCAAGAACTATTTTAGAAAATACAGTAGAAACAAGTTGTGCCTCCGTGGGGAGGGGTTTTCTATACAGTTTTTTGGTTTTGAATATTTGTCAAATTACAACTTATACGGGAAAGTGCCGGCAAATCTGCAAATGCAGGTCGTTTTGTGGTCTTCTTCTCTAAATATTTCCGTTTTCAAATTTTGTGAGCAAGAAGTATTTTAGAAAATACAGTAGAAACAAGTTGTGCCTCCGCGGGGAGGGGTTTTCTATACAGTTTTTTGGTTTTGAATATTTGTCAAATTACAACTTGTACGGGAAAGTGCCGGCAAATCTGCAAATGCAGGTCGTTTTGTGGTCTTCTTCTCTAAATATTTCCGTTTTCAAATTTTGTGAGCAAGAACTATTTTAGAAAATACAGTAGAAACAAGTTGTGCCTCCGTGGGGAGGGGTTTTCTATACAGTTTTTTGGTTTTGAATATTTGTCAAATTACAACTTATACGGGAAAGTGCCGGCAAATCTGCAAATGCAGGTCGTTTTGTGGTCTTCTTCTCTAAATATTTCCGTTTTCAAATTTTGTGAGCAAGAAGTATTTTAGAAAATACAGTAGAAACAAGTTGTGCCTCCGCGGGGAGGGGTTTTCTATACAGTTTTTTGGTTTTGAATATTTGTCAAATTACAACTTATACGGGAAAGTGCCGGCAAATCTGCAAATGCAGGTCGTTTTGTGATCTTCTTCTCTAAATATTTCCGTTTTCAAATTTTGTGAGCAAGAACTATTTTAGAAAATACAGTAGAAACAAGTTGTGCCTCCGTGGGGAGGGGTTTTCTATACAGTTTTTTGGTTTTGAATATTTGTCAAATTACAACTTGTACGGGAAAGTGCCGGCAAATCTGCAAATGCAGGTCGTTTTGTGGTCTTCTTCTCTAAATATTTCCGTTTTCAAATTTTGTGAGCAAGAAGTATTTTAGAAAATACAGTAGAAACAAGTTGTGCCTCCGCGGGGAGGGGTTTTCTATACAGTTTTTTGGTTTTGAATATTTGTCAAATTACAACTTGTACGGGAAAGTGCCGGCAAATCTGCAAATGCAGGTCGTTTTGTGGTCTTCTTCTCTAAATATTTCCGTTTTCAAATTTTGTGAGCAAGAACTATTTTAGAAAATACAGTAGAAACAAGTTGTGCCTCCGTGGGGAGGGGTTTTCTATACAGTTTTTTGGTTTTGAATATTTGTCAAATTACAACTTATACGGGAAAGTGCCGGCAAATCTGCAAATGCAGGTCGTTTTGTGGTCTTCTTCTCTAAATATTTCCGTTTTCAAATTTTGTGAGCAAGAAGTATTTTAGAAAATACAGTAGAAACAAGTTGTGCCTCCGCGGGGAGGGGTTTTCTATACAGTTTTTTGGTTTTGAATATTTGTCAAATTACAACTTGTACGGGAAAGTGCCGGCAAATCTGCAAATGCAGGTCGTTTTGTGGTCTTCTTCTCTAAATATTTCCGTTTTCAAATTTTGTGAGCAAGAACTATTTTAGAAAATACAGTAGAAACAAGTTGTGCCTCCGTGGGGAGGGGTTTTCTATACAGTTTTTTGGTTTTGAATATTTGTCAAATTACAACTTATACGGGAAAGTGCCGGCAAATCTGCAAATGCAGGTCGTTTTGTGGTCTTCTTCTCTAAATATTTCCGTTTTCAAATTTTGTGAGCAAGAAGTATTTTAGAAAATACAGTAGAAACAAGTTGTGCCTCCGCGGGGAGGGGTTTTCTATACAGTTTTTTGGTTTTGAATATTTGTCAAATTACAACTTGTACGGGAAAGTGCCGGCAAATCTGCAAATGCAGGTCGTTTTGTGGTCTTCTTCTCTAAATATTTCCGTTTTCAAATTTTGTGAGCAAGAAGTATTTTAGAAAATACAGTAGAAACAAGTTGTGCCTCCGCGGGGAGGGGTTTTCTATACAGTTTTTTGGTTTTGAATATTTGTCAAATTACAACTTGTACGGGAAAGTGCCGGCAAATCTGCAAATGCAGGTCGTTTTGTGGTCTTCTTCTCTAAATATTTCCGTTTTCAAATTTTGTGAGCAAGAAGTATTTTAGAAAATACAGTAGAAACAAGTTGTGCCTCCGCGGGGAGGGGTTTTCTATACAGTTTTTTGGTTTTGAATATTTGTCAAATTACAACTTGTACGGGAAAGTGCCGGCAAATCTGCAAATGCAGGTCGTTTTGTGGTCTTCTTCTCTAAATATTTCCGTTTTCAAATTTTGTGAGCAAGAAGTATTTTAGAAAATACAGTAGAAACAAGTTGTGCCTCCGCGGGGAGGGGTTTTCTATACAGTTTTTTGGTTTTGAATATTTGTCAAATTACAACTTATACGGGAAAGTGCCGGCAAATCTGCAAATGCAGGTCGTTTTGTGGTCTTCTTCTCTAAATATTTCCGTTTTCAAATTTTGTGAGCAAGAAGTATTTTAGAAAATACAGTAGAAACAAGTTGTGCCTCCGCGGGGAGGGGTTTTCTATACAGTTTTTTGGTTTTGAATATTTGTCAAATTACAACTTGTACGGGAAAGTGCCGGCAAATCTGCAAATGCAGGTCGTTTTGTGGTCTTCTTCTCTAAATATTTCCGTTTTCAAATTTTGTGAGCAAGAAGTATTTTAGAAAATACAGTAGAAACAAGTTGTGCCTCCGCGGGGAGGGGTTTTCTATACAGTTTTTTGGTTTTGAATATTTGTCAAATTACAACTTGTACGGGAAAGTGCCGGCAAATCTGCAAATGCAGGTCGTTTTGTGGTCTTCTTCTCTAAATATTTCCGTTTTCAAATTTTGTGAGCAAGAAGTATTTTAGAAAATACAGTAGAAACAAGTTGTGCCTCCGCGGGGAGGGGTTTTCTATACAGTTTTTTGGTTTTGAATATTTGTCAAATTACAACTTGTACGGGAAAGTGCCGGCAAATCTGCAAATGCAGGTCGTTTTGTGGTCTTCTTCTCTAAATATTTCCGTTTTCAAATTTTGTGAGCAAGAAGTATTTTAGAAAATACAGTAGAAACAAGTTGTGCCTCCGCGGGGAGGGGTTTTCTATACAGTTTTTTGGTTTTGAATATTTGTCAAATTACAACTTATACGGGAAAGTGCCGGCAAATCTGCAAATGCAGGTCGTTTTGTGGTCTTCTTCTCTAAATATTTCCGTTTTCAAATTTTGTGAGCAAGAAGTATTTTAGAAAATACAGTAGAAACAAGTTGTGCCTCCGCGGGGAGGGGTTTTCTATACAGTTTTTTGGTTTTGAATATTTGTCAAATTACAACTTGTACGGGAAAGTGCCGGCAAATCTGCAAATGCAGGTCGTTTTGTGGTCTTCTTCTCTAAATATTTCCGTTTTCAAATTTTGTGAGCAAGAAGTATTTTAGAAAATACAGTAGAAACAAGTTGTGCCTCCGCGGGGAGGGGTTTTCTATACAGTTTTTTGGTTTTGAATATTTGTCAAATTACAACTTATACGGGAAAGTGCCGGCAAATCTGCAAATGCAGGTCGTTTTGTGGTCTTCTTCTCTAAATATTTCCGTTTTCAAATTTTGTGAGCAAGAAGTATTTTAGAAAATACAGTAGAAACAAGTTGTGCCTCCGCGGGGAGGGGTTTTCTATACAGTTTTTTGGTTTTGAATATTTGTCAAATTACAACTTATACGGGAAAGTGCCGGCAAATCTGCAAATGCAGGTCGTTTTGTGGTCTTCTTCTCTAAATATTTCCGTTTTCAAATTTTGTGAGCAAGAAGTATTTTAGAAAATACAGTAGAAACAAGTTGTGCCTCCGCGGGGAGGGGTTTTCTATACAGTTTTTTGGTTTTGAATATTTGTCAAATTACAACTTGTACGGGAAAGTGCCGGCAAATCTGCAAATGCAGGTCGTTTTGTGGTCTTCTTCTCTAAATATTTCCGTTTTCAAATTTTGTGAGCAAGAAGTATTTTAGAAAATACAGTAGAAACAAGTTGTGCCTCCGCGGGGAGGGGTTTTCTATACAGTTTTTTGGTTTTGAATATTTGTCAAATTACAACTTATACGGGAAAGTGCCGGCAAATCTGCAAATGCAGGTCGTTTTGTGGTCTTCTTCTCTAAATATTTCCGTTTTCAAATTTTGTGAGCAAGAAGTATTTTAGAAAATACAGTAGAAACAAGTTGTGCCTCCGCGGGGAGGGGTTTTCTATACAGTTTTTTGGTTTTGAATATTTGTCAAATTACAACTTGTACGGGAAAGTGCCGGCAAATCTGCAAATGCAGGTCGTTTTGTGGTCTTCTTCTCTAAATATTTCCGTTTTCAAATTTTGTGAGCAAGAAGTATTTTAGAAAATACAGTAGAAACAAGTTGTGCCTCCGCGGGGAGGGGTTTTCTATACAGTTTTTTGGTTTTGAATATTTGTCAAATTACAACTTATACGGGAAAGTGCCGGCAAATCTGCAAATGCAGGTCGTTTTGTGGTCTTCTTCTCTAAATATTTCCGTTTTCAAATTTTGTGAGCAAGAAGTATTTTAGAAAATACAGTAGAAACAAGTTGTGCCTCCGCGGGGAGGGGTTTTCTATACAGTTTTTTGGTTTTGAATATTTGTCAAATTACAACTTATACGGGAAAGTGCCGGCAAATCTGCAAATGCAGGTCGTTTTGTGGTCTTCTTCTCTAAATATTTCCGTTTTCAAATTTTGTGAGCAAGAAGTATTTTAGAAAATACAGTAGAAACAAGTTGTGCCTCCGCGGGGAGGGGTTTTCTATACAGTTTTTTGGTTTTGAATATTTGTCAAATTACAACTTGTACGGGAAAGTGCCGGCAAATCTGCAAATGCAGGTCGTTTTGTGGTCTTCTTCTCTAAATATTTCCGTTTTCAAATTTTGTGAGCAAGAAGTATTTTAGAAAATACAGTAGAAACAAGTTGTGCCTCCGCGGGGAGGGGTTTTCTATACAGTTTTTTGGTTTTGAATATTTGTCAAATTACAACTTATACGGGAAAGTGCCGGCAAATCTGCAAATGCAGGTCGTTTTGTGGTCTTCTTCTCTAAATATTTCCGTTTTCAAATTTTGTGAGCAAGAAGTATTTTAGAAAATACAGTAGAAACAAGTTGTGCCTCCGCGGGGAGGGGTTTTCTATACAGTTTTTTGGTTTTGAATATTTGTCAAATTACAACTTGTACGGGAAAGTGCCGGCAAATCTGCAAATGCAGGTCGTTTTGTGGTCTTCTTCTCTAAATATTTCCGTTTTCAAATTTTGTGAGCAAGAAGTATTTTAGAAAATACAGTAGAAACAAGTTGTGCCTCCGCGGGGAGGGGTTTTCTATACAGTTTTTTGGTTTTGAATATTTGTCAAATTACAACTTATACGGGAAAGTGCCGGCAAATCTGCAAATGCAGGTCGTTTTGTGGTCTTCTTCTCTAAATATTTCCGTTTTCAAATTTTGTGAGCAAGAAGTATTTTAGAAAATACAGTAGAAACAAGTTGTGCCTCCGCGGGGAGGGGTTTTCTATACAGTTTTTTGGTTTTGAATATTTGTCAAATTACAACTTATACGGGAAAGTGCCGGCAAATCTGCAAATGCAGGTCGTTTTGTGGTCTTCTTCTCTAAATATTTCCGTTTTCAAATTTTGTGAGCAAGAAGTATTTTAGAAAATACAGTAGAAACAAGTTGTGCCTCCGCGGGGAGGGGTTTTCTATACAGTTTTTTGGTTTTGAATATTTGTCAAATTACAACTTATACGGGAAAGTGCCGGCAAATCTGCAAATGCAGGTCGTTTTGTGGTCTTCTTCTCTAAATATTTCCGTTTTCAAATTTTGTGAGCAAGAAGTATTTTAGAAAATACAGTAGAAACAAGTTGTGCCTCCGCGGGGAGGGGTTTTCTATACAGTTTTTTGGTTTTGAATATTTGTCAAATTACAACTTGTACGGGAAAGTGCCGGCAAATCTGCAAATGCAGGTCGTTTTGTGGTCTTCTTCTCTAAATATTTCCGTTTTCAAATTTTGTGAGCAAGAAGTATTTTAGAAAATACAGTAGAAACAAGTTGTGCCTCCGCGGGGAGGGGTTTTCTATACAGTTTTTTGGTTTTGAATATTTGTCAAATTACAACTTATACGGGAAAGTGCCGGCAAATCTGCAAATGCAGGTCGTTTTGTGGTCTTCTTCTCTAAATATTTCCGTTTTCAAATTTTGTGAGCAAGAAGTATTTTAGAAAATACAGTAGAAACAAGTTGTGCCTCCGCGGGGAGGGGTTTTCTATACAGTTTTTTGGTTTTGAATATTTGTCAAATTACAACTTGTACGGGAAAGTGCCGGCAAATCTGCAAATGCAGGTCGTTTTGTGGTCTTCTTCTCTAAATATTTCCGTTTTCAAATTTTGTGAGCAAGAAGTATTTTAGAAAATACAGTAGAAACAAGTTGTGCCTCCGCGGGGAGGGGTTTTCTATACAGTTTTTTGGTTTTGAATATTTGTCAAATTACAACTTATACGGGAAAGTGCCGGCAAATCTGCAAATGCAGGTCGTTTTGTGGTCTTCTTCTCTAAATATTTCCGTTTTCAAATTTTGTGAGCAAGAAGTATTTTAGAAAATACAGTAGAAACAAGTTGTGCCTCCGCGGGGAGGGGTTTTCTATACAGTTTTTTGGTTTTGAATATTTGTCAAATTACAACTTGTACGGGAAAGTGCCGGCAAATCTGCAAATGCAGGTCGTTTTGTGGTCTTCTTCTCTAAATATTTCCGTTTTCAAATTTTGTGAGCAAGAAGTATTTTAGAAAATACAGTAGAAACAAGTTGTGCCTCCGCGGGGAGGGGTTTTCTATACAGTTTTTTGGTTTTGAATATTTGTCAAATTACAACTTATACGGGAAAGTGCCGGCAAATCTGCAAATGCAGGTCGTTTTGTGGTCTTCTTCTCTAAATATTTCCGTTTTCAAATTTTGTGAGCAAGAAGTATTTTAGAAAATACAGTAGAAACAAGTTGTGCCTCCGCGGGGAGGGGTTTTCTATACAGTTTTTTGGTTTTGAATATTTGTCAAATTACAACTTGTACGGGAAAGTGCCGGCAAATCTGCAAATGCAGGTCGTTTTGTGGTCTTCTTCTCTAAATATTTCCGTTTTCAAATTTTGTGAGCAAGAAGTATTTTAGAAAATACAGTAGAAACAAGTTGTGCCTCCGCGGGGAGGGGTTTTCTATACAGTTTTTTGGTTTTGAATATTTGTCAAATTACAACTTGTACGGGAAAGTGCCGGCAAATCTGCAAATGCAGGTCGTTTTGTGGTCTTCTTCTCTAAATATTTCCGTTTTCAAATTTTGTGAGCAAGAAGTATTTTAGAAAATACAGTAGAAACAAGTTGTGCCTCCGCGGGGAGGGGTTTTCTATACAGTTTTTTGGTTTTGAATATTTGTCAAATTACAACTTATACGGGAAAGTGCCGGCAAATCTGCAAATGCAGGTCGTTTTGTGGTCTTCTTCTCTAAATATTTCCGTTTTCAAATTTTGTGAGCAAGAAGTATTTTAGAAAATACAGTAGAAACAAGTTGTGCCTCCGCGGGGAGGGGTTTTCTATACAGTTTTTTGGTTTTGAATATTTGTCAAATTACAACTTGTACGGGAAAGTGCCGGCAAATCTGCAAATGCAGGTCGTTTTGTGGTCTTCTTCTCTAAATATTTCCGTTTTCAAGTTTTGTGAGCAAGAAGTATTTTAGAAAATACAGTAGAAACAAGTTGTGCCTCCGCGGGGAGGGGTTTTCTATACAGTTTTTTGGTTTTGAATATTTGTCAAATTACAACTTATACGGGAAAGTGCCGGCAAATCTGCAAATGCAGGTCGTTTTGTGGTCTTCTTCTCTAAATATTTCCGTTTTCAAATTTTGTGAGCAAGAAGTATTTTAGAAAATACAGTAGAAACAAGTTGTGCCTCCGCGGGGAGGGGTTTTCTATACAGTTTTTTGGTTTTGAATATTTGTCAAATTACAACTTGTACGGGAAAGTGCCGGCAAATCTGCAAATGCAGGTCGTTTTGTGGTCTTCTTCTCTAAATATTTCCGTTTTCAAATTTTGTGAGCAAGAAGTATTTTAGAAAATACAGTAGAAACAAGTTGTGCCTCCGCGGGGAGGGGTTTTCTATACAGTTTTTTGGTTTTGAATATTTGTCAAATTACAACTTATACGGGAAAGTGCCGGCAAATCTGCAAATGCAGGTCGTTTTGTGGTCTTCTTCTCTAAATATTTCCGTTTTCAAATTTTGTGAGCAAGAAGTATTTTAGAAAATACAGTAGAAACAAGTTGTGCCTCCGCGGGGAGGGGTTTTCTATACAGTTTTTTGGTTTTGAATATTTGTCAAATTACAACTTATACGGGAAAGTGCCGGCAAATCTGCAAATGCAGGTCGTTTTGTGGTCTTCTTCTCTAAATATTTCCGTTTTCAAATTTTGTGAGCAAGAAGTATTTTAGAAAATACAGTAGAAACAAGTTGTGCCTCCGCGGGGAGGGGTTTTCTATACAGTTTTTTGGTTTTGAATATTTGTCAAATTACAACTTGTACGGGAAAGTGCCGGCAAATCTGCAAATGCAGGTCGTTTTGTGGTCTTCTTCTCTAAATATTTCCGTTTTCAAATTTTGTGAGCAAGAAGTATTTTAGAAAATACAGTAGAAACAAGTTGTGCCTCCGCGGGGAGGGGTTTTCTATACAGTTTTTTGGTTTTGAATATTTGTCAAATTACAACTTATACGGGAAAGTGCCGGCAAATCTGCAAATGCAGGTCGTTTTGTGGTCTTCTTCTCTAAATATTTCCGTTTTCAAATTTTGTGAGCAAGAAGTATTTTAGAAAATACAGTAGAAACAAGTTGTGCCTCCGCGGGGAGGGGTTTTCTATACAGTTTTTTGGTTTTGAATATTTGTCAAATTACAACTTATACGGGAAAGTGCCGGCAAATCTGCAAATGCAGGTCGTTTTGTGGTCTTCTTCTCTAAATATTTCCGTTTTCAAATTTTGTGAGCAAGAAGTATTTTAGAAAATACAGTAGAAACAAGTTGTGCCTCCGCGGGGAGGGGTTTTCTATACAGTTTTTTGGTTTTGAATATTTGTCAAATTACAACTTGTACGGGAAAGTGCCGGCAAATCTGCAAATGCAGGTCGTTTTGTGGTCTTCTTCTCTAAATATTTCCGTTTTCAAATTTTGTGAGCAAGAAGTATTTTAGAAAATACAGTAGAAACAAGTTGTGCCTCCGCGGGGAGGGGTTTTCTATACAGTTTTTTGGTTTTGAATATTTGTCAAATTACAACTTATACGGGAAAGTGCCGGCAAATCTGCAAATGCAGGTCGTTTTGTGGTCTTCTTCTCTAAATATTTCCGTTTTCAAATTTTGTGAGCAAGAAGTATTTTAGAAAATACAGTAGAAACAAGTTGTGCCTCCGCGGGGAGGGGTTTTCTATACAGTTTTTTGGTTTTGAATATTTGTCAAATTACAACTTGTACGGGAAAGTGCCGGCAAATCTGCAAATGCAGGTCGTTTTGTGGTCTTCTTCTCTAAATATTTCCGTTTTCAAATTTTGTGAGCAAGAAGTATTTTAGAAAATACAGTAGAAACAAGTTGTGCCTCCGCGGGGAGGGGTTTTCTATACAGTTTTTTGGTTTTGAATATTTGTCAAATTACAACTTATACGGGAAAGTGCCGGCAAATCTGCAAATGCAGGTCGTTTTGTGGTCTTCTTCTCTAAATATTTCCGTTTTCAAATTTTGTGAGCAAGAAGTATTTTAGAAAATACAGTAGAAACAAGTTGTGCCTCCGCGGGGAGGGGTTTTCTATACAGTTTTTTGGTTTTGAATATTTGTCAAATTACAACTTATACGGGAAAGTGCCGGCAAATCTGCAAATGCAGGTCGTTTTGTGGTCTTCTTCTCTAAATATTTCCGTTTTCAAATTTTGTGAGCAAGAAGTATTTTAGAAAATACAGTAGAAACAAGTTGTGCCTCCGTGGGGAGGGGTTTTCTATGCAGTTTTTTGGTTTTGAATATTTGTCAAATTACAACTTGTACGGGAAAGTGCCGGCAAATCTGCAAATGCAGGTCGTTTTGTGGTCTTCTTCTCTAAATATTTCCGTTTTCAAATTTTGTGAGCAAGAAGTATTTTAGAAAATACAGAAGAAACAAGTTGTGCCTCCGTGGGGAGGGGTTTTCTATGCAGTTTTTTGGTTTTGAATATTTGTCAAATTACAACTTATACGGGAAAGTGCCGGCAAATCTGCAAATGCAGGTCGTTTTGTGGTCTTCTTCTCTAAATATTTCCGTTTTCAAATTTTGTGAGCAAGAAGTATTTTAGAAAATACAGTAGAAACAAGTTGTGCCTCCGTGTGGAGGGGTTTTCTATGCAGTTTTTTGGTTTTGAATATTTGTCAAATTACAACTTATACGGGAAAGTGCCGGCAAATCTGCAAATGCAGGTCGTTTTGTGGTCTTCTTCTCTAAATATTTCCGTTTTCAAATTTTGTGAGCAAGAAGTATTTTAGAAAATACAGTAGAAACAAGTTGTGCCTCCGTGGGGAGGGGTTTTCTATACAGTTTTTTGGTTTTGAATATTTGTCAAATTACAACTTATACGGGAAAGTGCCGGCAAATCTGCAAATGCAGATCGTTTTGTGGTCTTCTTCTCTAAATATTTCCGTTTTCAAATTTTGTGAGCAAGAAGTATTTTAGAAAATACAGTAGAAACAAGTTGTGCCTCCGTGGGGAGGGGTTTTCTATGCAGTTTTTTGGTTTTGAATATTTGTCAAATTACAACTTATACGGGAAAGTGCCGGCAAATCTGCAAATGCAGGTCGTTTTGTGGTCTTCTTCTCTAAATATTTCCGTTTTCAAATTTTGTGAGCAAGAAGTATTTTAGAAAATACAGTAGAAACAAGTTGTGCCTCCGTGGGGAGGGGTTTTCTATACAGTTTTTTGGTTTTGAATATTTGTCAAATTACAACTTATACGGGAAAGTGCCGGCAAATCTGCAAATGCAGGTCGTTTTGTGGTCTTCTTCTCTAAATATTTCCGTTTTCAAATTTTGTGAGCAAGAAGTATTTTAGAAAATACAGTAGAAACAAGTTGTGCCTCCGCGGGGAGGGGTTTTCTATGCAGTTTTTTGGTTTTGAATATTTGTCAAATTACAACTTATACGGGAAAGTGCCGGCAAATCTGCAAATGCAGGTCGTTTTGTGGTCTTCTTCTCTAAATATTTCCGTTTTCAAATTTTGTGAGCAAGAAGTATTTTAGAAAATACAGTAGAAACAAGTTGTGCCTCCGTGGGGAGGGGTTTTCTATGCAGTTTTTTGGTTTTGAATATTTGTCAAATTACAACTTATACGGGAAAGTGCCGGCAAATCTGCAAATGCAGGTCGTTTTGCGGTCTTCTTCTCTAAATATTTCCGTTTTCAAATTTTGTGAGCAAGAAGTATTTTAGAAAATACAGTAGAAACAAGTTGTGCCTCCGTGGGGAGGGGTTTTCTATGCAGTTTTTTGGTTTTGAATATTTGTCAAATTACAACTTATACGGGAAAGTGCCGGCAAATCTGCAAATGCAGGTCGTTTTGTGGTCTTCTTCTCTAAATATTTCCGTTTTCAAATTTTGTGAGCAAGAAGTATTTTAGAAAATACAGTAGAAACAAGTTGTGCCTCCGTGGGGAGGGGTTTTCTATACAGTTTTTTGGTTTTGAATATTTGTCAAATTACAACTTATACGGGAAAGTGCCGGCAAATCTGCAAATGCAGGTCGTTTTGTGGTCTTCTTCTCTAAATATTTCCGTTTTCAAATTTTGTGAGCAAGAAGTATTTTAGAAAATAGAGTAGAAACAAGTTGTGCCTCCGTGGGGAGGGGTTTTCTATGCAGTTTTTTGGTTTTGAATATTTGTCAAATTACAACTTATACGGGAAAGTGCCGGCAAATCTGCAAATGCAGGTCGTTTTGTGGTCTTCTTCTCTAAATATTTCCGTTTTCAAATTTTGTGAGCAAGAAGTATTTTAGAAAATACAGTAGAAACAAGTTGTGCCTCCGTGGGGAGGGGTTTTCTATACAGTTTTTTGGTTTTGAATATTTGTCAAATTACAACTTATACGGGAAAGTGCCGGCAAATCTGCAAATGCAGGTCGTTTTGTGGTCTTCTTCTCTAAATATTTCCGTTTTCAAATTTTGTGAGCAAGAAGTATTTTAGAAAATACAGTAGAAACAAGTTGTGCCTCCGTGGGGAGGGGTTTTCTATGCAGTTTTTTGGTTTTGAATATTTGTCAAATTACAACTTATACGGGAAAGTGCCGGCAAATCTGCAAATGCAGGTCGTTTTGTGGTCTTCTTCTCTAAATATTTCCGTTTTCAAATTTTGTGAGCAAGAAGTATTTTAGAAAATACAGTAGAAACAAGTTGTGCCTCCGTGGGGAGGGGTTTTCTATGCAGTTTTTTGGTTTTGAATATTTGTCAAATTACAACTTATACGGGAAAGTGCCGGCAAATCTGCAAATGCAGGTCGTTTTGTGGTCTTCTTCTCTAAATATTTCCGTTTTCAAATTTTGTGAGCAAGAAGTATTTTAGAAAATACAGTAGAAACAAGTTGTGCCTCCGTGGGGAGGGGTTTTCTATGCAGTTTTTTGGTTTTGAATATTTGTCAAATTACAACTTATACGGGAAAGTGCCGGCAAATCTGCAAATGCAGGTCGTTTTGTGGTCTTCTTCTCTAAATATTTCCGTTTTCAAATTTTGTGAGCAAGAAGTATTTTAGAAAATACAGTAGAAACAAGTTGTGCCTCCGTGGGGAGGGGTTTTCTATACAGTTTTTTGGTTTTGAATATTTGTCAAATTACAACTTATACGGGAAAGTGCCGGCAAATCTGCAAATGCAGGTCGTTTTGTGGTCTTCTTCTCTAAATATTTCCGTTTTCAAATTTTGTGAGCAAGAAGTATTTTAGAAAATACAGTAGAAACAAGTTGTGCCTCCGTGGGGAGGGGTTTTCTATGCAGTTTTTTGGTTTTGAATATTTGTCAAATTACAACTTATACGGGAAAGTGCCGGCAAATCTGCAAATGCAGGTCGTTTTGTGGTCTTCTTCTCTAAATATTTCCGTTTTCAAATTTGTGAGCAAGAAGTATTTTAGAAAATACAGTAGAAACAAGTTGTGCCTCCGTGGGGAGGGGTTTTCTATGCAGTTTTTTGGTTTTGAATATTTGTCAAATTACAACTTATACGGGAAAGTGCCGGCAAATCTGCAAATGCAGGTCGTTTTGTGGTCTTCTTCTCTAAATATTTCCGTTTTCAAATTTTGTGAGCAAGAAGTATTTTAGAAAATACAGTAGAAACAAGTTGTGCCTCCGTGGGGAGGGGTTTTCTATGCAGTTTTTTGGTTTTGAATATTTGTCAAATTACAACTTATACGGGAAAGTGCCGGCAAATCTGCAAATGCAGGTCGTTTTGTGGTCTTCTTCTCTAAATATTTCCGTTTTCAAATTTTGTGAGCAAGAAGTATTTTAGAAAATACAGTAGAAACAAGTTGTGCCTCCGTGGGGAGGGGTTTTCTATGCAGTTTTTTGGTTTTGAATATTTGTCAAATTACAACTTATACGGGAAAGTGCCGGCAAATCTGCAAATGCAGGTCGTTTTGTGGTCTTCTTCTCTAAATATTTCCGTTTTCAAATTTTGTGAGCAAGAAGTATTTTAGAAAATACAGTAGAAACAAGTTGTGCCTCCGTGGGGAGGGGTTTTCTATGCAGTTTTTTGGTTTTGAATATTTGTCAAATTACAACTTATACGGGAAAGTGCCGGCAAATCTGCAAATGCAGGTCGTTTTGTGGTCTTCTTCTCTAAATATTTCCGTTTTCAAATTTTGTGAGCAAGAAGTATTTTAGAAAATACAGTAGAAACAAGTTGTGCCTCCGTGGGGAGGGGTTTTCTATGCAGTTTTTTGGTTTTGAATATTTGTCAAATTACAACTTATACGGGAAAGTGCCGGCAAATCTGCAAATGCAGGTCGTTTTGTGGTCTTCTTCTCTAAATATTTCCGTTTTCAAATTTTGTGAGCAAGAAGTATTTTAGAAAATACAGTAGAAACAAGTTGTGCCTCCGTGGGGAGGGGTTTTCTATGCAGTTTTTTGGTTTTGAATATTTGTCAAATTACAACTTATACGGGAAAGTGCCGGCAAATCTGCAAATGCAGGTCGTTTTGTGGTCTTCTTCTCTAAATATTTCCGTTTTCAAATTTTGTGAGCAAGAAGTATTTTAGAAAATACAGTAGAAACAAGTTGTGCCTCCGTGGGGAGGGGTTTTCTATGCAGGTTTTTTGGTTTTGAATATTTGTCAAATTACAACTTATACGGGAAAGTGCCGGCAAATCTGCAAATGCAGGTCGTTTTGTGGTCTTCTTCTCTAAATATTTCCGTTTTCAAATTTTGTGAGCAAGAAGTATTTTAGAAAATACAGTAGAAACAAGTTGTGCCTCCGTGGGGAGGGGTTTTCTATGCAGTTTTTTGGTTTTGAATATTTGTCAAATTACAACTTATACGGGAAAGTGCCGGCAAATCTGCAAATGCAGGTCGTTTTGTGGTCTTCTTCTCTAAATATTTCCGTTTTCAAATTTTGTGAGCAAGAAGTATTTTAGAAAATACAGTAGAAACAAGTTGTGCCTCCGTGGGGAGGGGTTTTCTATGCAGTTTTTTGGTTTTGAATATTTGTCAAATTACAACTTATACGGGAAAGTGCCGGCAAATCTGCAAATGCAGGTCGTTTTGTGGTCTTCTTCTCTAAATATTTCCGTTTTCAAATTTTGTGAGCAAGAAGTATTTTAGAAAATACAGTAGAAACAAGTTGTGCCTCCGTGGGGAGGGGTTTTCTATGCAGTTTTTTGGTTTTGAATATTTGTCAAATTACAACTTATACGGGAAAGTGCCGGCAAATCTGCAAATGCAGGTCGTTTTGTGGTCTTCTTCTCTAAATATTTCCGTTTTCAAATTTTGTGAGCAAGAAGTATTTTAGAAAATACAGTAGAAACAAGTTGTGCCTCCGTGGGGAGGGGTTTTCTATGCAGTTTTTTGGTTTTGAATATTTGTCAAATTACAACTTATACGGGAAAGTGCCGGCAAATCTGCAAATGCAGGTCGTTTTGTGGTCTTCTTCTCTAAATATTTCCGTTTTCAAATTTTGTGAGCAAGAAGTATTTTAGAAAATACAGTAGAAACAAGTTGTGCCTCCGTGGGGAGGGGTTTTCTATGCAGTTTTTTGGTTTTGAATATTTGTCAAATTACAACTTATACGGGAAAGTGCCGGCAAATCTGCAAATGCAGGTCGTTTTGTGGTCTTCTTCTCTAAATATTTCCGTTTTCAAATTTTGTGAGCAAGAAGTATTTTAGAAAATACAGTAGAAACAAGTTGTGCCTCCGTGGGGAGGGGTTTTCTATGCAGTTTTTTGGTTTTGAATATTTGTCAAATTACAACTTATACGGGAAAGTGCCGGCAAATCTGCAAATGCAGGTCGTTTTGTGGTCTTCTTCTCTAAATATTTCCGTTTTCAAATTTTGTGAGCAAGAAGTATTTTAGAAAATACAGTAGAAACAAGTTGTGCCTCCGTGGGGAGGGGTTTTCTATACAGTTTTTTGGTTTTGAATATTTGTCAAATTACAACTTATACGGGAAAGTGCCGGCAAATCTGCAAATGCAGGTCGTTTTGTGGTCTTCTTCTCTAAATATTTCCGTTTTCAAATTTTGTGAGCAAGAAGTATTTTAGAAAATACAGTAGAAACAAGTTGTGCCTCCGTGGGGAGGGGTTTTCTATGCAGTTTTTTGGTTTTGAATATTTGTCAAATTACAACTTATACGGGAAAGTGCCGGCAAATCTGCAAATGCAGGTCGTTTTGTGGTCTTCTTCTCTAAATATTTCCGTTTTCAAATTTTGTGAGCAAGAAGTATTTTAGAAAATACAGTAGAAACAAGTTGTGCCTCCGTGGGGAGGGGTTTTCTATACAGTTTTTTGGTTTTGAATATTTGTCAAATTACAACTTATACGGGAAAGTGCCGGCAAATCTGCAAATGCAGGTCGTTTTGTGGTCTTCTTCTCTAAATATTTCCGTTTTCAAATTTTGTGAGCAAGAAGTATTTTAGAAAATACAGTAGAAACAAGTTGTGCCTCCGTGGGGAGGGGTTTTCTATACAGTTTTTTGGTTTTGAATATTTGTCAAATTACAACTTATACGGGAAAGTGCCGGCAAATCTGCAAATGCAGGTCGTTTTGTGGTCTTCTTCTCTAAATATTTCCGTTTTCAAATTTTGTGAGCAAGAAGTATTTTAGAAAATACAGTAGAAACAAGTTGTGCCTCCGTGGGGAGGGGTTTTCTATGCAGTTTTTTGGTTTTGAATATTTGTCAAATTACAACTTATACGGGAAAGTGCCGGCAAATCTGCAAATGCAGGTCGTTTTGTGGTCTTCTTCTCTAAATATTTCCGTTTTCAAATTTTGTGAGCAAGAAGTATTTTAGAAAATACAGTAGAAACAAGTTGTGCCTCCGTGGGGAGGGGTTTTCTATGCAGTTTTTTGGTTTTGAATATTTGTCAAATTACAACTTATACGGGAAAGTGCCGGCAAATCTGCAAATGCAGGTCGTTTTGTGGTCTTCTTCTCTAAATATTTCCGTTTTCAAATTTTGTGAGCAAGAAGTATTTTAGAAAATACAGTAGAAACAAGTTGTGCCTCCGTGGGGAGGGGTTTTCTATGCAGTTTTTTGGTTTTGAATATTTGTCAAATTACAACTTATACGGGAAAGTGCCGGCAAATCTGCAAATGCAGGTCGTTTTGTGGTCTTCTTCTCTAAATATTTCCGTTTTCAAATTTTGTGAGCAAGAAGTATTTTAGAAAATACAGTAGAAACAAGTTGTGCCTCCGTGGGGAGGGGTTTTCTATACAGTTTTTTGGTTTTGAATATTTGTCAAATTACAACTTATACGGGAAAGTGCCGGCAAATCTGCAAATGCAGGTCGTTTTGTGGTCTTCTTCTCTAAATATTTCCGTTTTCAAATTTTGTGAGCAAGAAGTATTTTAGAAAATACAGTAGAAACAAGTTGTGCCTCCGTGGGGAGGGGTTTTCTATGCAGTTTTTTGGTTTTGAATATTTGTCAAATTACAACTTATACGGGAAAGTGCCGGCAAATCTGCAAATGCAGGTCGTTTTGTGGTCTTCTTCTCTAAATATTTCCGTTTTCAAATTTTGTGAGCAAGAAGTATTTTAGAAAATACAGTAGAAACAAGTTGTGCCTCCGTGGGGAGGGGTTTTCTATGCAGTTTTTTGGTTTTGAATATTTGTCAAATTACAACTTATACGGGAAAGTGCCGGCAAATCTGCAAATGCAGGTCGTTTTGTGGTCTTCTTCTCTAAATATTTCCGTTTTCAAATTTTGTGAGCAAGAAGTATTTTAGAAAATACAGTAGAAACAAGTTGTGCCTCCGTGTGGAGGGGTTTTCTATGCAGTTTTTTGGTTTTGAATATTTGTCAAATTACAACTTATACGGGAAAGTGCCGGCAAATCTGCAAATGCAGGTCGTTTTGTGGTCTTCTTCTCTAAATATTTCCGTTTTCAAATTTTGTGAGCAAGAAGTATTTTAGAAAATACAGTAGAAACAAGTTGTGCCTCCGTGGGGAGGGGTTTTCTATGCAGTTTTTTGGTTTTGAATATTTGTCAAATTACAACTTATACGGGAAAGTGCCGGCAAATCTGCAAATGCAGGTCGTTTTGTGGTCTTCTTCTCTAAATATTTCCGTTTTCAAATTTTGTGAGCAAGAAGTATTTTAGAAAATACAGTAGAAACAAGTTGTGCCTCCGTGGGGAGGGGTTTTCTATGCAGTTTTTTGGTTTTGAATATTTGTCAAATTACAACTTATACGGGAAAGTGCCGGCAAATCTGCAAATGCAGGTCGTTTTGTGGTCTTCTTCTCTAAATATTTCCGTTTTCAAATTTTGTGAGCAAGAAGTATTTTAGAAAATACAGTAGAAACAA
The DNA here is from genome assembly GCA_963662145.1 of Sturmia bella. Classification (NCBI taxonomy): domain Eukaryota; kingdom Metazoa; phylum Arthropoda; class Insecta; order Diptera; family Tachinidae; genus Sturmia; species Sturmia bella. The sequence continues at coordinate 3,380,539 of OY759171.1, read as the reverse complement.
GTTGTGCCTCCGTGGGGAGGGGTTTTCTATGCAGTTTTTTGGTTTTGAATATTTGTCAAATTACAACTTATACGGGAAAGTGCCGGCAAATCTGCAAATGCAGGTCGTTTTGTGGTCTTCTTCTCTAAATATTTCCGTTTTCAAATTTTGTGAGCAAGAAGTATTTTAGAAAATACAGTAGAAACAAGTTGTGCCTCCGTGGGGAGGGGTTTTCTATGCAGTTTTTTGGTTTTGAATATTTGTCAAATTACAACTTATACGGGAAAGTGCCGGCAAATCTGCAAATGCAGGTCGTTTTGTGGTCTTCTTCTCTAAATATTTCCGTTTTCAAATTTTGTGAGCAAGAAGTATTTTAGAAAATACAGTAGAAACAAGTTGTGCCTCCGTGGGGAGGGGTTTTCTATGCAGTTTTTTGGTTTTGAATATTTGTCAAATTACAACTTATACGGGAAAGTGCCGGCAAATCTGCAAATGCAGGTCGTTTTGTGGTCTTCTTCTCTAAATATTTCCGTTTTCAAATTTTGTGAGCAAGAAGTATTTTAGAAAATACACTAGAAACAAGTTGTGCCTCCGTGGGGAGGGGTTTTCTATGCAGTTTTTTGGTTTTGAATATTTGTCAAATTACAACTTATACGGGAAAGTGCCGGCAAATCTGCAAATGCAGGTCGTTTTGTGGTCTTCTTCTCTAAATATTTCCGTTTTCAAATTTTGTGAGCAAGAAGTATTTTAGAAAATACAGTAGAAACAAGTTGTGCCTCCGTGGGGAGGGGTTTTCTATGCAGTTTTTTGGTTTTGAATATTTGTCAAATTACAACTTATACGGGAAAGTGCCGGCAAATCTGCAAATGCAGGTCGTTTTGTGGTCTTCTTCTCTAAATATTTCCGTTTTCAAATTTTGTGAGCAAGAAGTATTTTAGAAAATACACTAGAAACAAGTTGTGCCTCCGTGGGGAGGGGTTTTCTATGCAGTTTTTTGGTTTTGAATATTTGTCAAATTACAACTTATACGGGAAAGTGCCGGCAAATCTGCAAATGCAGGTCGTTTTGTGGTCTTCTTCTCTAAATATTTCCGTTTTCAAATTTTGTGAGCAAGAAGTATTTTAGAAAATACAGTAGAAACAAGTTGTGCCTCCGTGGGGAGGGGTTTTCTATGCAGTTTTTTGGTTTTGAATATTTGTCAAATTACAACTTATACGGGAAAGTGCCGGCAAATCTGCAAATGCAGGTCGTTTTGTGGTCTTCTTCTCTAAATATTTCCGTTTTCAAATTTTGTGAGCAAGAAGTATTTTAGAAAATACAGTAGAAACAAGTTGTGCCTCCGTGGGGAGGGGTTTTCTATGCAGTTTTTTGGTTTTGAATATTTGTCAAATTACAACTTATACGGGAAAGTGCCGGCAAATCTGCAAATGCAGGTCGTTTTGTGGTCTTCTTCTCTAAATATTTCCGTTTTCAAATTTTGTGAGCAAGAAGTATTTTAGAAAATACAGTAGAAACAAGTTGTGCCTCCGTGGGGAGGGGTTTTCTATGCAGTTTTTTGGTTTTGAATATTTGTCAAATTACAACTTATACGGGAAAGTGCCGGCAAATCTGCAAATGCAGGTCGTTTTGTGGTCTTCTTCTCTAAATATTTCCGTTTTCAAATTTTGTGAGCAAGAAGTATTTTAGAAAATACAGTAGAAACAAGTTGTGCCTCCGTGGGGAGGGGTTTTCTATGCAGTTTTTTGGTTTTGAATATTTGTCAAATTACAACTTATACGGGAAAGTGCCGGCAAATCTGCAAATGCAGGTCGTTTTGTGGTCTTCTTCTCTAAATATTTCCGTTTTCAAATTTTGTGAGCAAGAAGTATTTTAGAAAATACAGTAGAAACAAGTTGTGCCTCCGTGGGGAGGGGTTTTCTATGCAGTTTTTTGGTTTTGAATATTTGTCAAATTACAACTTATACGGGAAAGTGCCGGCAAATCTGCAAATGCAGGTCGTTTTGTGGTCTTCTTCTCTAAATATTTCCGTTTTCAAATTTTGTGAGCAAGAAGTATTTTAGAAAATACACTAGAAACAAGTTGTGCCTCCGTGGGGAGGGGTTTTCTATGCAGTTTTTTGGTTTTGAATATTTGTCAAATTACAACTTATACGGGAAAGTGCCGGCAAATCTGCAAATGCAGGTCGTTTTGTGGTCTTCTTCTCTAAATATTTCCGTTTTCAAATTTTGTGAGCAAGAAGTATTTTAGAAAATACACTCGAAACAAGTTGTGCCTCCGTGGGGAGGGGTTTTCTATGCAGTTTTTTGGTTTTGAATATTTGTCAAATTACAACTTATACGGGAAAGTGCCGGCAAATCTGCAAATGCAGGTCGTTTTGTGGTCTTCTTCTCTAAATATTTCCGTTTTCAAATTTTGTGAGCAAGAAGTATTTTAGAAAATACAGTAGAAACAAGTTGTGCCTCCGTGGGGAGGGGTTTTCTATACAGTTTTTTGGTTTTGAATATTTGTCAAATTACAACTTATACGGGAAAGTGCCGGCAAATCTGCAAATGCAGGTCGTTTTGTGGTCTTCTTCTCTAAATATTTCCGTTTTCAAATTTTGTGAGCAAGAAGTATTTTAGAAAATACAGTAGAAACAAGTTGTGCCTCCGTGGGGAGGGGTTTTCTATGCAGTTTTTTGGTTTTGAATATTTGTCAAATTACAACTTATACGGGAAAGTGCCGGCAAATCTGCAAATGCAGGTCGTTTTGTGGTCTTCTTCTCTAAATATTTCCGTTTTCAAATTTTGTGAGCAAGAAGTATTTTAGAAAATACAGTAGAAACAAGTTGTGCCTCCGTGGGGAGGGGTTTTCAATGCGTTTTTTTGGTTTTGAATATTTGTCAAATTACAACTTATACGGGAAAGTGCCGGCAAATCTGCAAATGCAGGTCGTTTTGTGGTCTTCTTCTCTAAATATTTCCGTTTTCAAATTTTGTGAGCAAGAAGTATTTTAGAAAATACAGTAGAAACAAGTTGTGCCTCCGTGGGGAGGGGTTTTCAATGCGTTTTTTTGGTTTTGAATATTTGTCAAATTACAACTTATACGGGAAAGTGCCGGCAAATCTGCAAATGCAGGTCGTTTTGTGGTCTTCTTCTCTAAATATTTCCGTTTTCAAATTTTGTGAGCAAGAAGTATTTTAGAAAATACAGTAGAAACAAGTTGTGCCTCCGTGGGGAGGGGTTTTCTATGCAGTTTTTTGGTTTTGAATATTTGTCAAATTACAACTTATACGGGAAAGTGCCGGCAAATCTGCAAATGCAGGTCGTTTTGTGGTCTTCTTCTCTAAATATTTCCGTTTTCAAATTTTGTGAGCAAGAAGTATTTTAGAAAATACAGTAGAAACAAGTTGTGCCTCCGTGGGGAGGGGTTTTCAATGCGTTTTTTTGGTTTTGAATATTTGTCAAATTACAACTTATACGGGAAAGTGCCGGCAAATCTGCAAATGCAGGTCGTTTTGTGGTCTTCTTCTCTAAATATTTCCGTTTTCAAATTTTGTGAGCAAGAAGTATTTTAGAAAATACAGTAGAAACAAGTTGTGCCTCCGTGGGGAGGGGTTTTCTATGCAGTTTTTTGGTTTTGAATATTTGTCAAATTACAACTTATACGGGAAAGTGCCGGCAAATCTGCAAATGCAGATTTGTAACGATTTTTTAAATGTATTTTGCTTTGCCGTTCGTTAAATCGAGATTTATTTTTTTTTGTCATTCGCTACATAAGACAGTTAATGTAAAAATTTCGCCATTCGTTATATCCGATATTCGTTAAACTGAGTATTCGCTATACCGGGCTTTGACTGTAATAATAAAATAAATACAAAATTGAAAAATAAGCGAGTTCTTAAGAAAGAGTGTTTTGATCCTCATAAATAATTTTTAGCACGACTGCTTACACGACTCTTCTATGTGCTTCGATTTGAATTTTGGTTTTTAAAAAGCCAACATGAATTGTCCATTAATTTCGTGAAGCAAATTTTTCTAGATGGACAAAAAAAGTAAGTGAAAGTGTTGTCGCATAAAATCCACATTCATTTGGAAATGTCTTCGGTGTTAATATTGCACGGCATTAATGAGACAATTACGTTTTCTTCGTTTTTATTTATTTATTTTTTTTTTTTGTTTACAATGTATGATTTTGACAGATAGTGCAGATAAAATTGCGATATAAATTAGAGAAGACAGGAATTTTGAGTGCTTCGCATGTAGCTTCAATATGAAGCAACTTCATTCGCTCTCAAAATTTTGTATGGCGAAGCAGGTTGCTTCGCTCCTGTTTAGGGTGTTAAGCACAAATAGAGAGCGAAGTACATGTCGTGGAAACATGCTGTTAGTGTATTAAATTCAAAGTAAGCAAAAGACGAGGGAAAGATACTAAAATAACTTAATTTCCTTATTTATTCTTTTGCTTTGGTTTAAATGAGTCCTAAGCGAGTCAAAGAAAAAAATGCTAAAATCCCAAACTGAAATAACGAATGACAAATCTTTTAATTACGCATGGTAAAGCAGTGAAAAACAAAATGCATATTTCTTTAAGAGATTGTTATGTTTTTACAATCTTCAATTAATTGCTCAATCAGTACATATCTTACAATTGTAATATAACAAAACTCATACATACTTACATGTGTTTCCCCTTTGTTGTATTTTTCTCCAGGATGTTAAACAAACTTTAGCATCGTACATTAGAGTGGTTCGATTTATAAGGACAAAAATTTGTCGGTATAGTGCCATCGGTTTTTCGATAGATTTTGGCACGAGGGAAAAAAGTTCCACTACAATATGACATGATCCAGGGTGTCCATAGAGGAGTCAAACGTATGATCAGGTCACAATAATTTTTTCGAATACACCGTATCATCACTCCCAAACAAAAATACCAAAATATCTAAATGGTTTTTTTTTGTGATATGTCGTAGTGGAACTTTTTTGCTCATGCCAAAAGCTATCGGACAATCGATGGCAGAGTATCGATTGTTGAGTCGACCCAGCCTATTATGTAATCATAGTGATGTAGCTATCTCTATGTATAAATAAATACATCATCTAAAATGTATGTTTACTCTTTCATAGCAAGAAGAAAAATATAATATACAAACTGAAAAGATTGGTGAAGTTTTGGAACGCATTTTCAAGTGGATGCAGGACAATGATGAGTGCTATAAACGACCACCAGTAATTCCTGGTGCTGCTTCGTTGACAGTGCCCAAGGCAGCAGAAGCCGCAATACCGGCTTCATTCGTTAAGGAGCAAGAAGAAATAAACAAGAAACTTATAACACATTTGAAAACTGTGTCACAGAATGTAGACAAACTGTTGGAAGTATCCAATAACATACAAGAACACACAGCCGTTGCATTCAAAACCAGCCCCGTCACACAAGAAAAGCTGACGAAAATCGAAGATCGTTTGTTCAGTTACAGCACAACAACACCGGCACCAACTCCGCCGCCCCAAATTTTGCAACCAAATAATACTGTATTTGAAAATAAAGTTATTAAAATGTTTGAAGACTTTAACACTGGTTTGGCACAACTCAAGGAAACACCTCATGAAGCAGTGGGGGTCTCAGTGGCAGACAGAGATTTTCTACAAGATTTAAGCAATAAGACTCTGGAAGCATTGGAACATGTTAAAACTGAAATAATTGAAGCTTCTGATGCGGGTAAGTAAATGACAATTGTTTTGATTAGTTTGCGTTTTGAAAACCTGCCGTTATCGATTGAACCTTCGAATGTTGAATCAAAATTTATTGAATTTCAATTATGAATCATACCACACAACAGTTTTGTTGGTGTTAAAGCAAAAAAGCAAAATATTTCAAATGAATGTCAAACCTATTAAGAGATTATTTTGTTGTGTAATAAAAAATTAATTACCTGCACCAAGTATGCACATTAGAGTGGGTCAATTTTGTATGTAAAACAATCGCCAAAGCAGTTGTCGAAATCGTAATCTAATCCAGCCACCGAGTTTTGACGAGTAACTTTTGAAATGCAAAGAAACTAAAAGATACTCTGAAGTTCCCATTGTTTCTGGGACAAACCTTCTTTACAATTGGTGGTAGATCACGATTTTGACAACCACTTAATTTGACCCACTCTAATGCACATACTTATGTATGCAGTCTAATGTTGAAAAGACGATGAATTATAGCACAAGCTAATCGCTCACTTGCTGTTTTGCCTTTTTCCAGCTGCCCTTAAGACTTACAGTGCTGTCGAAAGCCAGAGTAAAGATATGACTACAGGCATAGAAAATGTGAAAAAGAGTGTCATTGACACGGCTGAGGTGCTGGACAAATTTTATGCCGAAATGAATAACAGCTACACAAAGTTCAACGAAGGCCTGGAAATCTTCGACAAGTTCAATAACATTCTTATGACCAACTCTGAATACGTCTTAGATACCCAGCGTAAAGTAGAATTTGGAACAGTGCAAATTGTGCAGAAGATAACGGATAATTTGATCAAGCAGCGAGATGAACTATTTGCCACGATGAAGGAGCGTTTCGACAATGTTGACGAAATGATAATGAGCAATCAAATTGAAGCAATGCAAAATTTCTCTGCTCTCATCGAATCGGAAATAACTCAAGTCTGGCATCAAATATCGATTATGCATGAAGAATTGGGAGATACCAAAGATTTGCTGAAGGCAGTTGATGCCCGCAACGAATTGGCCGTCAATAGCACCTTTGACAGCGTCAATATAATGGGTCTCAAGGTGACAGACATCAAAAACCGTATGCTTGATATGGACTCCAATTTGAATTATCTGTTGGGCAAATTGTCAATCATATCGCAGGAGTTTAGCAATATAAAAAAGGGTTTGGGAGAGTCCCTAGAAGAGTTGCACAAAACATTCGAGGGAATTCAAAACAAAATGCCGCAAATCGCTGCCGAGCAACCAAATTTAGGAAAATACGAAACAGAATTAAAGCTGCTGTCTAAGCGCAATATACTAACATAAACTTAAGAATTTTTTTTATATTAATGCGTACGCTCGAATCTTAAAGAAATACTCAAACAAACATGTATGTAGTAGAGAGTTGGTGAAAGTAATTTAAAAATGGAAAATTTACATACATATAACATTTGGCTTGATAGTTTATAAGTTTAACGATTGTTTTGCGTTTCAAAATGCTTAATGCTGCTTATTGTGCGCTTTGTATGGGCTTGTTCGCATAAATTCAAATAAACAGAAGGCAAATTAGTACGGTGTTTGCAGTGCCATTATTAAATTGCATTAAATGTATGTATTTTGTGTACTTTTAGGCATATTCATTGAACTTAAAATGAATTTGAGATGAATTTCAACTCAATTATTCCATTTTCTTAAAATTCATTTCAAATCCACTTTATTTTTATGTGAATATATAAAAATGTATTAAAAAATGTGCCAAAAATAAATTAAAAAACTGAGAAAAAAAAGGAAAATTGTGTGTGTCTTCTATCTTTATTGAGGAGTTGTGACGATGGTTAGCTGTGCAAATTTGCATGTGAGCATACCGGTTTCATTCTTTTTTGTACAATTGTGCTATATATGTTTTAAGGCATTCCGGTAGCCCAAAACTCTGCTAACAGCACTAACATAAAGCAGCCTTGAGACCTGCAACCAACTCTGTACACAGTTTGATTATGTCGTTATTCTAATAGTTTGACGCAGACATACCACAAAAGACGTCAAACATCGTGCTTGGTGTTGCAGCGTTTGTTTCCACCATGCCATTGGGAAAGAAGAAAGATAGCTATCGACTGATAGCTGTATCCTGGAATGCATTTCTCCATGTTTATGTACACTTTTAAAAATTAAGTCCCTATGCAGTAAACTGAAGAAATGTATCCATAAGGCAGCAGGAAGTCACCTCTTTTGTCGAGTATTGTAATGAAACAATGAATCTACATTTTTGTTATCACAACTTCAGCCCACATTTAAAATTTTTATAGTATATAGCAAGGCGGATTAGTACAAAAAATAGTGGAACAAACGAAATATACAAGAAAATAGGATGTAATGAGAATATAAATAAATGGGAAATATATAACTTATTAATTTTCATATTGATTTTTGAATGCAAAAGCAGGTTGAATTAAAATAAAATTTCTATGGTGCAAAATATCCTTTGAAAAATATAAAATCAAATTGATTTTCTATGTTTTTAACTTGTTTTTTGTTTTGTGCGAACTGAACTCAACAAAGGACTGATTGACACAACTGTTATAACACAATTTGCTTTCTCTTTTTTAAGCCCCATTTAGCTATAATTTTTTAAGAGCTGAGTGAAATTTAGTTTTTAAAAATTCTTTTTTGCATTTGATTAAAATTAAAACCATTTAGCCGCCATTTTTAATTTAACAATTATTTAACTAAATAACTAGGGTAATTACAAAAATTTTAATTGAAATGAAAATGCATTAATTCACGCTTGAGGCCCAACTTAAAAAATAACATCTCCATCCCTGTTGACAAACTACCGAGTGGTTAGTGAAATATTGGAAATTTTAAAATATAAATAAAATTGGATCTCAGGCTTGAATAAATATTTAGCGTTTTCATTTTGTAATTAACAAGATCGAAAAATCTACAATTATTCTATTAATTTGAAATGTTTGGAAATATTTACAATTTTTCAAATAATAATTAAGAACTTACCATGATCGTACTAAAGCATTACATCACTGATAATATTGTGTATTGTACATTGCTTCATATTGAAATTGAATCCAAATTTAGGTTTTCATTTCCACCTGATTTGTCCTAATAAACAAATTAAATATATATTTTACGAAATTATTTATTCAAAATTTTTACTTTTAGTTTTTATCATATTTTACACTTTTCTAGCTTATACAATTATTTTATAACTTTAATTTCACACAACAAATATAACGATAGTAGTTACTAAGCTTTTGCACGGGTAAGCAAGTACATATGTACATATGTATGTATTTTCTTTGTGAAAACAAAAATTCAAATACAAGAGTAGTAGTTTAGTTTAAAAAAAATATTTGAAAGAAATTTATGCATTTAAAAAGAGTTTGGCAGGTTTCGTGTTCTACTAAAATTTCGAATTGAATGATTTTTTAATTTAATTGTTCACAAATACAAAAAAAAAAATACCTGCCTATTGCGTATTTTTTCTAACCTGTTCTGTGAATGGAATACGAATAATTTTTTTTTACACACAACAAACAACTGCTTTTTACCTTGTATTTAAGTTTATAATTCTCAAAAGTTTATTTGCTGTAAAAGCGAATAAAAAAATATACATAGATTAACTGCCAGGCCCACGATGTCATTCGACATTGCTCGCCAAGCAACCCATGAGTTGATCCCATTTTTGAGTTCCTAACTGTCATACTTGCTCAAAATTGGCAGCACTTTTTACCTGACACATCACTTTTTTTAGACGCAGCACTGGGAGCCTGTGGCAATTAATCGCAACTAACCCAAACACATAATTTAATCTTCTTTTTTATTTTGTGAAAGTGAAAGAATAGTAGGTTCTGTGCCATACAGCCGTAATCTATCTCATGCCGTTTTTTTTTTTTTGCAGCATATTACAAAACACAAACCTTTTAGTGGCAATATTTGCCATAGACAATCATACTCATCGGCTACAAATTTTGGCATACCCTGCCGCAGTGGTGCTCAAATTTAGTGCATTTATGAAAGTACCCTCTTCTATTTACCCAATAAACTTAGTAACCGTCATTTGATTTAAGCGTTCGATTAAATTAAGTGCCATCCCACCATTTCACTCGACATCGTTTGCATGCACGAAAACACTGAGAATAAAAATAAAGCTTTGAACTTTGTTATTGTTTTGCATGTAATGCGGCGAGCGAGCGATGTCGGGTGACATCGTGGGCGTGGTAGTAAATGTAATTGTTTCTAAGGAAATTTTGCCGATAATATCAATTTTTGTGTGTTAAGAATAATTCTTTTTTAATAGCGAACATTTTCATGTTTTTGTCTTTAACTTACATTTTATAAATGTACATACATACGTTCATTTTTATACTATACAGCTGTAAAGTACTAAGAAAGCCCAAAAGAACCGGACCAACTCCCATCCAGACTTATTTAATAACTGAGGAAGATGCAAATTTATAAGGAAAACTATTTACCCCATCTTTGCTCACAGCGTGAGAATTTGTATAGTATGTGAGCAAAGGTTTTTACATTAAAGTGTTGGCCACTTGGATGTCGGTGGAATTCGGTAAAACGGGTGTGCCATGGCAGCATACCAAATGTACAGATGTCTGGATGAAATATTATACTTAAATCTGGTTCCGTTAATCCTCCAAGATGATGATATAGCTCCTTGCTAATTCGTTCTGTTAACAAAGTTCTATTTTCCAGCATGTTCTGAATTTCTGCAGTATGCCTTTGCTTAAAGAGATCTCGGCATATAGTTGCTAAAAGCGATCGGTTGTTTTCTGGCTGAATTTCATAGATCTGAAAGGAGAACTAGTTTTAGGTACTCGTGCGAAAATTGAAATGGTCATGAAATTTTCACTTTGTCACTACTTTTACGAAATATTTTCATACAAATTACTTCTTAAAGTTACAGCCGCAGTACGGAAATTACATCTAACATTTTTTTATATGAACTATTAACTTAAAATTAAATCCAAAATACGAAAATTAAATATTAAAAACTGAACCTGTTCCGCAAATGTTTTCAAATCAAAATTTCAAATTTCGAAGCTCGAAGCAAACATTACTTCCATAAGATAAAATTTTATATGATCACTGAAGTCTGGGACAATATGTTAACCGACTTAATTTTAGCAAAATCATGTCTACATAGTCAGGGTTTTAATGCAATTTCAAGCAAAAGTGATTTTCAGAACAGACTTGTAAATGCTACATCTAAGATTCCCAATAAGTCTCCTAATAAAATAATATCAAAGCAAAAGTAGATAAGCACGTGATATTGCTGACTTCTTAAAGCAAACACGTTTAAATAAATAAAAAATAAAAAAAAAATAAACAGACTTTACCAGGAAAAAAAATTAAGGTATATTTCTTGTTATTGTTTCCAGCAAGTCTAAATGACGATATTTTGTTGGTGACAGCCAACTCATCAGACGGCTTGAAAACGGTTGAAGTGGTCCAAGAATTAATTAACTTTACATTCTAATATTTTAAGCAAATAATGCGAATTCAAAACCAACTGTTCAAACAATATTGCAAGCAAAGAAAACTATGTACCTATGTATATGCAAAGTAAATGTTGGCATAGATACATTCTAGAAAACAAACACATAAAAAGGGCCTTAATTTTTTTAACTGGTTTAAAACAATTGCCATATAATATACTCATTTGTACCCATTACCATTAAAAAGTATTACCTCTAGACAAGAATCGTTCTCTGCAGATGAAGATGTATGGAATAATTGACCATTAGTTAAAGCTGATGCATTTCCATTAACAACAGTAGACTCTGGCTTAGTGTCATGCAATGTTTTATCTTTACAAATAAACCAAACGGAATGATGTGCATTTAAAGTTTTTCTCTTCCAGCCTTTAGGGCACTCTAAATGCTCCAAAGTTGTTACTGATTTTGGCGACTTGGGAGCGTTCGTGTAGCGGGTGTCATAAAAACTGACACAATTTATATTCATATACAGAGCGTAGGAGAAAATACGCGTCAGTAGTTCATCATTTACTTGAGAGTTTTCTGGACCAATAATTAAGTTCAAGTGCTTTGGTATTTTGGTTAAATGGTTTTTACATTGCTGCAGAAAATCATAATCACTTTGTACTCGTTCTGCTGTTGAACGGCATTGATCATATGACCACACAGCAAAAGCAATTATACGTAAACGCAACCATAAACAATATTCATACAAAGTGACTAGACAATGCAATATCTGCCACAGGTATTTGTAGATACAGGTTGTAAGAGAATCCATTTGCCTGGACTAGATGCGCACAAAAACGCCGGAATGTTGTTTTACCAAAATTACTTTTTAAGAAATTTTTAACTCGATTTTTTATTTTTACCTTACTTTATTAGACAATGTTGAGATATAATAAAAAGATTTTGTGTTGCATGCACTTTTATCACGTTGAAATTTAGAGCCCACATCTACTTCACGATATCAAACATTTTACTTATGCTTTCTTCTGTTCAATTGCAACAAAATTTCAGCAGCAAATATTCCATCTAGCACTTTTTGTCAGAATTAACTTTACCCGTTTCCCGGCTGAAATTTTTTTCCTTTTTTATATGACAACAATTATGACAGCAGAGAAAAATACACACGTCAGTGCACAACAAGAAGTAATGTCAAACTTTTCGCCAAAACCAAGCATCTGGCAAGCCTGCTGGTGCATCAAACTGAGACTTGGCATTATCTTTGCTGAATTTCCTGAATAATAAGAAGCTGAATTATCTTTTCTGCACAGTTGTTGGTGTCTTGTTCACCGAATCGCTTGCAGTACATTTTTTCTAATCCGATAGATTGAAAAGTTTTGATTATTTTAAATTATATCACAGGAAAAGGCTTCATACGCTAAATAAAAAAGTAAAAGGTAAGCTATCTTCAAAGATATTTGTATTGTAAATTGCAAAATAAAGTAAACAGGCCAAAGTGCATCCGGCTGTTAATATGGAAGTAACAAACATTTGCAATACTTTAAAAAGAAAAGCCGGCATTTTTGCCTGCAAGGGGAGGCTTGAAGTGTTATAAATTAATGGGTGGTGGCTGTTTGTTGGTATCTTCTCTGATTTAATGTAATACCACTAGACTGTGTGACGTTTAATGCACTAATAGAAGCATGTCTTCAACATTTCTAAAGACACAAGTCGTAGATAAATTGGGAAGATAAAAATAAAATAATGAACATGTACGTACACAAGGCTACAAACAAATATCAGTTTGGTATACGTATATACATATGTAGGCGGTTTGTTTTTCATTTTCTAAATAAATTCTCCTTGCCAATAAATTGTGTCTAATTGGATGACAAACAGCGAGTATTTATGGATTGAAGACAGCTGTTCGTTCTTGATTTAATACTTACTTTCAGGAAAAACTTGAATGTATGTATGTATGTACCTGATGTGTTTGTGGTAAGCTTTTAAGATAATTTTCTTAATTGTTATATGATAACATGCATTCTAGGCAATCACTGCAGCCATTAGCCTTCCAAATCTATGAATCATTATTTTTGTTTGTTACATACATAAGTAAGTATGTATTAATAACAATTAGTCATGGTATGATAAATTTAACTATATTTTTTGTGTTATCAATGATTTTAAAAAATTGGGGTAATATACATACATACATACATACCTAGGGTCTTATTCATAATAAATATTTTAGGTTTATTAAACTCGTATTTGACAGATTTTCCATATAAATATGTCAAATAAGAGTCTTATAAGCCTGAAATAATTTTTATGAATAAGGGAGCTAATGTATTAATATTTCAAGATCTATATTGGGTAGACAAGTTTCTGCAATAAATCTGCTATTAATGCAAGTTATCGGTCTTTTCATTCTTCATAATGTTGAAAAATAATATACATACATAGGTACATATGTATATTTAACTGCAAAATTAAAAGAAGCCGTTTATTGTGTTAATACTCGTGAGAACTTTGGATCTGCTTTCAGTATGCTAAAAATAATGCTAAGCTTGCACATACATATGTACCTATGTAGCTCGCTTGCACAAACAAATTGTCAACTAATTGTGCTGATAAAATAGAAACAAAAAAAAAAAAAAAAAAAATACAATTAATACCTAATTTCTTAGTCTTGGTTTTGAGATCACAGAAACTGAAAATAAATACATTGTATGTGCCGCCATTACGAATTTTATATATTAATTATTGACGAGGCATATTGCTGTTATTTAAAATGTTCTTCAATGAAATAATAAAAAAATATTTTGCTGTAATGGCGGCACATTCGTATATACATATTATCAGTTTAACTGAACCTATATAGTTTAGCTGAGATATCAAAAAACCCAGCCTTTTTTTGGACAAAATATAAAAGGAAGTTGTTATACAAATACCTATATACATATATGTATCTATTTGTAGACAAAACGTTTGTATCTCTAATGTATTTTTATGTCTAATAAATATGTAAACAACAAAACACAAGTTTTTGGCAATAATAGATTAATATGGATATCGTGGAATAACAAAAAAAAAAAAAAAAACATTTCAAAAAATCGGACATGGGAAATACGAAAAACAAGTGGTCTTCCAAGTCTAATGTGTGAATAGTTATTAGACAAAATTCAAATGATTTGTTGTTGGAAAAGCAATTTGACATACATATGTACATATTTAGCTGTACTTCCCTCTATAACAAACATACAAGTCACTTGTTTATTTGTTTTCTTCCACAGCTAATACATACATATGCATGTATGTAAATATTTGTGCTTGCTCTAAAATGATGTCTTTGGTTGAGAAATATGAATGTACATATGTACATATGTATATGCATCTATTTATGGTTTTATTAGTTTAATGCTTCCCATTACATTTTTGCTAATACAGAAAATGTTCTACGGTTTAATTTTATTCTTTAATTTTTTATTCTGCTTCTTCTTGTATTTGGGTTTGGTCTCTGCCCAATTTGCGTTTTTTTTTTTTGTTTGTTGTGGAACAGTTCTTTACCGTATGCGTGTAAAATCATGCATACATGCGAAATGTGTGAAAGCATTAACGGATGGACATACTTGTTTTGGAATCACTTTTTTTCTGTAGATTGAATTTTTTAGTGGTGAAATGTGTTGCGGCTTAGTGCTTAGTAGCTATTTATTTATTATAAACATTCCGTATGAGTTCTTTTTTTTTCGACCAAATTTTAGATGTTTTTATTTTGTACAAATTTAAATATTTAGTAATTTTTTAATCGTTCATTTACACATACCTTAACCAAATTTTGCGCTCGATTACGCACATTATATTTGTATTAGGTGTGGTTTTGGAGGTGAAACAAGTACTGAAAAGTGTAATTCTTTAATATACATATTTTTTACACAGATTTTCTTATACTAAACAAATGAAAAAGAAGCCGCAAGTATATAAAACGAAAAAGCTTAAAATCTTAAAAAGAAACTACGCAACGTTTTGAAATCGGTCAATATATAAAGAAAAAAAATCAAATAACAAAATCGCTAAATGTTACAAAGAAAAATAATTGATTTTTAATGAAAATTTGTTCAATGGTACTTAGATTGCATATCGATTGACTTAAACCAGTCAAAAATTGATAAACCATAGACATTTTCAAACCGGCTGAATAGAGGGAGACATGAGAAAAAGAAAAAAGTTGCGGCCTAGAATAGAAAGTAGATAGTTAGTTGGTGGGGGGGAATGCAGGATACCGTTGCCTCAATATTTCCTGCTCCTCGTAAAAATGGATTTTCGATTGTTCTTATTGTTTTCAATATAATTGTGTGAAAGAAAACTTCGTTCGCATTTAGAGTAATAGGCAGTAAAGCTCCTTTGGTGCATAAATCTGAAACGAACGCTCTCCAGTGTAGGGCAAGCCAAAACGAGGTGGATGACAGCATACTGCTTGACCCTATTTTGGCAATTTCTACAAAAGTAATTGCAAGGTGAATCTATTCACATGGTTTTGGGATCCATATGGCCATTGCCCTCAGTTGTACTGCTAACCTCTAGCATAAGAGAGTAGTACTACTTTTCTGATACTCAATACTATGCATTTGGTTACTCAATACTGCTCATTACTTTTAACGGATTTTTGAATATTTAAACAACAGGCAGTTTTTTTTCGCTTATGTTCAGACATACATACATATGTATGTATGTAGATCGAAAATTGTTTTTTATTTTAACAATAGAAAAAATGAATACATACATAGTATTATTTTCTTTTATTATCGCCTTTAGTTTGACAGCTGATGCTCTTTCAACAGTGCTGTAACATTGATTAGAGTTGCTATTCAAAACGAGTTGCATTTCATTTTGAGTTTTGCGTTAAATTCGGCTAAAAAGTGCAACTCTGAAAGTATTGAGTAAATACTTTTGAGTATTGACTATCGAAAAAAGTACAAATACTCAGTACTCGGTACCCTAATACCCAATACTTCACCGGTACATAGCGCCTTAGTTATCGTTAGTCTCATTTCTCCTGTCGTTAAAATCATTATGGTGCAATCGACCTCAATCGGAAGGCTGCGAGATGTAGATTCCAACGACTGCCACTACAATGCTGCTCCGGAAAAAAAATCGGATTCATAATTATTTCTGACTGCCATTGCTTGAGTGCATCATGTTGGATCTAATTTAGGTTAGGCTCAAGAGAGAAACAAGTGTCATAAGTGTAACGCAGGTTACGCGCACCGTATATGATATATCCATAAAAGTCAACCAAACCGATGATGAATACAATAGTCCTTAATTTCCTCCATATAGTCTAGATTTCCACAGTAGTTTCAGTACTTGAGCGTGTTTGAGATAAAACTAATGGCCGATTAATCCCGTTTTTTTGTCGGCGGCAACATATGTTAGAAACCAGCGTTAAAAAATGTTGTGGTGGAAATTTCTTTACAAATAACCACCAGTACACACTACTGGTACTTAAGTCCTCTACCAAGTGTCGTTTTGTTTTTGCAGTTTATTTTGCAATCATGATGAGAATCTTTCATTATAAAATAAGGATTTTGCTTTGTCTAAATAATCCTGTCAGTTGTAATCCCTTTTTGTGTAGTTTTCTGCAAACGGCATCTTCACAATACTCTCCGACTGACCTCGTTGCATGCATTCTTTAATGCGCTCATAGTTTTAGCTGAGCCTATAAATGAACGAACGAACACTCAAACATACCCACACCTTTATTTTCCTGGATTCACAACTACATACGTACAGAGCAACGTCTAACTGTTAAAAATCAGGAGAGAATTTTTTAGGGCGCAAACTCTTCTTTTGGTTCACTATTGGATTTGTGTCAGTCAGTCAGTCTTTCTTTTTCAAATATGTATGTTTTTTATTATTTATTAATTTAACAAAGACTGTTAAGACATTACATAAGCATACGATGCTCATTTAATTTATTGTGCTTGTAATCTCTATTTAACATGTCAATTTTAACTTAACACTTTCTCTTCTCGCCTCTGGAAAAAAATTTAAAAAAATAAAAACAATAGTTTTGCCCATTCAAAGATACAACGCCCAACTCTTCCCACTCTTTAGGCCGGCATGAGCTTTTTTCAAAAACCTCATCATAATCAAATTCAACATCATCTCTGTTAACAGCATCATCATCTTTCGACAAAAGAAAAAAAAAACAAATGTGCGAATACAAAAAGAAACACATGCTTTTTCCATTTATTTCAAATATAATTTTGCTTCATTTCATTTTCAACGCTTGTTATAAACGAGTTTTATTTTTGCGAAATCAAACGTGCCCGCGTAAACGTTTTTCTGCACTATTTGAGTGTAATTTATAAAGTTCTTCGTGAATTCAGAAATGTAAATGAAGTTTTTGGTAGTGTTTAATTTTAATAAATTCAAAGAAATAAAATAAATTGCTTGAGAATTTCTTTAACTTATTTTCCATATCATGAAAGAGTTCAATTGTTTTAAAAATATTTTCTGAAATAAAAAACTTCACCGAAATGAATACAAACAGTTCGTAAACTGCTGATTAATGCATGAGTTAAAATAAGAACACAAAAAAACCCTAACAAATCAATTCAAGTCATAATAACAAATCAAAATTCTATCAGTGTTGCCAAAATTTATTTTTATAAAAACTGCAAAATTGAAATTGAAAAACTGTTTTCTCAGTAAAAAAAACACACTGTAATATTGCCTATATATACATATATGTACATATGTATGTAAATATTTAATTTATTTCGTACATTTTCATTAAAATATAAAAAACACATTAAACTAATTTTGATAAAAAGTAAAGTAATTCATTTAGATAAAAAACAACATGTTTTAAATAAAGAAAAATAATTCGTATTTAGATTTTATAATATTTAGATTAGATAATATCATACCATTAACGGAGATTTTTAATTGGTTTTTTATATGGCGTGTCAGATTATTTTTACCAAGTTCTGGCTGCAGAATTACAGTTTAACAGTGTAGCGAAAATACGTTTGTTTATTCTTTACTCCAAGAACAATATCAATTGTTATTAACATTTGGAGAATTTAGATCCCCTTCATAAATATTACTTAATAAAATTTTGTTATTTTTCCTGGAGAAGTTAGAGAAAAACCCAGTTTTTTTTTTGCCTTCCAACACATATTCTACAATTTAAGGTAAAATTTCAAAAGCTTAAAGTAAAAATTATATTAGATTATTATAGAAAAGTAAAATTAGAGTTATTAATTTTTCTGGTCTGCTGTGCCGATTTAAAAGTAAGGACTGCATATACTTTCTTTTTGTTTTGCCTTCTTTAAACTCGAATAAAACTAGTATTTTTGTTGTTAAAATTAAATAAAAAAATTGTTAAAATTAAATCAAATAAAATTAGAAAATTGCAGCTGGGGGACAGCAGTTCCAAACACCACCCGTACGGCCGCAAATTCAGTTTGGAATTTTTGGATGCACGTTTTTAGCTGTCACGCTTTAAATTTAGGATAAACAGCATATAGTAAAATCCGCATAGTTTATTTATTATTTTTAAATCAAAAATTTTCAAACTTTTCTCGTGTTCTCTGTTGGCAACGCAACCTACAAAATAATGTATTTGATATGTAAGTGGCTTTGATTGCCTCATTCATGCTCTGAAACCCACCACATATAAGATTTAAACTATGATGCAATTTTTTTTTTAAAGCTTCTAAAATTTCTTTTTTTTTCTTAAAAATTTTTGTGTTTGTTGGGTATTTTCAGTTCTTTTTTCAACAGAGAATTGTTGTCGCAAAACTCTGTTATAGTTTTTTTTTAAATTGAATTATCCACCCTTGTGCTTCGTGGTGCTTACATTACAATCTCTTTCAAACAGTTTGTTTAGGTCATTGAAACTCATCATATTTAGACAACGTGTTTGTACATCCAGTTGTTTTGATTCAAAATTAATTGTTGCTCATTTCCAAAAATGCACAACTTGTCTTAGTCAAATACACATTTTTGTAATATTTTTTCAAGTTTAATTAGAGGCTGAAAAGAAAATAAAATAAAAAGATTTTATAAAATATATTAATAAAATGAAAAAGAGAAATTCGAAACTCCTGAAGTGTAAACGACTGCTGCTTACAGAAGTGTGTAAAAAGTGCATGTTAAAGCCCGTTCATTAAATTCGTGAATTGTAAATAAATAAAGTGTAGCAGAAGTTCAAAGGCTTAGCAAATGTATATAAAATTTTAAAAGCTTTTATTTTAAAACACAGTATAGCTTACAAGCCGAAATCTGATTATTTACTCAGTCTTGTTGTTCCGAGTTAATGCAAATTCTAATATTTGTAAGACAAATTTTGTGATAGCAAATAAGAAGAAAAATATCTGATTACTTTGAGTTGCAATAAAATCGAGTTTAAGAATGTTTGTTATTAATAATTTTCCTCAAAATGGCAAATCAGTTGGTATTTGTGTTGGTGTTTTGCTCCACCTGCTGGAAGTTATATATTTTATTGGAATATCACTTACACACAGTAATAACCAGGGATTGTCTTGCTTAGTGCTTTCTTCTTTTGTATAAAACAGTAAATGGAAATGTTTCAAGACTACAGTGGCCATTATGGACTCACTGCAACATTTTTGACATCCATCAAACTTCCCATTGACAGTAGTGGCAATATTGCAAAATTTTGGTGGCACTTCCGGAATATTGTTCCAACGTATCGTGGTTAGATACCCTTATTTGTCCTTAATCAGTTAAAAAAAAAATTAAAACTACAAAACAAGTGGTGTTTGATGTTTTTCTGATAGTTTTTTTTTATCATAAATACATAATATACGGTTCAATTTATATTAACAACTCTTGGGCGTGTAGCTCTTCAAATTATTTTCTTTCACCACGTGAATTTGTACAAATGTGAGTGTATGTACTCGTACCTATAATGTGAACGCTGCATGAACATGTAGGTATTTGTTCTGTTTGTGCGATTGTAACTTTGATACAAAGTTTTTAGCTTTTCACCCGGTTTCTGATGCCGTTTTGCATTAAACATTATTTCCTTTTACATACATATTTGGCTTGTTGTCCCGGCTTGACCTATTTCCTTGAACAAGCACTCAATTTGGCATACATTCAGCCATACGTACATACATACATACATACATATGTATACATGTAGCATAATATTCAGTTATGTTCTCAGAGTGAGAATTGTTTCCTGTCGAGGATGATTCTTTTTCTCTACATTGTGTGAGTTAAGTGCTGTACTCACTCACTTGCGTGTACCACACACAGACGCACTTACACATGTATGTATATACATACATCTGCACATGCACTCATCCATTAATGGCTGCATATCTAACTAGAGAAATTGCGAGTATTCAGTTATACCTTAACCTCTTGACTCGAATGCTGTGAATTTTCTATACCTAAAATTATTATTAATAAGATATCGTCAACAAAATGAATGAATTATATTTTTATTTGTGTTTAAACATAGAAAAACTTATTCTGATTTTATAATAAGAGATCTTAAACCATTAAGGTTTGCTTAAAATTTTCAAAAAGAAAAACAGGTGAAGAAGAAGAAGAAAAAAGAAATAGTAGTTCAAATATAAAATTAAACAACGAAAATAAATGTTTTGTAATGCACTTTATAAACGTTTTAATGAATAAATAAAAATGTTCTACGCTTTAGCAAACAAATATGTATAAATATCTAGCGGAAATAGTTTATTTAAACGTAATTTTGCTGATATTCTCAATAGATTTGCTTTTCATTTATTCATAAATACAGACACACACACACACACACATAAGCAGATAAATGTTTTACATTTTAACTTCATGTCATGGTTGCTTGCGTTCCGTGGTATGCAGAAACTTTGTAGAATGAAAAAATAAAGAAACCGTAACTCTTGTTTGACTCTAAATTATTCGATCGTGTTTCTATTTTCTTAGTGTGCAGCCGGTGTAACTTTATAGAGTAGTTCTTTCAATTGGTAGTCTATAAATATCAAAAAGGATTATGAAATTAAGTTTAATTTATTGATTTTCTAACTTGAACTAGATGTCACTTCATTTCTTACTCAAGAAATCAGTCAGCAAAAGTAGAAAAATTAGCCTCAGGAATGAAATAATTTTTTTTTGCCACGAGCTTACATTTTTAATTCAGTTGCAATACGAAACGTACAAAGAACGAAAAATATTCACGTTATGATGAAGACACAATAAAACTTGTAGTGATATAGAACTGCTTTTTGGGACGTCTATTCCACTTATTTGTCATAATACAAACAAAACTGGATAGGTTCTAATTCCAGTGTAACTATATCCCATTTATTGCTTGAATATATTCGGAGGTGTCATGGAATCCGATCTTGTTGGAATCGAACTTGCAACTGAACAAAAAATTACTCTGATGCCATGAAAATTAAAGTTATACATACATTTTTTGTTCGAATTAGCCCCTAAAGCTAGTTCGTACCAAAAACCGATACCATTGGATTTCATAACATCAAAGTGATATTTTATTTTTGTTGATTTCAAATCCAATTCCGATAAGATCGAATGCGCGATTTTGTAGGAAATCCCATTTCAATCGATGTTTTAGTATGGCAATGAACCTAAATCCTCAATAAAGGCTACCAAAGTTTAGAATATTAGTCTGGGATTGGCCCATCACATCTCCAGACTAGAATACAATAGAAAATACTTTTGCCATTTTAAAGCGCGGGCTTGAAACTCCTCGATTTTTTAATGGGCAGCAGCTGGCGAATAGTTTACAGTTTATGACGGAATACAAAATAAGTGCATTAAGTGAGCAATAGTTCGATACGAAAAATAAATCCTTTTACACTGATTTGTGTTCTAGAATGCGAATTCAATCAAAAATGGAATACTTCAGCATATTGGGTGCTTTGCAATTCACATGTTTTTATTCTTTTTCAATTGGTGTAGTTAGGAGTGAGACTTTTATTCTTATAAATGAGAATATTTTTAACGAATACAAAATTTGCTTTAGTTTGAAGTGAGTTCAATTTAGTAAAAAAAAAAATTAAAAAAGTATTTTACTACTTTTCCAAAAATTTCACTTTGTTTCTTTATTTTTCACGTATGATAAAACAAAAACTACAGACATTTTTATGTAAAAAATTTCATATTTCACTCTAAATTTTTGGTAGAGTCAAGAAAAAAAAAAAATTTGAATTTTTTTGAACAGCTGTTTTTGGTGCGTTTGACATTTAGTCTCTTCTTTCGAACACTAACTTTGAATAAACAAAATCATGCTGAATTGAGAACACCAATTTATGAATTGTGGGTATTCAGAAATTTTTGCGTAATCCATTCGAGTGGAAACCCAGAACACACCGGCCAGCATAGTTGGGGCCATTATGTACCTACGCAGGTGCAGGCATACTCTCGCTAAAATAAACTTAATACAATATTTTATTCTGCCTCCTTCGGAACTCAATTCAAACCATTTTTTGCTTATGCTTTTGTGGAAACCAGTTAAAGATGATGTTATTCTGATTCTTGATTGCAAGCAACGTTTGAAAGCGTATTTAGAAAAAAATCATGATCCAACACACCCACTCCATTTTATTACCAATTGACCTGATTACAGTTAAGCATGTCATGTCAATAAGCCATGCCAGCCTTTTATATCACTTAAAGAACTCAACTATGCTGAGTTTCATGCTTAAAACCTCAATGGAAGAGGGGTGCTTTTATATTTTCTTTTTCTTTTATCTATTAATTAAAAACCAAAAGAACCATTTTTCCTTTTATAAGTGTATGAGTTACATATTTCTTTTCGTCAACTATAGAAAAATCAAAATTAATTTCTTTCAAAGTCAGCTTATGAACTAAAATATTAAAATAAAATTAAAAAAAAAATGTTTTCGTGTTGCCGGGCGAATACTAAAAATTCGAAAAAATTAAAAAAATCAAGTGAACTGCAAAACGATATAAATCCCGAAAATAATTCATCATCAAAAAAGAGAAATAATAAAAAACTGATAATACCAACGATTACCATAGAAAATGGTAAAACAAGCGAAGACATTTTAAATAACGAACAAGAAAACGGTAAGAACAACGTGCAAGAATTTTGTAACAATGTAACGAATACAGTTAATGATAACAATACAACAACTGATGCAACGGAAGTAATTGCAAAATCCTTTGAGGAAACGGATATTGCTAAAGAACAAGCGGCTGAAGCAGCAGCAACGTACTCAAATGAAGCGGAAACAATTGAAGCCGAAGAGGCTGAAACAATTCTCAGGACAGCGGAAACAAATGGTACGGTTGTTTGTTTGTTGTGTTTTGTTGCTAAGACATTTAAATTCTTTAATTTTCAATTACACTATGCGACAAATGCAATCTTTTTGGAAAAACACATCGACTGGACAGTATGGATGCCATTGTATTGCCAGCGTATGGTAAATTTCCCATACTCAGTTTGGCCACTTTGGTGACAAAATTCGCTCTCAAAACCATGAAACTGATTATGGGGTTGCACCACTCGTTGGTATCACAACCCCAAATCCACATCTTAATGTCCCGTACTTGTGTTTTTTTGCACTGTTGCTCTGTGATATTTTCCATTTACAGCTGTTAATGTTGTAACATATTGTACAGAATATTATTTGGCTTTTATTAATTTCAGTTGTAAATTATTGATACACCGCAAAATTGTTTATTATTTATGATCGGAATACATGCAAGCAAACGTAATTTATTTTCTTAGGTTCTTGAATTTCACTTCCTTACGTTTTTGTTTGTTCATTTTTTTTTCGACTTTATACTTTCCAAGCAATTACCATGTCAATGCTTGTTACATATGTATGTATGCATTTAACTTTGCAGTGGACTGTAAGACAGTATCGCTATCGCAACCCAATGATGCGGAAATTCTTGTTTGTAAAACGTTACAAAATACAAATGACTACTTACAAAATAATATCATTGATTTAAAACCGACACAAACTGCTGTCACTTCAACCGGCTCTCCGGAAATTTCAACCAACAAAAACACTGCAACTGAAGTAAACGATTGTGCTGAATCTCCAGTAACAACTCAATCCAAGCGCTGTGATAAAATCGAAAATGCAATCAGCAGCGGAAAGCCAAAATCGTGTCTTTCCCGCCACAATTCAACACACACGTCAATTAAGAAACGAGTAAATATCAGTGTGCATGCAGAGATAATCGAACCGGATCCTTTGTTGCCAGTTGCATTGACCCAATCAGCATCATCGACGATTGGCGATGAAGAGGATGAGGTCTTCTCCGATTCGTTGCCGCCACCAAAACGCGAGAGCATGTGTGCGCCATATGTGGAACGTGACATTGATAGTGCTGATGCTGTTACCGAGTCGCTAGTTTATGCTCACGGTTTGCCTGAGTGGTTTAACGACGAACGGATTAACGATGTGTAAATTGAGTTACATATTTCTTTTAAACATGATCGTTTTTTTTTTCTTAATGTGTCGTGGCTCATTGGAAAAGTGTGAAGATGGGGAATTTTTGCAAAATAAACAGTATAGACAGGCCTGTTCTGCAAAACGCGCGATTTCTTAACTCAAAATAAGCATTACTTCTGTCTGGAATTACATTTTGAATGACTTTAGAAAATTCACAAAAGATCAGGATAGTCAGGGTTTTGATGCAATTTTTTTATGGAAATCATGTGATTTAAAGCAGACCTGACAGTGTATATTTCTGCACTTGTAGCACAATTTTTTTTCTTTTTTAGCTTGGACCAGTACTCAGGGGACGACCCCTATTTATGCATGCGCATAAATAAATTTCCGGAACTAGGAAAATAGGTTTTGGGGAGGAGGAAAGAGGGAGTAGTGTTTGTGCGCATTTGATTTGAACTTCTTTACATTGTAGCTGGCGGGGAATATGTCTGCAGGCAATTTGTTCCACAGACGAACCGTGCGGCTGAAAAACGAATTCTCCCTGTAATGCGTTGTGCGGTTCACTGGCCAATCGACTACAAACGGATGTGCTCTTGACGATGCACGTGTGTTGCGTCTGATCTCGTCTGGGCAAAATCCGTTATAATAGCGATAGAACAGTGAATTGAATAGAAGTGGTACTTTTGGCAAAATATCATGTAAATATGTATATGGACCAAAACTAATTTGCCAATAGTGAGCGGGCGAGGCCTACGCACAGTGCTTTCATCGCTTATAAGAATAGAGCAGAAATAGCAGTCGTTGTCGTAGAGATTTGAAATTTTTTGAAAGTGCTAGTTTTTACGTTTGCCTTATGAGCAATGTAAATATTATGAGCTCGTTATTTAAGGTGTTGGCATCGGACTTGCAAGTTAATAAATGTATTAGTTTTAATGAAGTTAATTTTCAGAAAAAGAAAAAAAATTAGGTACAGTTATTTCCGCTTAATTGAGTTTCCTGCTTTATTGCACTAAAACTCGTGGAAGGAAATCATTCAGTATACTTGTCTATGTTAAAATACCAGTTTAATTGAGTTCCGTTTAATTGCGTCACCCGCTTAATTGTTTTGCAAACTAAGACCGCATTGCGAAAACCAAGAGCAAATGTTTCGCTTAATTGATTCCGTCTACTTAATTTTTTTTTTTTGCTTCACAAACGTAAAAAAATATTTTGCGGCAAAAGGAACGTACCTGATTTTTATTTTGTTTTAATAAACATAAACAATTTTTCCACTTAATATATGTAACTAAAGAAATGAGTTTTATTTTTCATCTACGCATGGGTGTTTCGCTTTATTGCTTAATTAAGCAATTTTCGTTTAATTGCGTCGGCGATTCAATTAACCGAGTGTCGCTTAATTGAGTTCCCGTTTAATTGCATCAAAAATCGCGCATTTTCAGAAATTCAATTAAGCGGAAATAACTTACATAAATCTTGTATCGATTTAACACCGAGAGACGAGATCACTTTAATTTACAAAGAAAGAGATTAATTTTTTCCAGTTTACTGAGGTAGATTTTTGCTAGAGATTTTTCAAACTGGTCTGGGAATTTCTGATTGTTTTGTGTTCTGACATTTCTTTTAAGTTGCGAATTTACATTATAGAGGTTGTATTGAACCACCGGTGACACCCGTTGGACGTGATGAGCTAGAACTTAAACGTCAACGAATATACAAAGACTTATTGCTGGCAGCCCAAGCTGCTGTCAAACACAATGCCCGATTTGAACCATTCATAGCTGGTCACAACGATGCGCCTCCAGCGATTTCCTCAGCACAATTTGAAAGCAGGGAAGGTGATTATTTTTAAATGATAATTAAAATATAAGCCTTAACAATTTTTGGTTTACGATTTGTTTTATTTTGATGAACAAGAACTTTAAATTTATTTAGTTTTTATCATCTTCAGCAATTTGATTCGCTTTACTCGTACATATTTAAGTATTTGCACTGCACTTATAGAAACTGTTCAAGAGTGAATCAAAACATTTCTGCTAATATTCAATGATGGAATGCTGTGCAAAGGATACCAGTTGATTGTTGTTAGCACATAACAATTAATCATTTAAATTAATTCTCTGTTCAAGTATTGCACAGACAGCCATTGTTGTATGAAAACAATATTTCCGTTCTTTCTATTTTTATTTAAATTTCATAGTATTTTCTGAATGAATTGTTTAACTGGGCTAATTTTCGTATTTACAATTAAATGTTTAATCAAGAGCGTGAGAGAGTAAGAGAGAGTGAGCAAGCAAAATGTCATACATTATTTCCTTTTCTTTATATTCTCACCTTCAATTTTATGACTCAAGTTTGTTTTTTCTTTTTGCATGATTTATTTATTGTCGCCTCATTGAAGCTGAATATTTAATCTTATCGGCAGTCTTATTTATATTTTTGTTATATAATAAAACACATTTTCTCTTGCATACACTCGTATTTATGGATAACGATTCAATATGTAAAATTAAAGGGTTTGCACGAAGTTTATGTATTACGTATTATGTGTACTTTCTACGGCATACCAAATTAATTCTTTCAAATTTTTCAACAAATTATGTTCAAGATCTCAAACGTGATTCATGGTTATTGTTTTATTTATTTTTTCTTTTCTGAATTTCTGTTTTTATAAAATAAATACTATTATTGTAAAACTTTTTACTTCAGACTGAAATAACGTAAGCTCGGCATAAATTTGTAAAAAAAAAAACCGGTTGTTTTTCATTGACACAAACTCAAATTGAGTTTGTCTCAATAGCTAGCTAAACATATAAAATAAAAGTTTTTTGTCAATTTAGCTTTCGCCAGCTGAAAATTTATACTCGTTTGTATGTATGTAATCGTTTGTGGTTCAACATTTTTATCCAACGCCATTAAATTTTTACAAACATGATTCACCACAAACTTATTTAACTTGTAATTTTTCGAGCAGGATTTCGATTTTACTTCCTCTGAATTGAGAAAGATTTTCTTCGGCTCCCTATTTCAATGAAAAGAACCGAACCAAAAAGAGCTCTCACTTAAAGGAGCACAACGGGACTTTTCTAGGACCCAACAGGGCCGGCAGCCCAGGTAACATAAAAGAGTTGATGTGCACAACTCTAACTTGAGAAGATTCTTTCAACGGAACGTAACAATAAGTATGTTGTTTTTTTTTATGTGGCGCAGAAAAAATAAAAATATTTAGAAAAGCCTTTTAGGAGGAAGAATCAACAAAAAAAAAAAAAAAAAAAATAGGCGGAAAAGTGTAAAAACGGGTTGTAGAACACAACGATTTCAATATGCTTTGAAGTTCGAACTGCATACGAGAACAAGTAATTGCTTGTGTTATTGCTATGGGGCGCTATAGGTCATCACACCATACAATTTTCTAGGAATCAAGGCGCTGTCAATACACGGAATAGAGAAAATTTGAGAATAGCTTTCTGTCGGCCAGACAGAGTGCATTACTCTGGATGTAGGGAATATAACAATTTGCCCCCTAATATTAAACTTGCAACAAGCCTATCACAGTTTAAATCTTCTTTAAAGGCGTTTTTTTATTTCAAAGCGTTGATGAGCTTCTGTTCTAATGTACATACATAAGAACTTACAAAATGAAATTATTAAAAAAAAAATTTTTTTTCTGAATATTGCTGATTTATAATATAATTAGAATTAACATTTCTAAAGATATTAATTTTGCCAGCGAACCTCTAAAATGCCAATTTGGCGCTGATGTATCAATTTCTTTATTATGTATATACATATATATATATGTATGTATGTTATGAAAAAAATAAAAATAAAAAAAAAATCAAGCGAGTTTTTGGCACAAGTAATTTGATAACTGACGAAGACGTCGAGCGATGTCCTTTGTTGATCATGAGCGAAAGGTTAGGTTAGTTTGAATGGAGGGGTATGTTTGCCCATGTCTTGCGAATTGCATTTCAGTTTTACTCATAAGTCTGTAGGAACTCCATGTCATTCTCAAAGCTCCTTGAATTCCTCCAGCATATGCCCCTTAATTGAGTTATGTCCGGTAAAGTGTGTCTCCCAAGATATCGGGACGGTATTTGTGTGGGGGCGGGGCACTGGCATAAATAGTGCTCCAATGTTTCGCTCTCCTCCCCACATGCTCTACATGCATCTCCACCCGCTAAAACTCTTTATAAACTTAAACTATCTTTGCTTCTGTTATTAATTAAGAAGTTTAAAATTTTCGAAGTAATTTTGTTGAGGTTTTTAGTGCTGTTGTGCAAATTTGTCCAGTTTGTTGTTGTTTTTTTTTCAATGCCATTGGTAAATTTTCTTAAAAGTCTAATGTTTATTTATGAACTTATTGAAAAAAAAAAATCCACAACAAAATAACATTATTTTTAGAACAGCTTTAGACAAAGCTTTTTTCATCAAATTTTTGGCCACAAAAATTATGAAAAGTATCAGTGCTATTAGTTGACTGACAATCTTATTAGTTGAAAGAAAATAAACATCAAGAAGAGAACGAACGTAATATCCAATATTTATTTTTCATACATAATATGTACAATATAAATTATTAATAATTTTTTAAAAAATAAATACCATTAGAATTTGAAATCGTTTCTTGTGCCAACGATAAAATATATTTTTTAGTGGGTATTGATATGTATGTATATAATCCTATGGATTCAGACACTTCTGCGACAAACATACATCTGTACATATAATCATATGTACATGCTTACATACAAAAATATTTATATTTATATCAGCATACACTGATGATAAGTGTTCAGATAGTATTTCCTAAAGAATGATTTATCACTGTTTATTGAGCTTTTTTGGTGTTGTTTTCTTTTTTGTCAACAACAATACTACCAAAAATTGAAAAAAGCGAATTATAATCGTTTCTTATGTGTGTTTGTATGTACTTGCATTTTTACTTATGTATAATTATTGCTGGCGACTGCGACTGAATGAATGACTGTGACTCTCAAAAATAAAACATATGTATGTATATTAGACCTGGCGTTAAAAATTTTTTTTGGAATCTTGAATGCGGGTAGCAATGAAAATATGCGATTTGATGCCAAAATTGATTTAGTAAATTTTCAGGCTGATAGCATGGTGCCTACCCGTGCCATAATGGGGTCAAAGGTCAAAATTTTTAAAAATCACCAAAATACTTTTTTTTGCATTTGATTAACTTTTTAATAAGAAATACTGTAAATATAATGTTTTTTTACTTTATTTTTATTGATATGCTTATTATTTTATTATATTTATTTTATCAACTTCATATCTCTATTTGGCGCTTCAACTGCATTTCCGGTTCTGAACCAGTATGGAATGTAGAGACTTACTAAGAAAATGCAAATATTACGAATTCCATTTAATTGATTCGCAGAAATTTTGAAGTGTGCATAAAATATTTATATGTATATTTTTACACAATAGATGGCCTTGGACATGAATATTGCATGAGACGTAGCTCCAGGTTTACAAAAAGTGAAATTTGGAATGCTACCACCAAGAAAAATTGTAGAAAAGTTGTAGGAGTTCTCTATAATCATGACGAATGTGAACTTTAGATAAATATTCAAGACAAAAGTTCTTGCTTGCGTCGCGTTCCTGGACAGGTATGACTCTCAAAACTTGATCATCCTGCATACATGTGCTGAATCCCTTTAAATTAAGTGTGCTCCATTCCCGTGCAAATCGTTCAAAAATCGCCACCTCTGGGCCACTTGATTTTCCTACATTAATCTCAAATACAGCTCTTAATAGAATTTCTGCAATATGGTGGTGACATGGTAACCACAATAAGCTGCGTTCGAATAAAGTTCCAGCACCACTATGAGAGCCAGTATTTACAGCAGTTGTCTCAAAACATATCATTTCTGACGAATTCTGCATATTTAATTTTAGCAAATATTCGTAGACTGATTGAGCAACTGCAGGACCTGTTCCATCTTTATTGATCGGGATAGCGATCAATTTTTCAACGTTTTCTGACGTGAGCATAATAGCCAAGCGATAAACTTTATCCTTTCCAGTAATTGCGGGAAGTAGCTTTCCGTCCTAATGCAAAACAAATGTTTCAGGGATCTAAGTAAAAAACTAAAGCTCAAATGAAACTTAAAACTTGGCCAAAACAAAAAAATTTACTTTGAAATTTTCAATAATTTGTTTGCCATGACGCCGGCGATATTTTTTACATTGTTCACGCTAACTTGTGCAATTCAGAACTAGATTCTCAATATTGTGACCCAACGCTTTGGCAGTTGCATCCATACAAGCAAGCATTCTATCGTCTATAAAATTCTTCTTTCCACGTCTTTGAAGTCTGTTCATCTATCGCCTGTACATCATCTCCCCATTCATCTCTTTCAAATTCAACATATTCCATAGTCAAGTCTGTTCAAGAAATTAAGTGGTAAAAATAGCCATTGCGTGCCCAAATACCACATAATAATTATCTGTTTTCTGTTCTCTTTATTTGTAACATTCCTGTCGGCACAAGTCATGCGTCCATTTTCCCACTGCTTCGTTAAGAAGTCTATATCTTCCTGTATGCTCATCACCTTCAGAGCT
Organism: Sturmia bella; assembly: GCA_963662145.1. Taxonomy (NCBI): domain Eukaryota; kingdom Metazoa; phylum Arthropoda; class Insecta; order Diptera; family Tachinidae; genus Sturmia; species Sturmia bella. Next base: position 3,349,402 of record OY759171.1, on the reverse strand, counting down.
TCAATGTGTGCAATGTCAAACAAATTGTTTAAATTTTCCTTAAAATAGTTTTCTTTTTTGCGATAACTCGGACAGGGAGAATTGCATACTTTTTGGACTGTTCTCCACTCTTCGTAAAGTTTAATGACTTTTGCAGCACATGTTCTTTGATCTTTAGTTGGGATTCTAACTTTTTTCCAAAAAGGTAATACATACAAGGTACATTATAAAAAAAAACACTGAAGTACTTGTTGTTTTGATGTCAATTTCACACCAACTATTTTGGGTTCACATTTACCGATCAAATACACTTTGTATCAGCAGATCGAAGCCGTTTCAACGATGAAATTTTCTTCTGAGCCATTGAATTTTGAAACTTAACAAAGTAGTTTATTTTACTTAAGCGAAACCTTTCTCAACAATATTCAAATTTGCAATGACAAAACTTTATATATTCATATCAAAAACAGTGTTATGTGCTTAGTATAACGCTTAATAGCAAAAATATGCGAAAAAAAAAAGTATTTTGGTGATTTTTAAAAATTTTGACCTTTGACCCCATTATGGCACGGGAAGGCACCATGCGATCAGCCTGAAAATTTACTACATCAATTTTGGCATTAAATCGCATATTTCCATTGCTACCCGCATTAAAATTTCCAAAAAATAAAAAACCCCATATTAGCTGCGCCAGGTCTAATGTATATGTATATAAAAACTAACAATAACAATACAAACTACAAACTGTTATAGGTATGTAAACTAAATATCTACAATATTGTATATACTACACATACATACATTTTTTTTTAAATAAAATATACAATTATTACTGTTTTGTATTCCATGTAAAGCTAAATACACAATAATAATGAATCAGCCGCAGCGTCGTTAACACATTATGGACAAGATTTTTGTTTCAATATTTTCGTCCACAAATTTCATAAAAGTATGATTTTATAAAAAAAGAAAAAAATATATACATGCACATACATATGTACATATAGTGAAAGAGTGAATGTTCGTTCGTTTGTTTTTTTTTTTTGGTTCAAAGAAAGTTTTTGAATTACATAAATTCTTGCATTTGGGCCTGGAACATGTTTTTGTTCTTCGCTGTTGCAAGTTAATGAATGGGTCAAACACTGAGCTCCTGTTGTGGCCGAACTTTAGTTATACATGAAACAAAAAACTGTCAAAATCCAGGTAAAACTTAAAAAAATAATTTCATCGCTGAAAAAGTTACATACATATGTATGTATGTATGTATGTTTTTTTTACACTGTGCTACACAATGGAAGCGAATGTCATGTAGTTACACTACTCGAAAGTTATAGGTGAAATACGACATTTTGGCACATTGTTGCAAACAAATTTCATCTCTGAAACCTTATTAATGAATTTGAAAATATGAAATGTGATCAGAAGAAAATTGAAAATATTTCGGCTTTTCAGTTATAGCGTACTTTCTTTTTGCTGATACACCGTACTTAGACAGATCAATTTTTGTTGATCAACTCTTCAGTTTGTTGTCGAGGGGTGAGAGGCGAAAGGTAATCGGTACAAAGCTGCTTACACTGGGCAAGTGGCTTGAATTTGTGTGAATTTTTAGCAATATTAAAACGAGTTCGAGTCTTCTTCGTAACGCTTAACGTAATTAAAATAGTCCCTTATGCTCTCGTTTTTGAGTCGAAAGTGACAGGCTTTGGTGTGAGAAAACGGTACTCTACGGCGATTTTTTCTGCAAGAGCCTTTAATGACTCGGCCCTTTAAACTATTACGATTCAACTTTGATCAACTCCGCAATCATCTGGCAGTCATTCGTGAATCTTTTTTTTTTTCAGTAATTTCTGATATAATTCGTGGTCTTTTTCTGGTAATCCAGCTGGTTAATCTTAGTCTTAAAATACTAAATGAGTCTGACATTATAATAAGCAAACTTCCAACTGCTAGCTGGGTTGAAATGAAAAAACTCGCAATAATAAGAAATTAGTGATTTCTGCAGACTCTGTAATGAGGAGAAGGAAATGGTGGAACACATACCTGGGCGCTGGGTTGTTGGATCTCAGGGACCTTGGTAACATCATATCTACGGCCGTAACGAGATTTGTTAATAGTCTAGGTGTCGGTCTGTAGGGAACAAGACTTACACAGAAGATCTTTTTGGTCGAGGCCCCGAAATGATAATAAATAATTGAAACTGGTTACTCTGTGTGAACATAAAAGCAACTTTACAAGAGAATTGATAAGAATTTCTTCAACGAAAGCTGATCTGTGTGAATTCTACGTTTCGTAACATGTGCACTAAGATTATGTTAAAGCAATTACATGTAATATCTTTGCACACACACGCAAACACACACTATGTATATACATATTTTTTATATATCATATTTTGGCCTGACTTTGTTTTACGATATTACAATAATTAATAAATAAATATCTATTGAAGTAAAAATCTGATTTTATATATTTTTTGCGTTGATAGCTTGTGACCCGGACTTAAAACCTTCAGTGGCTGAAAATCTTGAACATTTGGTGAATCGTCTAGAAAAGCTTGTGGAACGTTTAGAACGCTCTATAAGTGCTCGCGAATTGGAAATCGCCAACCGCACATTCGACAGTGTTTTGGAGAAGAAACGTGCAAGTTTTGATTTAGAAACAGCCGAGCTGCCGCCAGTGCCCCTTGACACGTTGTCAGAGTCCGCACAAACTGTTCAGCTAAATCAACGTATTGAACGCATAGAGGAGTCATTAGGCAAGATCAACGAACGCCATAGTCTGAACAGTCACAGCGATAATCGCGTTCAGCTGTCAGAAAATAGCAACAGCCTTGAGGATATTCCAACTGTATTGGACGATTATTCTGCTCTACCTATACCCCCACCGCCACTAGAACTGAAGATGAGCGTTTTGGGATACCAAGATATCATGGCCGGTCCATTGGCCCAATATTTAGCGTGTTCTGCGAAAATTGGCGGCGATGTACTAAAACATGCTGAGCTGGTTAAAAAAGCTTTCGAGTAATTATTTTTCGACTGCATTTGAAATAATTTTTTGTATTAAGTAATTTAATTTCAATTTCAAGCGCTCAGTTTCAGTACGTTACTTTGGCCACTCAGTGCTCCCAACCCAATCAAAGCAAACAAATGGATTTGTTGAAACCCACATCCGATCAAATAACTGCTATCCAAGACTATCGTGAAAAGAATCGGGCCTCTCAGTACTTCAATCATTTGTCAGCAATAAGTGAAAGTATTCCGGCTTTGGGCTGGGTGTGTGTGGTAAGTTGGGTTCTATTGCGTTTTAGGTCAACATTTTAGGAAAACATTTGTCAATTGCAATGTCTACCGTTATAGTCGCCCACCCCGGGTCCTCATGTTAAGGAAATGAACGATGCTGGTCAGTTCTACACTAACCGCGTCTTGAAGGAATGGAAAGAAAAAGACACCACACATGTTGAGTGGGCGCGTGCCTGGGTGCAAACGTTGACTGAATTACAGCAGTACATCAAGCAGTACCACACAACTGGCTTGGTCTGGTCTGGCAAAGGGGCTGCACCAGCAAGTGGCTCTGCTCCCCCACCACCTCCCATGGGCGGTTGTCCTCCCCCACCACCGCCACCAACTTTTGATATGTCAAGCATGAATTTAGGCGAAGGACCCGACGATCGGAGTGCCTTGTTTGCAGAAATTAATCAAGGCGAAAATATTACTAAAAGTATGTAGAACGGAAAACATTTTTGTTTAAATATCTGATAAATATACTTTGTGTTCTTTTTGGTCTTTTAAGACTTGAAAAAAGTAACTGCCGACATGCAGACACATAAAAATCCAACTTTACGAACTGGTCCTGCCCCTTTCAAGACACCCACACATTTTGGTTCGGGCAATAATGCATCAGTAGCTGCGCCTGCCGTCAAAGATCCCGTGTTTGCCCGGGATGGCAAAAAGTGGCTGATCGAGTATCAGAAGAACAATAACAGCTTGTTGGTTGACAATGCCGAGATGAACAATGTTGTTTACATGTTCAAGTGTGAGGGATCCGTTCTGACTGTCAAAGGAAAAGTCAACAATGTTGTATTAGACTCCTGCAAGAAGTGCTCCTTGGTATTTGACTCTGTGGTAGCTTCAGTTGAATTTGTTAACTGTCAATCAGTTCAAATGCAAGTATTGGGTTTTGTGCCCACTATTTCTATTGACAAAACCGATGGCTGCCAAATGTATCTGTCCAAGGAGTCGTTGGGTGTGGAAATTGTCAGCTCTAAGTCATCGGAAATGAATATTATGTTGCCCGAAGAAAGTGGCGATTACGTATGTTCAAACAAGCATTTTTTTATTATATTTTTATATTAAATTTCCTTCTTTTTCCTTGTAAACAGACTGAGTTGCCTGTACCCGAACAGTTTAAGACCACCATCACTGGCAAATCATTAAAAACTGTCTGCGTTGACAGTCTCGGTTAAGCTGTCTTAATTCAGCGGCATCCGCTTGCTTTAATTCGGCATATCTTTTTAATAAAACATAAAAAAAATCATTTATACACCACTCAATTAAAAAATTGCCAATAAAACACTTGCTATACATATTTACAAACTATAATCATCATTATTAACAACTCAACTTTTTTGATAACTGAAGTATTTTAAAAAAGAAATGTGTACCCTTTAATAATAAATACAAAGTAAACTCGTTCAACATAATAACGATAATAAAAAAAGAGCATTTGCATGAGAACTGTTGAACATTAATTTGTATAAATATTATTTTGCTTGAAATGACCACGTATGTATTTTCTTTTATTTATTAAACAATTTATTATTTTTTCTCACTCATGTACACTTTTTAACAAATTTATGTATTAGTAAATTTTACCATTCTTTGTAACTGATTATGATGTACTTTTTAAGTTTTCTTAAATAAAAAAAAACATTTTTCCAAAAAAGTGAAAAAATTGCAAAAAGTTATTGCATTACGCTTCGATTATTTGAAATGTGTATTGTGTAAGCTGGGTCCGAAGTACGGCATTCGTGGAAAATTGCGATGGAATAAAGCTGCATTTTTTTTCGAAATTTCCTTGAAGGTTTTGAAATTTAGTAGTTATTTATTAAAATCATTTCGCTATATTTGTAGAAAGTTCTATACAACGTTTGTACAATAAACATTTAGCAGACATGAAATATTTTTTTGCATATCAGGCTGGGTTTTAGAAATCTCAGTTAAACTAGGTTTAGTTAAACTGTAAATAGATATGTGCCGCCGTTACTGCGAAATGATATTCATTTTTACTGTTTTATTAAAGAAGAACATTTTAAGTAAAACTAAGTTGTTCCCAAAAAAATTTTTTTTTTTTTTATAAAATTGGTAATAGCGTCACATATTTCTTTCTTTTAACTAAACCTGGCTTAATTGAGATCCCTAAAACCCAACCTAAGCCAGTAAAACTCATGCTTTGTAAAAAATTAGCTATTATATTGAGGAGAAACATTTTTTTAAAACAACCTATAAACTTATTTGCGCTTAATATACATATTTCAAATGAAACTGTATCCGTTAAAATTTTCAAGTTCAATACCTTTGCATACCTACCTACATAGATCCCATGTTGCGCAAATGCCTTCAGCAAAAGATCAATGTGAAAAAAACATATTTTGCTCTGCTATTTCGCCTGAAGTGCGTTCTATTTAGAATTATTTTATTTATAAAATTATAATTATGTACCGCATACACAGATACAAATTTCGACTTTCTTAACTTTAAGTAAATTCAATGCAAAAACAATAATAATCTTTGCTTGTTGCTTGCTATTCGAGTAAATTTAGATTTTCTTATACTCAATACGTTCTACTTTGACTTCGTCGCCAATTAACTGATACACATATGTTACAACCGTTGAACTTTGTATGTCCATCAATACAAAGGATGGCACGACGTTGGTATCCAAAGGGTTAAACGCACCTGTAGCAGAGCCAGGATTAATGTAGAATTTATTGCCATGTTCGTAGGCTTCGAATTTGTGAGTGTGGCCCGTAATTAAAATGTCTACATCTAGCTGACGCTGCACTAAGGCCAGAGCTTCTGGATCACCTCTTGGCACCACTTGATGGCCGTGACAAAGGCCAATGCGAAACTGACCGACAGTCACAACTTTCTGTTCGGGATATGAAAGATTGTCATCAAAGTCGCCCCTGACGATGTGAACATCATTGGCTAATGTTTTCAAATAATCTTGAGACTCTTTTGTGCACAAATTTCCCGTTACCAAAATATGATGAATGCGACCGGGTACCAATAGTTTCTTGAATTTTGCTGGTAAGCTACTGCAGCGGTGAGGTATGTGCAAATCACCCAATACTAAAACCAGCATTGTGGCGAGGTCTACGAATGTCTTTATCACACGAAGATTTTTTATCAAAGCAGTGTTTTAATAGCAAAAAACGCCCTGTTTTTCTTTTGGATATAAAATTATTTGCAAAAATTAAGTTTTCTGTGACGTTTATTTTTTTCCTAATGACACACACATGCACACACCGTCAGAGATAAACACTGCAGCGTGTTCAGTGCAAGATAAACAAAATGCAATGCACGTGTTAACAATGTGAAGTGAATTGCCGTTATTAACATAAAATGTAATAGATTAGGCATTGTTTATCAAAAAAATCCAGTCTTGTTTATGTGAAACATGGAAAAGCCGGTTGCAGATAATGAAGGTAATAATAATAGTTATTAAATTAGAATAAAGAATAATTAACTACATTTTGCAACAGATCAAAATAGTGTTAGTTTGTTGGTTATAGTAGTGGATACAAATCCGTCACAACGCATTGTGCGTCAAAATCCTGAAAACTTGTCGCAATGCTTGGATGCCATCATCGCTTTTGGCAATGCACATTTAATGCAAAAAGCACAAAACAAGCTAGCAGTCATATCTTGCCATCATCATGCAACGTAGGTTTCCATTTTTTGGTTTTCTTTTCTCAAAAAATATAACTAAATAAAGGTTTGTGTAATATTTTTTAGTGATTTTTTGTACCCCATGCCAGTCAAGCAACTAGAGGTGCGACAGATTGACGGTCAATATGAAGCTTTTAGCCTGGTGGAGAAAACGGTTAAACAACGTCTTAGCCATATTATTACAAATGCTCCGAAGTTAAATCAACCCACGGAAAGTCTATTGGCCGGTAGCATGTCAATGGCTTTATGCTACATTTCTAGAGTAGGTCTTAAATTTATAACTCTTCATAAAATTTACTTTGTTATCAAAATGTACCCCTATCAGATGCAACGCAATAGCGCTGCTGGTGTTAAGATCCATTCGCGCATTTTGGTATTAACGGGCAGCAATGAGTGTGCCTCTCAATACATGACATACATGAATGTATTTTTTACGGCACAAAAATTGGGAATAGTGCTGGACGTGTGTGCCCTGGACAAATCTTTGAGTCTGCTACAACAGGGCTGTGATATTACTAGCGGCCAGTATTTACGTTTAACACAATTGGACGGTTTATTGCAGTATCTGTTGTGGGTATTTTTACCGGATCCCCAAATGAGACAAAAACTAGTACTACCTCCACCCTCAAAAGTAGATTACCGAGCAGCCTGCTTCTGTCACCGCGAGTTGATAGATATTGGTTATGTTTGCTCTGTGTGCTTGTCCAGTAAGTATGAAAAAATTACTTGTTTGAACAACTTTATGAAGAGTAATTTTATTTTTAGTTTTCTGCAAATTTAGCCCCATTTGCACCACCTGCCAGTAAGTATTCGATTAAAGCTTTTATGTACCTACACATATTTTAAGTAGAAATCTATAGACGTAGAGGTAAACTACACCAAGTCACAAGAAATCATGTTTGATAAAATTGGGGCAAACGGAAATTTGATCACAACAGTACAAACATGCCCGTTCAAAAACGATCTGACTTGGAGTAATTTAGGGTTTATATTTATATCAGAAAAAATGCATTTCATTTTATTTATTGGAAATTTTCAAAACTTCAACCATATTTTTTTTTTTTTACGTATTGCAGCACTGTGTTTAAAGTTCCTGGTCCATTGCCCACAAAACCAAAAAAGAAGAAAAAAGTGTAACTTTAAGTTGTTTCGCGTGTTTTTGTTTATTTCAAAGCTGAACTTCAATCTTTATAACAAACAGAACTCGTAAAAAAATATGAAATGTTAATTTCGTGTTATTTTACTAAAATACATGGGCCCAAAGTTGGCTGGTAAATATGGCAAAACCATTTGTCCGTACTTTAAACTTTTTGGATGTTCAAACTTGTAAATATCACTAAATAATGTTACAATATTACTTAAATCCTTAATTGTAAAAGTTAAGCCATGTTCGTGGAAACTTTTCTGCAATGCCATGTGGACAACACCATCATTTTGTACGGGAGATAACGAACAAGTAGAATAAACCAAACTTCCTCCCGGTTTCAGTAGGCGCAAACAGTTTTCCAAAATACCAGCTTGCAACTCCGGAATTCGTAATCTTTCTTTTATGCGAGTGGGCTTAAAAATATTGTTATCATTCTCCATAAGTGAATGGCGATCTGTAGTGCAAGGAACATCCACCAAAATTTTATCATATGTACCATAATCATTTATATTGCGTGCATCACATTGATTGAGTATTAGGCGCCGATCATTCCATCGTTCCTCGAAGTCAAACAAATATTCCTTCATTACTTTGCGAATACGATTTACTCGTGATTCCATCAGATCATTACAAACAAGTAGTTCAGGATGTAATGTCTGCAACAATAGCAAGGATTTGCCACCAGGGGCAGCACAGGCGTCCAAAACACGTTCACCCAGTTTCACATCCAATAGCAGTGGTGGTAGAACGGAAGCTCCATCGAGTAGATAATGCGAAAGAACTCCTGCAAAGTGGTAAGTTTGTACATACATATGTATTATATAATTCAAATGCAAGTGGGTTAAGATTTGTTCTCAATAAGTTTTGATGAAGAAATAAGCGAGTAGCTTAGCAAAGCATTGAAAAAATAAGAAATGAGATGCAATGCAAACTTCTAGAACCCAAGTGGGCAGGTATGGCAGCCCGTGAAACAAACTTTTTGTATTGAATCGCGAACCTCGCGAAAAATTTCCAAATAGAAAAAAATTGATTTAAACGTAAACAGTTACACAAAAATCACAACTGGCGAACTACTACTCGTGAACATTTTTCAAAGTGCTGAAATAGACCATAATTGCTAATAAAATATTTCAAATCTATTGGGGCTTTACGTATTACTTTCTGCAAGCTTTAATATTTAGTCCCGGAAAAATTGTTTTGTTTAACTGAAGATAAAATCTGTAACCCCAAGCGATACCCGATATGTTTTTATGCCAGAAACGGAAACGTTATAATTTACGTGGAATGGAAATCTAATACGTATTTTACAAGCTCTTTCAAAAGTAAAAAATAAACAAATACTGAGCAAACATATATGCATAAAATGCACTCCAAGTTTCAAGAAATTCTCTTAGCGTTTGACTTTTAAAGCAAACTTAACACTACTCACCTGTCAAGCATTTGTTTGGCCGTCTGAATTCAGAACAGTTTCCTATTTCATATGTGTATAAAGACAAATGTTCGGGAAAGAAAAAATCACTTTCTGGTTCAATTTGTAAAGGGAAATCTGTAGTTGTTTGATAATATCTGTAGTGTTCAGATTCTGGTATCCAGTCTTCCATGCCTTTGATTTGAGTGGCTGGTACAAATTCATAAAGAGCACCCGTGTTTACTTCGGGATCTATCATACGTGTGTTATCGATGCAAACATCGTGTTCCAGAGCTTGACCCATGCTCATTATTGGCTTATCGTCTGCATCAACTGGTTTGCCTTCATTATCTTCCTTTTTATTTGTGAACTCTATTTCAGTGGGTAACGTGTTCTCATTTTCTGGGTATAACGATTTTATTTCTTTTTCCTGTTGTTTTTTCGCTATTATGTTTATTTTATGCCCCAAATCCTGGGCGTTCTTTGGCTCACTGTATACTGAAGAATTCCCTAAACGCTCCTTGGCCAGATTAACTAATGACTTTACATTTATGGCACCTAAAATTGTTTTCATGCATTACATATGTATGTATGTACATGTGAATATTATGTCTTTGTTACCATCCATTTCCAGTTGACTGCATGTTTTTTCTGTATCACCAAAATTATTTACCATGGCCATGTATTTGTGCTCGGTAAGCATAGCTGCTCTCATATTCCTCCATCTAACGCCAAACACCGAACCATAAAAATCATCAAAATTTTCGAGGGCCCTGCCGGTGTTTGTCTTTTTCTTTTGCAAAATTGACCATCGTGTCTTTCCGCTTTTCCATCGCTGTTGCAGCGAGAATACACTTCTCGGTCTTAACAACATATGTACCTATTTACGCTAATTTTCTTTAAATTTTATATTTATTCTTTAATGCACGTTATTTTCTCTTCTGACTGGTTTCTGTTGTCTGCAACAGCTGTTACGAGGCTGGAAAATAACAGCTGTAGATATTGTAATAGAATTTAACACATTCCCAATTGGAAAATTCAAAAGTAACAAAAATTTCCGCACTTGGGCTAACATTTCTCAGGATTGTCAAATTGAGTTCGATTCCAGTTGAAAAATAATCGTTTGAGCAGAGTTAATTTTATGCTCAAAATTTGAGATCCCTTCACATTAGATTTTTCTTAAAAAATGATTTTTTTTAAAATACTACTATAAAAATTTCTAATTTATTTGGAAATATTGAAGGCATAGAGTTTTCCAGCGAAGAAAAAGTAAAAACAATCATGTCTGTTACGGTTCACGAAATTTTCGCTGTGGAATAATTTAAAAAAAATGTAAAACGTTAAAAATTTTACGTGAAATCTGACAGCACATTAAAAGGGCTTAACCTGCTAAATTTTGATGAAATTTAGCAATACATTAAAAAACTGGGTAAATCTGTCAAAATCGTTAGTTAGATATACATACTTATGTACATACATATGTACATAAACTTAAATAAACTTTTAAGAATTTTTCAAGTCTACTGATGAGTTGATTAGCACCAACGAAATGTCGTCGGCATATAGACAGCTGACAAATACAGCAAATATTTTGAAAAGTTCATTTTTAGACCTGAATTAATAAACTTAAATTGTATATTATGGGTTTAAATCCCTTATGGCCCGAGATTTGGCAAATTATAATAAAACTGCTCATTTCATAAATAAAATTCGGAGGAAGAGAAAACTGTTGATATCTACTGTAGAAATAGATGTTTGAATGCATCCACACTTAAAAGTCCTCACAAGTGTTCAATCCGTTGATCTGAGGGCAACAAAAGCGAACCGAATTTAACAGAACGGGAAGAAGTATGTACAACCTGCGAGCTCATGGTGGGACCAATGGAAAAATATGGATAAAAATTCTACATATAACTCTTATTTTATTTTTGTCTCTTTCATCAATTTCGAAAATTTGGTCCACCTCGAAAAACCACCCTAACGTACAAATATTATTCGATTTTACTAAGTTTAAATGTATTGTAGTCTGCGCTTGATCTCGATTTTATGAATGTTTATTACGTTTTAGCACGCGGCCTTAAATCGTGGAAACTTAAATCGATTTTGATGTTCGAAGTTGATAAAAACAATTTTCGCCAATTTTTCTAGTACTCGTATTTGAGCCTGTGTATGTTTGTTGTGTGTATATATTGTGCTTATATATATACATATAAATATGTACATATATAAGTATACGTGGTATGTATAAATAATTATGCGAAGTACATATGTATCATATCCTAAACAACAACAACAACAGCAACCCAGTATGAATAAGGGAAACCCAAATGTTACAGTGAAACATTTATTTAAGTTGTGGTTACAACTTTTAAATAATAACTTAAACTAACGGTTACATTTTATTTTTGCAGTTTATATAATTCTAAAATAATATTTATAACTGAACGTTCACAACATCTGACACAATTTTGTTGAGGCAATTAATTGCCAGGCTCCATATGAAATAATTTTTGTTTTGGATTTTGGACTATTTTAGTTTTTCGTACAGAGTCTGACGTTTGTCTCATTTTGTCAGATGTATGTATGTATGTATGTATACGTTAAGTCACGTAAGTTCTGTTTTAAGTACAAAGTCGGCGGAGATGTTTTCTTCTTGGAATCCATGTATCTATAAATTTATACAAAAGTACAGCAAAAGCTTTCAATACATGTATACAAAAGGGATTAGGCAATGATATTTCTTATGGAGTTCGAAATTAGCTAATAAGGTTGGAATTAAGTTGGAAACTATAGTTTTTGGAAATGTTAAATTGGAAATCATAGTTGCTCTATTATTTTTGTTAGCTGTTGCCCAAACAGCCAACGATTACAATTGGAAGCGATCGTGTTAGAACTAAATTTTTGATATCAAACCAAAGAGAGAAGCAAAAATAGTTAAATCCAATCGAGCATTCAAAGTGGGTTTTCTTGATTTGAAATCGTTTTGCAGAACAGAGAAAATTTTGTAAAAAAAAAAAAAATTGTTGCTCAATTATAAGAAAATATGAGGTAATTAAGAAAAGAAATATTATAATATTAAACTAAAAACTTAATTATACAGTAATTTAATTTTAGTAGAGGTTTTTCATCCTTAAATGGACGTAGTTGTACATATGTTTCTTATTTTGTGACTTCTTTACGAGGCATTCGTTTTGTTTTCCTCTTTTAAGGGCGCATTTTCATTTAGTTGCGCTTGTTCTGGATCAGATTTTTGAGAAATTTCGTTCCACGGTTGTTGTTGCCCAGTGCCAAAGAAGCTGAACACCAAACACTCAATCACAAACAAAATTATGGTTACGGAGAAGATAATCTGCCAAGCGCTGAGTGTTTGCTACAATTATAAAACGGAAATTTAGAAAAGCATTCATTATGGCTATTGTAGAAAACAAAAAGAAAAGAAAAATAATAAGATAATTACATTTCCCTTGGTGATGAAACCAACAAACAGTGGCACAATTATACCGGGCAAAGTAGCGGCTGTATTTGTTATGGCCACAAGAGTGCCGGCATAGTTGGGAGCGATGTCAATATGATTGGCGAGGAAACCTGAAAACATGCCACCCATTGCAATGATGCCAACGGTCATGAAGGCAACAGCGGCGGTGCGATCGCACTCGATGTTGCACAGGGCATAAAGACAAGCGCCTGGTATCACGGTGCATATGAAAGTGGCAGTTTTGCGAGCCACAGTAGTGTTGATTTTTTCTATAATTTAAAATTTATTGTGAGCTAAAAACTGGGAAAATATTTCAAAAGATTTTTAAACTTACTTTTTGCCTTGAGCGTATCTAGTGTTTTGCCCAAAAGCATACTGAAAATTAACATTGGGAAGAAGGGCAGAGCACTTGCCATCGCATTGCTTGCGACATTGAAAGCCAGGACTTGCTTCATGTAGAACGGAATTTCAATAAGGAACATGTACCAACCCCAATTGCTACAGCAATGAGCAATTAAAATAGCCCAAAATGGAGATGAAGTTAAAACAGACTTCCATGGCACCGGTGGATGTTCTTCCTTGCCGGCAGCGTTTTCGCTGTTCTGACCCAGTGATGAGGTAATCATCTGCCTCTCTTCAATGCTAATAAATCGTTGTTTATTGGGATTATCTTCTATCAATACCATCCACAACAACATCCAGATAGCGCTTAGGCCACCCATCACATAAAATACTGATTCCCAGCCGAAATAACCAGAAAGCACGCCTGCCAAGAGAATAGATATGGCTGTGCCGAAGGATGTGCCACCATAAATGATGGTCGATAGTACAGATCTTTCATTGGGTGGGGACCAGGCAGCAATCATGCAGTGCATAGCAGGGAATGTAGCGCCGCCACCAATGCCCTCCAATACACGCATCACTATCAAACCTACATAATGCAATTCAGTCATGACCGGCGTCAATAAGGTGCACACAACATTGATAGCCACCGACACGAACATGACCCATTTGGCAGAGAAATTTTCAGCTACTCGTGCACTCGGTATTTGCGAAACTAAATAACCCCAGAAATAGCAACTAAGCAGTGTGCCCTGCAAAGGCTCGCTCCAGATAAATGGCCCATCCTGAAACACAAGAAATTACGTAATTTCCTTTCAATAATTTATATGACTGTCTCTATACCTCAATTTTAGTGGTTGCATTTGCGGAATCTTCTAGTGGTGCACAATTACTTGGCGTGACTGAACTGTTATTTTCTACATCATGCGAACCAGTACCAATTGCCGTGTGATTCAACATTGCCACCATAGCCACGCTCAGGTTCACTTTCAAGCCATAAATAATGGCCATGCCAATTGAACCCAATATGGCCAAAATGTAACGAGCTGGTAGACATTCTGTAAAGAAGCAACAAGAATGGATTAATCATTTTCATATGAAGCAAAAAAAAAAATTTTTTTTTTTTGTTAGTACAACAAATGCATTTTTGCAAACATCTTTTTAGGCTGTTTTTGTTTTGATCCCGTAGTCAGCATTGAGAGCTTGCGAGATCCCAATTTGCACGAAAACTGTTACCGTGTTCAAAGTTCGTGCAGGTGAGAGAGAAGTCTTTGTGTTCAAGTAGTTCGTGGGCAAGTAGTTAAACAATCAGCTGTTGCAAAAAGTAAGCAAAGGCCCATTTCGTAGGCCAATGCATCTCTCCATATGATTTGCTGTGTTTTCATAATAAAACTGCCAAAAGTTATGTGCATGATACAACTAATAAGGTCACATGTTCGCTACAATAAGAACAACTGCAATAAAAACAACATGCATTTTGTTTTTGTACAACTTATGCAAACTGTCAAAAAGACGCCTCTTCTACATACATACAGAAGAGAGATGCACTGAGCCTACTCGGATTTGCTTTCTCGTTTTGGCTGCCTTTCATCTCTGCATTCTCTTGACAAACCTACAGTAGTCAGATGACTAACGGTTTAGCTGACGAGGCTACCTTATTAGTTGTATCATAGTTATGTGGTTGTTGTAAGTTTGACAATCTCACCACTGTTAGTACACAAACAAAATACAAGCAGGTTTTTTTGTTTTTGTAGAGTTGCACTGGCCTGACAAATAGGTGTTGAATGCATGCAAAAAAAAAAAACATATAATTTTCCCAAAATCGTCATTACGGCATCAAAATATACCATACGCTCTTTTTTTTTGGGATAGAAATGTGGTTTTCGGTGTTCCCGCATTTTTGTCTTACACTGAGAGAAATTCATGATTGCTCTCATTTGACCGAACTTTGCCAAAAAAAAAAAGAAGAAGGGAGTCAAATTTTTTTGTTTTGTAATCGTAACATGTGTGATCTTACGATTGCTACGTATGATTGATGTGAAAATCATAGGAAGAGCACGTATGTATACGCATGTTTAGTCTGGCTTTTACGTAACGAGTTGTACCATCACGGCTGCTCCAATTCGTTTCAATTTTAATTATTTATCGCTTATATATTATGTATGGAAACATGTCTTGAGATGAACATATGGCCTGCAATACCAGTTTTTCAATTAGTGCGAAAAGTTCTTGCTTGCTGTTACTTTACGGGAGCAAAGCTGTTATCTAATTTAGTTGTTATGTTAGTTTTGCTATCAGAGTTGAATAATATGTATTGCAAAAAATACTCATTTATGTATATTTTTTCAATTGTACTTGGCAACTAATTAATTTGATAACAAACTTCTTGTCGTGGGTCAGTTATCAATCACGTAGATGACGATACGGTTGTCGTGGTCTGAATGCAAAACTTTATGGCCAGAAATTAGCAGAAGAATTAAGCAGTTATTGATGGGTATGTGTTTTTGATTAGAACGTTTCTCTGATATGGTAGCGATTCATGAATGCACTCAGCTTACCGGGAACTGTACTACATCTTTCAAATTGAATTGTTTGTGGAAAATAATGATTTTTGCATGTGGTGAACAAAAAATAAATTTTCTCCACCAAAATACTTTTCCTGAAAATATTAACATCCCCAAATCCCGCCCAATAAGGGGAGGCGGTAATATTTGGGTTGTTTAATTTGAAATCGAAACCAAATAGAATGAGATTTCATGTTTCTTTGTGCCTTTTAAACGTTTTAATTATGCAGAAAACTTTGAAATTTTCAAATTGCTGAATTTGATTTTGACTATGTGTTGTTCTTGGGTCTACATTGGTCTTAGAGGCCAAGTAGATAAAATCTATTTGTAATTCATTTAATTGAATGCGGCGGCCGGCTGTTTATTTGCACTGTCACAGTGCTGATGTATTTTCTGCCACCCCTTTCAGGCGATCGGACCAGCTCCTTCGATGGGAGTGTTGGTAGATCGTGGCTCACCAGCTATAGGCATATAGTAACCTTGTAAATTAGTACTAAAATTTAATTCAGTATTTCCCAAGCGAAATTTTTAGCCGGGCTCCCGGGTTTGTTTGGCTTGTTGTTTTTGTAATTTATTTTTAAAAACATTTAGGCAGACAAAATCTTTTTTTTTTTTTTTTTTTTTTTGTCACACAATCTTTGTTTGTTAAACGACAAGCTCTAATAATGTCTTAAAATTTTCAAAGAAAACTTCGATCGCATTTAGAGGAACAGGCAGTAAGATCAAAAAAATATTACAATAACCATAAATAAGTAAATAAAAAAGGTAATAAAACTGAGCTCTTCTGCATTTCTTTTTGCAAAATAAAATTGAAAATGTTGCCTTCTATTGTAGAAATGAAAACGGCGTTAGTTTTTGCTTCAATCCTCAACAATATTAAATAATTTGAGTCATTATGGCAACAAAAAAAAAAAACAAAAACATTGTGGTGTGTGTTTTAAAAGTTTTATACGTTTCCAATATACATACATACATTCATTCCACAGTTAAATATCTGCGGCTTTTGTCGTTTTCTACTCAGAAAGCCCACTTTAAAAAACCACAAAAAAAGTATTTGTACTTAAAAATATATATATATGTATATATATATATATATGTATATATATGTATATATATATATTTTTTTTTTTTTTATGTTTAACATGGTCTATTCTAAACCACAAATGTTTGATTTGCTTTTGTATCCAAAGTTTGGCAAAAACAATAATCTACAAATCACGTACAGTTGTATTGAAAAGTAAATTGATGGTTGTTTTTTCGTTTGCGCGTAAGACAAAGCCATCACTTTGAATAGTCGCAAGGCACGACCAAATGTTTAGCTTAATTTTCTAATTGTTCTGGTAGGTGTGCGAATTTGGGGTTGCGTTAGTGATGACAAATATCATCCAACAGCAAGAAAAAAACATAAAATAAATTATTGAAGAATAGAAAAGTAAGAGAGTTTAGGCGGCTGAGGGGTTTAAGCGCCACTGCTGACAATAATTAAATAAATTGAATCCAAGATCGATCTAAGTAAAAAAAAAAGTTCACATAATAAAAATGTGTGTATGTATGTATGTAATAATAAGTTTTCAAACATATTAAAAAAGGTATTCATTCATTTTAGCTTTTTCCCTCGTTGGAAAAGTGGAAAAGAGAAAATTTTTGGTTTTGTTTACAACCAGGTGGTTGCATGACTACAACAAATTCTTCATGTATTTTGTTGGTAGAAATCTTGAACTTCTGTCACCCATTTGTTCGCGTATGTGTGTTTGTGTTGTGTAGTTTGACAGTTCTTCATGCTAAAAGCAAGAGGCAGCTGGGCTTGTAAGGCTACCTGGTATCGAGCTACCTTGTTTACAATAAGCACAAGAAAAACAATTTTGTTTTCTTTTTTTTTTTTCTTTGGTCACTCCAGTTTCATTACAAAGAAATCTTTCTCAATTTTGAGGAAGTAAAACTCGAACTAAAAGGCCTGATGAAATTATTAACAATTGTAAACCATATACATATGTATGTATTTCGACGATAAAGCTAAAATTTTTTCTTTTCTTTTACAAACAATCCACTGCTGCATAAATACACAACACAAACACGAACAAATGCGTGACAGAATATGGAGCATTCTACCAGAAAAATACATCAATTGTTTGTTGGTGTTGTGTTTGTTGCAGTAGTGCGCGGTTACCTGGGTTCGAATTATGGCATTCGTGCTCGAATAAAGCATGCAGTAAAGATAATGTAAAAGCAAATAAGCTACAAGCACCCAGCATACGTTACGGAACACATTCGATTCCAAATGCCGCAACTCGGCCCCTGGTGTAAAACTGCCTTGGCGAGATTGAAGCAAAATTATCCTGCAGTACTATTGTAGTATTATTGGTGAAAATGTGTTTGTGTAAGTGATGATACACTCATTACCTGTTGGAAATCAAACATACACACCAAATTTGTACCGCCACAGTGATTGACAGTTATTGCTTGACAAACATTGGAAAAAATTATAATCTCTTTTGTAGAATACGGTTAAAAAGGCACTACTTTAATATTTTCTTCAAATTTAACTGTCTATTTTTGGAATAGATTTTTTTTTAATTTTTATTGGCATTTTCCATATAAATTCAAAAATGAAAAGCTGTGCACTTTGCTTCGAAAACGTATGTACATAAATTTTATTTATTTATTATACTATTAGCCTTATAATTAAAATTAAAAGCTAACATTTTTTTAGGCAATGGCAGCTTAGGCCTTCAGCATAAATTTTGTTACGTGTATTTGTGTGGAAAACAAAATAAAATTTCCACATTTTGTTATTGTTTCGAATGTGAATTCTGGAATGAAAATTTCTGTATGGTTTAGAAAAACCGGCAGTTAGCCGTACAAAACGAAGCCCCCTCCTGTGTATGATTGTTTACACAAACATACATACATACTCTTGTACCTATTAATGTATATTCAAATGCATATACATACAGAAATATACGTATGTATGTACATAGACTCATAAAAAAATTCTGTATCTAGATATTTGAAATCAATTTTAGAACAAATTACATATGTATGTATATGTATACAAAAAACAAAATTTCTCTTAAAATGCTTTTCAAATACATAGATTTTTTGCGGATGCCGGTATTAACATTGCTACTTTAAAAAAGTCACCCGTTCGGTTGAAAGAAGTCAGGTACCAACAAACAAATTTATTATTTAAACATTTATTCATCAAAATATTAAATAATGGCCGTAAAATATTCACAATATCTAGACAACAGTAAACAAAATCGAAAATTAAGCATTCTTAATGCATTTCATTTTTTTTTTTCCTTTTTTGAGGCAATTTTAATTCCATAATTTTTAATGCCTTCTCAAACATCAAAATCAACGACTTTTAAACGACCTTTAAAAGTCACCATACCTCAAGATGATACGAATTTTTGAAATCTTTGCATTTTTATTTACAATATTTGCGATGAAGTTTTGGCACACGTATGCCGATATCAAATAAATTATGCGCCGCACTCAGGAACAGAAATCCGCATATACTCTTAACACGAATGTGAAAAGCAACTTTCTCTTTTGGTTTCGTTCTTCCCTTTTTTTTTGTTGTTAGTTCGGTTCAAAAATCCTTCAGGATTTACCACACAACACGTAGCCACATACACATACTACACGCTGGCATTTTATGCCTAGAAATGTATTAATGACCTTTAAGGAACAAAATAAGGTCATAGGTACATACATATGTGTGTCAAAATAAAAATCCTTTCTTTTTTTTTTTGTAACTGACTTTCAAAAACTTTCTTTTCCAACATAGTGTATTCAAGCACTTTGGCAGCCGTTACATTAGATGGCTATTGTCTTGAACACTGCTAAAGATGAGCACAGTACGAATACTCACTTCCTAAAATGCTGCCTCTGGCTGGTACTTCCTCTACCATGTTTGTCAGTTGAGGATAAACAACACTTTAATTTCAAAAAATTGATCCAAACAATTCTAAATAAATTCTTTTATTTCTAAACACATCCGCTGTTATTTTTTCATCCAAATTTTACTCGCGCGCCCGTCCGTGATGTCTTCCGTCTAAACAACAATGCTCTTCGATTGTATCTTAACAACTACTTCCAAATTCTGGATAAGTTTCAGCTTTTTGTTGTATTTAGTCTTTTTTCTGTGCCATATTGTTTGTAAGTAATTTTGGAGAAACAATCACACAAACGTCTCCACACAAAACAAAAATATAATTTACCATTAACAGAGCCATAAATATAATAAGAGAAATGGGTATACATACATAAACAAAATGTTCTCGTAAAATTATACGCTCTTAACCGTTAACATACGGTTACTTTGTATTTGGCCAGTACCTACCTACCGGGCATGGAAAAGTCAGTACGGTTGTTCTACCTTGCACTGAACTTTTGTTACTCGTTCAAAACGCTGTCACAAATTTTCTCTTGTCCGAAACTGAACCTAAATGATGTTATGCAAAAAAGTAGTGTCTACTTTCAAGTGCGCGTTAAAAACATTTCTATGAAAAGGCAATTTTAATGCGCACTTGCATAAAATCACAGGTCCCTCAAAAAATTATCTTCCAAGATATGCATATGTAATCTAATATATTCCATTAATAATTAATATATTTTATTCGTCCTTAACAATTGTGACTCCGGCGTAATATAATAAGTTTGATTTTACAGTGGAGTTGTTGGAAAAAAGTGGCCGCAGCACAATTAAAAAGTTTTGTTTGCAAAAGCTTACCAAATTGTTTGTTTAGACGCTCATAGGACCGACTACACATTATAAGAGTGGATTAACCATTATTTTAAGATGCTGGACCTAAACTTACACAGGGTAGGATATTTTAAAGGTATTTTTAATAAAATGTAAATGAATGAAACTTTTTAATGGAATCTCTTATATATGTATATATGTATGTATGTATCTTGTAAAGTTACTCCGAAAACATTGCACAAAAAAGAAACGTTATTTGTCATTTGATCTTCGAGCGAAAGGCCAAAATAAAAGGGGAAGTTAAGTAACAACTGGAATGATCTGATCAAATGATTTTAGTTACAAAATGAGAGTATAAAACTCAAAAAAAGAGAAAAATACATTCTGATTTTTTATCTCAAACTGTTGGGAAATTGGCTAAAATTTTGAATATGAAGAAAATATCCACCTGACACAAACAAATAAAAATGTAAAAAGGTTTGGAACACACATTAATAAACTCAATATTTATTTTTTACAAATAAATCCAAATTATATTTCCTTTTTAATATGTATGTATGTATGTACTATTTACTGCATAATTTCGGCAAAAATAAATTTTCAGTTGAACTACTAAGATAGAAAAAGAACTGAAAAAATTGGATCATAGATCTCATGGTTCTTATAAATCAATATTTTCGTCCGATTCTCTGTCAAACTCTTTATTAAAGCAAATTTAAAAATTCAAATTAAAAAATAACACCCATATTCATAAAAACTATTGAAGGTTTATTACACGTTTATTTGACAAATATTCAATAGAAATACGTCAAATAACAGCTCAATATACTTACAATAATTATTATGAATATAGCCTTAAGCCTTTAGGACACAATTGCAAAACTACTTCTGAAAAAAACTACGTCGGTTCTCAAAAAATTTAACACGCTGTACACACCACATTTGTATCCCCAAATATGGGAAATTCTTTAGTAAAATGTGCGTAGGTATTTTAAAAAAAAATACTTTTGGGCATTTGTGTTGGTGTTGTGTAATTGTTGGAAGAATACACCTTTGACCTCATATGTTTTCCATACCTGGTGCCGTTGTTTGTTATTATTTAGTTGACTGTACAATGACGTCACGTTTTTTTCGGCTTATGCTGGCTGGCGTTTGGTTCGCTTTGAAACAAAGCTATTAGGTGTGTATGCCTATAAATATCTACAACACATTTATGTATGCAAATGTGAAAAAGAAAACGTAGCCGGGGAATATTCCGAATCGTTTGATGAGATTGAGCACTTAACGTTGATTTTGACTAACAAATTGTTGCCGAAGAATGAAGAGTGATGGTTGGTTACATTCCTTTGCTTTTCAAGGCTGGACATTCTTACATGTGCATATGTATGTATCTATTTAGATGCGTGTACCTACATCTATACATACATCCTATATCCATATGTTTATTGTTATATGTATTTAGGTACATATGTATGTATGTACATAAAGTATGCATACCCAATTTACACAGTGCGACAAAAACTACTACCTACATACATACATACCTGGGAAGTGAAACTGTTTTTCTTGTATTGAGTACAACAACACCGAAATCTTGAGTTCTGGGGCCAAATCAAAAAAAAAAAAACAGATTATTTGCGTATTCTATAATACATATGTATGTATGTATGTACAAGAAAAAGAGTATAATTATCCAGGTATATTTACTTCGTTACATATTGTATCACTGTGTAATTTTTTTTTATTGTTGTTTGAATGTGTTCAAAAGTAAAATGAATATCATGCTTTTTTTTATTTAAACCCATAATCAGACAAAACAGATCAGTGTGTAAAGTATACATATGACCATCAATAGACAAGTGCATATATTTTTTTATATACATATGTATCTATCCTTAATCTCCTACTGGCACACCTACAGTAATATCACAATAAAAGATACATACCCAAATATGTAAGTAGACAGTCTGTTTAGGCAAAACAGCATATTTCAAATTACTATTGCCAAGTATTGGCCCTGGCCGTTATTATGCTTTTGGGCGCCGACAAAGACAATGCAATATTTTTTATCCGAGTTATCGATAACTTTGTGCAAATGTTTGGTATTCTGCAAGAAAATTTCAAGCATTGATGTTGTCAAACTTCACGTTGATTTTTTCGATGACATTTAAGTGTTGTGTCGTCTGCAAGAAAAATATTAAAAGATGCATTTAACGATGATGTTAGTACTGACTGGTTCTTTTGGCATTAAATTTAATACAGATTAAGGAAGTAAAAATCAACGAAGTTGCATTTTACTTAATTTAAATACGGAAAAAATCATATCAAATTCCAAACAATTCTAAAAGTTAGTGTAAGAATTAGAGTAGAATCCCTCACTTGCCAGAGGTGCAGTTCCCAATAATTTCAAGGAATAATGGAAAAATATTGCCACATTTTTCAAACAATTAGGACTTGTGTTTGCCAATTTGTTAAGTTTCGTATAGCAATTTTCAACAAAAACAAAAAAAAAAAAACAGGCAATGATATCCATGAACTCTTAAAGAACACCATATTAGAATTGATGTTGTGTTAAATTGATGTCTTTTTCGCATTGACAGACGATGTCGCCGTCGGCAAACAGTATATGGACGATTTTATTGTATTGTAGGCCGTTGTAGTACAATACGTTGATCATATTCGACTTTATGGGCGTCATTCTTTATTTATTGATAAAAACTATCTCGTAGAAAGTAAATAGCGCGCTAAGTGGTAAAGTGTTAAAGCTTGCACTCTTATACTTTGGCATTTGTTTGGTAAAAAGTTGGGAAGCTTTGACTCATTAGGCGCTGCACTCTTGAACAACGAATTGTAGTTGTAAAAATTTACATCAACATGATGAAAATTGTTCACCATCAAATCTTAATGATAACTTGTTTAAATTTTACTGCATGCAATTTCTCAATTAAGCGATATCAATTGGCCTAAAGGGCTATCAAATTGCCTGCCGACTTGCTGGAGACCCTATTTCTCATATTTAGGATATTAGGAACAGTGTATTTAAAAAAAAATGCCCCTTTTTACTATCAAGTCTATTAACAGTGATTAAAAATACTTTTTGAGCACATATGTACGTCTCGTCACCCTCAACACAACAAACAACACACATATTTAAAACACTTTTGAATGAAAATAGATAGTTCCATAAAACAAGTTTAGGAAAACTTGAACGTTTCCAACAAAAAATTTGTTCGGTTGCTCATTATATCACAGATAACAGATGGATGTCACTCTAAAAATAAATTTCTATTTTTAATGGAGGTCAATGGAACTTAAAATAATGACAATGATGTGGAGGGTGAGTTTGTGGAGATTTAAAAAAAAAAAAGTTCAACGGTTCGTTGATTCGACACCTTCATTGAAATGCATGCGAGCATTTTATCCGCACCGTTGTATTTTTATTTTGTTTTTCTTTTCCTACTGATACATTTTTATTTTTTCTCATTTTTACGTACCTGCATACATGTGCATGTATGTATGTGTGTTTTGTATCCGCTTTTTTTTTATTTCTAATTACTTGACTTCTAGTTTAGGCAGACTTTCTCGAGCTGAATGAAGCCTGTTGATTGACTCGAAATTTGTATGAAAATTTTTGAAGAAAAATATTTTAGTAATGGAATGTGCACTAAAATGAAAAACCATAACAATAATTCAAATGGTGGATGTTCTTGTGATATTTTAAACAATGATTTATTTCAAAGGGGAACTGTTATTCTTTACAGTTGTTAATTGTTTTGGGTGTTTGTTCCTTCAAACCAAGAACAATTTTTGTAATAAAATTGTAGTGATTACCAATTTTGAAGAAGAGTTAGTTATTGGCCAGGGAACATAACATGGCTCTTTTCGTCTGCCACAATGATCATCGGCAGCCAAAATGTTTCGAACTCAGGTCATCATAGCTAGATCGCAAGCTAGTTGTTAGTAGCAGCTTTTAGCCATCTTACTGTAACTTGCATCTGAGGATTTCATTAATCAACTTTTAGTTTTATCACCTTTTTGTGTATGTGCACTTTTGATATTTTAGTTGCAACAAGAAAGCTTAATTATACGAAATTTCTCACGCCTGAGTTTTATGTTTTGTGGCAGAAAAAGCCAACACAATAATTGCTTATAATTTCATTTCATTACTAATAAAATTTAACAAATTTCCTATATTACATACATACATATGTACATCTTTTCTACACTCTAAAATTCACAAAGTCAATTTAATTAAAGAAATTAATTTTAGATTTTAATGAGATTTTATATAGTACATATGTATGTATGTATTTTCAGTTTCGTATTTGGGGTGATGTTTGTGAATGTTTTTGTTGCTATCCCAATAGAATAATGATCAAACCATTTTCATTAAAAACAAGAAGCGTGCGCATCCCAATTTTGCTGGCATGTATGCATGTACATACATATGTATGTATTTTCGTTTGATTCATTTCAATTTAAGTGTTGATTAGTTTTTGATCTGCAGGCAACGCAAATATTTATCACAATTTGTACTCTTTTTATATAAACACAAGATCTGAAATGACAAACATTTTATTATTTTATGGGTTCTTAAATTAACAAATTAATCAAAAATCATCATAAACATCAATTGATCGAATGCACAACACACTCAAAAATTCTTTTATAGAAAACCCGAAAAATTTTTTCTAAAACTCAAATAAAAAGGGTAACTACATACATATGTATGTATGTATATAATAATAAATATTTGAAGAGGGGAGAAATCAATCAATTTTAATCAATGTTTAATTGTATTAAATTATAATTTGAATTTCAAACAATTGTTAACATTAAATGTAAAGTTTACTCTTTATGCACACAATTCTGCTAAGTAATTACTCTTTACTAAGAGTAATTACTATGTATACATATGTATATGTATGTATGTATATCTTGGCGATTCTCTCTTTTGTTAGTTTGACATTGTTTAATGTTAAATGACGTTGCCTGCTGCACGTTTTCGCTTGCAAACTTGTTGCTTTCTTGAATGATGACGAAAATTTTAAATCATTTAATGTAAGAAAAAAACATATGGCTGTAATTTCGCCACTCAGATTTCAAGTTACAGTTTGTGGTTTAA
The DNA here is from genome assembly GCA_963662145.1 of Sturmia bella. Classification (NCBI taxonomy): domain Eukaryota; kingdom Metazoa; phylum Arthropoda; class Insecta; order Diptera; family Tachinidae; genus Sturmia; species Sturmia bella. Next base: position 3,323,701 of record OY759171.1, on the reverse strand, counting down.
ATTCATCATCACATACGAGTAGGCATGAATGTGTGTGTGTCAAATATACATACATACATACATACAAAGGAATCATTTGTATACTCTAAAAAGTTTGCAGTGAGCTATGAATTAGTTGAAAACAGCTATAAATTAATGTGCATGCATATCGCACTGAGTATTTTAGTACAAATACGATGTGCATTAGAGTAGTTCTAGAAAAAAAAAAAAAATAACCGTTCACGCACTAGACTTAAAAATTAGTTGACTGGTCCGCTTCGCAAATAATGTCCTATATTGATGTTAAACAAAACAAAAAAATCAAATATTAAATACTTACATATAACTTAGGGCCTTTTATACTAACCAGCTCCTGGGTCAAATGTATTATCAATCCCTCCTCAATAATTTTTTCTTTTTTCGAACTCAGCGATGCCGTACCATCAATGCTTAGAAGAGGTTATGTTAAGTTAATTAGAGGGGTTTGTTTACACCTGTCTTGCAACTTGCACTTAAGGCGGTTTGTGCGTTTCGTGAAACTCCCATAAAAAATAAGAAAACTGGAGTTCTGACGCCTCAAAAGCGATTTGTTGGATATGTCGATGGTACAATATCCACACATATATGTGCTTACAAATCGAACAACTCTATAATATATATACTTACTTGGTTAAAAAAGTGTCCTTTTTAGCGTTTTTTGTTTTATCTATTTACATGGCATTCAGTTAAAGCAGTAATTTATGGCCAGATACCAGAATATTCACATTTCATTTCAACAAAAAATCGGCCGTGTAGTCGATAAGCCTGATTGGTGCGAGTTGTTCTTCTAAAGGTGGAAATATTCTACAAAAGTTCTTCATTTAACAAAGAGGTATCGCTGGTCTCATGTAAAAAGGCCCTAATTTGCATTTTTTAATATCGAGTTTTTGCATATTTTGATTAGTAAACCTGAGATTGAAAAATATATGAGTTAGAGCTGTTCTACATGAGACGAACGATATGCAACATTGGTGCAAGCACTGTCTGCAGGGCATGAAAACTTGGTAGTACTGCCTTCCACTTACTGCCTATAAAATGTTAATTGTTGCTCCTTGCATTCATTACTGATAATATTCTCGTATAACTCTTACTATAATTTTTACAAATTATTTTTTTACAAATTATTTTATTTCAACATTATACCAACCGCACAAACAATTGAAAGAAAATTAATGCTCTGTGTGTTTGCGTGTTTGAAGTCTGTTTTTATTTAAAAATTTATTTCTTAAAATAAGGCAAAACATAAATTATTTGTAGATTTTTATACATTTATTTACCAAAACATAAAATTTGCTTAACTTAAAAAACATAGACGGCGCTGTTGTTGAAACAAATTTGGGATTCAAAAATAATTTTTTTTTTTCGTGGTATGTATGTATGTATATGAAATAGTTTACATACATATGTATGTATATGTATGTAATTTTTGCATTTTCTTTCTTCAAATTAGTTTTGTTTTTAATACACAATTAATTATACATAAGTAGAGCACATGTTCACCACCCACCAAACAAAATGTTCCGATTTTACAAAGAATTCGTTATGACCAGCCGGCAATATCTTTCGATTGCAGCATCGAAATATTACCGGACTCGTAGCGAATTGTGTACGAAAGGTACACAAAGAGCAGTAACGAAATAAATCGCTACGATATATAAAAGTTGTACCCACACACTACCGAATAGTCTAATACTATACTTACATCTAGGCAAAATCTAGCATTTTTGCATTGAAATCTTCAACAAAATTTTTGTCGTTTTATGATGTCCTGCAAGATTTCATAAATTTTTCTGAGTAAATTTGTTCACGTGGTGAGTAGACCATGTTTAAGTGTATGTTTCTATTACAGAGCAGTATTTTTAAGTACTTTATGAACAAAATAATAGTAGCATCACTGGCTATTAAGTATGTAGATTTGAGGAGATTTTTCAAAATCAAGTTTGATAGTGGATTTGCATTTCGTAGGAGAAATCTCATAAAAATTAGCTAACTTGGCTTGATTTCACAACAATTAAAATTTTTCGTTTGGTGGGGAGGTATGGCCAATATTTTTGAGGTGTGTATGAGTAAAGTATTTAGCAATACACATCCCAGTTGGTGAAAAGCGTGACATCGGCTATTAATAAAGCCCGTATGGCACTACAATTTTTCTTGCATTAATTTCTACTGCATTGATAAGAAAGAATTGGCAATTGCTAGAAAGAACCAAATGTACAAAATGTAAACGATAGAAAAAATACAAACAAAACACAATTTTATTTCTTTTTGTTTGTGCTTTTTAAGTGTTGTACTCTTTTTATTCACAAGAAAACGCTAAAAGATTTAAAAAAACGAAGCTTAAAATGTTAAACTTGTGCAAAAGCCGCCGATTCTGCAAAATTTCAAATTTAAAGTTTGGAATGTCAATTTTAAGTTAAAAAATCTTAAATTTGTTTTGCAATATCTTCTTTTATTGTCGATAACACCGGTAAATCGTTGACACTCTTCGCTATTACACTATATCAGCACTCTTCTTTAAAACTTGAACAATACATGAAAAATGTAGTGTCACATGGGCTTTAACCAAGTTTAAATAACAAACCCCAATTTACATACATATATTTTAATTAAATATTTATTTAAAATTTAATTAAAATTTTTATAAAAATAATTCGATTTGTAATTATACAGTGAATATAGAGAAAAACAAAGTTTTTATGAATAGAATTAAAAGTTAATTCAAATCCAAAAATTAAAAACAATTAAAAATTTCACTAATATTATTAAATTTTTAATTGGAAAAAACAAATTAAATTTAATCAGCAGAGCAAATTTCTTTACTGGTCAAAAAATAAGCAACTTTTTTAATTGAAATAAATTTTTATTTTTTTCTGTGTATGAAATATTTGAATAACGGTACTGAAATAGCACAGCATGGAGTAAAAACTATACTGTTTTTGAAAGAATTTCCATTTAGTGGACATTGTACACCAAGTTATTCATTCCCGAGTTGCAGCACTTTAATGGGTGCATCCATATCCAAGTAATGCTGTCAAAAGCCAGCTTTAGAAATATAAAAAAATTAAAAATTTTTCTGTAGAGGAATTGGCAATACAACTTCTCTAATTCGATTTCTGATAAAGACCAAAACCGCAGTTAGTTTTCTGCTCATTTAGACTGATTTTGTTTTTGAAGACATAGCCAACTGGGATTTGCACAATGAATGTATGTACATACATAAATATGTATATTTGGTTTTATTTTATACATAATTGCATGTCTCAAAATATTTTCGATATTAGTAAAACATGTTTGTTATTTTTGTCTTTGTCTTTAGACTACATAAATAATTGCATTTATAATTTGAAATGAGAAATCAAAAAAAAAAAATTGTTGCTCCAAACAATCTTTAAAATAAACACTTAAAGTAAATATTTATCTGTTTAAAATGTGTATATATACGTGTTTTATATAGTTTATGCATGTATGTACGTATAAGAGTATATAATATTTTGTGTATATAATAATCATACTTTGATAGATTAAAAAAAAACAGTCATACTCAAATTTAGTTTGATAAACATTAAAATGAATTATTTTTGCATAAATATTCTTGCTAAAATATAATGTGATGAGCCACTTTTTTTTTTTTTTTTGTTAATGTAAGTATATTTATATAAGTAAATAATATTACAATTTTACATAAATCCATAAATTTCTATTTTCTATTAACATTTACATACATATATATTATTTTTTGTGATATTTTCAGTGTATTTCTTAAGATATTTTTCTAAATATTTACATACAACGGTTTTCTGTTTTAATAATTTAGCATTTAAAATTTTAAACAAATATACACACATTTCGATTTATCAGAGGTTGAATTGATTCACCTCAATCGAATAATTAAATGCGCAAAAATAACTACAATAAATACATTTTAATGGCCTTATATTTGTGAATATTAAGCTCTGATCTGACAAAAACGTATTGTATAAAATTTGTGAAACTAAATCATTGACCTGTATATAATGAATTATATCCAGCGTTGCTAAAATAATGATAGATCTCTACGCCAACATTTTTCCTCAAGCATGTTGGTCGTCAAATTAGCGCTGTGCGTTTCAAATGTTTAGAACAAACTTCTTTACTTAACTTTTTCGTTAGATATTTTGGTTTTGTTAATATTTTTGTTTACATAGCTAATAATAACATAATACTCCTAAAATAATAAAAGCCAACTTTCGCATTAGATTTATATTGAAATGGTTACGAAACATTTGAGCACTAAGACGCAAAAAAATATTTATGGTTTAATTATGAAAATAAAACTTGATTTTTAAATCACCTTGCGTAAAAACGTTAATTAGTTAGTTACGAATCAAGAATTCTGTGTCAATAGTCTCCTCAATTATCGTCTTTTCTAGCTGTCAGGGAAAAAAAGGTTACCAGGTTATTCGAAAAGTGCTTTTGGAACATAACGGCCTTGTGCACAATAGGCAGCCAGTTGTTAATTATCGATTTGCTAAGCTTTCTGTGTTTAATTTTTCATAGCAGGAAGTTAGTTGCTCAATATTTTTATTATGCAAAATGTCGTATGTATTTTACAATGTGCCTGTCAGATTTACCTTTGTAAAAACACAAAAATAACACATACGTTCGTAAGCATTTGTAGTGGAAACGTTTTCAAATAGAGCGTGTAAAATACATGAATTGTAAAATGGGCCTTAATGCGTCAGCTGTTTTGAAGGCAAAACAAATCTTTGAAAATTTTTAAAAATAAACATAAAGAGATTTTGTGAATTGTTAAAAATTATGTGAGGTGGAACTAAAAGCTGTAAACCCATTGTAGATGAACTGGAAGTGGAAGGAACAAAAATTTTAAAAGTACTTTAAGCAATCGGCTTTTTCATGTTATGTCAGCTTTGTTTTATATTAGGTGAAACGTAGTGAGGGGCACAGAGTGTTTCCAAATGCATTTCTTTTTACATTCACGTGCTAAGTCTTTAAAATTTTGTTGGTAAAAACGATAAATGTACATTTTGTCTCCACAACACAAAAACGCTACTTGTCTGCAAAGTTTGTATAGGAATCATAAATCTGACATAATATCAAATATTTGCCTATCAGCAGAAAGCTCATAGCCGAATGAATTATATGTATGTATATGGATGTATCACGCGTGGGTTTTGAAATTAGTGCTATTGCAATATTATCGCAGCATTGTTTTTATAATGTATATAGAAAACCATATCCTGATATGAACTACCGAAAAGCATACACATACACATTCACAGGTATCAGAAACGGTTTTGTGTTTTAAAAATTATGCTAAGATTTTTTTGGAAAATTATATTAAAAATCTGATTAAAATACAGCAAGCACAAAAATGTCCACTCCACTTTCTGATTTTTTGAAAAATTTGCTCTCACCGTTAGATATAAAATAAGATATTGACTACGTTCTTTCTGCCAACGTTCTCTTAGTTGAGATAAATTGTAGATATTATGTAAAAAATATATTTTGTTTGTTTTTCTGAAGAAATTTCTTGTGACATGACACCTGCTTGTGTTGTGGCAACATCGCTTTGTGCTCTTAAGCGGTAGTCACAGTTTTACTTTTATGGTTAAAATGCAAACAAAGTTTTGTTCCATCATCAATGAAAACTTTTGTTGAATTTAAGCTGCAACTATTGTTCAAACGGAATTGCACTAATAGAACAGAGTTGCCAAACTCGATAATTGCGCCGGATCACGAACACCACCAATATGAAAAAAAAAATTACTCTATTACTCTAAAACTTTAGCACACAAAATAGACGACAGACTTCCTTAAGTAGCTGTATTGTATATATTTATGTATATTAAAGTAAATAAATAATTGTTTACCAATTCAGTAAGATTTCCATAAATGCATTTACATCAATTGCACGTTAGATAAATATATAATTTTCCAATTAAAGAATTTGACACAAGTTAATCATCTTATAAAAAAGAGCAGTTAACTTTCTGAGGCTGAGGTATTAATAAAAATTTTGCCGATACTGCGTGCAGTGGAGATTTGAGCAGATTTGCCCACAAAAAGGTTTGTCAGTTTCCATTTTCTTTTGTGCAGTGGCAATATTTTAAAAGCTTAAACCTCATTTTTTCAGACAAATTAAATAGTACACTTATATCTAAAGACAAATTTTGACATTTCGTTATATCCAAATTTTCAAATAGAATTACAAAAATAAATAAAATACTTTCTGGGGGCAAATGCTTTTAGTTTTTTGTTTATACATATCTATGTATATAATAATCACATAAATATAGTATATCGAATAATTTATGTATCTTACATTTTTTTTTTTTTTTTTTTGTAAACTTTCGCAAAACTTTGTTTCTACGACAATGTGTGTTCAATAATGGTTCTTTCTTAAACACCAGCCTGGAGAAGAAATTTATTAAAAATATGATTGCAGAAAGCAAAAAAAAAAAACTTTAAAAGTATGATTCAGGTTTGTAGGATGTTGAAGGCTTAATAATGGATCTTTTCTTTTTGGCCACCATAAAGCGCTTGTTGTTATAACCTGGAAGCAAAATAAAAATAATAATCTAAATTTATAAACATTACGAAATTAAACTCACGATTTGCATTTGCATTTAGAGGAAATCCCTCATTATATTTGTTTTCTCGTTCCCTTTGTATTTCTTTGGGTATATCATATTTGCTCATGGCATCCATGTTTAAAGGCATGCCATAATAATCCACCATAGACTGGGGCTCGTACCAGCCATTGTTGTTGTTGTAGTCCAAATTTTCCTCCACTTGAGGCATTGAGGGATAATCATAAACATTGCTGGCTGTATTGTAGTTGTTATTGAGACTATAAGTTTTGGGTACATAGTTTTCAGAGGGATAAGTGTAGCCAGCATCATTATCGGTATCCTTGCGTGCCCGTTCACCTGCTTCTACTAAGGCCACCAAGGCCAGCATATCGGCTGGAGTAAGTTTTGTGTCACGTTTCAATCTAGAGAAGGAAAATTTCAATTTACTTTTCATTCGTTATCGAGATATCGAACAAAAATAAAACATTTCAAAATATTATTACAGCACCATTGGTATGAAATCGACAAAATTTTCTATTATTTTGCAAACAGTGCAATATTCATTTAAACAAAAGCCCCCTTCGCCATTTTGTGCAAATGGTGTTGTATTATTGCTCTTGCAAAAAAAAAAAGGTGCTAACAAGTCTTGCTAACGAAGACTTTTATTATTCATCAGCCATATTAGAAGTTTGAAAAAAAAATTAAGCTGAATTCACACATACACGAACCTCATATCGGGAAATCTATTTGCCAACTGATTGAAAATCTTGTAGGCCCTCTTATTGCGATCCGTGTCCAAAGCAGAGCGACGACCACTGTTATAAGGTAGCGGAACTGCTTCTAAATATGATTCAGAGTTCAGAATATTTTGTAAATTGTCATAAGCTTTATTCCGGTACGAGGAGGAAGCTGCAAGTAAGAAAAATATATAAAAATTTCCAGAAACAAACAGGAGCATGGAAAAAATTACTCTTTGAAATGGGAGCGTAATCATCAATGTCACTGTAAACAACATTACCGGGATCCAATTCATCTCCCCATGTTCCCTGAGGCACATCATTGCCAACGGCTGGTATGGCATCGTAGCTGCCAAACGGTAAACTGTTGTAATAAGCGCCTGAATTATAAGCACCATTATTGTATTCTGCGGACCCCCAACCCGAATTGGCAGGCGATGGGGCGCTGCTGCGATATGGGAATTGCTGATTATTTATACCACGTTTATTAATAGATGATGACGTTTGTTCATCATCTTCTGTGTCAGCATACAGTTTATGTTGTTTCCTTAACTGTTCAAGTTCATGCTGATTGGCGGCCACTGCGGCTGCTTCCACAGCGGCCGCAGTTAAACCGGCTGCAATGGCTGAGCTGATTAAATCGTTATTTTTCTCCATCGCATTGTTATTGTAATTTAATTCATTTGCATTAAATTTTTGTTGTTGTTGTTGTAATTGCGGAATCATTGTTTTGGGCTTGGGAGGTGCTGTGTAGGAAGCTGGCACAATTTCGGGGCTTGATTTCTTGTTCATGGTGGCAGCATCGTTCTTGTTGCCACCACTAGAACGTTTAACTATAATCAAATGAAAGAGAATGAGAAAGAGAGTGAGAGTGAAAGTGAAGGGCAATTGTCTTTGGAGTGCATACTTTAAAATGGAAATCAAAATTCTCTAAACGCGAACAAATTCTGTTTTTATTTTATTTGCGTTCCGCTTTAATGTTGTCATTCGTCAATCGAATGAAGAATTTAAAACCTCTAGGGGAGAATTCTAAATTATTAATATGTTTAAATGATTATTCCTATAAATTACTATTTTCATTTATTTTTAATTTAATTTAATTTAATTTAATTATACATAAATATTATTTTTTTTTTATTAACAAACACAAAACTGCGAAGCTTCTTGCTTGTCTGCGGAAACACCCAGAGCCTTCGGCAGGAATCGAACCTGCGACCTCGGGGACGACTCTTAGTAGGCCACTCTACCAATTCATCCATCGAGTTATAATTAAATTTAAATAAATAAAAATGGTAATTTATAAGAATAATCATTTAAACATATTAATAATTAAAAATTAGTAAAGGTTTCCTCCTCAACCTGACCCATTTTTGAAAGTTTCCGTCAGAACAAAATTTAAAAATTATTTTGATTATATACATACATACATACCTACATACATACATACATACATACATACATATAAAAACAAAGTAGTTGTCTGAGATACGAGGAGGAAGCTTCAAGTAAGAGCAACTACTACTATCATAGTATTAGTCTGGCCGATTACATGATCTTCGAACTAGGAGCCGATTTGCAAAATGTTTTCTTCTATTTAATTTTTCAGAAATAAGAATTTGAAAAGCTAATAGTGCAAAAAACAATGTGCATTAAAGTACATCAATATTTTTAGTGACCAAAAGTGTAGAAAATTATCCAGATTATGAATGTTGTTAAAGCATGAGTTAAAGGCTAGTCAAGTAACCAATCAATCTTTTTCCTGGTAGCAAGTGGTGGTGTAACTGATCAAGTAATAAAAACACACTTTTTTTGTCGCTACTTTCTGCTCTGATTATTTGGCTTGGGCTTCAAGCTAAAGACAAAATCGCGTAACTTATGGAATACGGAACATAAAAAGTGGCTGTATGATATGCCCAAGCCACCGAATGCAAGCGAGACGGTTTGGTTATAAAGTGTTAAATGGGGAGCGCAACGCATCAGGGTAGTGACCACTCTCATGAGTGTTTCATACTGTTGCTAACCAATAGTTTGAAACCAACATAAAATTATATTATTTTCCAGCCCAACAAAACTGTTTTAACTTTGAGGTTAACGACAAACAAATAAAAAAAGCATACAAAAAGATGGCTATAGACTCTTTACATGCTTCCAGTTATTTACATTATAATCCAATAACCACAATTTTCAATAAGATCCTGCGGTTCTTTCATACAACATACACACTTGCCACAAGAAAAAAGAAAAAGGCAAAGTCACTTGTTCTAGTTTCTTCCAACTGTGAGGCAGAAAAAGGAAGAAGCCTGTAATGTTTTTTTTCCAGCGAATTCCCCCACAAATTTTAGTACTTTTTTATGTACATATTTATGAGTGCTTAAACGCATTTGAATATTTGTATAAAATTTCTAATAACTGTGCAAATTTGCGCGTGTTTCAAATAAAAATGTCTGCAGTAGCAGCAACAAGTAGAGTGAAAAGCGACTTCAGTTCAAACGAGTTGTATGTTTAATTCAAAATTTTATACTTTCTCTTATGGGATTCTTTAAATTCCTTTTAATTATTTGCCAATAAAAGTTCGATTGACTTTAACTTTTATGAATGGTCTACACGTACACGTGCAAGTGCTCCTACCTACTCTTTATGTACATTGCAGAGTGCCTGTCAAATTTTCCAATGCAAAATGGTGTGGAAAAGAATGTGTATATAGTAAATATATGCACATGTATACACATTCTATACAATCTGTTTATTTATTGAGAGAACTAGTGATTGTGGATTAATCTGTGTCTATAATCAACCTGATTACGGACGCCGAAGACGTATTAGTCTTTGGTATCACGAAAAAGCTTATCGGTTTTGGGTTCCGGTCTTAGGCATTTAAGGCAGTGGTTTCGGTCAAAATCGAGCAGCGATTAATTCCACTTAATTTCACTCAATGGTAATAAAGAATTTTGTTTGTCATTTAACCAGAAAAAACTAGATTTATGCCCTTGAATGCAAAATGTCTCTTCAAAATCTCTGTTGGCTTTTGTGCAAATCATATGTATGTATGTGCTTCTTCGTGTCTACGTACATATAGCATTATATTTTGTTTAATAATAACACTTTTTCATTGAATCAACTCAATCTAATAAATAAACTAGTGCCCATTCAATTTGGCTTCTATTCGCGCACCCGCAACTGATCAAGTTAACGATTTAAATTACTTTCAATTAATAATTTAATGCAATGCTTTTCTAATTACTTGGTTAAATGGAAATCTTTCTTACCTCCTTCGTTTTATAGCGAATTCCGTTAATTTGGTTGTCATAATCTCTGTTTTCTTTGCCTTAAAGAAAATGTCAGTGGGCATTTGCCGTTTTCCCGTCTTTTTAAGTGGGTGTTTCTTTAATGATTTATACATACATACTATGTATGCATGTACAAACATACATACATATGTATTTAATAAATTAATTTTAAAAGCAACAAGGGAAACGATTGGAAAATATTATCCTGCTTTTGAATTAACAGCTTCAACAGGTTGCAAAGCGTGTGTACGTACGTTGCAGTACAAGGAAAAACAATTGAATTATCCGCATTTCTATTTTGTGTTAATTTTTTTTTTTTTTTTGTAATTGAAAATGTAAACATGGTGCTAAGAAATCAATTATTTCCCTCTTCTCTTTCGTTTTTGTAGTTCGAATAGTGCGCAATTAGTCAAAGATTTACTAAATAAGATTTCTAATCTGTTTTTCTCGTTGACATTGTTGCTCAGCAACGTTTTATTAATCCGGAAAAATGAGGATGCGTTGATGAGTAAGAGCTTAAGGCAAAATATTCTTTAATTGGCAAATCCATCATTGAAAACGTAATGCAAAACATAAGTTTCAAGATTTTTATTTCACCATGACTAATGCGTGGCCGCATTTGAGATAAAATTAATTACGACGTAGAAAAGAAGAAGACATCTTTTCAGTTGTGTTTTTTTGCACCTAAAAATTGTTTGTATTATAATAATTTTTTTTTGTGAAGTTTTGCGATTTCATTTAAGAAAAGCACTCTCACGTACTTAATTTTAATTCTAAATCACACTCACACATATGTATATAGTATGTCACGACATTTGCACCTCAATCACGCATCTCCATTTGATCTTCTTTTTATGTTGGATTGTCATACAATTTAGTTATTACTCTTGCAAATAGAGCAACCCCAGTTTTTCGCTCTCCTGCATATGTTTATGCTCTCTTGCATAAACATATGTATGTTTGAAAATTAAAAACAATTTAATTTAACAAAATATATTATAGTAAAAACTGCGAAATCTGAGCAGTGGATAGCAAAAGTTATTTTTGAAACAAGAATAACTGCTCACAGCTTCGAAAAAAAAAATGCAAACTTCAGGTGCCAAGAACATATGTGCATACAAAGATGCCAGAAAGGGGAAAACGTTAACCCCAACTAAAATAAGTTTTGTATGTAATGGTTTTTGAGAACCCCGTTACTTTGGAAAAGTTCCAAACTACTGGTATTGCACTTCTTTTTGCTGGTTCATGTTTTTCCACGTGCACCTTTTTTACACATTCGCAGAATTTAAGCTTGTAGAAATGTGATTCACAAATTATTATTTTTCCACAAGACAAAGTTTACATTAGGTCGGGTCGATTTGTATGGACAAAAATTTCTCAAATTGTGCCATCGATTTTTCGAAAGCTTTTGGCATGAGGAAAAAAAAGTTCCACTAGGATATATAAAAAAAACCTATTCCGATTTTAAATTTTTGTGTGTTTTTGTTTTTGGGAGTCCCCCAAAAGAGACGTGGTACGGTGTCGGTGTGAAAAATATTCATACATTTGACTCCCCTATAGAGCAGCCTGGGTCAAGTTAGTGTGATGGAAACTAATCAATCCCATTATTCTCTCTTAAATTCTGTTCAACATTCTTTCGAAGACACCGGCCCCTTACCACGCCTGCTTAGGAATGCTCTCATACAAAAATTAAAAAAAAAAAAAATTGAAAACCGCAGGCCTCGATATGATGTCTCTGATATGTTGTAGTAGAACTACCTCGATGACACAACCACTATTGCTTAATCGCCCCCACCCTAATGTACATACACATCATTTTTTGCTGAAAACGGAAATTGTTTTCCAGTTGTTACTTGTTCGTAGAGACAGACCTTGCTGCTGCTCTTGTTGTTTTTGAACAACTTCTCCTCAGGCGTGTTTGTGTGTTTTTACTATTCTTTGGCTTCCTAATGGAAACTTTTCTGAAAAGAGTTTTCATGCTGTTCAGTTTAGTGCTTTTTTCATCAGCAACTTAAACAACTTCCTGCAATTTTTTTGTCATTATAATTCAATTGATTAACGATGCCGTTGTCGTTTTATGTACATATGCAGAAGGGAAAGATAGAGGTGAAATAAAAGTTGCGATCATAAAGTGATGGCGGCAAAAACATATGGACATATAAAACAGAATTGAAGTATATTTTTTTAATGACACTTGATAGAACAGAAAATTGCATCACTTTTAGAGCATTTCGATTCTTTGCTAATCTCAACGATCTCTTGTTAAAGGTAAGCTTGCACAAAAGCACTGAAAACAAAAAGAACATTTTAAAATTTGTTATTGTTTTGCATGTGTTTAAGGGAGAAGAAAGTGATGTCGGGTGACGTCGTGAAACTGACGAGTTTTCACGTAGTTTTATTTCGAAAATAAGTTAGTTCTCTTCAGACCTTGTAGCAAATAATAATGAAATTTATTAAAATGAATAATTTTAATGCAAACTCTTTCTAGTGTTTTCATTCCAAATTGAAAAACCAGAGTAGTTCTTCGTTTCACTTTTTTTTAGCAACTTTCACACAACGAAGAAAATATTAAAAAGTATAAATAGAAGTGCGCTGGTTTTTATATTTAAATTTTTGCTGGATGATTTGGCTTTATAAACTCTCATTATTTGCTTACAAATAGTAGAATATAAAATAAAATAATTGAAAATTTGTTCAAGTCCACGGACGAGTGAGTGACACTATTTTTTTAATTTAACAGAATCATTTAAATTTACTTTTTAATAGGGGAAGCCCTTCTCAAATTATGCTGGTATATACGATGATAGTGCCTTCAGTGTTGGTACAACGATATACATACATACATATCTCAAAGACTAGAAGTGCCTACAAATTCCCGTTGCCTTGTGTTGCTCTCACCAAAATTATCGATTGATTTGCAGATATTTCAACAAGCTCTTATTCACTCATTAGTATCTGTGAAACAGTAACTTGTTGTTTATGGAGTTTTTCTTTTCTAAATCTAAGAGATAAGATATGTATGTATGTAAGTAATAAACAACAGATAGCAATAGTAATTAAAACAAATCAATAAATTGATAATATGGGTTCTAATATAGTGTATCTGACGCTAGTTTATTGTCCACAAAGATAACATATAAAAACACTTCTATCAAATATTTCCTTTGCACGTATGCATATATACATATGTATGCGTATAAAATTGCAAAATGATCTCCAAAAGTAAAGTTGAAGACATATTGACATACCGTCTTCACGTGCTTCACGTCCACCAACATCTAATTAATTTTTATGTTTGCTGCTATTGTATCAGTGATGACAACGCTTTCAAGCGTAGCGCCAGTCCCAGCTATTTTGAAAACATTAAATTAACTTTATAGCTGAGTTTTATGATTTACAGAATTGAGAAAGATTTTTTTTTTTTTTTTTTTTTAGTAAAATTGTAGTGACCAACATTTTAACTCCACTTTTCTTATCTTCCCTATGAATGTTGATCACTCCGACTTTACCAAAAAAAAAAAAAAAAACTTTCCGACTAAAGCCCGTTAAAGTAATTAATTAACAATTGTAAATCATAGGGTTTGAATATATTATTCGAATTTTATTTTATAATATCTATTTAGTTTTTTTGTTAGAGACTGCTTGCTGTCTCTAACAATTTTAGATTTTTCAATTGCAAAGTGTTGGCGTCGCGATGCCACGTTTGGATATGCTCTATACAAATTGTATTTCAAAAATTTTCAATCTGTCTTTGTTGCTGCTGGACATTTCAGAAATGGACTGAGTTTATGCATTGGTCCAGCATACAGTGTTATGTATGCAAGTGTTTGAACTTTAGAATTGGCAGCGGGAGTTGTTAAATCATTTCTGATGCTAAAATTTCTTTATTACCACTTTGCTCAATTTGTTTCGATTTTATGCAGACCGTTTTATATTAACAAAACCTGATAGAAAGTGTATTTAAGAGACTTATACAGAAAAATAGTTTAGGGTCTATTAAAATGTTTAACTAAAATGTTTTGGGTGCTGATGAGCTGAGCGTTGTGGTGGACGTGCAACAGCCATGGTAGGTCTTCAACTTTACTTTTATTGTCTTCTTTAAAATACATTGATCACTGCAATTTTATAAAAGGTAATAAATCTTTTTCAATTTTCAAGTAGAAAATCAAACTCAAGCCGAAAAAAATTGCTAACAATTCTGTAATTTAGAACTGTTCGACTAACTTTATTAAAATTAACAATTTTTTGTTTGGTTTCATATTACAAAAGTAGTTGTAAATATTTCAAAAATTTAGGTAATACTTTAAATGAAACATTTCAAAGTTGTTAAATCCAATGAAATAGTCAAACATTTGAATAAATCCGAACGTTTTCTCAGCAACGTCTTATGGGACTCAGAACTTCCACTAACGTACTCTGTATGATTGATCACTACAGAAACTTGAAAATTTCTCTATAACATTTCCTGCCTTTTAAATTGAGTCATCATGCCAGGGTGCTTTTAATGTGCAAGCAGCAACTTGAGAAAAGCAAATTCTGTAACACCAACAATTGTCTGTGTATATTTAAATAGACAAAAGCAAAACTTTGCCCACCGATTTTATTTATTATTTTACCCATTAAAAACGTGGTAAAGTAAAATATTTTTTTTTTTTAACAAACACAAAACTACGAAGCCTTTTGCTTGTCTGCAGAAACACCCAGAGCCTTCGGTAGGAATCGAACCTGCGACCTCGGAGACTCTTGGCAGAGCACTCTACCAATTCATCCATCGAGGCACTCTATCGTATTGAATACTTAAAAATTTGCCCGTTTTCCCAGAAATTTTCAAATTTTGTGTCGACCCCAAACCCCATTTGTTGTGACTGATACTTGTTTATATTTACATATTTTCTTCACTATATTATTGATTCCGCCCAACTTTAGTGCTTTCCCTTGCTTCACCACACTGTGCATAAAATATCCGATACTTTTATTTGTTTTTTTGCGAAAGCCGCAAGCCGCATCCGTAAACCAGAAATCACCCATGTGTCAGGTCTATGTATGCTGCTTGCAACAAAGTTTCATTGAGTTTTTATTATTACAAATAATACATGTTTACTTACAAACACATATTGATATTTGTATGTATTTTCATCATTCGCGAATGGCCATTTGTAAATTTTCGCAAAAAGCAAGTAAAACAATTTTGTTTATTTATTTTTCTAAATTAAATTTGAGCAGTGAAAATAAAAAAAAGTCTCTATTTACTACAGCAAGTAAACAAAATCATTGGAAAAAAAACGCGCAAGTCAAAACAAATAAAATAAAGAATCTGCTTGCACAGAAATCTAAAATCAAATACTCTTCAATAGATTTAAAAAAATGTTTGATGTGTTTATTTCGAATTGTTAAAGTTGAGATTAATGCATGTTTTTATTTCTTTATTTTATACTTTAAAAAGTAAATTTTGCTAAGTGTTAACGTAATACTCGTCGAGTCACATCGAATCCGTTATGACTTAGCCTTTGGCCTTTTCAACGGACAGCTGAATTAAAATTAGACTTGTGTGGAACTCGTCCTTTCGATCGAAACCATTTAAATAACATGGGTGCAATCGCTGGTTCGTGGCAATAACGAAGAAAAGCACGAGTTCGACATAAGTCTTGTTAAAATGCAAGTGTTCTTATGAGCGTTATTGCAATCAGTGCATCATCTCCGTCAACGCGTATTTTGCGTGGGTGAATGTTGGCCAACGTTTAACGAACTTTGAGTGTTTTGACGGGCTTTTTGAACTGTTTTGATTAAATTTTTACACTGTGCAACAGTGCGTCAACGTCAATTGAAAAAGGCGATGGACAACAGAGGACGGCTGGATTCCATATGACTCGGTCCTAACTGTTTATGACTTTTGCCTTCCTATAAGAAGTAGCAGCGTGGTGAACAACGAAGAACTCTAACGATGCAGTCATTTGAAGCAGATTAATCAATCAGTGAGAGTGAGATGCAAAACTCCTAAAGTCAAAACAACAAGCACAAGCCTGAGCGCTCTAAGGTAATTAGCTATAATTGCAATGATGCGAGAGCATCAGGGACTCCTTTTTAGCACCGGTAGACTTCTTCAAAATATAGGCCAGATCAAATAAAAATTTTCTTTTAGAAGCGAGACAAATTAAAATTAAACTAATTTCTCTTGGCATATAGAAGATGCATTACTGCCTTTATAGAAGATAATTTTATTTAGAGAAAAGGAATTTGTGAACGACCCAGTTAAAATGAACAACTCTTCAGCCGTATGAGCCGGGGGTGCTCTTTAAGTTCTACTAATCTTGCTTGAGCATTTCTTACGAACTCAACCAGAAAACCTTAAACAGGTTTTTGGTATTTTTGTTAAGAGCTATTCAAAACGGAAATCGAAATAAAATGCACATGATCTTGAAAATTGCGTACGCCTTAAGACAGAGTTACTATATTAATTAATTGAAAAATCCAATATTTTAATAAAGAAAAATTCGACAACACGTAGCAAGTTAGACAATAAAGTAGTCACATTTAAAACAAATATGCTAAAAAATGCTGGCGTTCAATAAACACATTGTTTAACACATTTTTAAATATGTATGTTAATTAATGTTTGTTTACAAGCACATGTCGTATCAAAACAGTGTGGCCATTAGTTAAAGTTCCGTCATACAATATGTAATTGAATTTTTTCAGTTTCGCGTACATAGAAACATTTTAGGCCCTTTTAAAATGTTTAATTGAGGTTTTTGGTTAATTTATCTAAACAATTTATTGGTTTTGGCAATTTTTCAACTGTTGCAATTAAAATATATATAAATATTTTTTTTTTTAATTTAAAAATTCCTGTCATCAAATCAATACATTTTTTAATTAAGATACATATTAATTATACATTTTAATAGGACCTAATGAATTTTTTCTGTGTAACATTATGTATTAAGTATTTGTATTTAATTGAATTCAAGAGACTCTCACACTACAGATCGTAATCTCAAATGAAATCGAACGTAAATATGTACTCAAAAACTTGAAATTGAGTTTATGGTTGCTTATAGATTTTTATTTCAAACTACTACATATTTAGGCAAAATTATAAAAAAATCCGACTTTATTAAAGAAATTCAAATGGGCTTTATACTTTCCTTTTGTTTTGCTGATTTAAAGCTGATGTTCGACTCTGCTGTAAAAAATAAAAGTGTAGTTGTGACCATTTGCATTAAGGTACACGATGTGTACCTTAATATATCAGATATGTATATACATTAAATTTAAAGTTGAAGTCTCCTACTACATGCTGCGAACAAAATTCTATATGTTGTTTGATGTTAGCGTTTTCGAAAAAAAAATCTGTATTGAAATCGCATATTAAAAAATATTTTGCCCGGACAAAAGTCTTGCGCAGAACACTTGGGGTCAATTCATCTTAAGCTACTCGATTCTTTTGAAATGTTGGGTACAAAATCTCCGCCATTGCATACCGATAGAGCTTATATGCAATGTTATCTCTTCACAAATTTGATAATAAAGTAATCACTTAAGGAAGTATTCTAAAGTGAGTGCCCGACAGACACATTAGTTAACACATTTTGAGACCTGTTAATTAATGTTTATATACAAGCGCTAAGCAAATGTGTTGACATTAAATAAAGTTCTGCCATAAAAAATGTGTAAAGTACTTAATACAGCTGAGCCTCGATTATCAAGCTCGATTGAAAGCAGGCCTACAAGGAATACTCGAAAAATACGCTTAACAGAGTTTATATTAAACCCGTATCGGTAGGAATCCAATGACACTGTTATATGCCTTACTCTTGCTTTCATGTAGTTCCGCGGAAATAATGTTCACCCTGCTAAACAGTCTTCGATATCTTCCTTGTCTTATTTAATTAATATCAATCACAAAAATAATATAGAAAGAACTTGAGCCTGATAAACTTAATATATAAATAATAACCAATCTTTCCGTGAGCTGGTCGTTACTGAAATGCAATCTTTGCTGCGAGATACGAATTTATGAGGGCACATTATTCTAATATCAATCACAGGGCAACACAACATTTTACCCAACATCGTTGATCATCTTTAGGGCATATTAAAAATTAAAAAGAAATTAATTATTCGATTAAAACTTATTGCTGTACAAGTATGGCTGTTAAAGCGGTTACCATAAATCAGTATTGTGCCACGCCGTCAATTCATAAAGGCGTACTTTTATATGTATGTATAATATGTACGTACCAACATGCGCACATACATACATATATATGTACATATGTATGTATTTATTTATCCCACTGTTTGAGTAGATTTTTTATATTCAATTATAGTAATGGCCATATTTCTTGTTGTTGTCGCAAATCATTTCCATAAACAAATTATAATTGCAAAGTATAAAAAAGATGTAATAACGAAATAAAACATATGTTGGAATTGCAAGCATACAAAAGACCCCCTTCGGGGTCTGTTTATACGTTTCGAGAGGTTAAGTCCTTCAAATTATGAAAGTGAAGCATATGTGTTGACAATAACGTACACATTGAATGATAATGTTGATGAAGAGAAGAAATGCTGGGCCATACAAAATGTTTATGCGAAAAAAGTTATTTAGTATCTAATATTAGTATTTTCTCGAGCTAAATGTCCTTTACTATATTTATAATTTTGTATATAGTATATATATATATATAGTGTATATATATAATATAGAAAATTTTTATCATCGTACAGAAAGTAATAAATATATGAATATGAAATAGTTATGTTTTTTCTCTATTACACCTAGTTTTTATTGCACACAACTCCTGTACACCGAACAAAAAAGTATGTGCATAACATAAATTATTTTAAGTGTAATGTAAAATGTGCCTTCCCATAGCCTTTACTTATGTACATATATTCTGCCTAACGTTTTACATCTTGTCTTAGTTTTTGCTTAGTGTAGTTTCCTTCTACAAGCACCAAACAAAAATACCAAAATCGTTTATTAGAATGGTCAAGCCACGAGTTACACTATTTTTTAATAATTAAATTTTAAGCAAACTGTCTAGTATATATTGTTGCAATTATATGAAATTGAAACATAATTCAATTCTAAATCAATATTCAAGTAACTACTGAAGAATTCTAGCAAATGTTACAAATTTTTCAATCAACAATTATGCACAGAAAAGTCTATTCCTCATAAAACTTTTTCACAAAGCGACAATTAATAAAAAGTTAAATAGATACAAACTCAAATTTGAAAGAAAAAAAAACATTTCATTTAAAACTAAACGATCTATTGTGCATGTACATACATATACATATATGTACATAATTATTACCTAAAAAATAGGTATTTCTCCTTTCATGTTTACCAATAACTACATACTATTTAAAACAATGTACAAGTGTGCCTGACCCAGTAATTGACGTCGTCTCGCTCTCTCGCTTCAATACATTTAAACCAACAACAAACGTTTGAGTGTTACTGCTGTTGGTTTGAATGTGTGTCTTTCTGCGAGCAAACGAATCGTATGGAGTTAGTGGCCAAAGTATTCGTAGTAAGTTTAGTATCCCTTTTTAGTATTAAATTTTAAGTTTTCTTATATTTCAATTTGTTTTAATTTTTAGCTCTCCTGCTCTTCTGCAACTTTTTCATTAGTCTTCTATTTTTACTATTTATAGGTATCGCTTCTTTATTGGTTTTTGTAAAATGGAAACAAAAGCTTCATTGTCCTTTGTGTTCTCCAACAACATGCATTCTACATTCTATTTCGTTTACTGTTTACATACACAATGCATACATTCCTATACATATGCATGTATTTTAATAGGCGCCGCTGTGCTGTTGTCTATTTTTAACTCTGGAAAAGCTTATTTTTCTTGTTTGTAAATGTGCATTTAATACTTAGTATTTGAGCTTAGTAGTTAAAGTTGCAAGTTCTGGGTGGAATGGAATTCGAAAAACTCCTACACATTCACAAGATGAAACATGTAGTTTAAGTTTTTCGAAGCATTTGAGTTTTGTGGTTGCATATACGCAAATTCACGCTCATACAGTATCGGAAAAAACGATTCATTGAAAATTACAAAAATTTTATGTTGTTATACATTTTTAAAATAAGTATGTCTCTTGCACACATGCCTATGCCACACACACACAGGAACTCTTGACAGAAAATATTAAATTAAATACACGACACAACATGCATGCAGGCACATATTGGGTATGTCGTTGTTTTTTTTTTTTACTATACTTTGAGATCCCACGGGATGGATCACAGTGTGCAGAAAAAGCATTCCCACATATGTATTTAATTTTTTGTGGCAGAATTTTGAATAGAATGTCGCAAGTCAAAACTTTTGTTACGAATTCTTTACGATATTTCCATAGAATGTCTGAAGCCAAACTTCTGGTTCCGAATTCTTTACAATATTTTGATAGAATGTCGAAAGTAAAATTTGTTACCAAATCTTATATGTAACTTGCTGTTACATATTCCTTAAGAAGCCAAACTTAACAAAAATAATTACCCAATTTAAATTAAATTCTTTAGAAGTTAGATTTCAGGGCAATTTGTTGTAGTTATTGTAATGGCTGTGTAGTTTCGCTAGATGCTCAACAGTCGTGAGGGTTGGGGTTAAATCCAGCCATAAATAACGTAAGATTTTGCATAACAAAATTAAAATAAACGTGATTTAAAAGAGGAATAAGATATAATAAAATTACAATTACATAAATAAAACATAAAAAAACAAGAACACCGAAAAACATCAAATAAATCCAATATAACGGTTTTCTTCAACGAAATCTTTCCTACATTTCTGTACGATTCCGTAACGAACCACTACAAATGATTTGCTTTCTGTTCATATAATATACATATGTAATTAGTAACGAAATTGGTTCCGAAACCGAAACACTTTGCCGACTCCGATACGAAATATTTGGTTTAGTGGGTTGCAAAATTTCCTAACAACTTGTTTTTATTTGTGTCTTTAAAATCTAACATCAGATTTATGCACACACACAGACGCGAAAATCGTAGAACAAAACAAACCCCGTCATCCTATATTATACCCTCTGCTCTCAAACACACGAAAACCTGAAAACATGTTGTGCATGTAAAGTTTACACTCGCATACGACTTAATTAACTTGAGCGAACACATGTTGCTGCATGTTTGTGAAAATTTGTTGTATTTTATGATTACACCATTTTTCTCTTTCTCAACGCAGGCATTATTCCTCTCATTGTTTTGCATTTAATATGTTGTGTTTACGTGTGGGTCTGTGTAGGTTTTTATTTTGCGTAGGTTGTTGCTTGCCGTTTGACAAAAGGAAGTAAAGTAAAACACATTCTTCCAAGTTTTAAGTGGGCTTATTAGTTTTGTGTTTTCTTTTTCTATAACAATACGATAGACAAAAGTGGGCAAAAAATGTTGCCCACCAACCTGCTCTCTTCTTTCTTATTGCAAAGCACAAATTTCCCAAAATGCTTTTAAGTTTAGCCATTTAAAAAAAAAAACATTTTAATAAATTAAGAAATTTTATGAATTCTAATTTTTCGAATATGCATACATATATGTACATGCATACATATACATATGTGTGTGTTTCATAGTATAATTTTTTTTTTGACTTGCTCCCAGGCGTATACGTAACAAATATTGGATATGCAGAGTTTTTTTTTTGTTTTTGCCAAATAACACTCATACGCCAATGTGTTAACTTTGAGAACTTTGTTTTTTTTTTTATAAGTAACTTCACAATTCTTTAAGACAATTATTTTATATACAAAAAGATTTATTTTTCAATACATTAATATTTACTTCAACTAATAAACTTCAACTAATTCTATTTAATATAATAGATACTTTTATCCATAATATATTGTTGAATTTACTGTACTCCAATTAAATATACTATTCTCTTAAGGTGGGATCATACGATTGCCGCAATGCACCAATTTTTGTTACATTTTGTGTGCCAATTGTGTGAAAGTACAATTTATTGGCTCATGCGGCAACCAAAACGAATGTTGTTCCTATTTGTCCCAATCAAATACAACCCTGATGCGACAACCATGTGAACACTTGACATACAACTAATCACCAATAAAAATTCTAAAAATGCACCAATATTTATTGTGTTCTCATGCGGCAACCAAAGAAGACAATACGCGCCAATAATATGCATATGTATACATGTATTTAGTTTCAAAACTGTTTAAACGCGTTTTCCAAACATGATTTCTGCTTTTCAATCAGTAAAATTCAATTGTTGTTACTATTCATTTCTTGCTTTTTTCAGCCCGCACAACATTATAATAATAGCCGAAGCAATTTTCTTTCTTTTTAATGAACAAACCATATTTTTAACATTTAATTTATTTTTATTTTTTTTTTGAAAACACAGTTTGTCATCAGCTACAACAGCTGTTTCTCACAGTTGCCGTATAATATAACAATCGTGTGACTATAATGCGGCAATTATTGGTACTAAATTGTTTTTGTGTAAAATTGGTGCATTGCGGCAATCGTGTGATCCCACCTTTACTATTTAGGATCATTTTACCGCTCTGGCGGCATCCTAACTATCCTTTTAATCCTTCTCGCTTAAACTCTGATAAATTTCTTTCCCAGTACTGGTTTTGATCAGAGCAACATTAAAGCCTTCGCTATTTTTCTAATTTACTAAGTCGTGTGCAAACCACTTGTTATTTACTTTCATTTCTCTTTCTGAAATTAGATTAAAAAAACTTGAAGTTTTCAGTAGTTGTCCTATTTCTACTTTGTTTCAGTTTTATTCTCAAATAAGCAAATATAGAATCAATAAAACATCCTAAGCAAAATTCTTAGGGCCTTATTCATAATAAATATTTTTGGCTTATAAAACTCTTATTTGACAAGTGTTCCATACAAATTTGTCAAATAGCAGCATTATAAACCTGTTATAATTTTTATGAATAAGGGTATTATTCTTTTGCTACCAGCAGCTGGATTATGTCGTCGTGAAATGAATGTGTTTCAGTTTTAGCTGAAATCTATTTTTAGACTTCATTCATTTGCTGACTATATATAGTATACGATAATAGTGCACACACACACACGCACACACACACACACATACACACACACACATGCAATCCTTAGCAAAAGTAGAATTGTTTTCAGCAGCGCAAACAGACGTGTATTTATTTATAAAATACACAATATTGCGATTCAAACACTTAAACATGTGTTTGTTTATTTGTGTTCCTTAACAGTCTAAACATTGCAATACTACGCTGTTAAGTTTTAAAAACTGGTGACGTATAGTCAACACATGCACACATACATACATGCATAAACAGTACACATACTCGTGCAATTTAATACACTGGCAAATTATTTGATTTTTTTATTTTTTACCCACAGGCTGCAGTTGATGTTTTTATAGCTAAAACTTTGAGCAAAAGTTAATTTTAATACTTTATTGAAGCGTTTGGAAACAAAATATTTAATAAGAATAAGAAAAAAATAAACTGATTGTATCGCAGAACTTTAGTCGCTGCCGTTGGTTGCATGGCCCAAAACTCATACATCAGTAGCGCTGGATTAAATTTACCCATACTTCAAAATTAGGATGCTATCGATTCTGATATATTGCCGATACTTCTGATTTGCGGTTTTAGCTTGCCGTATTACAAAAAAATACTCTACTTTTTCTCGATTCTTGTTTCTTGTTTTGAAGAACATTTTATTAATGCCGAATTCTGCCTATTAACCTCATGCATCTTACTTTTCATTGACCCCATTTGGTCCGAACATTTTTCGAAAAGTATCTGCGTTCAATAAACTGCAAATTTAAGGTATTTTTTGTTTTTTTAGTTTTTTATTTTTTTAATTTCCTCCAGCATATGCCCCATACCTGGGTTATGTCTGGTAAGAACTTGTTTCCGCTGTATTTTCTAAAATACTTCTTGTGTACTAAATTTGAAAAAGCAAATATTTAGAGAAGAAGACTACAAAACGACCTGCACTTGCAGGTTTCTGCAAATTTTAGCGTATAAATTGTAATTTGACAAATATTCCATACCAAAGAACTGCATAGAAAACCCACCCCCCCTGGGATGCACAACTTGTTTCTGCTGTATTTTCTAAAATACTTCTTGTGCACAAAATTTGAAAACGGAAATATTTAGAGAAGAAGACTACAGAACGACGTAGCTATAAAATTGTACTTTTCTTTACTGAATCGATATTGATAAAAAAAAAAAGTGACCAACCAAGGGTTGAACTTGAGCCTGAAAAAGTAATTTAATATAAATGAACTACTCTCGTTTTTTATGTCTTTTGAATGTGTCTTTAGAACATTTATGTTTTCATGTTGTATTTTTTTTTTTTTTTTGTGCCGTAGTCTAAAAACACATATAAAAGTTTACATTGCGCTTAAGAAAGTCGAATGCCAAATGTAATTGACTTCTGCACAACCTGTAAACTACAAAACAACATGTCTTAATGATCTCTGCTTGCTGATTCCCTTAACTAATTTTGTTTCTACTAGTTGAAATTTCTAAGAAAAGTACATTTTGTAGATTTGTTGACAAGAGTCATAAACATTTCTTAGAAAAAGTAATTTACTATTCATTATCAGCAACAAAATTATGAAAGGAGTGGAAATAACCAACAAATGAATGAATGAATGAGTAAAAAATAATTTGTCGATACTGTGTCTTTTTTGTATTTTTGCATGGGAAAACCACTGAGGAGGAGGAGGAGGAGGTGTGGTACAAGGTCGATGTGTGCAAAAAAAAAAAATATTGGAGAGAAAACATTATTGAGGGTTGGTCCAAATTTGACTTCTACGGCCACCCAGAGGCAAGTTAATGTGATGGGGCGAAATTTTCACTCGCGAAAAGCTTGTTTTCCTCACGCCAAAAGCCAGTACAAGCATAAAAACCATTTATTTTAACACAGAACGCTTCATCATGACCAAACTTGGTCATAAGCATTAGTTTTTTAAGAAGTTTTGATTTTATTGAAATTTGAAGACAACCAGACTTTTGCTCATACCTTGGCTATGATTTCGTATGGGTTTTACACGCTTTAAATTGGTTTTTGAAACAACTACTTCAATTCACCCGCATTTCTTTTCCATCTTGAATATAAATATTTTTTTATAATAATGGGCAAAAGCATTTTTTTTACCACGCCTTTTACCCATAGTTGAGAATATTATGCGATTGTTTTGGTTTTGCTTTAATACTTTTTTGCCGACTTTTGATATGTGAATGAAAAAAACTTCGAAAAAGTGCTCCTTTTTATTGGATAAATATTTGATTTTATTGACTTACTAAACAAGTTTACAAGTTTAACGCAGAATCATATTGAAATTTATTGACGTGTTCATAAACATTCAAATTTTTTTTTTAATGTGAAGCGACATACATACATAAGTATGTATGTACGTACATCTGTTTGTTTCTACTTTTCTGCGTATAATTACAGTATTTTCTCTATTTAAATATTTATTCAAATTAGTTTTTCCACAACGCAACCGACGATAATGTTCAAAGTATGAGCAACACTTACAAATTTATGCAGTTGACCCTTTCAGAATCAATTCATTCGACGAAGAAAAGAGTATTTTCTCTTAAGAGCAGTTATGGGCGCAGTGAGTTACCCACACACACACACATACATACACAGTTTGAAAACGTTTATTAATTTTATGTAAATTTAAAACTGCTGCTGTAAGTTGTTTGCTTAAATTTATGATTATGAATTAAGTTGAAAAACGAAATCCGAGAAAAGCTTGCAAATAGAAGTTATAGAGCCAAATAATGTAAATGTCCTTATTTTGTATACATCCATACTGAATGATGGCACAGTGTAACCGAAAAAAACATATGTATGTACTTTTGAAGCGATCTAGTTCAGACTGCTAGCAGAGATTTTATCACTTTTTAAAAACTCGAAAGTTAATAAATTTAATATTTGTTTTCTTTTTCGACCCCTCTTTTTATTTTATATAATTATTTTCTTGAGCTGAATGTGTTTTTTATTATAAGAGTATTTGGGCATTTTTATCGATATTTCGCTCTCCGAGAAAAATATTCAAATACCCGTATAATAAAAAATACCTTCAGCTCCAGAAAATATGAAAATATGAAAGTTAATAAATTCTTTTTTTTTTTAATTTTAATTTTTTTAGCCATATATAAAGAGCAAAGAAAATACTAAGTGATTTTAAATCAACAAATATTTTGAAGATGATGATTGCCATCTTTTTTTCTCATATTTTTTATATGAAGCTATTTTCATATTGAATTAATTACATTTAACAACCAGTAAATTAAGACCCGCTTTGTAAAAAATGGGAAAAGCATTTTTTTAGTCAGTATTTCTTTTTCATAGAACTAAAATTGAGACATAAAAACATGTTTGTATAGAAAAAGTATTCCATTTGATTACACCACCGACTGCATCCTATTACATTAATTGGTCTATATCAATTTTCCTAAGAACAATTGTCGTCTCCAAAGTGCGTTAAGTGATCACAAGTAATAAAATTAACTGCCTGTTTTTCTAAATGCACACGAAAAGGAAATTAAACAAAAGCAATTTTTTTTACAAGAGTCCAAATTTTTTAAACCACCTGCTTAAAAACATCCTCCTAAAGTGTGAATGAAACATATGGTTTCAAGCAGTTCCTTTAATTTAAATAAAAGAGCAGGATACATGTATAAATCAACTAAAAATATAACATTGCAACTTACCTTTAGTCATGATATTGTTATTGTTACTGTTGTTGATTTTGTTTGAGCTTTGTTGTTGAACATTTGAGGCCAATTCGGAATTTTGCACCAAAACAGATGTTGGCACCGAAGCAACAGTTGCAATTAAGGCCAACCACAAAAATAGTTTTAAACTATTTATTGACCGCAAGTAAAATTCTAATTGCATTTTGTTAAGGTTCTTCTTGGGTTTTGCGGTTGAATGAAAGATTTCAGTGTTTTTTTTTATTATTATTATTATTATTATTATTATTATTATTACAGAATGTTTTTTAAAAACACAATTTAAAAATTGCACTTAATTTGTTCACCTTTTTGTACAAAATATTTTTATGATTTTTCCTTCAGTCGGCAATTTAAATGTTACTAGGATATGTTTACAGCACCAGAGTCCTGAATAAACTGTTAAAATGTTTGACAAAGCAACAGTTTTTATTGTATTTTTGGCCTCAATTTAAAGTGTGCTTTTGTTGTTCCTTTTGTAATTGTCGGTATTCATTCAACAGCCCGAACAGTAAAAAAAAAAAATAGATTTAGGGAAAAAAGTACATACCTATTAAGGCAAAAAAAAAAAAAAATTTAGTTTTACGTAGGGGGCCGGCCAGGCATCACCGAACTAAATACATACATATACACATGCCTACATACATACACACATACATATTTAGCTTTTCATACTCTTCTGGTCGTCTCTTTGATGTTTACAAGCTTGTTGTTGTTGCTGCTGTTTTGTTTTTCATTTTATTTAACTTTTGTCGCAAACACAGACACATTCAAACTTGTAATTTTTCCATTCATCCATTCATGTCCCAGCCAATAATGCCGTTAAACAGGGCAGTTAAAGTAGCGTTTTTAATTTTCAAAACACTGGCACAACATCCGAGGTGGTGGAATCGGCAATGTTGGAAATCACTCCTCCACAAGCAGTGATGGTATTGCACCGCAACTAGGAAAATACTTTATGGGGAGGGCCAAAGAAGGAGTATCTTTTGTGGAAGCTCGATTAAATTATAATGATGTTTTCGGTTTTAGTGATATTTATTTTCAAATCAACCACCTATAAAGCTCTCTCTCTCTCTCTCTCTCTCTCTATCACTCACTGTCTATTTGAGGCATACTGGATGTCTTTATATTTCACTTTCCAGCGGTGCGTCTACCCAACATACCCGTCATGCCCTCGAACTTTTTCCCATAAAAATGAAAGGCAAATTGCAATGTGTACAATTCCATAACAATCCGAGAAAGAAACAGTTGTGTATGCATAAAAAAGTTCTATAAATTTTATTTTAAAATCTGCTCATAGTAGACTTTGGCACAAAGTTGTTTGTTTTTCGAACCCCTCAAAACAATATGGGCTCGATGCTGGTCGTGGTTCATTCAAGTTACCGCTTTTCTTGCCTGAACGACATTGACATCACTTGGAAATTTCGGCTGACGAAAAAGAAAATTCTGCCTTGTTTTCTCTGGTCGCTTACCGACGTCATCGATACTAAAAATTAGCGGTTGTTACAGTGAATTTACGGCTAAGAACCGCAACTTTTATTTACTCATTTTTTAGGTGTGCGTGCGTGCGTGTGTGCGAGGTTACTTATTCATCGTATAAAAAAGGCAAAGAACAAAGAAAAATGTTAAATATCTCTCATGGTGTAATGGATACACGGGTCATGCGTAGTTTGACGCAGAAAAAAGTTGAAAATGTTGAACAGAAGCATTGTGAAAAGCTTTTTACCCTTAATGGGGTTTTGTCTTGGATATTCTTTTTTCCGACAATCGTTACACCGAAAATATTGTTTGCCACGCAAAGACTCACTTCTTCGGTTCGGGTTGATATGGGTTGTTAGATTTTGCGATTCCTTACAACAGTTTTCCCAAGAAGAGGATGATTGATGACTATTTGGATAAAATATTTCTCATGATTTGACGATTTATTGAAATTAATAGAAATGCTCTTTTAAAAACTCAAGCCTCCATTTCAACCAGGAAATTTCATTGTTCGCTGCCAATTACACTTGAACAAATTCTATTTATTAGTCTATAAAACGAATGAAAATCAATGGAATAACTGAGGAAAAAACGTATTATCCCTTGAAACTAATTATTTTCCATCATATTTCTTCTCTCTCACCACATAATGCAAGCACAACTACATACATTAAAGAATCTGGTCCTAGAGATCCGTTCTAAATGTTTGAAAATTTTCAAAAGAAACAATCCCGATAGTTGTTGGACAGAATGGTAAAAATTATGTTGCCATAAAAAACGAAATGTTAAAAATAAAGTTTATTGAAAAATAAAATTGGGCAAATTAAAGTTTCTTGCGCTAAGGGTTACTATTTTATTCTAAGTTCTAAATATATAAATACACAACAATTACGTAAATTTGGAACCATCTAAAGTCTGAACAATATGCTTAGATACTATAGCTGTTGCTTCACTAGCGTTTGGTATTAGAAAACGATCCATATCGGTAATTAGCAGACCATCGCCGTCGGGAAAACCATATTTGAAAGTTATTAGATCACGATGCCTTTTCTTGGCTGTAATTTTAACAATGCTATCTAAAGGTCGCCGCACTATGACCTGTGCCTGGCCTTTGCCCAGTTCACGCAAAACAATCAAATGTGTTGGTGTTATAATCAAATGCGAATCGTACATGTAGCCGTTAATGTGGACCTCCTGGCATTTAAAAGCATTCATTATGTCTGGAGACTTCAAATAGTTGATTAAGTTTACAATTTCTTTAGAGTCGCTGTACAATTTTGTAGCTGCATTTGCCGGAGAATCCTTATTTTCATCATGTATGGCTGGTCCACCTTCGAAGTCGCCATCATGTTCATCGTCAATGCTGAAAACGGGAGCCACATTGCGATAACGTTTACCATTTCTATCAGCTGCTGAGACGTGGCGTTGCTGTACCGCTGCCTGATTAGAAGTATCTGCTGAGTTTGTTGCCCCGCTGGCACCATTTGTGGGATTGACAATGATGTCCATGAGCTTGTCTTTAACCTCAGCCGATTTCAATTTCATAACTTGAGAAAAGCGGTTGAAGAAGTCAGTAGTACCACTTTGTTTGTTGGAGGCATCTCTTTTTGCTTGTCCCGTCTTTGGGCGCATTTGCACTCCATGTATTTCCGTTAAACTGCTTTTACTGCAAACCATACATTTTTTAGGGTCATGGTCCTCTAAGCAATCAGCCATATGATCGCCGAAATAGTCATGTATGGCATTGTAGCCACCACTTAAAAGCGAAACATATTGGGTATTCTTTTGTAGAAAAGACGCTACTACCATGTGCGTGTACTGATCTTCTTCAACGCGACCGCTACCCATAAAACACAAATGCTCTCCGCCCGCATTTGAGTTTGCTTCAATAGACTGACGTTGAGCAGCTAGCAAGCCTTGGACAGCGGTAGCAAACGCTACTGGTTCAAGTAACATCAAATTGCAATCCAAATGGAAAGCTGTAGAAAGATGGCCAGCATTGTATTGCTCCGCTGGTCGACAGTCCACTAGGAAGAATCGCACAGCATCCGGAGAAGTCAATTCAATAGACGAATTTTCAACTAATTCGTAAACCGAGACCGGAAGACAAAGAGCCTGCAATGAATCCACATAAAAAGAAACATTAAAGAAAATTGTCGTTTAAAGCGATATCCTAATTAAAACTCTACCTGGGACACGGGACATGGTTCCTCCTCGAGCCGTTTTTCACTTTGTTTGCCGTACAGGGCCTTCAAAAAATCTGTCTTGAATGATCCAGGTGTTTTCATTGAATAATACTGAGCTAGTGAGCAAAAATCAACAACGTCATCTGTATCCAGGGCACACGGCATATTTGCTAAAAATTGTATAATACTTTCTTTCGGTGCATCTTTCATGGCCAATATTTGATCGCGGCCATTGATCAAAATAATTAAACCCAAGAAGAACACTAAAAATGGATCAGCGTGCTGAAAATACAAATCCCACATTGAAAGGATCACTGATAAGCTGCAACTGGAGGCGAATATGCATTGAAACCACTGCCGAGAATACAAGTCTGGTGAAATTTTTTTTGTATCCAGCATGGAGCACAGTTCTGGATCATGGTAGAGTATAAGTAAACGAAAGACATGAAACACATTTCCCTTTGATTTGCAACCCTTTGGTATGTAAGTATCACGTATGGCTTCAAAAAGATTATAAGTATCGGAGCGATTGAGTTTCAAGGCCAACAACGGCAACAGCAGTTCAATCCAGCCATTATCGCTCTCATACTGCAGATTGCGGTTTTTACAATAAAATGTTAAAATAGATTCCAAATCCGATAAAACTGAAACTTTATCCTCGTCATCGTTGCCTATTCGTTCCACCATTTTGTGGCAATCTTCGCGTAGTTTGTTTTGGAAAGGCAAGTCATAAATCTCGTTGAAAAGCGACATCTGGTCACTTTTGTGTCGAACATCAAGACATACTTGCCATACATCTGGCCGTAAGGCTTCAGGTATGGATTTACCCTGGCAAATAGCGTAAATATCATTGACGTTGCAGTCATCCAAGAGTGCAGATTCTAGTTCGATAAGCCTACCACAAGCAGGGGAGCAACGTAAGGAAATAAGAAATGACTCATTATTGTCTGACTGTGTTAATAGTTTAAAAGTTCTTAGGCCAAGGAAGTTACACGTCTCTTTTTTCTCATTGCCATGAAATTTATCTTATCAATAAATCCACTTGCGACCGAAATAAAAATGGGCAATTGCAAGTGTTTCATTACATTTAACTTACCACAAATTATCATCCATTTTTTGCAATAATCGCAAATTATGATTTTTTTTTAAAGATTTTTAGAAAATACACCATTTACAATAAATAACAATTCAAATGTGTTATTTTTCCAATAAAAACTTGCAAAACATAAATAAGATTTTCTTTCTCAAATTTTTTTTGACTTCGTTTTTTCTATTTGTTTTTCTTTTTTTTCTCATTAGAACAGTTTGACGTACGTGGGCTGCCAACTGTCAAAGTAGAATTTAAAAGCTTGAGACTGGCAATATCATGATACAACTAACAAGGTAGCCTTATCAGCTAAACCGTTAATCATCTGACTACTTTAGGTTGTCAAAAGAATGCAGAGATGAAAGGCAGCCAAAAGGAGCAAATCAATGTAACTTCTGTTCATATCTCTTTTATAAATGTAGAAGCGGCGACTTTTTGACAGTTTACAGAAGTTGTACAAAAACAAAATGCATGTTATTTTTATTGAAGTTGTTCTTATTGTAGGGAAAAGGTTACCTTGTTAATTGTATCATGGGCAATATTAAGAGGTTACTATGCGGTGTGAGCGTCGGCTAACTCGCAACAGATGGAGACAACCGTTATGTACTCAGGACCAATTAATGAGCTGCAAAAAAAATTGGTACCTACAGTGAATATTGATGCAACAAATTTCAAGGGGATCCCGAAATAATTCGTTATAGCAACTGTTTCCGTGTAAATATGGCCTTTGCATAACGAAATTGCTGGAAATAGAAAAAAATTCAAGTTAACGAAACGTGTAGCAAAGCAAGCGGTTTAGAAAAATACACTCGATTCCTGTTAGCGCTAGAGTTTTACTCAACAAAGTTTTTTGTTGTATCAAAATTTGTTATAGCGAGATTTCACTGCATATATATTCCCTCCCTGTTTTGTTTTGTTTAGTTGCGTTGTATATATATTTATTTTTTTCAAATGCAGATGGTTAGTATGGATGTACGGTGTGGTGTTTGTCTCAGCTTTCTCTGTTGCCAGCTACAATGATTGAGCGAAAAAAACTGTGACATTCGTCGAATAAGAATTTCGACCACGTGCCCACTTCCTAGTGAATGACTGCCAAACAAAAGTTGCAGTGTGAAAAAAATATTTGAACGTGCTTATGTGTGTTGTGCTTCACTTTGCAATTAATATATTTTGCTCAATTGTAAAATCTAATATTTGGCAAACTTCAAGTTTGCAAATATTTTTGTCTCTCAAAACAGAAATCAGTATTTGTGGTTTAGTTTTACAAACTAACAATTTTCAGTGGTAAAGTGTGTAAAAAAAGTGTTCCAGTGAAATTGATTTGTAATAATTCGTCTCCTGTTTTCCTTCCGTAAATTGTATTCTGCGAAAAACTTATTCCTTTCTTCAGAATGTAAGTATCTTTATAATATTTTATTATTTAGAATAATTTTATATGAAATTACCTTTAAAGCTTGTAACATATTTTATGTACAATTTGTATTATGTTTTGGGGGAGGCTCCTTAAAATACCTCTATTAACTGTTATTGCCATCACGCATGCCTTCACAATGGCCCACTGTTTTTCTTGTATATTTTTTTTTTTTTTGCTTTTTTTGTCAAGACCTTTACACTATGTATATGCTTAATGCAGCGTTTCTACGTCTATGAACACTTTTTGGTTGCGCTGATATAAAAAAGCTGCTCAGGTAATTACTTATGTACTTATGTAGATACGTGCTAGGTACATACATACATATGTATGTGTATGCAATTTGTGTACGTATGTATGTATGTATGTATGTTCCAAATGTATTTTTTATATTTATAAAATGAAAGATAATTTCAATTTTGTTTCGTGTTAAAATGTTTGATTTTGTAGCCAATAAGCCTGCGATTTGTAGCCTAGATATTTCAAAATCCATTTTTCAACCGATCTTTGCCCAAGCTCCAATCGATTTAAACTACAAAACTAAAATTCTGATAATTGGGAAATTTATCGCCAACTTCGTAATAGAACCAAAGCTAAGATGAGAAAAGAAAAGAGGCGTTTTTATGGCCATTTTTTCCAATTGGGGAACTCTAAACAAATGTGGAACAAACTACGTGATTCTGGGGCTATATCTGGGGATTCTGATTTAACTGACTTAAATGCTGAAGATATTAGTAAATATTTTCTCAGTAGCCAGCTTCATGCTGATAATGATGTGCCTGACTTTTTAAGATCTGCAAATACGAATAATGGGTTTTCATTCGGTAATATTACAGAATTGGAATTATCATCAGCACTATTTAGAATCAAATCTTTTGCAATTGGAATTGATGGTATTTCGATAAAATTACTTAAAAGTATCTTTCCTTATATTAGCAGACATCTCCTATTTTTTGTAAATAATATTCTGACAACGTCTAGTTATCCAGATGACTGGAAGATAGCACGCATCACACCTATCCCGAAAATTAAGGGAATAATCGCTGTTGAGAATTTCAGACCAATTAGTATTTTATCTTCTATTTCGAAAATTGTTGAAAATGTTATTAAAGATCAGATTGTGGAATGGATGAATAGAAATAGAATACTTTATGAGTGTCAATATGGCTTTCGAACAGGTCGTAATACAAGTTATCTACTCACTGATTTGATGGATTCTATCCGGCATAATACCAATAGTGATAAGGTTTGTGTGTTAGTATCCATTGACTTATCTAAGGCGTTTGATCAGGTGAAACACTCGTTACTGGTGGATAAACTTTTTAATAAGTATAGGTTCTCTTCCTCTGCATGTCGCATGATTTGGTCTTATTTGACAAATCGTAGGCAGATTGTCTTAGTGAAGGGTAAGTCCTCTAGTATTGGTAGTGTCAGGTCCGGAGTACCACAGGGTTCTGTTTTGGGCCCGGTATTGTTTACTCTATTTCTCAATGATCTTTTCCAATCTATCGGCAACTGTAAGCCGTTTGTATTTGCGGATGACATACAACTCCTATGGTCTGGTAGGGCTGAATTTTTGAATTCCGTACAGGAGATTGTCAATCATGACTTATCTTCACTTAATTCCTGGATGGTCAGGAACTATCTATGTGTAAATCCGTCTAAAACCAAAGCATTAATATTCCGATCGAATAGGAATACTGCTATAGAATTAGATATTAGAATATGTGACTCTGTAGTGGAAATAGTCAGCCATATGAAATGTCTTGGTGTAATAATTGATGAGAAGTTGTCCTTTGAACCTCACATAGATAGCATTTATTCTAAAGTGTGTCTTACGTTACGAAGACTGTACCACCTCAACATAACATTGCCTCTACATGTAAAAAAATCAGTAGCACATTCATTGCTAATGACTCAAATTAATTATTGCCTAGAGGTTTACTCTGGTTGTAACGTAGGTAACCAAAGGAGAATAAGGTCTATAATCCATAAGGTTATTAGATATGTTTATGGACTAAGACCGAGGGCTCATGTGTCTACCTTCTTGAAAGATCTTTTAACATTTTCATTTGATGACTATTTAAAATTTAGACTTTTAATTTATGTATTCAAAATTATTAAGTATCAGTGCCCTGAACACATTGTTCGAATGATTGAGTTTACTAGATCACGTAGAAACCCGCAAATGCTTATACCACGTATATACAACGCTAGATTTGAACGATCCTTTGTTGTCAGAGCTGCTAGGTTGTGGAACGCATTGCCAGTGGAGATGCGAAAATTTTCCATGTCAGTTGGGACTTTTAGAAAAAAGCTTACACATCATCTTACTTGATCTGATATTATTAACACCATTGGGTTGGGTTTTTTTGTTTTTTTCAGTATTGATTTATAGTAAAAAGAGATGTAAGAGTCGTTAGGGTGTATTACTTTATTCACTTCAATATTGCTTGTAATATTTAAGTTATTGGCCAATAGGCTACATGTATTACAAATGGATTGAATAAATAAATAAATAAAAAATAAAAATAAAATATTTTGATAGGTACTAAGCAATTTCTAGAAGATTTCAAGTCAAAATTTGAGTGAAGGCAGATGTTTTCCATGACAGTTTGCAGGTTTTGATCCAGGTCTAATTCGGCTGCCATTTGTCGTGCCCATCAATGGGATTCAGGGTTAAGCTGAAATTTAGTATTGTCAGTCATTGTGCAAACCTTCACTTCTTCACCGTCACCGATTGTGCCATCTATGTACTCATGTATATAAGCGAAATAATTTTGTTATTTTCAAAAGCAGCTTTCACTCAAAATTTGACTTCAAATCTTTTAGAAATTACTCACCAACAGTGAAACGTAATTTGCATTTGGGATAAACTGATTTGAGCTTTTGTGTTATCGATTTGCACGTAGATGATTGGTCAAATATATGACCAATCCCCAATATTTTTTTCGAACAAACTGACTGCGCGCAACGGGGTTTTCATATACATACATATGTATGCATATATTTTTTTCTATCAAACTCTAGCTGTTGGCGGAATTTTGAGATTCACAAAAGCCAGGGGTACACACCTTTGCTACTCTATTCATGTCAGTTTTCTACATTGGTCTCTTCAACAAACTTTGAAATATGTTCAAAAACATTAATATCATTAGTTTTTAGCATAACTTGAATACACGTAGACTTGAAAAAAGTGAGTATTATTTCTTATCACATCGTATCGTTAACAAAAATCAAATGATCAAAGGTTTCTGTGACCCCACACTCCGGGTATAGATCAGAGGCCACAAATCCAATTCCTAAAATATGCCTATTCGTAAATCTATTTTTTTTTTGAACGTCTATAGGATTCAAATCACGTTGTGCAGCTGCGGAAAATAGAGCCCCTTTTCTCCTGACAACCTTAAATATTGTTCCTTCCATTCTCAGAAAATTGAGCTCTTAACTTGATTTATTTCCATTATTAACATCTTCCCTTGTTGTCCCATTAGGTTTTTCCTTACAACCAATTCCAACATGGTCTGGTGTCCAAACAATGTGGCACCCTTCAAAAAACTTGATCAGAGACAGAAAGAACTCTTAATGTCTGCCACACAACGAACAGTAATTATTTGTCTTTTCTGCCAATAAATCTCTGCAGGCACCATTTTTCGAATGCCATCACGCTTGGCAATCTCAATAGCCTCCCTGATGCTCTCATAAAAAAAAAACAATTGAAAGTCTGACGCCTCCAAAATGAATTTTTTGATATTTCATAGTGATACTTTTTTTTATCATTCCAAAAGCTATCGAAAATTCGATGGCACAATATCGACAGATTATTGGACACACATATCGACCCCGACTCAACTTACGTATGTAAATTATTTTATAAAATGTGTTCAAATATCTCACAGTAAAACGGAAAATAGAACAAGAAACAACGCAAGCATTTTCCAGCTGTATGTCAATATACAGTCAAGTCCCGAAAATGTGAACTAGTTTTTTGTCGCGTTAACGTACCCGCAGAGATTAAAATTTTTTTTAAATCGTTTACCACAGAAAAACTGTTGAGTTTTATCAATTTTGAAGAAAAATAAAAGCAATGGGGAACGCAATAAGGAAATTGGGGTTGTTTTGAGTGTTAAAAAATACGACGATTAATGTTGTCTAAAATTCCATCATGTGTTTATGTAGACTATCCATCAAGAAATAATTTTTATTACTTACAAAATATACATATGTATGTACGTATGATAAGGATGGTTTCTAACATTTGTTGTTATTATTCATTTAAAACATTTCTTCATGTCTAACAGTTTGTACTTGAAATACATGTTATGTCATGTATGCAATTGCAAGCAAAGTGACCCAGTTCTAAGCCAGAATATTTCTGAATACTTAAACATAAGCGTTTAAAATAACATAATGTCAACACAATGTGCCTACCAAACACACTAACTGCACCCCCACCAATTCTTCCATTCGTTGTACTGTTTAACCATGACCAACATTAAATGGTTTTAAAGTGCAACTTGGCAAACGGAACAAAAAATTGAGCTTCTGGTATTAAAACTACACATACTGAACACGCATACCAAAGCACATACATATGTAGATCTCTAATGTGTGTTTTTGTAAAGATATGTACATAGACACATAGAATTGCATAAATGCAGATTTTTTTTTAAATAATGTGTTTCAGGCAAAGTTAAAGCAACAATTGTTTATTTCATTTAAAAGTATTTTATTGATTTTTCGTTTGTTTATTTCAAATCCAACATTTTCAGTGAATCAGGAATTACTAAACAAGAAAGGTTTGAGAGCGCCTGCGTCGCAATATTTTGGTTCAGACATTTAAGATGAGCAAAGCATTTTGCAAATGTAAAAATAACGAAATAAAAGCCGTTCATGTTGCTAAAGAAATATTAAATGGGAAAATGTAGATGGCCTTTTTTATTGTTTTCTAATATTAATCTTATAGATTTAATAGCGACAAATATGCTCATTTGTTGATAAATATGTTTCAAATAGGTATTTCTCTATGGTACTTATTTGAAGGTACTGTCAATCATGTTTAAATGCTCGTTTATTTTTATCGTTGACATTTAGGTATAAAGTTCATAGTACAATGTTTTACCCTTTTCAATTACATATGTATGTAGTATTGATGAAATAATTTCACAAACACACAAACGTGCCGAACTTATTTTACCTGTGGATGCCAGAACTATATGAGAATGATATGTTTTCTCGGTAAACGATTTTGGTCATGAAATAGGCTATTCAATTCAATTTCTTTTCATAATTTAGCATTAAAACATGAATTAGCTTTACTATAAATGTATGTATGTGCATATATCGCACTTGTTCCTCAAAAGCGTAACAACTCAAAATTCATGAATTTTCAGTAGAGGCCAAAAACGATATATTACAGCAAAAAATGTCAAAAAAGATATCATAATTCGTATTTTGTTCGAATAACATAATGATATACATACATATGTATGTATATCTATGAAATAATGTAATTTCCAGCTGACCAAAAAAAAAAATTATCGAAAAAAATAAAACGAAATCCACACAGTGGGTTTATATGTAATTAATTACTTTTGAATTTGTTTTCAGACAAACAGTTTTCTTTAAAATGAAAAATCGTCCAGCGGCTACAAATATTGTTTCGGAATGGGAGGACAGTGTTCTTTTTGATGCTGACGACCCAGATTTCTGCAACATAAATCCAAGTGAAACTAATGCTTTAGCGAATGTCGCTGGTGTTGTGGTTGATAACGCGAATAACGCTGCTAACATTTTTATACCACCACCTCCGGTTTTGGATGCCATATCGGGTAGTGCTTTCGGATTTAAAGGTAAGTTTTCAATTCCATAGTTTATTAAAATTTGAACATCGCATGTTGCTAACAACATTCCTTTTAAAAAGTGCTAAACAAATTGAAAGTGTTTAAAAATCAAAAAATGCCCAGTTTTTGTAACCTGGGCATTTTTATTCTGAGAGCCGTCATCGTCGTCACATCAAGTCAATAGTGAGAAGTACTCATTCCCACACTTTTATTCGATTACAATTATTTATTTATTATAAATATCATGTGTTGGAGAAAGCCAATCACTATTATGTAGATAAATTTAAAACTAAACAAAAGCACTGTGCATCGACAATTTTGTAATACATATAAAAAATTAAAGCTCACTTCATGCTTGTATCAAAAAGTCCCATGTAATCGAAAATACATGGTACCATAAGTGTGTTAAAGTGTGTGAACTTTTTTCAAAGTTTCAATTATCGGCTGTTCAGCTTAAAAAATGCCTTCTGCGCAAAAAAACCCTAGACTGAATAGATTAAAAAAAAAAAAATTAAAATAAGCAATAAATTATACTTATACTGCGGCAATAGGTCAACGTCCAATGGTTTGCACATTATGCTTGCTTGTATTTGTTACAACTAAGAAACAGGCAGTTTTTAATTAAAATAAAATTTAAAAAATAAAATCAACTCAGCACAAAAATATCATTTATTATGTGTATTTTTTTGAAATCGACACCAAACAGCCGTCTTCCATTAACGGTTTTAAAATGTATGTTTTTTGGAATTCCCAAAAGAAAAAGCAAAGGAAAATCACAACAATTGTTAAATGGAATTTTTTAATCTCAAGCCCCAGGACTCGTAATTATAGCTTTCGAATAAAAGTAATCCCTTTACGATCTTATTTGATAATATACATATATTTATCAGAAATAATTTAAAACTTGAACTTGTGCCGAATAAAATAAAGATTACTAAAGCTTAAGTAAAATAAATTACAAAAACTATTAGTTGAGACTTATAAAAACAAAAATTATAAAACAAATTAAACATTTCACTCAATTTTTTCACATTGACCACTATTATCGATCTCTGATTTAAATTACATTTCGAAAAGCCTTCTCATTCAGATAAATAGAAAAAATAAAACAAAACTACTATGTACGAGTATTGGTAATGAAAATATCAGAGTAGATATGTATGTATGTATGTTGCAAGAACCAATTCAAAGCGAAATTGGTTTGAAATTTTGCACTTAGAAAAAAAAATTGTAAAATCATGTCAATGCCAACACTATGCGAGATTTAATATACTCACTCCACAGGTGGGTTCAGGGGTTAAGACAGAGAGACAGACATTAATATTGAAGGTGAAGCAGACTAAATGTTATCTTAACAAAAATAATTCTATGAATCGATGCACATTGCAAAGGCGTATTATAGCATAATGTGTGACGTCGATCTAATGGCGGCAATTGGAATAGCGAGAAATGTATTTAATGGGCACTTAATTTGACTGGTTTTTAAAAATTATGACCCACAAGGAAAGACCTGCATTCAAAAACTAATATAAGAAACACCAAAGAGATAGAAACGAGCTGAGTCTTTGATTTCAGCCAGCAAAAAGTGATTTTGAAATCAACAACTCGCATTTGGCTGGCAAATATGAATTTATATAACTGCCCTTAATCATTATTATTGGATAAATAAACAAATTAATTGAGAGCTTTTTTACCTCAAGCTTCTCTAATAAATCTAATTTTGTGTACTAGAACACTCATAGAAGTGACTTAATTCTATTTGATATATTTTTTTTACTATTCTATCGAGTATTCAATTTAACTCTTCAACGTTTTAATAAACAAAATCCGTCCAGTAAAATCCAGTAAATTGTCATTTTGCAATATATTGCATGCATACTTTATTTTCCCTGATGGCACGCATACGAGTATCCAGTAACAAATTAATTAAATAAAAGAAAGAAACATTTGCAGTTGAATCCAGTCGCAATTTGTAAACTTTATTGCACTTTTATCAATTAAATAAACACTTTTCATATTGATATTCCAAGTGAGATTGAACCGGTAATATTTAACTTCATTTTAGTTTATTTAGAATAGATGTATGTATGTGCATGTACATTCATTCCAACTGTTTTGTCTTTAAAACAAATTTCTTTTCACGTTGAAAATCGTCGAATTTCTCTAATATTAAAAAAAAAAAAACAAGTTGTTCAAACAAGTTCAATTCGAATTTCTTGACTACGTACTCTGTGTCTGTGTTTTTAAGATTTTAAAAACGTGTCAATTTTACAAAAGCAAAAATGAAATGCAAATATTTATTCTATTTAGCTATTTATTTGTTTATTATTACAAGAATCTATTTTTAGATATTTATTTTTTTTTACATTTAACACTAGAGAATATGAAAAAAAGAAACCTGCACAATTAAAATCTGTTCTTTAAGCCTTAAAATATGCCACGCATAAACGTATTAAATAAAGTAATAATAAATATTCAATTGATTGTTAGCGAATTTTTGTATTGAAACGTATTCGATTAAATTTAATATTGCCATTTTCGTTCCTACCCAAAATTTTGCACTTTTTTCCCCTAAAATGCCACTTTTAATTTATTTTAATCAAAAGAAAATGTCACCATAACCGCAAATAGTAGTTAGAAAATACATATTTATGTAATAAACCTGTGCCCTTCAGAATTTTGGTTGCGATACAAAATTAAAAATGTTGCCCTTTGCTCTAGAATTGAAAAGGGCATATGTTTACAAAAACGAGGATGGCTTTAAGCAAAATCTATGCAAATCTGGTAGCTGGTAGATATTTTTCTTTTCTAGTTTTCGATGTCGAACGCTGTTTTTCCCGAGTGGGAAGAAAATTATACTAAAGAAATCAATTTAATTTATTTTGTTCGTTTTAAAATCTGTATTTCCATATTTACTGTTTTTTTCAAAAACGCAAATTTTGACATTACTTTGTCAAGTTCTACGTTTGTCAAAAGACATGGAGAATTTTTTGGTGTTGTATTCATTGTAAAAGCGCGGCTACCGGGTATTGATAAAAATGGGTGTTTTATGTTTTTGACAGCACTCCCTACAACTGTTGTAAACCCTAATCATATTGTGAAAAGAACAACATTAAATTTAGAACTGTTGTAAACCGTAATTGGGACCTCATTCTTGAATTTGTATTCAAAACAATAAAGAAATATTGAAATATGAAATTTTTTTTCAACAAAAAAAATATTATGTACTTTTTAGAAAAACCAGCAGTTAAAAATAAAATTATGCAAAAAAATTTTATTTTATTATTTTCCTCTGTCTGAGAATGAAAAAAATTCATGCATTTTCCTATTCTGGGCTTTTCTTGGTATTTTGGTTCTGTCTACAATTTTTGATGCTTGCAGTCTTTCTCAATGTTTATGTATTGAGCTGCATCTGCTCTATTGAGTGTACTTTGGTCGCAAATAATTCTCATTTTAAGCTTTCCGCAATCAAAATTACTTTACGAATCACAAAAAGTAAAATATATAACGAAAATGTCAAAGAAGAAAAACATCCTGCCGAAGTATGAAATAAATATGCCAATTATAAATTTTTTTTGTAAAAAATCGAGACGTTTTATCAACAAAAAAGTGAAAGCACAATTAGGATCAAGAAAATATGTTTTTTTAAAGAATACTTCTGACGGCCTGCCAATCCCAAAAACTTTATTACGATCGCCACTGTTTAAATTTGCATTGCAACGATGTTGGCAGAATTTCCATGTTTAAATACTGACTGGTATTGCTTCTCATTATTTGCGACCACAAACTGCTTTGTCAATGTGTCTCAGCCAATACTGTGGGGTTTGCCGTGCACATCTCTGGTATATCAGTTGGTCCTGCATTATGTGATTCAAACACCTTCTGTAAC
Source organism: Sturmia bella (assembly GCA_963662145.1). Classification (NCBI taxonomy): domain Eukaryota; kingdom Metazoa; phylum Arthropoda; class Insecta; order Diptera; family Tachinidae; genus Sturmia; species Sturmia bella. Next base: position 3,280,424 of record OY759171.1, on the reverse strand, counting down.
TTTGCATGGAAAATGGTAAATGCCGTTCGTGGTTTTGAAGACGAGAATGATATTCTGATGGTGCAATCGAATCTTCTAAGGAAGTGTAAAATTTAGACAAGAGTTGTGCTGGAACGAGAAAAAAATATTGTACTTAGTTCAAATAATTCATCTTAATTATATACTGAAAAAACAGTTCAATGCATTTGTACTTAAATCAATCCCAAGCGGTGTCAGAAGTACGGCAAGTGTCGGTTTCTACAAGTCAAGTACGTTGCGCTTGTTTTAAGTACGAATTATTCCAACGCTAAATACTTAATTTTTGGCCATATTCAATCATAATTTCGGATTGAATGTGGCCAAAATCTGTACCTAAAAGCAAGCAATCCGTACTTGATTTGAAATTCGAAAATTCGGTGACCAAATACTTATAATTTTTTTCCTCTGGGAAATGTAGAAGTGTGCTGCCAAAGATGGATTATGTCAAACAATGACTGGTTGGCGCCATGTAATGTTTCAATTTTAGAGGAACTTCTTGATGGTACCGGTACTGTAAAATATCTCTCAATTGAACAGTTACTAAATCGAACCACTTTTGATAAGCTGCGTGCGTATATTTGTAATTTTATTAACCCATCGTTTGCACCACTATCAAGATTTTCCTTTTTTATCAGCCACAAAATACCATATTAAACTCATAAACGTTATTGCCATAAATTGTTAGACAATTCGCTATCGCTCTTTTGAAACGCTCAAGTACTTATCACCGACGGACCTGCTGCGCAAAATAAACCCAATCGTGTTTCCCTTGTTCTAATTTCAATTAAATATTTTTTTTTTCTTTTTATTTGTATCACGTTGGAAATTTTAATCTTATAGAATTTATAGCAATTTATTGCTTTTTTATATCAATGGGGTTTCCATGACATATCTATCAACTTGTTTTAGAACTTTTAAAAAATTTAATCAGTTTTCCATAAATAATGAATAGAAAGACAGCAACTGGTTTTGAAATAAAGAAATTTGTTTAATTTTTATGAATGAAAAAATGATTGATAGTTTTTCATGAGCAGCTCTGGGAGCAGATGAACACAACTGTTCTTTCGCCTTGCATTGTTTTTTATTCAATTGTTTTTTTTTATTTTGATTTTAAGAATGAAATTTTATCAAAAACGGAAGAAGCTATTTTAATAACAAAGCAAACTACGTTTTTATTGACCTCTAAGCTGCACAAATTATAATAAACAAAAACACATTCAGTAGTTAACTCGCATAAAATTGAGCTGATATTGTTATGCGCGTATTATTTAATTGATCAATTATTGTTGAATCTCCTAGAAAATAATTTAATAACGAAAAGAATTGCAATTGATAGGCATTAATTAGTAAGACATATAAATGCCCTTAAATTTGCAGCGCGACGCCGATAAAATGACTACAAATGGTCGGTCGGTCGGTCGGTCGGTCGGCCAAACACGCCTGAAAATGGCACAAAGAAAAATATGCGCGCATGCTCATATTAAATCTGAGTTTGGAATAACAAGTTGCTCTAGATTTTAAGATGTAACCGTTTGTTGTGGGTTCCTCAATTGATTTGAATACTTAAGTACTTGTGCTTCGCTTTCATATTTCTATACTTTTGGCGTACACCTCGTGCATCACAAGCAACTCAATCAAATCCACCATACAGTGGTGCATGTAAAATTTAATGAACTCAAATTTCTTCCTGGCATCACAGCTCTTCTTTTACATATTACTTGAGTTAATTTAAAACAAATTTTTAAAAATAGACAGCATCAAATGATCATATGAACGAACTTGTACAGCCGACAACATGGTTCATAAAAAAAAAACAAAATAACTGATGAAAAATTAAGAAAATTCATAAAAAATTGGTAAAGGTCACACAGATCCATATGTATGTACGTATATGCACAAAAATTCAATTGGGATGAAAACTCTAGTTTAACAAAACTGTTCTGTAATTTAATTGCAGGTTAAACTTGACAGTAGTAAACCAGTCAGTGAACCAGCCATTATTATCGATTTTCTTTTAGAAATAGAACGTTTCAAACAGCTGATGTTTGATGGATGAAGCTTAAACATGGATGAAGCTTAAAATTTTCTTCGTTTAAATATCGCTTAAGTATTCACTGATTTAACTCGTTCACAATCGCAGATGCACTGATTTTTTTTCGGCACAAGCAAGCTAATGAAATCTTCAAACAAGTATAGAAAATTTAACTGACGAAAAACGCGCCATGTTTTATGCATAAACTTGCCTGTAACGTTCTCTTCCGTATGTAGAAATATTTTAACTGAAAGCAATAAAACTTAAAATTACTTCAATTTGGTTTTACCGAAATGGTTGTACTTTTAAATTTTAGCCATTCGGCCGGCTTCTAACAAAATTATTGATTGTGAATTTCAAATTATATAAAAAAAATAAAAAAAAAAACGAATTCAAATGAAACCTTCATCTTGAAAGAAAAGTGTTTTACAGTGCAAGAACCTTGGCACTTTTGAGGCTGAGGGAATGTGCGCAAGCGACTTACGGCAATGAGCGACAGCAAGTTGTGATAAAGACAAATTTTGTCAACAAAAATATTTACACAAAAAAGATTTAATAGTTTTTCTTGACAGTGTTGTTTTTTAACTTATTGTTCATTGTCATTTGAGGCAAAACAAATTTTTTGATACATGAATATTATAAGATTGTTTCGAAATGCAAAAATCTTAAAAAACATTGTGCTCAACAAGGCTGCCTGCCTGCCTGTGTTTCAATTGACAAAACAGATATACATACATACATAGTATATGTATTTTTAAATATTTGAAACCTCACACAAATCAAATAATATTTAGAGGTCGCTAGAAATTTACGAATTTACTCTGAACGAAAGAAACTAATATTGGAACAAAATTGGAAATCTCTAGAGACCTCCATTCCACTTGAGTTACACTCCAAAAATCTGCTTGTATTGTATGTCCAAATTCCTTCAGAGAATTTTTCACGGTGTCATTGTTTAATTTTTTTTTTTTTTCAATTTCTCAATGTGAACATTTTGGGCATTATTTTATTATGAGTTACATACATATGTATGTATGTATGTATGTATATTTATGTACCTAGTTACTTTTACAGACAAACATGTTGGTAGAATGTTCGTTTACGAAAAACATATTAAACTTCACACTTAAATATGTTGTTACGTTATTTCATTTCGTCACATACATATATTAGAGTTGGCATATTTATATTCACACTTAAATATAATCATCGATGCCATTTTATCTTCAAATGTCATGATTCGCATGGATATTTAACTCATGTCGATCACAGGCTCATGACAACAAGTATGCATTTGCCTAAAAGTCCGGGCCACTCAATAAGTCTTACATGAGGACCAGAAGAGAGGTTGTCGAGCGGTTGTCCTTTACCGCTCATAATTCACGTCGAAAAACTATAAAAAAACACATTTTGCCTTTCAGCCAGCGTTATTGTTTGTATCAAGTCTACATATAAAGGTGGAGTTACAGAGCACGCTTTAACGCATTCCCGCTTTATACGCGTTGTACTACGCTGCACACGCCTCTAGTTACACAGCAAGTTTTGAAGAATTGTTTGCGCAATCAGCTTGTAAAACTAATTATTATATTTTTTTTATCATTTTTAATTTAATTTTATGTTATACTATTTCTCCAATAATTTTTTTAAATTGTTTTAATTGATTTTTTTTATTGATTGAAATGTCAAACACGTGTAACGCACAAAAAAGTTGAAACTTACTTTATAAGGACATGCTATTTTAAATTTTGTGACAGAAGACTCTAAAACGCTGAAGCGTTTAGAGCGTGCTGTATATTTTTTGCTCGTGTGGTATCTAAAAACTTTACTCATTATGCTAGCAATGTCTATGCTTACACCATTTCCTTTCTGACATTAATGATAAATAGTTTCGGCGCAACAGTTTTGTAAACATTTCGTGTCTTTGATTTGATTTAGCTTCTTGAAACATGAAAATTTAAGTGACATTTCAGTTTCGAATCTTGTATTTCAAAACATTTGAAGTCTCTCAACTTGTTTTTGCTTGCGGGTTGTGCCGTATTTTATTTATTATTATTGTTTTTCGGCAGAATATTTTGAAAATTTTTTTAATCATCGCCGCAGGCAAAAAAAAACACATGTTGTATATACATACATACATATGTATGTACTTGGGTATGTATGTATGTGAATGTCTGTTTGCACATATAGAAGGTAATTGACGTCAAACAGCAATTAAAAGTCAATAATAAATCATTTGTCGTTAACTGAGACAAGCTCTCAGAAAAAGCGAGTAATATTTTAACTTTAACATGAAATTTTGACAAGTTCATTTAAGTTTCTAATCATTCGCAAACTACTCGCACTTACCTTGATGAATTCATATGAAATTGTTTTCCTTTTTTTTTTTATTTCTATCTATCTGAGTTACTTTCTCTTCGATGTGTTATTCATTGAGCATCTAATGCGATTCGAAGTAGGGCAGAACTAAGAGTCTTTTATTTTCAAGTCTCCATCTCTTACGATTCAAAAGTTATAGCTAATATCAAAACTAAAGGGTGTCCTCATGTACAGAGCAGCTGTTAAATTTTCAGTTTTTGTTGTTGTGTAGGCTTACTAATTGCATATCCCTTGCGAATTTGAAGTCTCTATCTCTTACGGTTACTGCTAATTTCAGTTTCTTGTATGGGGGCACCCTTTAGTTCAGTCAAAATTTCAGCTCCAGACCTTATGGTTCGAAAGTCACATCTAATTTTACCTAATTTTCACAGTTTCTTGCATGGGAACCCACTTTAGTTCTTAACTTTTTTTTTGTTTTTGGTATTTATTAATGTATTTTCAGCTCTAGCCCTTACGGTTCAGAAGTTACAGCTAATTTTGTCTAATTTTTACAGTTTCTTGTATCGGGACCTCCTTTAGTTTTTAACTTTTTGTTGTTTTTGGTATTTGTTGTTGTAACGATTGAGAGAATGATTTTCCGTTTTCACTCTATTATGAGTACGGCACCCTAAAAAAACATTAAACTTTTTATGTACATGTGTATATCTAACAGTGGGTATAGTTTATTAAACTTATTGTTGTTTAATAACTAAACTTGTGAAATTTTCAATTGAAACAATCGAATTTGCTAAATATTGTAAATAAAAATCACGATCGTACACTCATGCTTAATTTTTTAAAAAACTATTATCACAATCATGCGTAATTCACGCATGAATCACACATGACATTTTCACGACAACTGAACATCTCTCATCTAAACGACACATTGAACTACTTTCGTTGAGCTCAAGCACAAATATTTACAATTCTAGTCAATATACAATTTTCATTTGTCTGGTTTGGTTTTTCGCAGAATTTTTTCATAGCTAGTTGTTTCCAAATTAAAACCATCAATTGCCGTAAAATTTTGCGCATTTTTTGTTTAACAAAAAAGTCTGTTTATTTGTTTGATACAAAATTGCTGGTAATTTAATTTTTTTTTTTTTTATTTTCTTAACAAGAAAACAAACAAAAATAGTGCGTCATTGAAATATGTCGGTGATAATTTGTTTCTCATACAGATGATGCCTCTCTCCGTCTGCCTGTATTTGTTTGTTTTTTAAAATCCCGTGGTGTCGTCGCGTTGTTACTTACATTCCAGAGCTGATGAAATGTGTAATTAATTCAAAGTAACATCCTCGTGTTTTATTTTATTATTTTTTTTTTGTAACTGTTACTAACTCATGTAACACATTGTTAATTGCAGTATTATTTAATTAATTAATGATGGATTTTTAAATATAGTTTTAATTAATCAACACGCTGTTTTGCCATAATTTTTCTACAGTGACAAATAAATATTTTTTTAAAAAAAATAAATCTAAACTCGTAGTGAAAAGAAAAAAAAATTAATTTCTATTTAATGTATGTTTTTTCATTGCTCTATTTTTAATTTCTGATGTCAATTGAAAAATAGAGCCGCACACCAGCAACGTGTAAGTACATACGTATGTATACATACACTTGTATGTTGGTATGTATGTATGTATGTACATATCAACAAGATGAGTTTTTATAAACAACTTGAGTTCCCGAAAAATTGGAATAATTATGTGCATCTGCATGCACATACATATGTATATAAATAAATTCAATAATTATCTTAATTTTTCTTATTTTCAATTTGAATTTCTAATAATGTAGGCAGGCGTTCAGTTTGGTTTTGAAGGAGGGAGGATTCACAATCATATTCGATAACAAATAATTCTAAGAAAATTCAAACTCTAAACATTCTCTTTTTTTATTGCAAATAAAATGATGAGAAATATTGTAATGAAGTCAGTAGCCGATTTAAAATTTGTACGCATTAGCTGATGGATTTTAGATGTGCATACATATGTATGTAAAAAGTATTTGATTTAAAGTTTTACGTTTTATCTATTAAACCACTTTTCAGATGCATTCATGTAAATCGTAAATGAAATATTCAAGATCAGTGCAACTCTAAAAAAACACTGCTTGTATTTTGTTTGTGTAATAATAGGGGTTAGACTGTCAAACCTACAACAACTACATATGTACGCCTGTATAACTTTTGACAGACTCATCATGAAAACACTTAAAATCGTATGGAGAGATGCATTGAGCTAAAAAAAAATGGCTCTTGGAAATACTGGCTGACACACTGTTTTCATTTATTCGGAAATATTTCAGGTTGATTTTTTTACATCACATTTAGTTCACACACACACACATCTAACTTATCAAAAACTAGCTTCCTTTACGTCGGCCAGCGGCCAGCTATTGTCACGCCATACACAATACGCATAAACTTCATTGCGTTTTGGTCCTATGCATATATTCTGCTTCTAATTAGAAAGAGCTCTGCTCGTGCTACATGTTTTCGTTCTTGAGCCGTATGAGCAAAAGCTCATTAAAATTTCCATTACTTTCTAGAATTCTCTCTTTTGTTTCCTTCAACAATGTCAAATGGTTCAAATATCAACCTGTTACCTTTTTAATTGTTATTTACATACATACATACATAAATGCACACAAACTGAATTCTTATTTTACTTTAATTTGGTATTGAGTATTTTAATAGAATTATTATGCACATGCCATTCTAAAAATTGGGTCTCGTATGTCATATTTCAAGAGCGTGTAGTTTTTTTATACAAGAAATTAAATTTTATTGCATATGCATTCATTTCTTTTTTAAATAGAATGTAATATTTATTCTACAAATGAAATTTCCTAGAAATTTATGCACATCATTAATTGCATTCCCTATAAAATGAGCCAACCAAATCAAAAGAATTACTTGTTTTTATTGCCAATACGATAAGATAAAAATAAAATTATACAACAAAAAAAAACAGATTAGTTGGAAGGAACCCTTGACGTTTTACAAAGTTTGAAAGACTAAAAATTAAGGTAACTGTCTGAGAAGCTTTAATGTGCAATAGTATTTATTTATTTAGTTTAATTCAAAAATTGTATACTTTGGATATGCAGAAGTGTCGCCTTGATACGTTTTGCACTCATATGCCCAAAAAATCAATGCAAATTCGTCTACGAGTTTCGTTTAATTTACGTTTAAACTAGTAAATTATTAAATCAGTGAATACTTAAACCACATTTAGAGCAAGAAAATTTAGCGTTTAAACTTGAGTCATCTCACAGTGCAGAACATCAGCTGTTTGACATTTTGCAGCGTTGCCAAATTTCTATTTCTAAAAACACTCAATAATTCACTGACTGATCTAACACCGTCAAGTTTGAACTGCAATTAAATTTCCGAAAAGTTTTGTTGAACTAGAGTTTTAACTCGTAATAGAGTGGAAACGGAACCCTATTACTGAAAATTTGCTGTTCGTCCGTCCATCCATCCGTTATAGCGGCCATTCTCCCAAACGGCCAGAGAGCCAGAGAGTTGAAATTTTCACTAGATACATATGTAGTTATCCTACTACTACAACAACAAAAATCAAAAAGAATAAAAAGTTTAAAAATAAAGGGCGCCCCACACAATAGTCTGAAAATAAGCTGTAGTTTTTGAACTGCGGGAGATAGACTTAAATTTTGCACAGCATATGAACTTGTGTGGCCACTACAACAAAAACAGACCAAAAAAAAAAAAAAATAACAAAAACCCAAAATTTAAGTGCTGCCTCATACAAGAGGCAATTCTTCAGTTTGAAAATTATCTGTCATTTTCGACCCGTAAGAGATTTTTGCTTGCTACGTATGTCTGATCGCTACAACAAATACTTGGAGACGTTAAATGGGTTCAGCCACTTGCACGACAATACGGAACCCTTGATCTTCTAGTCAGTCTCGTACTTGGCTGAATTTATTTACGAATTTGTGCAAATTTGCTGCTTTCAAAGTTTTAATGAATTACTTTTGAAATTAAAAAAAAAACAAAAAAAAAGCAACGGGTTTTTTTATAACAGAGAGAGAGAGAGAGAGAAAGAAAGAAAATGAGCAATTATTGTGCCTTCGAGCTACTGTAAAAGAAAAATATAAATAAAAATGCAGCTTTACAATATTTATGAAGCAATCAATACTTTTTAATTAACACTTAATATCAGCTAAATAAATAAAAGAGGTATAAAAGTTATTGAAGAAAAAAATTTTTTGAAAAAACACCTGTCAATTTGCACTTTCTTGGCCTGGTATGTTGTCAACAGTATAGCGAAAAATTTAGTTCGTTCGCTTCAAAAAGAATAAATAATTCGCTTTTTTCAAACAAATATTTATTTAACTTTATTTCGTTCATTATAATTCCCATTTAACGTATTAATTTGCGATGCATGGCAACTAAAATGTGTTGGTTCATTTAACCCTTGGATGAGCCAAATTGAGCTGTAGAAAATAGAGACCATTTCAAATTTTCTGTGTAATTAGAACCTAAACGCTTGAAAACATTTGAACTTAACATCCTCTATATGCGACAAAATAAAAATTGATTCGTTTAAATTAAATTGTTTTCTGTCGATCAAGATCTGTTCCATTACAAAAACCCACGTTTTTTTTATTTTCTTTTTTTTTCTATGGAGCACAGCATCTTAATCCATTCGACCCAATTTAAAACACTAACTATATTAATTTGCTAGTGACAGGACTAAATTTTATTTAATAAAGAAAAAGCTTTTTATTTGATAGTGGGTTAAATTAATGTAAACAATCCGTAGTTACTCGTATGAATATTAGCAATCATGTTGTTACTTAAAAATATTTAAAATAAATAGAGATCACATGATTTTCTTATCAGTTATTAAAGCAATCGCGTGAATGTCACAAAAAATATTTGCGGCCAAAAACCACCATCTATCAAAATGATAATATTCATAAATTTATAATTATATTCGTTGTTTACAAAAGAATATCAATGTGAATTAAATGAAATTAAACTGAAACCAAAAATGATCAAAACACCATGTACATTAGGATCAGTCGATTTAGCAATCGATATTGTGTCATCGATTTATCGATATGATTAAAAAAGTTTCACCAAGACATCAAAAATCACTTTCAAGGTGTCCGATTTTCAACTTTTTTTTTTGTATGTTCATATGGGAGCCCCCAACGGAGGCGTGGTTCAAAACAAAATATTTGGGGAGAAAAAATAAGTTGGGAATTGGTCATACATTTGACTCCTTTACGGGCACTGACTGGTCTCTGGGCCCGTATTTGGGCGCCTCAAAAATGTAATTTTTTCCCTCATCACACTATTTGCCTCAGACTGCCTAATTTCTTCTCTCCAATATTTTTCCGAACACAATGATCTCGTGCGACGCCTCCTACAAAAATACGAAAAAGAAATCTTAAATCGGACGTCTCGATATCATAGTGTAACTTTTTTTGCTCATGCTAAAAGCTATCGAAAAAACCGATGTCATAATATCGGCAAGTGTTCGACCTGAAATAATATGTATGTATGTATATTGAAGGGTTTCTAAACTCCCATTAGTCCTATTCACTTTCATACCTACGATTACTTTATATTCAGCTCAAAAACTGTTGATCGGAGGAGATTTCATCAGCCTAGGAATTTTATTCCCTACAAACGATATCCAGTGTTTGATTGTTTTAATTTGATCAAGTTTTCAAGGACACGCGCTCTTAGAATTTATGTTTCTCTTCCCTTATAACTGCACGTCACTGGCTTTGTAAAAACTATTTATTTTTTTTTTAATAGACAAATTATACAAAAGCATGTTTGGCAAACGATTTGGATTTATTTTTACGTGAAATAATTGGTTTGAGTTGGGAAAAACGTAATTTTTCTGAAGTACGTGATAACACAAGTTAAATAAAATAAAATTAATGTGCTCACAAGTACAAAAAAACCTGTCGTTTACCTGCAGTCTACACTAGCCATCGATTTGATCGCTCATGAACATAGCGCCGGCAGAATAAGAAACAATCATTTGTTCATGTTTTTGTATGTGGTGTACATCTGCAGATGTTCATTTGTTACGTTTTACTACATATAATGCCAGCAAGCACTTGGACAATTGTTGATGATAATATCAGCAAAATGAGGCTTTCGCGGTTCCCAAAACCTAATCAATCACATTACAAAAAGTCTCAAACAGCTTCTTAGAAAACGATAAATTTAAAGAACAACAACAAATATTTATAAACTGTGCGGAATTAGAAGGTAATCTCGCAAATGTTCCTAAGATGTCTGATTTGTTTGCCCTTTTTACAGCGGCATAAGGAACTGAGCGAGTCACTTGTCCCCTTAGATATCCAAAACTGATTAAACAGTAGCACGTTGAAAAAGAATTTGTTCTAAATGCAGAGTTAAACAAGATACAAAAATAATTCGAATACGACTCACTCATAACTAGTGATATGAGAACGACAAAGTATAAGATCGTAAAAAATCTCAAAAAGATTACTAAACGATTTTCGGATGATTGGAAATAAGTCGTAGCAGAATTTACTGTACCGTATGATACCATTTTCTCCCCCACAAAACATTAAATTTTCGACTCAAATTCCAGAGCATAAGTGACTATTTTGATCGCGCAGAAGAGTCGAAAAAGATTCGAATTCGATAAATAATTTAAAAAAAAAAGTTTGTCGGAACTTTAATATAAAAATGACGTTTGATGGCTGAAGATTGGTGAGCGAAAAAATGTTCGAACAGCGCTATTTGAAAAGGAATAAAAGTTGAACGTTAGCGGTCTCCATTGGTTGCATTCAAGGTTGACAAAGGGTTTGTCCGATCGATGGCTAGTGTAGACCGCAAGTTAGAAAGGCTTTCCACTTCCAGCTACGAACATAAAAATAGCAGTGCCACCGATTTTGAGACGCACAAATCAAACATCCACGGCCACTTTCTACTTCTAAACTACAAAACATCTTAAAACCCGTTAAACTTGGTGGACCAAAGATAAATAATATCGGTTTGTTTTTCTTATTTGAGTGTGGAACCAATATTGCAGATAACATTAGTGGAGTTATAAGCAGGAAGATCATTGATCCATTCTAAAACTAATGAGAATTAAAGAAACTGCAATCATACTGCTATTGCCATGTTTGCAACTGCACACGTAATCAATTGCAATTTTATTCTTTTCTAATAAAAATCTTATTTAACTTAATGGGTTCTGCTACTTAATGGGTTAAATAATGCTAAAATAAAAGTTGTTGTCGCAGCAACATGGTTTGATGTGACAATTTGATTGGCCGTGAGATTTTATAATACGTCATCACGAAAATATGGCTTTGGGGCCATAGCAATATTATGTTTAGACATGACACCAACACGGTCAGTTGTGATAATAATATAATAGTTTAACATGACGATGGTCATACATTTTTGTTGAAATGTCTACAGTACTTGGCTATACCACGTTTGTCATTGTGTGTTATTTTTAAAACTTCAAGACTCCGCGGTGCATCCAACCTTCAGAACTCATTATCACTCAGAATTGAATTAAATCTTATGGGTATAAATTGATAAACCCACAAATCAGATTTGATCACAAAAGATAATAAAATATTTGCTAATTGAAATACAGACATTAATAATCGCAAAATTAACATTTAATTAATAAAAAGTGTTTAATTCAATAAACTGAGTGATAAAGGAAGTGATAAAACTGCGCTCTGTACTTAAATTTTTTAATTTGATTTAAAACATGTTCGAAACGCTGAGGGAGCTAATATTTAAATGAAGAAAAAGAAAAACGCATTTGCAAATTCGAGAAGTGCATCTAAAAGCCCACATACGTATCAGCATCAGTTCCGGTTCCGATGATTGTGGGAATTACAATTCAATTGCCGGAAAAAATAATTTCTTTCCTTTGCTTATGAAACAGATAAATTTCAATAATGCAAAATAAAAGCAATCATCATAATTAGAAATAATTGAAATAATTTGATTTTAAATATTATGAGAAGAATCACTTTTCATTGTTTCACCCAACAATTTCATTTGTTTTGTAACATGTGAATTATTGAAACTTCCTCACGTGCATCTTATTCAACTCTTTTTGCAACAAAATCATTATTGCTAATAATTACTAATTCATAATGAATGGTTTAAGAGTTTGTTTAAATAACAAGAAAACACGACGCAAGTTATAAACTGTTTAATATTTGTACAAACGTGAACTCGCGTATAATTAAAATCATGATCGATTGCAGGTTTATTGTACGACGAAGTGGTAGTGTGTAGCCGCTGTTCTCGCGCTGTTTTTTTTTTTCTCCGTCTCTAAATTAATTGTTATGACAATTATTTACATTAAAAATGTCAAGTTAAGTGGACAATTTAAGACATTGTGTTAATATGTTGAAAAATTATTATTCTTTGAACACCGTTTCCACTGCAAAAAAAAGAAAATGAAAATAATTTCTAATCTCCTCTGCGCCTCAGAGATTTATTGTAGTAGCTGTGCCAAAGGCATTACAAAACTTGAAACTACATTTAATAAGTAATGTTATCGAGTGAAAACAATATCGAGTGAAAACAATGTTAAACAAAACCAAAATAAGCAACAAACACACAGGGTGTGAGACGGAATTCATTCGATCACGAATGCCGCAATTCGACCCCAGGTAGTGGGATGACTAAGCGCTTCTGCTTAAAAACAATATACAATTGGTCACGACCTGCGTTCGAAGCAATTCGGTCGCTGATAAGTGTCGTGATGGACGTGAGACGTACCCCAGCCTCCAAGTCTTCAACTTTACTTTTATTTTCTTCTTTAAAAATGTCGATCACCACAAAGAAAATATTTTCTCAATGAAAATATTTTCTCAATGCTGAGGAAGTAAAGTCGCACTAAAGCCCGATAAAGTTATTAATACCATATTTACATATACGCAAAATTATCGTTTTTTGATGTCTGGCAAGATTTAATTTTTATTATAAAATTAATTTTTGTTAGCTGTTTGACAGAGCAAAACATGCTGCAATAATGCTGCACTTTAACTAATAACTAAAATTTTCAGATAAAAATCTCATTAATGAGAAATGATAGACATCTGGCGCTTCACTTATCACACATCCCTTCATTAACACGTTCATATGTATGTAAATTTGTTAAACAAATTTGTTTACCAAAATCTTCAATATGTATTTAAACAACAACAGGAAAAGTGTACAAAAAAAAACCCTTCTGGTCAATGTTATAAACAATGAATTCAAATTTCAAAACAGTTCAATCTTCTTCATACAACAAAATTCTAGTTTCAACCAATTCGAACCGATATAAATTTAACGATTCGTAAGAGCAAAAAAAGTTAATGAATTGAAGAGAAGAATTGAATTGAATTTTTATTTGAGTTACATGCATTTTGTCTTGGTGTAGGTTTCGTTCAATCTGAAAATTTTTATTAACACAGCAACTTGGAAAGGCGCAGCGTTTTATCGCTGAATAAAAAAGGAAAACCAAAAGAAAATAACCAAAAATTTTTTTTTACGTCTATAAAGAAGACTTAAAAAAGATTAAAAAAAAAATAAAAGAAGTTCAAATAAATAAGCAGTTGTGAGAAAATGTTTTCTTCGAATTTTTTAAATGAAAAAACAACCAACCGCATGACTGACTGTTGTTAGTTGACACCAGTTATAGTTAAAAAAAAAAAAAAAACTAAATTTAATTCCCAAGAAAATTAACATTTAATTAAAAAAGCAAAAAAAAAAACAAACAGGCAGACTCAATCTCACAAAATTTGCATTGCAAAAATTCACTTGACAAATATACAGGTAAATAAATACATACATATGTGTATGCCCATACTACCTACACTGGGTCAATAAAGTCACCGTACAGATGATAACCGATCGTTCTAATGCATTGTTGCAACTTACATATAAGGAAGGCTTAGCATTACTTGAAAATTATAAAATAACACAAAATACAACGGCATTCAAAGCGAAATCTAAGAAATTAAAGCAGACACTTGAAAGTCAATTTCAGACAGTACAGTCTACTGTTTATGTAGTTATTTGTGTAATATCAATTCAGCTTAAAAAAAAAACAGAAAAAGAATTCGTAAGTCGTTTTTTTTTTCTAAACAGCAATGCTGGCCTTTGCACAGAAGAAATTATTATTAGCAGAATCAAATGAATTTTTTTTTATATTTAATTTATGTCCTACAACGAACCTCGTAAATGCAGTTACAAATTTTATAACATGTTGTAACATCAAGCAATAATGTAATACGACACAATTAAAACTTTTGTTAGAAAGAAAAATATTTTCAAGCAAATGGTTGACTGAATCGATTTTAATAATAATTTTTTTCTGTATGGCCACATGACCCTACTCACCACTACTCACTACCACCGCCCTTGTGTACTGGTACAGTTTACATAAACTGAATGAATAGAACATAAAATGTGTTTTTTCGATGGCAAGGCGTAATGTTATTACATATGTATGTATGTGTTCTTTTCTAAACAACAATCCTACTTCTATGAAGACGTGTAAAGCAGGGTTATTGAAAAGGAGCAACATCTCCTTGAAGCACGACAGTACACGACAGATGACATGTTCTACCAGGTTTATGAGTGGCCCAAGAAGTGTATCACATTTTTTAGAAAATGTTTGGTATGGTTATCAGCGACGTGTAGCCATTAAGCTCTTTCTGTTCGCTTTTCAAATGTAGATGAGAGAGTTTAACGAACTAATTGCAATTTCGTGTGAAGTTAAATACCAAGTGTGTTCAAATTAAATGAGAATTAATGACTAAATCGGGCAGAATGACAGAATCGAATTTTATTGCATTTAAAAAGCAAAAAATTGGTGCCATGATTTTTCACCAGTAGTGCGTCGTGCTCTTATTACTTTTCAGAGGAATTTTTCTCTTGCAAAATTTTTTGGACCTTCGACAGTTTTTCACCGATCGCTTTTTTGTAATTGTCTTGTAATAATTCATTTTAAATCCATTTGTTCCTACTTGATTTTTTGTACTTTTGCACTGTGCGACATTTGTTTGTATAAATTGTTTTAAAACTGACCAGATGCAAAATTGAAATGTCTGCGCGAATTTTCGCTGGTTTTCGCCTGTTGTGTTTCTCGTAGCTTTTTGAAATTTTTATAAATTATTAAAAATCCGTTTTTTTCTCTTGGCACAGAAACTGGTGATTTTCGAAGTGTCGTAAACTGGTTGTTCTATTCTGTAATATATGTATATTATATGTAGATTCATTTGAGTAGCCACAAAACATTTATGCGGCGACTTAATTGATGCAGTGTACATACAATCCGTATGTATGTATGTATGTTTTTTATATGATTCATTTGAATTTTTGCGGGAAAAGTACAGAGAGACAGACATTGATTTGTTATTCCCCCAGTCGCGACGACGCAATTCCAATCACAACCTGTTCACTCCATCTGTTCCACTTTCACATACCGTTACGAAACACGTTAAAATGTAATGTGATCTTAGAATCGGTTGTGATTTTAAAATGTATTTCCATTGATTTATAAATAAAATATGAAGCACAATCATTAAATAATATTAAATTATTCAGCAGGCCCTTTTCAATATTTATGTATGTTAATTAATAAAGTTGCTTTGGATGAAATCGAGAAAATCTTTTTGCAAAAGTCAGAAGGCGAAAATTCCAATAATGAAATCAATTTCCAGTTTTGATATTGGATTATGTTCTGAAACTGTTTCTGGATTCAAATTAGAGTCTTTTAGTTTTGCAAGTCTGAGAAAATGCAGCTGTGTTCTTGACAAATAAAAAATTTGTAAAATATTAAGATGTTACGATTGCAATCTGAATGACAAAAAAAAAACCGATTTGTACATCAAGCTGGAATTTGTGTCATTGCATCGAACTCATTCCAGTTTGTGCTCTAAACTTTCAAAGTGCACTCCCGAACAATTTTTTTTGTAGTTCGCAGTCCATGCGAACGAAACAGATTGTTTTCGCACGGCAAATTACTTGCCACAAGTCTGAAATTTCCTTTGGAACTTGCTTTCACGTTCGCACAGCATATTTAGAAAAGAAGTGAAAGTGCGCCCAGCAGACCAAGTTTACTTGAGCAAGTTTCAGAGCAAAAAGTTAGTTTTTTGCATTATTGCGAAACGCATGAAAAAATAAGAATAAGAAATCAAGACAAATTGCCAGGTACAGGCAAGTGTGTGCCACCTTCCTTTGCCTTCTCGTTTTTTTTGGCTTCTGCTCCATAAACTCAAGAAGGCTTGCCGCAAGCAACTTGCCCTGCGAAAATTGCAACAAAGCATTCTGATATTTTTCTTTCAACCCACCACTGTCTGTTTAATATGTGATAACAGTTGATTTTGCTTTCCACAGCTTAAGTGTTTTTATTTTTTGTTTTTTTTTTTTTTTTCTCAGATTGTTGTGTAATTGAAAGCCAGCCGCTGTGTCATGACAATTGAATATGTTTGTGGTACAATTTTCGAAATTTGCATTTTTATATAAATTCTAAACATAAACAGAACAAACCCAAACAGCTCGCCAAAAAAAGCAAATCGAAACACCACATCAAATTTTGCTAAAGAAGAATTCAGTCAATTCTGTTTTGAAGTTGCTTGAATGTCCACACAGAACAAACATTTTTAAATAATTTCCTACTCGTTCATTTCAATTCTTCACACATACAAATCCAAACGAGTTAAAATCAGTTGCCCAGTAGCTCGGTACCGATTTGCCTTCGTTTTTCACACCTCGCCCACAAACTCACGAGTTGATCAACAAAAGCTGATTAATTTAAACACGGTGTTGCTGTATCTTTTACTTCATTCTGTATTTGTTCGAAAAATTACCGGCTGCATGATTTTGACGCTGTCGGACTTCCCCTTAAATTGAAAAAAAAAAATTGCTTAGAAAACTACAAAGTTTTTAAAGTCATATTTCGTTGTTTTCGAAAATCCTATTAAAATTAATTATTTTTCTTTATTCCACGCAAGAGAAACTGTTTCATCTGTAAAGGCTGAACTGAAAATTTTAACATTGGAAGATCTTTCCGTGAGATATAAAAGACTATTATTTATTATTTTAAATTGTTTCAGCAGTTTTCAATATTCTACAATCTACCAGAGATTGCGACAATTGCAGAACCCCGATTATACCCAGAAAATCAGTGCCACTTTATCTTCGAGTGTAGTTTAATTAACGTTTAAGCTAGTAAACCTTTCAATCAGTGTTACAAGTATACATATTTGAACGGCGAAAAAAACTTTGCGTGTAAACTTCAAGCATTAAACAGTGCAAAACATCAGCTGTTTGACATTCTCTGCAACGTTGCCTAATTTCTATTCCTCCAAACCAATCAATAATAAATATGTAAGGAGTCGGTCCATTGATTTATAACAATAAAATTCTAAACTGCAATTAAATTACAGAAAAGTTTTCTTGGACTAGAGTTTTAGCTAACTGATTTTTTGGGCATTATTGTTGTCGCCACATGTTTGCAAACATTTCAGGTTTCATTCAGTATGGCAACCTTTATTTCATTAGTAATATTTTTTTTTAGCTGATTTCGATCTTTTCCTCTTTTATTTCATTGCGCTAGTGTTGATGGATGAGATGGCAGTTTTTAATATTGTATTTCGTCTGCGCGTGGCTAAAATGTTTACAAATGAAGCGTTTGTAAATTTAAATAAACACTCATACAAATGGGTATTCACATAATTATCGGACGGTTGCATGATCTGGCCATGATCATGTGTCGTCTGTCGTTATAAGAGTACTTACTTAAAAAAATGTTTAACTTTTAAAATTGTAAATGTCAGCACAATAACTGCGCAGTCAAGAAAAAAAAATTGAAATTAATTTTCAATGTTTTAAATTTGAATCAAACTTAAAATTATTATAGACATTTTCCAGCATAAATTAAATTTTACTGCGTTTTAAAATTAACATTGAAATTCATGAATTTTTATCACATTTTGTTTTCAACGTTTTAACGAAAATTTTGGGGGTATTGTTTTGTTTGCTTTTGAGTTTGTTGAAAAAATTGTATGTCTGTGTTTTAATAAAATGTTCTCATCAGCTTCGTTTTAACAAATGTAAATGAACTTTAATAAACAAATAACAATTCAAAGGTGCCAGCCAGTTAAAGCCAGCCATCTTCGAAAAATTTTGTAATATTTTATCATTTTTTCTACACAATCATAATTTGCGAAAAACCATTTATATCTACTGGTGGATCTCTAGTATTTACATATGTACAAAAACAAAATGTAAATATTTATGAAAAGGTAAAATAATTAAAGCACGAGTTCAATGAATTTTTTCAAGTTCAGAGTAAAAATTTTATATCAAATAAACGTGATTAAGTAAACAAAGAAGGCTTTGAAATGAAGTAAAAATAAAATAAATAACGCTGGTTATCATTGATTTGGACCATACGACTTGTGGTTTTATTCCAAATTAATTTGTTCTCAAGGCTTTGCACGAGCGAATACCTTGGAGAAGTGTTGGCCAAAAATTCACATTGCCAGCAGCAGCAACCCGATCGAGAGAAAATTTATAACAACCTGATTTAGAAGACTGACCAAAAAAGATGTGATAAAATTACTAAAAAGAGGTTGCACTGTCTGACGATACAACTATTTGATATTGAACGGTTTTTTGTGGTAACAATTTGTGGGGAGGTCAATTTTGCACAGGGATATCCCATCTGAGGGAGTTAAGAAGTAAAAAGAAAGTAATGTGGGTATGACTCCATCCCCAGGCACCCTGAGACGGGCTGAAAGAAAAATATTTTTCTTTGGAAGCGCGCCTAGCGGTCGATAAATAAAATAAAAAATAAATAAAAATCAAAAATCAACCCCTGCAGATGCACTCCGGCAAGAGTTAGGTGATGATTCTCATAGTCACTTCACATCAAAAACAAGGTGACAGTTTTACGACTAAAGAACTCTGAGAGCTCCCACCAATGTTTCGTAACCATTTTCATTTTAGCGGCAAGCAGAATACGATTCGGCTGTAACCACCAGGGTATCTCAATACCAGGTAGCCGCATAACTACAACAAACATTTCATGTATTTTTTTTTTTTTAGCAAAAATACTTCAAATTCTGTCACCCATTTTTCACAGTACTTTAAGCTAGAAGCAGTAGTCAGCTGGGCTTGTAGGGCTACCTGGTATCGAGGTACCGCGGTAACTATCATAAACAAGCGACGTGAGTATGAAAATCAGCGCCTTGCAACGATGCGCAAAAACTCACAATATTATTTATTATCATTTATTGAGGATGTAATCGAATTTTAAAAATGACAAAATGATATTCTCATTGCATAACAGCGTCGTGTAATGAAACAAATTGCAAAAGTTTTGTGAATTCCGAAAATTACGTATTATTTGCATACCATCAAAATCAGTTCAGACATTTGAATATGGGAAACTATTGTTTAAAACTAAACAATCGCTAATTAATTTAAAGAATATCACATATGTAGTTTTTTGCTCATTTGCTATTTAAATTTATTGTCATTAATGACAACCAATCACGAACAGCATTTATTTATCAACTAAATAATTTAATACAAAAAATTAAGAGAGTTATTTGTAGATTTTTTTGAGTATTTTTTTGAATTGCAAAATTTAATTTTTTCTTTAAAATCATTTTTTTAAGCTGTTTTAAGCAGGGACCGTAAATACTCGTAAAACGCAGTTATTGAAACTCATACATACATGTTAGAGTCAAGGGAGACCCACACTGTCTTCTTACCAATAGTTTAGTCCTGATGTACTTTTTCAGAATCTATGATGATCGTATAAAGACGGCCCCAGCTTTATAATTAAAAGTAATTTTACAAAGATTAGCCAAAACTAATAAAACTGTACGTTTTTGTTTTGCCGCTATAAAATACAACTGTACGATCTCCACCGGATTTTTCCTCAAAAAATTAATACGTTAATACAAATTATATTTATAAAATAGTCTGAATAAAAACGAGACTGCCATTTTCTTGTAAATTCCATTATTCAAAAACTTATTTGATGTAACGACTCGAATCATTTGCTGATAATATTTGCCCTGCTAATAACGTAATTACGGTTCCTGTTTTCGGGGCCCATAGAGGAGGAGTGCAATGTATTGCTCCCCAATATTTTTCTTTTGAACACAACGACGCCGTGCCACGCCTTTTATGGGACGCCTCGAAAATTATTTTTTTCTCTCTCACGCCAAAAGCTAACCGACCTGTACAGCGTATATACATACATACATATATATTTTTTCACAGTGGATATCGACACAAAATGCTGTTTATTAAGTAGGCCAAATCGAATTTTTAACTCATAACTTATTTATGTTCGGGAAAAGACATTCAAATATCACGTGTTCATATTGTTTTGCTCACCATTTTATTCACGTCTTCTTTCGCTCCGTCAATATTTATTTGACATTTAAAGAAAAGAAAAGAAATGACTGAGGGCAGCGCCAAAAATAAACATGGGTTGGTAAAAATAAATTTTTTTTTATCAAATTAAAAGAATTATATATAAATCTGTGCAGCTGAATTAAATTGACCCTATTATTTGGCTTTGATTAATAAATTTTATTTTTATGTGAAACTTTTTTCCACATTTATTCAATCAAAATAATTGAATGTGAGTGTGTGTGTGTGTGTGTGTGTGTGTGTGTGCAAGAATTAAATCTTTAATTGATTCCAGCTTTGCAAAGAAAAACAAATTGTTGCCACTTTGCACAACATTTGTTGATTATCAGTCGTTGAGTTGAAAATATGTACATATGTATATGAGTGCAACGGCCGGTTTGATAACAAAAGAGCCATTTTTATACGCGAGTGTAACGCACCCCACACTGTGACGCTGCTTTAGTGAGTCAATACAGTTAAATAGCCCAGTGTCACCGATAATTCATTTTCTCCTGCACATCGTCAAGTAACCGCAAAATAGTCCTTAAGGCACCGGCCCAAATGCGACAATTGTATTTCATTTTCGATCGAATATAAATGGTATAAGTATTAAGGAGGACTCATACATGTCTTTGGTTGATATCCAAACAATCAATCAAGAGTTACAGCTTTAATTTAACAAAACCTTTCTGTAATTTAATTGCAAATCAGTAAACAATATATTTATTATTGATTGTTTTCAGAAATAGACATTTAGCAACGTTGCAAAAAATGTCACACAGCTGATGTTTTTCACTGTTCGATGACTGCAACTTAAAAACTAAATTTTCTTCGTTTAAATGAGGTTTAAGCATTCACTGATTTAATAACTTACTCATTTAAACGTAAATTAAACCGATTATACCAAACTCGAAGATGAACTTGCACTTATTTTGGACAATAGAATCTGATGTGTCTGAAATTTTGTAATTGCTTGTAAAAAAAATATTCTAATTTTTATTACCATCTTGGAAGATATTCCCGTGTGTCTTACTTATCGTTTGCAACTGACAAATTTTTCTTGATTCAAATGTCAGACAAAAATAATTTCATGTCTCAAAAAAATTTTGTCAGGCGTACCATATTCCGCAGAAAAGTTTAAAGTTTGCTGAAGCCGGCTGCCAGGTTTGTCCTTTAAGGATAGTTTCCCTGTTTAAGATAAATGCAAGTGCCGAAGGAAGAATTCGAGCACCGTTTATACTATGGGCTTCATGTGTAACTTAATTATCGTTCAATTAACAGACTTCCGGCATGAAGTCTGTCCAAGAACCGAAAAAAGAGTAAACAATTTTAAGTTTTTTTCTTCTTCATATTTTGTCAAGTGTCAATAAAGATCAGCACAGTTTCTTTGTTTGCATGTTGTTTTCAAAATTGACTTCCTCCCACTTTAAAGACAAATAAAAATGTTATCTATTCTTAATATTCTTATTTTAATAATGAAAAAAAAAATAATAATAATAAATTGACTGTTCGTTTAAGTGCTGCAGCAGTTTTCTTATTAAGCTGTACTTAATTTTTATCTTCAATACAAAATTTGCTTCTTTTTTTTTCTTGAACAAACAAAAGCAAACAAAGATAATCGAAACAAAAAATCACGAAAACAAAAAACATGAAGGAGTGCTTTTTGCACACTTATTGAATTTAGTTGAATTGATATGAAAAAGTGTTGTTCAGAACGAACCAGGCAGCACTCTCTTCTTTCATAAACTGAGTAGCATCAACGGAATGTCGGCGGCATATAGACGTCTGAAAAAGTCAGAGTCTAATTTAGAACCTAAAATAATTAAACATTTTAATTTATATTCTCTAATATTTAACAACAAAAAAAAACAAAAAATAAGAATTCAAGTATTATGCTGAAGCAAAATTTCAAACAGAACACAAGCATAAAAAACATCATTAGTTTTTTGATTTTAACTTTAACCATTGTGTACAATAAAATTCAGTTAAATTTACAACAGCGTTGTTGTTCAAAGTACTTATGTAAAATGCATAATACCACAATTAAAGTTCGCTGGCAAAGCTTTCAAACACAGTCCAAGATTAAATATTGGTTTCAATAAAGCCCAAAGCATTCGTTTTCCAATGGCCGAATAATTTTTAATAGATTTTAAATCAGGTTATTGACAAAAGCTTCGAGTTATTGATTATAATTTTTCGGGAGTGTAGTAAATTGAAAAAAAAGAGCGTTAACGTCATTTGCGAAGGTTACAACAAACTGTATACGGAAAATAATAGACAAATATTGGAAATGCACATTCCAATACTCGTATTCAATACGAGTACATATTTTCTGCGAGTGTAAATATTATATTTAAATAAAATCTGCATAAATTAAGTTAATATTGATTTATTCTTACTACAAATATTTTTATTTCTTTTTTTTCCCGCCATTTAAATACTTTTGCAAAAATTTACCATTTAAAGTCATCAATTAAAATCCAATAATAAAGAAATATTTGCAGAGTCATATTCAGAAGACTTGCAAATTGAAAGGGGGGAAACAAAAGAAATAAATCATGATGAGTTTTTCAACGATACATACATATGTATCGCACGTTTCAAAAAAAAAAACACAAGAAAGTATCTACGCTTTCGTAACATTTTGCAATGGCTTAATCAAAATGTCAGCCAGAAATAAAAATAATAATAAATATTAAATAACAAATATTACAATAAATAAACCGGCGGAAAAATGCGGTACAAATTTTAGTAAAGAATATGGTGCTTGCCAAACATTTAGGAGGACAATTAGAATTTTTGATAAATTGTAAAGAAAACATTCGGAAGGAAATTATGAGCAGGAAAAAGGCAGCGAGAATAATAATAAAAACAGCGAATAATTCAATCAATCATTGAATGTGATAAGTTTTTATAGATTTAATATTTGGTTTTTTTCCGACCCCTTTTTTATATTTTATATAATTATTTTCTTGAGCTGAAGCTCTTTTCTATTAGAGTATTTGAGTAGTTTTGTTGATATTTTGCTCTCCTCTCCTTCGGATAACTTCTTCAAGGCAATAATATTGAAAAATGTTTTGATTGGTTTTTTCAAAAACCAAGAAGAAGTCATCCGAAGAAGAGCGAAATATCGACAAAAATACTGTAATAAAAAAGACCTTCAGCTCAAGAAAATAGTTATATAAATAAAAAATACAAATATGAACTTAATTATTTATTTGCTTTAAGAGCCAATTGAAATGTATTAATTCAGGTCCAAAAATGGATCCTACACATGTTTTCTGTTTCAACTCATCAGTAGACTCGAAAACTTCTTAAGAGAATGTTTGAAACTTAACTACATACTTATTCCTTGATTCCCATGAACAAAATGAGAATCAGAGCAAAAGATGAAAACAATACTCGTACCACATTGTTTTATTTGCAATTTTGTACGAATGAGTGCTATTACTAAGAACTTTTCTGCTGTAGTAGTAGATTTTTTATCAGCCTGGTTTGACACTTTTCGGCTGCAAGTTCCTTGTAGATCCATATATTCTAAATGGATTGTTGGATGGTACATATTGTCATGTACATAATTCATTCATTTGATTTGTCGCTACACTATTATTTCACACCACGCGACACCAGTTCTTATTCTTTTCAACTTGAGTAGAATGTACAATTGTAATTTTGAAGGCGAAAGTCTTACACAATTCACAGTAATTTAGTATTTAAATGAAGGCTAACGCAAGTAAAAAAAAAAATTGTGTATAAACGAAAACGCACAAAGGTTAAATATTTGCATTTTCAATTCGAGAGCTTTTTGCTTGCAAAGAAAAGCGACTCGTAAGGTGATATTGAACCGCCCTATTCATAAGTGATAGTGTAATTGTATTTTTAATAAAATTTTCCATACAAAAAAATTTATAGAATTCCAAGTGTGTTTTGGATTCGTAGACTTTTGATTTAAAATGGGGATAATAGTTAAGTATTTTAACAACAATGGAAACTATTTATTTAATTTATACATATTATTAAATGTATTTCAGTTCATTATTTATGAGATTCAGTTTAACTAATACATAATAAAGTTCAATTCAGTTTATCTATTATAAAATACAAAAGTTATTTAATGCAAAAACTTGTATAAAAGACTGCGTTAAGGAAATACTTTAAAAATGCCATCAGCCCAATCACGCAATGCCTTTCTGTAGTACCATAGATTTCTCATTAAATAATTTTCCTATTAATCATAAATTTCTTGCTAACAAAAAACACGAAGGAGTGGCATCTTCCCGTTTTCAGCCAGCCATTCTGCTTGACATTTGATTGTTTTCACTCTTTGTGTTTCAATGAGCAAGAGATTTTAAATTTTATTTTCAGCTCTAATATAGTTGTGTTTTATATAGTGTTTTTGATCAATAACATAGACGATGTAAGATAAACTGCTGGACTAGTACTCCGTTCATAATTATGAAAACATGCGAAATGTATGTGTGTGACAGCTTGTCTCCTTAGCGATGAAAACTTACTAAATACTCTTTTTTTTCCAACTCCGTAATGTAATATGAACAGCACTAATTTGATGCCAAATTCCGCCAATGGCTGACCAGCGCTGCATACTGGAGAGCAATGAAAGCTACAGTTTTCCACTGTTTCTTGATATCGACTACACTAGCTAATTGTTCAACATTTACCAGTGTAATAAGTAAAGTTTTGCAGGTTCAAATGAAATGAATCAACCAAACAATTGTCTGCGAAATGCATTCAAAGTTTCTTATATAAAAAAATTTAGCATAAAAAATATACGGCCGTTTCTCCGGATAAGTCTGAATTTTACACTTCTGTCTTATTGAATGGATTTTAATCACAAACAATATTTTAACAAGTTAAACTTAAGCCCAAATAAATAAAAAGTAAAACAAAATTTCTTCACCTTAAGCCCAACAAACGATTGTAAATGTGCAGGGAATTGTTAGGCAAAGCACTAGATCACCACCACCAAGTTCATGCAAATGACTGCTACATATGTATGTATAAGGCAGATTATGAAACTGATAGTTTTGCGAACAATTACGCTCCCCACAAAACAAACCATTGTTTGAAATAAGGAACATTTTGATAACGTCAATATGTTGTGTATATCTAGTCCTACTTGAAAAGTTAGTGGCATTCAGCCGCAAATGCGTTGGTCAGCCACTATCTGTAGCACATACACACACACACACACACCTGCTTATTTATTTTTCTTTTGCTATTTATAAAGCTAAAAATACGTCATAAAATGCTCGTTTTTGCAAAGAAAAAAAAAAAGAAAAACAACAAACGATTCCCGAGAGTCGTGTGATGTGCGCCGTCACTTCTTCACTCTTGTTGTTGAACGTTCACATAAAAATAAATGTATTCTTTCGTCAAAAGTTTGTTGACGCAATTTTGCTCATTTTATTATTATTGAAAAAAAAAACAAGAAAAATAAATTTTGCATTTATATTCTAATAAAATAATAGGGCTGATGGAAAGGAGTTTTTATGAAGCAAATTAAATATTAAATGTAAAGCATTCTTTTGCAAATCGGTTTTCTTCGTCTCATTTTGTTTAAAGTTAATTTTCTTAAATAAATTGACGCACTCAAAAGCCAAATAAAAGGTACCTGTCATAAATTAAAGCTAATGTCAAATTATTTCTGACTGTAAGCTAGTAAATGACTGACAGATGACGTACAGGTTGATTGAGAAAACAATATTTTTTCAGAAGCCAATTTTCATATTGTGAGGAAAGTTCTTTTATTTACATTAAAGCACGGAAAAATTATCTGAATTAAGAACATAAAACAAAGCGCACTATTTATTGAAAGACAATAGCCCAAAGATCGGAGAGATACCACTAAAGCAAACGCCAAAACGAATTTCTTAGAAATGTTCTACGAGTAAGTATAGTCGTCCTAGTTTCAGGAGTCGTCATGGGTATCACATCAAGTCAGCATCAAGGGTCCAAAAATGTATATTTTATATGGAGAAAAATTAATGCGGGGTCAGTTGTTATACTCTCGGCTGCATTCTGGACCCAATTAGGACCATGGGAGAAAATGTATGAAGATGTGTTTGTATGTGAGAGGTGCTCTTGGTTTGATCAATTCAAGAAAAGTGTTGTAGGAAAAAAGTTTGTGGCATCGGTCTTATAGTTAACCCCTTAGAAACGAGACAAGGACAGTTGTGAAGCTTTCTGTTGATTTCTAAGCTTGATCTCGATTTGCCCTAATTTTTTTCGCATCCGAATTCTGTTACTCCATATAAACCAGCCTAATGTTTATATTTATGGTCAAGTCGATTTGTTTGATAAAATCTAAATATATCTCGAAACCAATATGCTAAAAGAGTTTTCAATAACATGGTTTTTTGGTACCAAATGCACCTATTTTTTCTTAAACACATTAGCAGCCCTCGTATTCAGATGTGAAAAGACCAAAATATTTATGAAAATAAATTGGATTTATTTTACCATAAAAGCTGT
Source organism: Sturmia bella (assembly GCA_963662145.1). Classification (NCBI taxonomy): domain Eukaryota; kingdom Metazoa; phylum Arthropoda; class Insecta; order Diptera; family Tachinidae; genus Sturmia; species Sturmia bella. Next base: position 3,253,086 of record OY759171.1, on the reverse strand, counting down.
TAAAGAGAAACGCCATACTCAATTGAAACCGTGGGTAATTTAAAAATTACTTAAAGATTAGTTGAGATAACAACAAGGTCAGTTCATTATACTTCCGTTGTAGGTACTTTATTTTTATCTATCAGTGATCTGTCAAATAATTGTGTTTTAAAAATGTACCAACAAATAAAACATTTGCATAAATAATGCGAATTTCCAATTCGTAACAGTGTAAAACTATGCTTTTTAGCTAACAGTTTAATAATACCTATACCTATTCAAACTTTAAAAAATAGAAATGGTCAGTATGTCTGTCTGTCTATAGCACCACTGTGGTCAACTATAAAGCTCTCTGGGCGGCACAACAGAGTTCTCAAGATTTTGTTTTGCCTGCGGTTTGGTTTTTTTTCACATGTTATTTATAGTTGAAATTATAAATAAAAATGTTTACGGGGAAAACACCAGTGATATGTACAGTACATTTTACATACATACATACATATATGTATGCACATATTTATTTAAACAACACACACACTTGAGTGTGTAAAACAAATGTTTAATGCAGATTAATTAATACCTTCACCCACACATTCGAATGAATGTAAGTTAAATTGTTGGTATGTTTATGATCGTTCAACCGTTACATTGATTCTGAGAAAGAGAGGGAGAGAAACTAGAAGCATTGTATGTAGGTTTGTAATTTGAATAATTTTCAGTGAATCAGTGGCATCAAAGCTCGAAGCTATTTTAATTGTTTATTTTTAGTTTATTTATTCTGGTTAAAAAATCGGGTTAAAAATAAAACGAACTTAACTCATTATATATGTATTCAGTTCATGAAATTTGTATTGTTGTTGTCTTTCGCAAAACAAAAAACAGGGGATTTTGTTCTATATACATACCTACACGTAAAAGAAATAACACAATGATGTCATAATATTGTCAAATATAAAAACACAGCTTTTAACTAGTCATGGCCTGGGTTTGAAGCGATTTGTACGCTGATGGGCGTCGTTTGTACCCCAGCCAGTAAGTCTTCAACGTTATTTCTTTTGTCTTCCTTAAAAATGTTGATCACTGCAATTTGATAAAAAAAATCCTTCTCAATTTTGAGAAAGTAAAATCAAACTCGAGCCTGATAAAATTATTAACAATTGCAAATCATAAAGTTTGATTACAAAGTTGAAATTAATTTATATTATGTATGGAAATCGTGGTAAATTGCTCTATGATTACCGAATGTGTAAGTGTTGTAATAGCGCATTTACACCGATCCGAAATCTAGTGGATTTCTATTCATTTTATCAAGACACCTTGTAAGATTTACTTAATTCTTTATTATTAAATTATAGAGATCCCTTTCAAAATTTTTAATTATTTATTTATACAAAACCGGTATTTACTAAAGAACACTTATTTCAGGTTCATATACTCTTTGGACAAAGTAGCGCATTGTCAGCCTTTGATAACCAATTCCTATACACTCATAAATTGAAATGAAAATCTAGTTTCATTTCAATAAAATTTTCTTTTATTAAACTCAATGTTTTGTGCAACTGAACCAATTACGTTTCTTTTATTACATGTTACGCCTTTTTAAACAAATACGATCTGGTTCTGATTGAATTTTCAAAGGCTTGTTTGTGATGGTTGTCTATCGAGACAGACGCTATTTTTATTTTTGTTTTACAATATTTTTAAATGCTTCGATGGTTCATTGTATTCTGCAACAAATTATTTGCAAAAGTAAAAAGTTTCAGGTGCTTGTTAGTGTCGTAAAAAATTATAGAGCGAAAGAGGAACAAATAGAAAAAAGCGTAAAAGAAAAAGTCGTATCTATCGTAAAAACCAAAATTTATTCAACAACAAAACCATTAGCCCAAAATAGACATTCACCATTCAAAATAATCTTCACGTGATCTTGATGCCCCTGATGTAGTAGTAAAAGATTTGTATTTCGCTGCTTTTTCTCTCTTTTTTTTTTTTGTTTTCTTTAAGCAAAAATACTACACACCCGAGAAGAAAATACTTAAACGAGTGACTTGGTCTTGGCAACAGCACCAATTTATTTGATTTTTTGTTTTGTCTCTGATCGCGGGAATAATATTTTTTAAATAAACAACAGTCATAGAAATAGAATTAAATTTTTAAGATTAGAAATTATAATAACACAATTTCATTAAAAAAAAAAAAATGTTTTTATTTTTGATAAATTCTCATAATCACAACTTTGAGGCATGATTTCCCTAATTCAAGTCACATTTTTAAAGTACATGTGTGTGTGTGTGTGTTTTTTTTTTTTTTAACTTAAAATACATACATACGTACATATGTACATATTTATTTTCATTGAAATAATCGTATGTTTTAATTGCTTTTTTTTATTTATAATTATAAATTTATTTAACTGAAAGAGCGCTATATTTTTTTTCCTTTAATGTGATCAATCAATTCTTCATGGTTGTAACGAAATAGGAGTTCTCAAATCGAATGACGAATAAAAATCAGTTGTTTGCAAATATTGAATGTTAATTGCTCAGACATTTTAGTTTCAACTCAATTGAATTCAATTGAAAATTATTGTTAAAAAAGAATAATGAATTAAAACAGATGATAGTGGCAGTAGTGAAAGAAATCATGGTCCAGAAATCGATTCTAAAAAATCTGCACATTTCTTATTACCAGCGAAATTTGTGGGAATTTTTGCAACTCCGTGCAAATTAATGTTTATTAAAAAGTTTACCATGACTGAATTGGAAGTTTCTATTATTATAAGTGCACGCGTAACAACAATTTCCTTCCCGCTCATATAAATATAAAGTATTCAAAAGGAAAATGTTTTTGCAGTGAAAAATATTGGTTATTGACGGTTGTTTCCTCTTCCACGTTCAATATTTACGTTTGTTGCATGTGCACATATGTTTTGAAAAAATAACATATGGAAGAGGGAAACGCAATAGATAACAAATCGAATAATATTATTATTATTGGTTTGTAGTTTTTTTTTTTTTTTTTTTTTTGTTCAATGCATTTTGGCAGCTTGTTAATTAAGTGGGTTTTACGCCGCATTTATTTGTAACACCTTTAATAAACTGTCTTCGAAGTTGAAATTTTCAATATGAATTAAATTATAATCTCAAATTAGTGTCGGCTGCCATTTCCACTTTATTGTTATTACTATTATTATTATATTTTTAATGTGTAATTTGAATATGCGAAGGAAATTTCCATTATTTTGATTTAAAGTGCAATCAGTTTAATAAAAATGTATTAAACTGATTGCATTTATTATTTATATTTTCATATGTTTTGTATATTTTAACGATTGTTGGCTTGTTTGTTTGTAAATTGAAACTAAAGTAAGTATAATTGCGAGTAGGTATCAGGCGACGAACATAAAACAAAATATTGAAATACCCAAAAAGAAAACAATAATAAACAAAAAATGCCAAGAAACTTTTTAATTTACGCAGATCTTTTCTTAAGATAAGACGTTTTTCCTTTGAGTGCATAAAGTTGAAAGATTTTTGAGCAGGTCCATAGAAATAAAATCAATGAGGACTTAACTTGTGCCTGTATTTGACATATGACTGTTACAATAACTGTGAGTTTGTGACATACAGCTGCGGTAAGAAATATAGCAGCACCAAAGCCAGCCAGTTGGCTTACGATATTGCTTCGTAAATACATAGTACATACAAATTAACAACAAAATATCAAATGTTATTGATCACAACGAGTGACGATATCGACGCGATATCGTGAGCCGGACGGTAAGAACGCTGGACATCGAAATTAAAAAAGGCATGTGCAATGGAGTATTGTCAAGAAATATGAAGTGCTTTGCAGGTAATTTATTTTCACCTAATCTAGAGATCGGATGATATACATACATACATACATAAGTACCAAATGATTTATGAGTGTAGAACTGTAAAACATATTCACCCTCATTGTGGTTGTCGTTTTTGCGGCGAAAGTCAGGCGTTTTTGAAAAGTGATTCCTTTATTTGCAAAAAAAAAAAATACACCAGTTAAAATTTTGCACGAAAATTGGTGTTTCGTGTTCTACAAGTGACATTAATTATTTTTTTTTTCTCTTTTTTTATGTTAACATCTAAAAACATTGTCACAAGTAAAACAAACTGAAAAAATTATATCCCACTTATTGATCAATAATAATAATATTCGTAGAAAATAATTCGTAGTCGAAAAAAAGCTGCTAAAAACTTTTACTATTGAGAAAACATGCTGCCAGAAACATTTCACCAATAGGTATTATAAATTTTTGTATGGGCTTTTGACAGCAGTCTGCACGCGACGGAGTGCCCCCTAGAAATGGCACAGTCACAGTAAAAAAAATAAATTGATTTTTTTTACAAATTTTTTTTACGCAACGCAGCATTTTTGGCTTTTTTAAACACCAGCTAGTGCAAAAACAAAAGTGAGCACTTAAACGAAAATTATTTGTGGGCAGTTTTAAATGGACGTTTTGAAGCGCAGTTTGCTGGCTTGAAATATTTTGAATACTTTTTTTTATTCGTAAAACTTTCCACAGGAATTCGTTGAACAGGCATTGAAACCAGCATTTTTCACAAGTATGTGCATGTGTTACATTTAAAACCATTAATGATTGACTCACAATATGTGAAAAATATACATTTATTATAATATTTTTAGCGCTTTGATGTTATCTGTCTAAACATGTTCAATTATTTAGCAATTACCCAGTACATATAGTGAACTGGCTTTCTTTTATTCTCTTTGTACAAAAGCAGTACAAAGCATACATACATACATATGTGTAGATATGACTAAAAATATTCCATTAATGGCAGAAGTTTGTAAAGTATGTAAATGACATTGTGACTGGTATGCCTCTATACGAATATTCATAACAAATACATAAGTCACTTTATCTTTGCTTTTCTGCAGCATGTTCATTTTTTTTATCATCAGAAAAAAAGAAAAACAACAACTAAACAAACAAATACCCTGTCAACCTGTAACTGATAAAAAAAAAACTGTTTAAGTTGAAGAAGATCAACCCTTAAAATTGTGTTCTGTGACGAACTGGGGTTTTCAAATATTTGGAATGCGTAACATCTTAAAAATGTTGGTAGAGGCGGCGTTAGTGGGCGTTGTGAAAATGTTCCATCGCCAAACTCTGAAGTAAATATATATTTATAAGCAAGAAGAAGAAAAAAAAAACGCATGCCGCAGTTGTAATCAGTTTTGAATTTGTGGCTTAAGCAAACGATGTTTGGCAAAATGTTTATAAGAATTCTACACCGTCAAGTCGTTTAGTTGATTTAAGCAAAGTAAGCTCTACTCACTCCTAAACGTATCATGTTTGTCACAAACACATTTTATGTTTGCCTGAAATATGTATGTACATGAAACAGGCTTGACTACTGACATAAGTACAGCTGAGCGCCTCGATGAACGAATTGATAGAGTGCCCTGCTAAGAGTCCCCGAGGACGCAGGTTTATTCCTGCCGAAGGCTGGATGTTTCGGCAGGCAAGCAAAAAGCTACGTAGTGTTGTGTTTGTTTTTATTAAAAGAAAAATAATAATAATATTAAAACACCACAAATAAATCCATAAATATGTGTTGCTGGCAACATTGAAAACGCTCGAGAATCTTTTCAATCAGTCAACTTTATTATATGTACATATGTATGTATGTCGTAGATTTCGATGAAAGTGTGTCAAAGGAGTATTTGATCATAAAAGATAGTTTCTACAAATGTCTCATGTTTGTGTGCATTAAATAACCCTCGTATCGCCTTAACTCTGTGACATACATACATACATATGTATATAAAAATTGTGACACAGCTATTCCTTAATGCAATTCTTTTGGAAGTTAGTTTTATTTTTAGTTTAAAATAGTTTATTTAATTTTCTTGTCACAAAACTCTGAATACGAGGGTAAGCCAACAAACAAACGTTTAATTGCTGCAATTAATACCTTCCTCATGTATGTACATTAATTTTAAAAGTTTTCAAAACTTGTTTTATTTTAAGACCTGTATTTTTTTTATTGTTGTACCTTATTCTTCTTTTACAATTGTCAATATGTTTAACTATTTGTTATTCAGAAGAATAACATGTCATTATTTACGTCATTTATTACAAAATATTGTACATTGTTGACACAAGTTTTTTTTTTTATAAAACAAATAATAAACACGAGCTCGCAATTTAGTTTATATTTTTGATATTTTTTTTTTATTATAATTTAGATAAAATGAAAGAGACGAAACATTATCAGAAAATCCTAAACACAATTGAAGGTCGTCATCGCTTACACTACCAGAATTGAATCTTTAGATCTGTGAAAAACGTGCTCTAAATAAAAATACAAGTATCACATCATATCGCAGCTCTATAAAAATTAAGGTTTTTTCCAGAGGTAGAGTATAAATTTGTTTAATTGTCCCATTTGTACTAGTGACAATTGATTGGTATTTAGATTTTAACCTTTTAAGCTTGGAATTTGAAAAACGGCACTTGGTCGGTAGAAACTCTTAAGTCTTACACAAAAATTATTGCAAAAAAAAAGAAAAAAATAGTATTCGATCTTTTCTGCAGATTCTAAAAAATTGATTTCGCATCATATAATGTACATATTATGTGAAGTTTTTTTTTTTTTAAATCCAGTGCATTTTTATAAATTGTTTTGTTGGAATAAAGAAGAATATTCTGCTGTAACTTTCAAAATATTGAACAAAATCTTCCACTGTGCCTTGTTTGCAAAAAATATTTGGTATATATGTATGTACTTCATACACGTACATATTCACATAAGGGAACATATGTGATTTTTTTATCCACTTTCTCTGGTGTGAAAAGCAAACTAAAATATGAAAAGCTGTAAAAATTTGTATGATTTAATGAAGAAACACGAACACAATGGTAAAAACTCTTTGAATTAAAAATGTGTTATAACAATATTATTCATACATATTGAAATAATTTAACAATATAGACTGCAAAGCAATTGCAAATTAAAGTATTTCATTTAAGAAATTAGCATTTAAATTAAACTGGTGGCTTTTAGCTGAAAATGCTTATTGAAGCTTTTTTCTATCTGATCATGGCATTACGAGAGTCGATATCAAGTCGACAAAAACCTAGCACTAATGTCGGAATGTCTTTTTTTTTTAGATCTGGAAGAACTTTTAACAAAATTTCTTTTGAAACTTAAGAGTATTTTTTATTATCCTCACACACTTTCTTTGTGCAAACACTTTGCAGCACCATTTCATTAGAAAGTACCTATCATATTTTATAAAAAATCAAAAATGTTTGTCTTGAAAAAATAAACATGTAAATTGCAAATGCTCTCGTAAAAAATGCAGAGACTTCAAGCTTGTAGAATTTACATAGAGAAAATTATATTTCCATTCGAAAAAATGAGATAATAGGTAATTTTATTTGAGTGATTATAAAACACAAATAATTGCCAACACTAAAAACAACCAAAAACGAAGAGGAACTCAAAAATTCACGCGCCTGCAGTTTTATCAGATTTGCGGGTTTGACTATTAATTTGAATGAAATTCGGAACAAAAATGTAGTATCAGTATCTGGAAGCAACTGTGATGATTTAATAAATCATGTACCTACATGTAATAAATCCCAAAAATTTAGTTTTCATAAAATTTTCATAATCTGACAAGTCACAAAATGTGTCAATCAAAATTTCAAAACAAAACAAAAAGAAAAACGTACGTACATAAGTATGTACATACGTACTATTTCCGTCCCCACCAAAATTAAATAAAATACATACATATGTATGTCGGTAAGTCTGGTTAAAGAGTTACATATATACATGCGTGTGGATGAATTTCAACTTTTTGTTTTTTGCCTAATAGTACGAACAAGTCATTCAGTCGGTGAAGCGGCATACACGTATACACACACATACATACATACACACATACATATGTATATACTTATAAAATCACTTCGCATTAATTTGTCTTTTACCGAATCATTTGAATGGTTTCTGCTTTTGATTTATTTTGTTTTTGTTTTAAAAACTGCATAACTGTCGGGTGGTTGTTGTTGGTATTGCATTATAAATTGATTTAAAACGACGACATTTGGCGGCATAATGATGCTGTTGTAATATTATTGTTTTTATTGGTAGTGCCGTTGTTGCCGTTTCTCAAATCAAATTTGTTGTTTATGACTTTCCATATGATGACTTACTTTACTTTTATCTTATAGGTATGCATAACGTACATACATTCGAGCGGGCCGATTTGTAAGGACAAAAGCTTGTCATCGATTTTTCGATAGTTTTTGGCATGAGGAAAAAAAGTTCCCCTACGACATATGAAAATAATAATTTTCAAGGTTTTCAAATTCAAATTTTTTGTATGGAGGTCAGCCTAAGAAGGCGTGGTACGGGTTCAGTGTGTTCGAAAAACAAAAAAGCAGTCAAATGTACGAACAACTGCCAATGATTTTTTTTTCGCTCTAATATTTTTTCGAATACATGGACTTCATGGGGCGACTTCAATACAAGAATTAAAATTTGAACGTCTGGAAAATAATTTTTAGATATGGTGTGGCGGACCTTTTTTTCCTCATGCTAAAAGCTATCGGCACAGTATCGATTGCTAAATCGACCCACCCTAATGTACATACTTATGATGCAGATATGGCAAAGATATTCGCATCCAACGAATTACATACCTATATGACTTCGAATACAGCCAGGCATGCACACGTATGTAGGTAGATGTGTGTGTGTGTGTGTGTGTGTGTGTGTGTGCATTCATGGACGAGTAGGTGAATTCAAGTGTTGTCAATTTGAAGCCATTTGAACATTTTTTTGGAGCTTTTAGCACGATCTTAATAATTACCATGTATTACTGTATCCAGGCAACTGATCTTCGTTATTCAAGTGTCATACATTAGAGTGCGCCTTTTTGTATGGGCCAATCTTTTACGCAAAGTTTGGTTTGATCTTCGTTATTCAAGTGTCATACATTAGAGTGCGCCTTTTTGTATGGGCCAATCTTTTACGCAAAGTTTGGTTTCTCGCACACATTGAAAATCTTACTTTTGTATGGGCGGGAGGCCTCTAAGGAAATATAGCAGGTTTGTTTCTGCCAGGGGAAATGTTGATAAAGGAATTCTATGGAGGTTTGGTCATACATTTAATTCCACCAGAGGTACTTAAGATGAAGGAGATAGATGTCTAAAACTATTTTCGTATGGCAACCCACTTGGAAGGTTGCTTGGTTTCGAGAGTGTCGAGAAAGGAAAACAAATGGGGGGTCAGCCATGCCTTTTGATTACTCCAGCGGCACAGTGGGGCTAGTTAGGGCAATAGGGAGAAAAATCAGCCCATTGGTGAAATGGGGCTATAAAGAATTTTCGGTAGTGACACTATCGGTATACCTAGTTAGTTTGGCACCTCTAGTATTCGAGGGTGAACAATACTGGTACTGAACCGATTTGACACTAATACTGAACGAATGTGTGCCAAATCATTTCTTTGTTTTATTAAAAATATCAAAAATGAGCTTTCTGTCAACTGCAAAACTTAATTGACAACACTGTATCTGATATCTTCTCACTTATACATTTAACAAGCACACGAGTACTAATTTTTATTTTACTTGAATTTGTTTTGCATTTTTTCCTTTTTTTGTATTTATTTATTGTGTTAAATATAACAACAAAAGCCAATATACAAATAGCAAAAAGAATATAAAACAAAATACTCACTCGTACGATGAGAGGCAAAAAATAGTCAGTCTTTCCCTCTCTAAATAAAACAAAAATCTCCACACACACACACACACCACAACAATAAAAACAAATTGCAAATATTGAATGTGAAACAGTCATAAAAATGGACGTCTCGTTTTTAACATTTTTAGTTTATTGAATTTAGTCGTGGCTGTCAGAGCTCCTAAAGTAAGGGGGATATTTGAAATTAACGGAAATCGGAACAGCAGACCTAAAACTAATTCAAACAAAAAAGTAAAAAAAAAGTTGTAATTAATACGTGAAAAACTAGACAAAATCATAGTTTTCTGATTTTTTAAATCGTGCAAAAAGAATAGTCAACAATACAAAAGGAATACCAAATTGAAAAAATTTAAAGTTTATTTTTTAATTAATTGCAAAGTGTTTGTTTGTTTAACTTATGGAATTCGCAATCAACAAATTTTAAAAGAAGAGATTTTTAAAATTTAAAACTTTGTAAAAAATTTATGAAAGTTAGAACTAGAAAATTAGCAGAGTGCTTAATTCCTATTCACAAATAATAAAAAAAAAAACACAAAAATACAAAAAACAAAAGTAAGTTAATAAAAAATGACCAACAAAGCAAATTTGGAAGTATGAATTTTGTAATTGTAAATCTTTTATTACAAATGTACATACGTAGTAAATTTTTTAATTTTATTTATTATTATTTTTTCATCAAGGTTAGTTGTCATCGTCTGTCTAGCAAAGTCAAGATATTTTTAGCTTTACATTTATAGTTTGTCATTTCAAAAACTATTTTAATCATTTTTTTAAAGTTTATTGTAATATAAATTATTGTGATGTGGGCTCTCAGGGATGTTTGATAATTTGATAACAGAAAAAAAAATCCAATTTTTTCATATGTGCTTTTCTAAGTAGGCTTTAATTGTTTTATATGGTAATATTAAAAACAGAATTGAAAAAAAAAAATGTTGGGAAAAATTCAGTGGAAACACTCAAAACATATTGTTGCCCAAGCCTCGCGGCTTGAAATTCTTCTATAAATCTATTCGGAATATTTGAACTTCTTCGATTAGTGGCATTATCTATTTTCTTTTCACAGCGAGCCCAATCGAAGCGAAATCGAGTGTTTTCTTAGATTTAATCAGCAAAATGTGTATGTGGGCGCGTATTTATTTTAGCTGGGGGGCGACCTCCAATATTAATGTAACGAACAGACTACAAAGCGTCGCTGGAATTCAAAGACGATCTCCGCTAAAACTGGGTTGTATAAAATATTAATTTTTATTAAAAAAAATTTAATTAACGATAATCAATGCTTTATTTTTTTAGTTTAAATTGCATTGTTTTCATTGTCTATTTTTACACACTGTGAAATGAGTATACACAACACAGTTCTGCACACATATTTTTCAATATAATGCACACGCACATATATGTATATACATATATACATATATGTATATATGTATGTATGTATATTAAAAAAATACACAATGATGGGTTGCATCAAAAAGTATACTTTTATAGTTTTTTTTATTGTTGTCTTGCTAAAATTAGTTTTATCTAGTTTTAGCTGTTTCAAATGATGCCACATATATTTTCCTTTGCGCGCGCGTGTGTGTGCGTGTGTGTGTGATTATTAAATAGCATTCTCTAATTTTGCACTGAACGGAAATGCGAATGCAAAAAAATGCATCGAAAAGAAGGAAAAAAACATAACGTAAAAATTGCTTTAACTTTTTCATTTTAAATGAATTGTTGGCAACTCAGTTCCATTTGTAAACTTCGTCAGACAACAACTGGTTGCATTGGCTTCAGCATCGAATACTTATGTATATAGTACATACATATGTGCATAAATATTGTACTGCACGGCAGCAATGAATGGTTTTACCCACATACTCATGTATGTAGCTTTTTTACTAAAATAAAAAACTTGGTATAGTTACTAGCAATGTGTTTGTAAATATGGAAATGTATTCATATGCATGTATGTTTTTACAGGTCAGCTGGGTTTTTTATTTCTGGTCCTATGAAATAAAGAAAATAAATTGAAATTATTAAAAATAACTAATTGGAACGCTAAAGATTTCCTAGCAGAACTACGATCGTAGGTTTGTAACAGAGAAGAAGGGTGTTCAAAGTCTGGATTCAGGTCACCAAACTCCAGATTTCAATGCCTAAACACAAACCGAAAAAGATTTGCAAATGAGTTCAATGATCGGTGTAAATGTCTTGCAAAAACAAATGTATCGTAGGGTTTTGTTGTTGTTGGGTTAGTTGAACAGAATTTTTGAAAAATCTACTATGAGCGACACATGCTGTAGATATTCTTGTTGCGACAACAAAATATCTGCTAGTGCTATTTTCGAATGTATGGCACCAGGGAAAAGGAAAGGAAAACTTAATTTGCCACTTTCATCGCCTGCTCTTGTTTACACAAATCCAGAAGAGCTGTCTCACTCTCAAAATAAACTTGAATCGTTTAATTGATTTGATATAACAACGACTTTAATACTCGTAATCAGAATTATGGCAAGAAATGTTGAGCAAATCAGAGCCACTATTTACTAAATCATAAAGTGCTACAACTCAAGATTCAGAAATATTCAAGGGAAGTCGAAGAACATGTTTACAATTTTATAATAAAATTGAGTTCCAAAGCTGACCGCACTTTTCCAGTTAAAGCCGATAATGATGCAAGCGGAATTGTCAATCGTCGTAAAAGAACTATTTTATGAAAAGAAAAGCGATTTTTTTTAAGATTTTGCGTTGTGACTGTTGTGATTTACTGTGCAATATACATATGTACATATGCATGTATGTGTACATACGTATCTGGTTGGTTAACAACCTGGGGTTTTTACAAATATGTACATACGTATGTATGTATTTGATAATTCTATAAATAAAAAACAGTTGAAAAAATCAGGTTTTTAATTCCAAGAAATGAATGTTTTTAAATAGAAATGTTTGGATGTTAACTACATTTTTTATTTTATTGTATTTGTCTTGGAAATAACGTTAGTTATTTAATTCTGCGAAGAAATGTCAAAAAGTTTAGTAATTTCCTACCTATTTTGGCAAATAAGCAATTATATTGGTAGGTATATTTTATAATTTTCGGTTAAATTTATTTTTATTCTTTTTGTGAGTGGAATTAGATTTTTTCTTAGCGCTTAAAATATTCTCAACTGGAGGTTAAATAAACCCTCCTTTGTTAACCAAAACCAGTTGTTTAAGCTTTTGTCTGTCCAATGATTCATTATTATTTTATTATAAGAAATTTCAATTAAAACACAAAAGAATAAAATTTAAATTAAGAAACAACAACAACTAACAAAAAACAATTTTAACCGGTTTAAGCTTGTTAATCATGGCAAACAAAATATTAGATTTTGCATTTGGAAACAAGTGGCAACAAATTAATATTCTAGAAATATAGTATTGTTACAATTACAAAATAAATACACATGTAGTAAGTATGTGAATTCAAAATCGATGTTAAATCATTTTCTAACGTTTCCTTTAAAATTGTATGAAACTAATGCCAGTTGTCATTAATGAGTCATTTAAATTTTATAAAAATTAAATGACAATTTAAAGCAAAATTGTCTGCTTACTGAACTTCAAATTATCTTAATATATTTAAAGAATTTTTTTTTCATTTCTTTAAATTAATTGCTGTTTTGTTTAAAATGACTTGGTTTTCGTTTTTGGAATTGTTATATTATTGAAACTTTGTTTTGACCTAGATATAGTATGTATATAAACACATATACATACGAGTATGTATGTACATACTCGTATGAATGTATGTACGTATGTATGTATGTAGATGCCCAAGTTTTTTTTTTAAAGAAGTGTTAAACTACGTTTTTTAACTTGCTTTTATTTTTTATTATTAAAACAAATACATATGTAGATTGAACAGCAATTATTATTTTTTACAATATTGTAGGTATTTTTTCATCGAAATAATTAATGTTTGGGTGGCACCGTATTTTATTAGTAAATTAAAAACGCAATAAATACGACAAAGAAATACGATGGTTTATGTATGTGTGTACACATGTACATACATACATATGTATGTACATAGACTTGAAAAAAGTGGAATGTAATTTTAAAATTTTAGGTCAAACCGTTTTTAGCGATAATTTCAATTTAACCTTAATTATCCATAATCTCCAAATAAATTAATTAATTCATACATATATTTCTTTTTGTTCATTTTTAGTACCAACAACAGCAATGTCTTTGGCAAGTGTTCATGGTCCTCAATTTACCGATATTTGCAGTTCATTGGGGTAAGTAATAACACTGACATTAACAAGAGAGAGAGAGAGAGAGAGAGAGAGAGAGAAATATGCAGTCATGTACAGACTACATATGTACATATGTATGTATGTATGGAGTGTGGGGGCGTACTTTTCCAGCTGCAATTGATTTTTCTTACTAAATAAAGAACACAATCTTTTCATCGAAAAGGAGTAGAGATTTTTTAGGAACCTCTGAATTTTTTGTCCATTAAAAGCTTATGGGGATTAGAAAGGCCTACAAATAGTGAGTTAGAAACGTGTCTTTATTGCAACATTAAATTAAATGCTGCAAAAAATCAATGGATTTAAATTTCATAACCATTCTTAGGAGCGTTTCTATAGTTTCGATTCTTTGAATGATTTTTTTTTTTTTTTTGAATTTAGAAGTTACAAAATATTTGGAAAAAAGGAAGACGACAACGTTCTGATATGCATACAAGTATACATACATACATATGTAATTCAATCGAACCAAATCTTATCGTGGAACCATTTTGCGCTCGATTCATTGACGATTAGTTCTTTCCTATAAACGCCTTTGCAATCATTTACGTACAATTGCCACAATAAATATGCGTACACCTCAAGAGTAATTGATATTCTTTAACGCATGTATAAAAGAAACAAGTGGGAGGGCAACTTGAGCAAATATCTCACATAGTAGTTTTTGACAGGCGCTCTTATTTAATTCAAAAAAGTTGATAAGAAAAATGGTCCCAAATATAAAGTAGATACAACTCAATACACTGCACAGTGAGAAAGTCGCCAAGCTGTCAGAAAATTTGTAGAATAAGAAACAAAATACAAAGAAAAAAACCAGGGTAGCAAGAATGCTCGACTTATTTTCGTTTTCAGGGGAAGGAAAACAAAACCAGAAGTTGATTATATTTTTTTGCCCGAAGAGAACGCAAAAAGTTAAGAATACAAAAAATATTTTTCCTAATTGGAAATTCGGAAACGCAAATTTTAAAAAGAACGCAAAAATGTTGAAATGCTGAAAACACAGCGTTTAAGATTTTGATGGAAGCCTAGAAGAGAAAAAATCAATCAGCAGTAGTAGAGTTTTCTTTTGAGGTATTACTGCGCAGCCGTATCTTCTGCAGAAGTAAATCCTAAAAATGTTCAATGCAATCTTAATCTGATGAATAAGGGGGGCAAACCTGAACTAATTTTTTTACATTATGCACCCTATATTTAGGACCGTTATTCTGTTGAAATCAAACATCTTCACCTGGGTTTAGTTTCTCAGCGCTTTGGCGCTTTGCTCCAAAATTTGCTCATAGATCTTCGGACAATTAGTCTAATGCATTGTGGACACTATAAAAACAATTCCCACTAGGGTGGGTCGATTTAGCACTAAAACCGTGAAAACAACAACTACAGTTTTAAATCATTGAGCGAGCGATCGACTACGAGTGACATCGTGGGCCTGGCAGATCATTTTTAAGGGTGTACGGATATTTATGCTAACAAGTGTACGCGTACATTATTAAGTCCATATTCTATTAACGTTGTATGTAGGTATGTACACTATTTGATACTGAAATTTATTCAACATAAATTCCATTTACGTCACACGTTCCCTTTGATTAGAAATATTTTTAGAACTAATTTAAAAAAGCAAAAATCCCTCTTTTAAAAGCAAGTCACGCCAAAGACAACATTTTGTTTTTTTTTTTTTTAATTCTGTTGTAGTGATTTTATCTAGAGATTGTACTAATTTTGAATTTTCTTATCAATTTCAGTCGCAACAGTATCAGCATGTCGTCGTCATTATCAGACTTGGTCGGGAGCCCTTTGGAAATTTCAGTGGATAATGTTTTAACCATTGAAGAACTCAGACAACATATGGGCTCCTGTTTCACCTGTGGTGTATCGTGGACTGATGATCACGTCTCTTTGGATTGTAGTGAATGTGGCGGCTACAGTGTCGAACGTCCCTGTCCTTTGTGTGATGGCCAGTGCGGTGTTCAATGGAAACGCGATTTCACAATGGTAAATTTTTATTTTCACCGAAAATAGTTACAAAATTATTTATTTTATTTCTTTTCTATTTTATTCGAACAGTCGCATGCTTGCGGTAAAGCCCGTTGGTTGGGTGTTTGTCCCAGTTATCCAGAAGCAGCTGTGCATTTTAATCAAACTTCTTCAAATACTGCTACCATAACAAATGCCTCCGCCTCCTGTGCAGCTGCAGCTGCCACACAAATGCGTTTAGCTACCGAATTGTGTGCTCGTCTGGAACAATTATCCGCCTCGACGTCATCATCTTCGAATCATATATGATTCAGAAGCGCCGCCGCCATTACCTCTAAGCATCCAAATTAATAATACCCCCCTCCCCATCAAAACAACCCACATTATAAGTGATCTGTTATCATTTACACATCATATACAACAACATCCTTGTATATATTTTTTGTCTTCTGCTTCAAAATACTAATTTGAAATAATGTTTGGTGTTTTTCTTTCAAGTTCGTTTTTTTTTTTTCTTCTTTTTTTGTTAAGAAAATCTGTTAATTTTAAGAAACCAGCAACATTTTTAAGTCTAGCCTTAAGTTAACAATTTATATTTGGCATAAAAGAAACATCATAAAGATGGTGAAATACGTTTTCAGTTACCAGAGCCACAAACTAATGGTTTGGTCGTGGAGATCACAACATAAAATTAAAAGATCTTATGCATAATAGGAAAGCCAAAAAGCTGCTAAGCTTCTTGTGTCTAAATTCCCATAAGGGAAAATGGTGGCGGGAAGTTAGAACAACAGTGTTTATTATGCATAGTGATGAAAATGCTTGCCTCTCTCGATTCACACCATTTGAGTGGCATCAACTTGACTGAGATATTTTTTAAACGAAATTTATTGTGTAAGTAACCAAACAAACAAAAAGACTATTGATATAACTTAAAATGTATGATATTAATATGGATAATAACTGCAGAAATATGTATGTATATATTTAAGTATATATCTTTGTACGTAATTTTACAGTATAATTAACACATGGAAAAAGAAAAAGCAAACAGAAAAAATCCTAGCTTAACTAAAAGATGTAATTTTAAATTTAAGAAAATTGTATGCAGAAGACGTACAAAAAGAAAACAAATGGAAAGATTATTGTGTTTTGTTCAAAAGTAGTTCTGTTTCGATTCAAATTTGAAGGGAAATCATGCTCAAAATACTAGAAAAAAAAAATAATAATAATTTTTCTTGTACTTAAACCGTTGTTAAAAAGGAATCAAGTTGTTTTTTACGTTATTTATTCTTTCCGTTCAAAGTAAATTCTGTACATCATAAAAGCTCAAAATATATGTATGTTTATTGTGTTGATTTTCTATGAAAATCAGATGTTTTGTATGTATATGATTTTAAATGCACCCGTGTATTTAAGCAAATTATAATTTATCTTAAATATTAGTTTTTCTAAATATTTTAAACAACTCAGCTTATTTTTTATTAAGTTTATATTTTATTAATAAAATTTCTTTAATTTACAAATAAAAATTATCTTTGATTTGAACAAGTTGTAAGAGAGTTTCGTGAGAAAATTCAACAAACTTGTAGTGGAACAAAATATAAAGGGGTTCAACACGCGTTGCCTAAAAACGAAACGCTCTAACCTTTTAGCAGCTTATAACTAATGAAAAAAGGTACGCGTGAGCGACGATCACCGTTTTTTTTTTCATAAACATTTTCACCTTACGTACAATTTGAATGAGTTTAATTGCAATGTGACAGAAGTGACAATTAATTATTTCCTTTCTTATTACATACATATTTAATTCAGAAATGGAAATTTTCAAACTATTTGTCCACATATTAATATTAGCGGAAGCGTGCATATCCTGGGAGTATTGCAAAAACGACATACGGAAAGAAGTATGTGGCACACAGACTCATTTTGTTTGTGATTTGGAAAATGCAATCTTAAAAGTAAGTTTTGCCCAAAAGGATGAGATAAATTAACTACATATGAATGTACGTACATACATATGTATATAATTTTAGCCAGCCAGCAAATCAAAAACATTTTTGTCTCATGTCCCATTGACGAGAAAAATAAAAAGGTCCTTCCTAAATTGGCACAATTACTATCGAAATCGCACGGCTGGTGGATGGGCAAAAAATAAAGAAAACCACAATTTCCCCAGAGCAGTACGTATGCGAGAATTAATTTGGGACAGTGAATTGAGCTTTTTATCGCATGTTCGCACAAAATTTGTTTCTGAAGGTGAGGTAAATTGCGGGAATGCCCAGCGTTTTCCATTTGTTAGACAAAATCTGGTAATTATTGATATTTAAGAAGTCTTCTTCAATTTATACTTTAACGACACAATATTTTTATAGTTTTTCTTTGTTTCGCTCTTAGCTCGTTTCTAAATAAATTTTTTATTATTATTCTGGATCCGTATTAATTTACAGAGCTTCAGAAAACACAACTGCCAATATTTTTCAATAACTTTTTTGTTATTTAAGATAGTGAAAGCTGTTGATGATGCCCAGCCTGTAATTGCTTCATCATTGAGAAAAATGTTTAACAAGAAAAACCTTGTGGACGATCCCGAAAAAATGCCCAAACAATTTCTGAAAGAGTAAAATCGAATACAAAAGATTGTAAAAATTGTAAAACTATTGAATGCAAGCCCATTTTGTTCTTTTTTCAGTCATAACAAAGCAAACCAATTTATAATCATGATTAATGATCGCGTCTCACGTCTGGGTTGCGCTGTAGCCTTGGGAAGTGGTTGTGAAGAGTATGTATGCAAATATGTACAATCTATGTACCATAAGGATGTCATATTTTATGTAATTTAAGGAACGGAAACATGTATAAGTATTGTTATTACACCGCTTGCACATATGATGAGAACAACGAAGGGGTGATTTATAAAATTGGAAAACCTACCGGACGATGTTCCCGCTGGGAAGTTGGCCGAAGTAAAACTTATTTAAACCTGTGTGCAAATTCCGGAAAAATCTTTAAGCGAGATAACTAATACATATGTACATGTTATTACTTGATACGTATTGATATTCATTATGAATTCATTCAAATTTTGGATCAACTCTTTTTTTATGGATTAAATGAATGCACGGCCGAATTTTTATTTCACTTTATTTAATTCATTTTGAAAGTGTTAAAATGTTTGTTGTTTTATGTATGTTAAGAAGAAATATGAATCATTTTTTACAGCTGATTAAATAACCATACGAATTATGGACTGATTTACGAAATTCTTAAATCCAATGATATCGGTTTTATTTTCGAAATAAAATCACTAACATTTTCGGCTTGACAGTTGTCAATTTTTTCGTTTTATTTACATTTAATTCCTAACACTTCAATACAAAACAAAAAATATACATATGAAAGTACCATATCATAAATGACGTAGTCGTCTTTTTAGTCGTTTGCCAATTTTTCATAGATGTATTTCTGACTAGAAATTGTCGCATTTTTCGACAGTTACATATGTATGTGTTTTGTAACTGCCTACGCCTTTTGGAAACTATTTTCAATAAATTATTGCTTTTTCAAATTTCTTGAACATTTTCGCAATTAGGGAGACAATTTGTTTTTTGAAACTTGGGCGCCCCGGAAAATTATATTTTTGTGTATGTCGTAGTGGAACTACCAGAAGCTATCGAAAAATCAATGGCACAATATCGGATACAAAATCTTTTTTTTCAATTTTCTTTCACTAAAAAATATACCTTATTATTTATTGCTTTCTGACTGTTTCAACGTTCTATATGCCGCCGACATTTCATTGATGCTACTCAACCTGACTACATATTCTATTATTCCCACGAACACAATGAGAACTGCAAAAGTTGAAACATATCTTTAATACGGTAAGTAAAAGTAAACAATTTTATGGTCTCAACAAATTCACTTTTCAGTTAAGGAAACAAATTTTCCTCAAGAAGATACACAAAGGGGTATCGAAATATTGAATATTTTAATAATAAAAAAAATTTGTATATATGTATTTATTAAAACTAGTGACCTCAAGCTCAGTGTACTAAAACAAAGAAAAAGTTTTATTTTTCTTCACAAGCTTCATACAACGAGTTGCCGTCGGTTATTATGATTTGTATTTTTTGAAAGTATTAAAAATTAAAAGTTTTTTTTGGGAAATAAATAATTAAATTCATTTTTTAATATACATATATACATATATACATATGTATAAATATTTTAGCCTTTTTAACGCTTTTGTGTTTATTTGCATTTAGAAAGGTTGTTTTGTTTTTAGTGGATCCTACAAAAATTAATCTAGTAAGAATTTGTAGAACTCAGTCAGAAAACTGTCATTTTACTCTCTCAATGTTCGCTCTCATTTACGAATATCGAGAAACATCAGTTTGCTACTGATTTCATAAGTATCGATACCTACTCGTATCGGTATGTTTTATTATGTTATGTTTGATACAGATGGTTATAATAATTTTTGCAATCACATATTTCAGGACGGTTTTCTACGATTTCCCGAAAAGTTGTTTTGATAACACATTTCTGCAATCTTATATCAAAACTTAAGGAGAATTTTTCAAAATATTTCTATTTTTAGAATTCGTGACTGAAGGAATTTTGTATAAAACGTAATTAGCAGGAATATTTTACACACACGAACTTTGTTGTTTCGAACTTAAATACATGAAGTAAAATCATGTCGGTACGATGATACAACTAATAAGGTAACTTTTTCACTGCAATAAGAACAACTTCAATAAAAATGATATGCATTTTGTTTTTGTATGTTCGAGTATGTACTCGTATTTACTCGTAACTTTTCATCCCTACAAAATACCAACGACTTGAACTCCATGACACCCCTGAATAACTAACACGACAATGAACTGCAACAAATTAGTTTGCGTTTAATTGGTTTTGGCCAACTGTTATGACCTTCGACACTTGTATTCAGTTCTGGAAACAGAGAAAAAATATATGTAGTATGTATTGCAAACCAGAGAATTGACTTAATTTATTGCATTTTTTACCTGGAGGAACAAATTCTTGTATATCTTGCAACAATAAAGAAATTTGCTTTGCACCCCAAGTTATACTTAATAACTCTTCGGACATGAAATTGGGTTTCTGCTGTTTTTTAAATAGTATAATTTCACTTATTACATTCCCCAAGTTCGATGTACGTGACCGGTTTTCTAAAACGAAAGTAGCGATAAATTGCTGTCGTATAGTTTTAACAGAAATTACCAAAATATTCGCCCATATCCATGGGTACGATTTTCATTAAACGGTAACATTTATTCAGTTCCCTTAAAACGAGTTGCAGCAAATGAAAGAATAAACTCAAAAAGTGACTAATATTATCAAGTTTTTCATTGGGACAACTATTTTTCAATGAAATTAAAAGTTGAGCGGTTATTTGACACTCTTCGACAAGAGTACATCGCCATCTGCGAAGATTTATACGTAATTCTGGGCAATCTTTTTCCTGTCCTAATATTATCAACATTTCTCGAAACACAGCAACATGATGATTTATGTCATCTAAATACTGAAATTGCATGTTAATTTTTTTATATGTACATTGGTACTCGTATTTAACAAAGAGACCTGCTTTACCTTTTGTGGACTTTTTCTCGGAGTTACAATATTTTGAAAGTGTACCGATAATCTATGAGCAACGACTGTACGTTTATTTTGGGACGTCATTATTTTAAACGAAGAACTTTTGAATTTAATTAAACGCTCAAAACGGTTTGATAAGAAGCAATCCTTCCTCTGAGTATAATATTTTCAACAAGCAGTTCAACAAGTAATCACTGCTGCACATAAGAAATACCATCTTATTATAAACCTTTTTTGAGAATCATGTCATAGCAAATCTATTTTTGCATATGCCTTCTTATACCTCTTTGTGTAAACATGGAAATTGCATTTTTAGAAATACACATACATACAGATGCATACACATGCATTTAAATTAAACGCAAACAATTTTGGACACAAAGCAACATACTACATACAACATCTATAGAATTCAAAGGCGACACTTTATGAATAATATAAAAGTTTCGCCCTGCAACCATATATTTTTTGTTCGCAGCGTTTATTGCTTGGTTAAGATCAATATTAAGAAAGCAAGGAAATAAAAACTTAATTGTAAGTCATATGTACATACATACATATGTACATATGTGCGTGCATATTCTATGATTGTTAAAGTTGTGATCAATGTTAATGTTGCCTTTGGAAAATTACAAAATGGGACACAAGAGTATTTTCGGGAAAACGGTGTCCTACACAAAGGCCTAAATACATACATACATACAATTTATAGTAAAAAAATATAAAAAATGCTCATAAGAAAATATGTATATGCGAATACTCAAAGTACTTCAAGTTCGTGCAAGTGAGATAGCTTTTGAGAGAGAAATATTATTGTTCTTCTTGCATGAAATTGCCTGCACCAAGGCCTATCAAGTCTTATGCAACTCTACAACTACATATGTATATTTTGTTTGTGTCATAATAGTGGTGAGACTGTCAAACCTACAACAACCACGTATGACACTTTCACAATGAAAACACACCATGATACAACTAACAAGGTAGCCTTTTCGCTACAATAAGAACAACTTCAATAAAAATAACATGCATTTTGTTTTTGTACAACTTATGCAAACTGTCAAAAAGACGCCACTTCTACATTTACAGAAGAGAGATGCACTGAACTTACGCGGATTAACTATCTCGTTTTGGCTGCCTTTCATCTCTGCAATCTCTTGACAACCTAAAGTAGTCAGATGATTAACGGTTTAGCTGACGAGGCTACCTTATTAATTGTATCATGAACAGAAGCACACACCAAGAAAATTGAAAATTTGCTAATGGCCACACTGAATGAGAGCCACAATTTTAAACGTCAATTTCACATTCTCTGTATACTTTAAGAAACACAAGCAAAATTTACGTGTAACTTTTCAGTTACTGTTTTTAAGTGAGTGAAATTTATGAGGACTTTGGAAACTTTTAATTAAAGGAAAATACATAGAGTAAATTAATGAATAAATAATAAGCTGCTATAGATTATTTAATTTTCTTTAACTTCTTATTAGAATCATAGCAAACCGAACCAGCAGCAAGAACATTGAAATCAGCAGACAGCCGCAGACACAACAAATAAAAAAGTTGCTTGGCTGTTGGGGTGAGGGTGGCACTTGAACCACCAAGTGTTGGCATTTAAAGATGAAATAACTGAATATATAAGCAAGCCATAATTGTTGGCACCTGAATAAAATACTATAAAAGGTTAAAGAAATACGTAACCAGAAGCACACACAATACAAATTTCACAATTCCAACCGTTAAAAATTAATATTTACCTCTGAGGATTTTAGCACAAAAATGAGAATACATTTTCGCGAACAATATGGTACTAGAGGTGAAGAAATACTCTACGTAACGCCAGCTGGTAAGTTGTGATTTTCTTTTTTTTAATTGTATCAACAAATAATTAAGACTTGCTTTTACTTCTAGAACAAAAATCAATTGTCCGTGTGCCACTTAAAAATGATAACAAATCAGTGTTGTACGAGAAGTTTTTTCTCTTTCGTTTATTCCAGCAAATATTTCTGCCCAAAGGCTATCCGGACAGTGTCAGTGCGGACTATGCAACCTATCAACTTTGGGATACAATCCAGGCTTTTTGCAGCACAATTTGTGGTAAGTTGCTAGCAAAATTAGTTGCAAAGGGTGCAACTTTAAAAAAATCCAGCACATGTAACCCAGCTTTTGCTACACAAAAGCACTTTACTTTAATTTTTACACAACCAGGTACGCTTTGTACTCATGCTATCCTCAAGGGTATCGGTGTGGGCAACGAAAACATAAATGCTTACTCAGCTACAGTTACATGGATACTGAAAGACGGCAGTGGCCATGTGGGACGAATATTTTTCTCTTGGTGGAAAGGTGCACAATTAGATATAGATAGCAAAAAATGGCGCTTAAGAGCAGATTTTCTCAATGACTTGGCGATGGGCATAGAAATCTATTTACTTCCCAAGTACACCCATTTGAGTACACAAATACTATGTGGTACTACCGTTTTAAAAGCAATTGTAGGCGTTGCAGGTAAATAAAACCATTTACGTATCAAAGTTGGTAAAATACAAAGCATGCATAATTGTTTAAAGGAGGTGCAACTAGAGCTGCTCTGACCCAACACCAGGCTGTACGCGGTAATTTGGCCGACGTCAACTCAAAAGACAGTTCACAAGAAACTTGTGTTAATCTCATAGCCTCATTTGTTGGCTTATATTTATTGAATGTCATCAAGACTCCGGGGTACTTATTTATACTAATTGCGTTTTCAAACCATAGGTCTTAAAATTTTAAATTTTTCTCCGTTTTACAGTGTCTTGTACGGAGTATTCTCGGTTGTGATTTTACTGCATCTATATGCAAATCTAAAAGCAGTCAAATCTATTTGCTTAAAAACTTTCAACGAATCTCGTTACTTAATAGCTTTAGAAGAATTCTTTAGATCGGGGCGAATGCTGCCACCGAAACAGGTGAACACACAGTTACTTTCAACAATTATAAAAAAAAATTTATATTCATACATTTCCAGGTCAACAAATTGGAAAGAGTCACAATAGGCCAAACTGTATCTGTGTCTTTGAACATACGGTTGGGTCTTTCAATTAAGCACTTGGTGGATGAATATCAACAAAGTCACATTGTAGACAATATCGTGTCTTCTTTTGATCCGCACGAACGATTTGTTATCGCCGAAAGTAAAAATTTCTTAGGTGTCTATTTTCACTTCGACACTCAGGCTCAAGACGTGTTGAAGGCATATTTTTTTGCCGTTTCCTATTTACAAGATCGCAACCAAATTAAGGAAAAGTACTGGGACGTTCAGAGTAAATGGCAGGAATTCTACAATTTAGCACAACAAGAAGGTAAAAAATTTAAATTTACCATTAATATATGCACATTTTGTTCATAAATTCCAGTTACTAAAATATGCTTCGCTATCTATTTTTAATTAGGTTGGGTAACGACACAACATTTGCTCATGGTAGATGAATATCGTTTAACCTGGAGTGCTTAGGGATAGCATACCATAAGTAGCGTAGAGTAAGTATAAGGTAAAATTAAAATCAAAGCTATTTTTGACCTACATATTTGTATAAAAATTTCATTCCTGTTTTGAAAACGTTGTATGGGTCCATATTTAGAATGAAAAAAATAATAAAAAATACATGTTTTGATTATTATCAAAACTCTCCATTTCAATGTGTACGAGAACAGAGTAACTGAATTCGCAGTAAACTTGAATTTGAGTTTTTATTAAATAAATATGAATATCCTAGATATGGGTAAAACCCTTCTTTGCAAACTTTAAGTTTTTTAACGCTGGCCCTCGCTGTGGCATTAAAAATTTATTCTTTCACTATACTTTATTTTGTATACTTTGCTTGTAGAAAATTTTGTAGGTAAAACAAGTATCCCGTTTTCAAAACGCCGGTTAAGATGTGCATAAAAACATGAAATGTGTAGATAAAATTAAAAATAAAAAATTCAAATATTTGCAAACGAGCATGTCTATCTATATCTATTTCTAAGCGTACCTAATAATGCCAATTGCGTTTCTAGAAAAAAATGTGAATTTCTTTTGCACTTTTTTCTTAAGATGCGAGTTTTAATAGTTTAGCGGGATTAAAATGAAAAGATAAGTTCTTAAAAATTATGAATAAGTGAAATAAATTAATAAAACCCATTCTCATTTACATTTTTTGTACATAACAACAATACTGAAAATGTGGCACTTGTAAAAAAGAAAACGGCATAAGCCTTATTTCAATATCAATATTTTCACGAAAATAGGGTTTAAATTGTTTAAAAAATGTGTAGTTTCAAGGCGGTAAATATATTTATTTTAAAAATCGCTTGTTTTTACTAGATTAGATTTCCCTTAGAATACCTACATATATTAGAATAGATTTAATATTTAGTTATTTTGACCCCTTTTTTCTTATATTTTATATATTTATTTGAGCTTAAGGTCTTTTGGAATTTGAGTATTTATTCTTGTCTTGACAAGAATAAATACTCAAATTCCAAAAGACCTTAAGCTCAAATAAATATATAAAATATATTAGAATAGTTTAAAAAGTGCAGAAAATTTTGTGTAATCTCATTAACATTCCAACTCGCTAATATTTATTTGGATTGAATTATCTATGACTCAGTTAAAATATAATTAATTAGACAATTATGCATAAAAACATATCTATTTAATAATAATAGTTAGCACTTAGAACGTCTTGAAAATTAGGTTAAAATTATGTTCAATTTCGAAAAACTTCCAATTTAAACGCAACATTTCTGCCTTAAAAATTGTGTCAATGTATAGAATATTGAATAGCAATTTATAAAAAAAACAACACTTATAATGCCCTACCTATCCAAATAAACTATACAACTTAAACAAAACGATTTTAAGAGCAATATTTATACAACTTAAAATATGTATGTAGAAATGACATTTAGTTTAAGCTTTTAATAAAGATAATTATTCTTTACTTATTATAATACATGCGTATGTAAGTAAATGTAGATTACTATGTAATTATTATTATTTCAAGAAATCAACATATGTACATAAATATGTACATACTTATATGTATGTATATGTGCATTCATACGAAGTAGGTATAAAGTTTATATACTATAAACATTTGATGTTTTTAAATATCTTCTTATTTTCTTACATCCTTTTTACAAAAAAAAAAAAAATAAATAAATAAAGATATCACGACAAATGTATACCAAGTTGATTATTATACGCTTAAATGTTCACACAGGTAAGAGCACAAAAATTTTTTTTTATCAAAAAAAATCTGTGTTTTTTCCCGCTCTTAATGAAAACATATTATTTAAATACATACATATGTATATTCAAGGAACAGACTCTTCACAGTGCAAATTGCATATTCTTAAGGAGTTACTATAGTAAATATTTCAACATGAATATATACTTATGTATGTATGTATGTATGTGCATAAGTATGCAAAGAACACTCACCGAAAACTATGGAATTTTATCATCTTTTTCTTGATGTTTATACATACATATGTATGTATGTATAAATGCACGTAATATATAATGTAGGTACCTAAAATATTTCACTTTACACAAAATGCATATAAAAGTATGGAACTACAAAGATTAATATCTTAATTTATATTTCACGTATCTATTTTCAAACACGCTTTTTCACTTGATAAAATAAACTAACGGCAAATATGATGCCGTGCAAACAACACTACACTGTTGATGTCGATACCGGCGCCAGGAAAACTAACGCCGATGTCAACCGTATAGTTGACTTCGATTGGCGTGTTCTAAAAGTGGTTGTTATCCGTAGTTGTTGTTTTTGTATCAATGTAAATTGTTTGTTTTGCTTGAAAAATGCCTGCACGCAGATGAATATAATTCGTATAACGTAGAGAAAATTAGTAGTTCGCTTGAAGATCGTATTAAATAAATAAAATGTGTGAAGTTTTTCTCGGTTTACATATGTAATATTGCAAAACGTCGAAACAAAATGGCTAGCACTTTGAATAAAGAAGAGTCCAAACATGATGCGACACACATGAGTGGCTGCAACATAGCCAAAAAACAATGTAATCATTTGAAATATTTTAAAGAATTTTTAATGGGTTTGACAAAAGATGCTGTGACTAATGAAGCCGACAATGAAACAAGCAGAGATGGTGATAATTCGTCAAGCAATGGGTGCAGTAGCGCAGTAGAGCTACGACCTTTAATATTAACACGCTCTATTAATGAAACTTACGCAGTCAGCAAAGATGAAATAACCGCCGAAATAATAATGTCTATTTGGCATTGGTTGTGTTTAAAGCAATGCCCTGAACACTTTCAAGTGGGAATTTTAAGTTTAGCACTCGAAGATACTAAAAATGAGCTTAAGAACAAAAAAGTTCAAGAAGATCTTAAAGCTTCACATTTCAAACAAAGTATTGAAATGCCCGATGCTCTGATGATAGATTTATTAAAGCTACAAAAATTTGTCCACAACCAAATAGAAAAGGTTCTTTTGCGACTTTCAGACAATTCTAAAGGTGAAGACTTGAAAAATTTTGCAGACTGTCTTAGGGGAAATCCACCAAAACATGCTTTACCTACATCAAATACCACAAAATATTATGTAGAGGCACATATAAAAAATAAGCCTCGAAAAATGGAAGATCGTCATATATGTTTGCCACATTTCAGCCAGATATATCATGTTGATGAATTTCTTAGCTTTTATGGTGTTTTTGATGGTCATTCTGGATCCTTATCTGCTACGTATACTACTAATCAAATACCATATCTTGTTGCCCAGAATATAAAAGCCGCTTCTAATTCGACCTCTGTGGACGGAGACATTTATAGAGAGGCTTTAGAGTCGAGTTTTCTTCAAGTTGATAAAAAATTTTGCCAAAAACAACTGAGTAGCGGAACAACAGCGGTGTGTGCGCTTTTGGTTAAGGATGATGCACAGGATTTCAAGCATTTGTACGTGGCTTGGGTAGGGGACTCTAGATGTCTTTTAGTTTCTCCCACAGTGCATTTGCAATTAGTGAAACCTCATAAACCAGACTTGGTGGATGAAAGGAAACGTATAGAATCAGCAGAAACTGGCGGCTCGGTTTTATTTGTCCAAGGTCAGTGGCGCGTTAATGGAATCATCAAT
The DNA here is from genome assembly GCA_963662145.1 of Sturmia bella. Taxonomy (NCBI): domain Eukaryota; kingdom Metazoa; phylum Arthropoda; class Insecta; order Diptera; family Tachinidae; genus Sturmia; species Sturmia bella. The sequence goes on along the minus strand of OY759171.1, from coordinate 3,224,281 downwards.
GTTTCTCGTTCTATAGGCGACTACACAGTAAAGGCCGTTATTGCAGAACCAGATATTGTAGATGTACCGCTGCAGCCTTCACACGACTTTCTTGTTTTAGGCTCTGATGGTCTTTGGGATCATGTTGGTGGAAAGGAAATTGCTGATTGTATTTACAAGTCGATTGTTGATGACGTCCAATGTTTAGATGATATCCCAAAACATTTGATTGAGCTAGCCAAACAGGGTGATTCACAAGACAACATAACAGTTATTTTAGTTTGGCTTAAGGATCCAAAACAAATTAAAGAGAGTTTTTTAAAAAGTTTGAAAAAATCTTAATAGGCGGTATTGATTATTAGGCAAAGGCAATCGAACAATCAACGTAAAAATAGTTAAGCTCCCTCATCGTAATCCAATTAACCGTATGAAGTTAAATCAAAAATTATGCCTCATCTTCCAAATACAAACAAAATTTTAAGAAATATCTTTAAATTCATTCCCTAACATACATATTTTATGTATTTTTTTTTATACAAAATACAACCAAATTATTAGTTAAGCTTCAAAATATTGTGCCTAGATGTTATATACATACATATACCTACCTACATAAAAAGTATTACGTGAAACAATAATTAGTTTTTGTACAAATAGCAGCGCAAAATATTTTATAGTCAAATTTAACCCCATTGGTGTTGTTGGAAAACAATGCTAAGTTCAGTTGAAAATAAGAAAATGTTTGAAATTGTAAGCAAGTCAACGAATCATTTTTATTGTATGTATGGATACCTACATATATGTATGTTGAAATAGATTTGATTAATTTTTAATTAAATGCAATTTTAATTAGAGCGACCCAATATTTTATTTATTGTTAAATATACCAATTAGTTGCAAAGTATTAAAGTACGTTAAAATAAAAACAAAATGTTTGAATTTTTAATACCTGGGAATAAAATCGACCACAACTATATGCATTTAAGTATATTCGCGTTAAAAGTACAACATTATCCCAAGATATTAAAAAACACGAAACGATTCAATTGTAAAAATGTTTAAGTAAACCTTCATTCGTCCCTCCGTATTTTCATATAGAATAATTAACAAATATGCACCTTGACTAGATATACACTTACCAAACACAAATATTTATTTGACCCTTCAAAATATGTATGTAATTCCAATAATTAAAAAAAAATAAATATATAATCTTTTTTTTACAATACAATCGAACTTTATTTTATATCACCAACACTTTCAATGTAAGCATCTATGCAATTTAACTTTATTTTTATATCTCATGCACTCTTGAAACTACCACTAGTAGGTTAAAAAATAAGATAAACTTTTTTATTGACTTCCTGGCGGTGGAGGAGGATTAGAGGTATATTGATGATGGTACGGAGCAGACGGAGGAGGCCCGTGGAGAGTTGCCGATCGAATATTTAATGTATTTGGCATTAGTTGTTGTGAATGATGATGAAACATGGGCGGCGGTACTCCGTACGGCAGAGATTGAGGTGGGGGAGGATATGGCAGGTTATGCGAATTAGGGACGCCATAAGCAGGCATATTAGAATGAAATGCTTGAGGTGATTGCAGCTGATTTGGTGGCAAATGCATTCTAAAATTACTTGGAGGCTGTGTTGGAAAACTTTGAGGACTATAATTAGAATGCCACGAACTACGATGGTGATTTGGCGCGCGTTGCAGAGATTGATCCGGTCCATGATAACGTGGTCTTATATTCGAATGCCTTGCTGGACTTCCTCTATTATTTCTTGGTTCGTAATGGTTCCTGTGGTAAGAACTACTTGCGGAAATTGAGTCATCACTATGAATTGTTCTGGGCCTTTTTCCAACATCCTCGTTATTATTTGGCCTGTCTTTATTTCGCAGTTGTCTTCTGGCCAATTGTTCTTGCTCATCATCAGAATAATCCAAGAATCTTGGCGGTGGCTCCACATCATGTTCCCATGATGCGTCAGAGCCTCTCGTTGTCATCAAATTTGATAATATTACATATTGGGTGTATTGCGTTTTTGGTGCCACATAAACAACTTCACCAATTTCAATTTGCTTTTCTTTGATTTGTTTATTAGAATTAAAGCGAACACAATACAAAGGATCAGCAACTTGGCCCAATACATCAAATACTTCACCCAAAACTTTTTGACCTTTATCCAAAAATATAACTGTTTCCAAATCCAATAATATTGAATTTGGCAAGGCACTTACTAAAACTAGTTGATCTACAATAGAATGAATTTTACCAAACTCTACACAATCATTTTCCGGCACAGTAATTTGCAAATCTTGGATGGGAGGCAAATCTTCCAACAACAATTCTCCTTTTACTCTCAATTTTTGCTGCTGCCTTCTTTTGCTGGTGCAATCATCTTGGTCTTCATCCTCTCCATCGTCCTCATCAACAACTTCAATACGTTTTTCAATTGTTTTACGCAACTCATTGAGGTACTCAACACCAGAAGAGCTACTGCTGTCATCAGAGTCACTACTGGAATCAATTTCAAGCACTTGATTCCGATAGTCTTGGGCAGCTGTTAATGGCACTTCCACAACAGAATCAGTGTCGTCATCGGATTGATATTGGGCTAATAAACTTAGTCCAGTTGTTTTTGCTGGTTCGTTATGCTCTTCAAGAGCAGTTTCATTTTGAACATGTCCACGTTTTTCCATATTTTCCTCCATATCAATGTCTGCGCTGGCAAATGACCCATTTTCGTTTTCATTCAGTTCGCTTAATGCATTGTTGCTTACTAAAGCACTTTCAACAAAATTGTCTGTCGCTTTAGCTACCACTTCAACATTTAATATTTCTATGGTTTCTTTTTGAATAGTTTCAACATTTTCCTTTCCCTCCAACTCCGCACTATCTTTGCATAAACTCTCTTGTTTATCACTAGCTTCACATACCTCTTGCTGATCATCTTCACTTATAATTTCTATATTCCTGTTAATCAGTGAATCTGCTGCATTCTCTATTTTTCCTTGGACAAATTCTACTGGATTCGAATCTGCAAAATATTTTTATATGACACTTGTTCAAAGGATATTCCTAATTTTATTTACCTTCACATGCTGCCTTTGCAGATTCATTGGAAATTTCAGTTTTTTGTGATAATTCCTTTTTTTCCACAATTGGTAGGTTTAAGTCCTTCACAATTTGAGATGCATCCATGCTTGAATGGAAATCAAATTTTAATAATAAAAATATAATTTGTTGAAATGCGAAACGTTTTTTTTATTTTTTGTGAATTAAACAAATACAACGTGTTTGGCTCGTGGTGGTTTTAGTGCTGCTAACTTGTTCAGAACAAAACGCACTCAATTTGGTGGAACAGTGTTGCCGATACATGAGAAATAAATGCCTATAATTGTCGATTTTTCTAAATTGTTGGGATGACCTTGTTTCGAATTTTTGAGTTTTGCTGCTTATAGTTTTCATATTGAATATAAATCAAGCCGTTTAGGCCATTTTTATAAGTATAGAATAGTTTTGTATGTTGCAGTGGAAAATTTGACAACACAATGTAATTTTTTTTTTGCTTGATGTTCTGGTCACAAAGAATTACCCCATGGTTCTGATGCACAATTGTCCGATTGTTGCCGAGTACACATAATTTACTAAAAAATGAAGTAATTGGTATTTAGCTGTCGGAGGCAATTCTTTCAAGAGATCTGGGTCCAAATTACGGCATTCGCGATCGAATGGCCTACTGAGTAAACAGAATGTAACACAATATACTTGATGGTGTTTATATATACAAAAGTAGTTTCCATGTTACATAAGTTCATTTAAATTTATAATTCGAGATAGTTTCATTTTCCCACTATTAGTAGGTATTAATTTTGTAAGCAAAATATACCTACATATATGCAACTGCAAATTAAAGTAGTTTTCAACAGAGTTTATTAACAAAATATGATTTTTTTTTAAGATTGAGGCAGTAAACTTAGTCACAGTTCTGTTTAGTAGATTTTCAGCTATTTAACGGCTGCAAGATGGGAGCACTAGTCTTTGCCATATTTTGTTCGTCTTTGTAACCGGTTTGTGACAAATGTTTAACAATGTCAACCCAATCCCAGCCTCGGGGACGATCACCTTTATGATCCGCCCGCTCCCATTGCCTTCTTTTTTGGGCTTTTGTAAGCTGTTCCTTTTTTGGTTCTTTTTTAACAGCTTCCGTATTGTCCGATATCTGTATTGCACTAACGCCAAACTTATCCAAGTCAATAGACTTTACAGAAGAATGTTCCGGTTGTTCTACCGTTAACTCATCAATGCGCTCTTTCAAACATTCGAATAAAGTATATGTCATACCACAACCTAGCCATTGCTCAGCTTCTTCCTTTAAAGCTGCCTGAATGGCAAGCTTCACTGAAGCCACACTGAAAAGACCGTTCTTAAAATTTAATAAACACGCTCTTAATAATTGCAATTATTAACTTACATATTCCTATTATAAAATGTGTCCATATTTATTGTAGGCAATTCATTTGGATAATTATCGCCCCATTGTATTTCTACCAAAAATGATTTGTAATTATTTTCTTCGCCATACTGTTAACCAAGATATTCCAATTTTTTGTTAATTTAATTCTGTGGCTCTTTCACTATAGTGTACATTGTATATACATACATACAAACATACCTTGTATTGAAATGTGGTACTGTTGATTTCTTTAAAATCATCATCTCCTTCATAAATAGATTGTAATGCTTCTCTTTCTTCCGCCTGCTGCTCCAGAATTTCAGACATTATTTATTAAAAAAGCAATAAATATATAATTACTTAGTAAATTTAAATTCCTTTTGATTGTTATTAAGAAATTTGTGCAAAAGATTCAGCTGTTTACGTTGACACAAGTGTGGCCAGCAGAGCGCTTTTACTTCAATGATTAAATGAAAGTTTCAGCGATTATAAGCTAATTAAAGATAAATGCACAGGACTTCCTTGTCAAGCATACACTTCCGGCATTATATTTAAATAATATTTATTATTATTAATTTTAATAATAAATTAAATTTTTTTTATAAAAAATGTTTGCAAAAAAACACAAATATTTATTTATTTCAATATTTCGCCCACAATTTGTTGGCTTCTTCAGGAAATATTGAAATAAATAAATATTTGTATTTTGTTGCAAAAATTGTTTATAAAAAAGATCGTAAGCCTTAAAATTTAATTTATTATTAAAACAAAAAAGATCAAATAAACTATACGTTAAAATTATTAATTTTATTAAGTAGTATTTGTAATATACTTTATAAATACAAAACGTTATTTGTATCAAGTTATGAGCGCTGCTCTAAATTAAATGAATACCAATAAAATTTAAATAAATAAAATTATTAATTTATAATAGTAAATTTTAAAATATTAATAATTAAAAATTAGTAAATCTTTCCACCGCAACCTTACCCATTTTTAAATGAAAAATATATTATATATTAATTTATTTTAATAATTAATTTTAATATATTTCGCACGTAAACATTTATATGAAAATAAACTTATCCCCTGAATAAGTATTATTCAAATAAAAAATAAAGTTATATTTAAAATTAATATTACTATTAAACTAAATTTAAATAAATAAAAATAGTAATTTATAATAATAGTAACTTTTAACATATGAATAACTAAAAATTATCTAGTTAAAGATTTCCTTCCCAACCTAACCCATTTTTAATGAAAAATATATTGTAAATAAATTAATAATTAATTTTAATATATTTCGCACATAAAAATGTTTCGCTGCACTGCTGCATTTATTCATAACATTTATATTTGCTGAATGAAATGGCAAATGAAAAGAGGCCCAAAATTTATATAGTTTACTCGTTTATTTTGAAATTTGAAATAAAATAGAAAATTATGTGTCTGTGATAACAAATGTCGTTATCGTTTGGAAGAACAAGGTCAACAAGAAGCTAAAAAAGTACATGCATATATAAACCTAACATTTTTGAATAAGCCAAATAAGTGTCAGCCATTTTTCAGCAAATGTGGGAAATTTTTTAAATTAAATATTTAACTCCAGTAGACCTGTACAATTACATTATTTTATTTAATTAATTTTTTTATTGGTTAAAAAACTCATTTATAATACATTTGGCCACCAATAATATCGCCACCAACAACAATTCTTTTGTACAACTGAATAAACACAATAAAATATTAAAAAGACGTTTTTACAACTAAATATTTGTTTGTGTAAAAAATTTAAAAAAATATATATACATGCAAACACACATACATATGTGTGTATGTATGTATGAATGTATGTATATATGTATATATATTTTACATATCCAAGTAAATGCACACGTATATGTATGTATGTATGTATGTATGTACAGCCATGAAATAAGTCAAGCATTGTTAAATAGATTTTTAAGTGTTTTCTGTGTTAATCGTTAGTATTGTTTATTACAACTTAAAGTAAAAAAAAAAAAAAAATCAAAATAAAATTATTAATAAGTAATGGAGAATATTGAGTCTTTTCCGAGTCAAAATAAATATTTTGAATTGAAGTGTTGCAATTGCCTTAAAGATTCTGAGTCACCCATGGAAATGGCGGAATACAAGACAGAAGAAAGGGGTAAGATACATACATACATAAATGTGAAATGTCTAAAGCCATTTGTAGTTTAGTTCGAAAGTTAAAATAAAGAAAAAACTTAAATATAGAAATATAATAAAAATGAAAGGCGAAAATTTTCACTCCAATCAAATTGAAAGATTTAAATGAGATTTTGGATGGAATTCAACATGAAGAGATGAACAGCATGGTTCAAGTACTGCCAACGCGGCAATTTCTGAGCGTAACAAATGAAATCACTTGTTTTTACAAATTATCAATATTAAATTAGCATACGTATACGGTTTGAAACCTTTTGTTCAAACTGTATTTCTTGTTTACTTCAGCTTTGTCTTTTTTTCTATATTTCCGACAACTTTTCAGTCAAAATAAAATTCAATCAGGTGTTATCACACTATTTTTAAAAATTGAAATATTGAAAATACAAAATATCTTAAATGCAAAATACAAGTTTTTGAGCTCAAATGAGTTTATTTTATAAACCATTTTTTCAAACTTTTATATTGAATTCGAGATCTTTCGTCAACTGAAACACGTATGTACATATGTACATAAATCACTAATGCAAATTATACTTACACATATGTATTTCTATGCATGTACATATGTACATATACATATGTACATAAATCACATCAGGACATAGTTAAAAAGTTAGCACTGGCTAAACATTATTTAGCTAAAGAATTTGTTAACTTTTTTTTAACATTTTCATTTAAATAAACAATCACAATATTTTTACATATGTATGTAGTTAAATGTACATACATATGTATATATTTCTGCTACTTGATAGATAAATATGCATTTATGTATGTACATAAACATGTACGCATGTAGGTATGTATTATATTAAATGCTTGTTTTCTTAACGATCTCTTATGATACATACTTGCTATCGAACGTTATATTGTTTTGAAAAGCTCAAAGGATGCAGCACACAAATAACCGCTAATGCTGCTTAACAGGTAATTGTGTCGTCATGCGAGCACTTTACGGAATTCTGGGAAAATACAGAAATATTTTGTGACAAATTTAAAATGTATGTACGTACTACTGTGAAATTTGTCATCACTCTTAAATCAATAATACGTGTGTGTCTTTCCGATGAAATTAATGATTAAATTACATAGAAATATGTTGAATGAATATTTAAGAGTATGTGAGCATGTAAATGTGTGTACATTAGGGCAGGCCGTTAATTTATCGGAACAATTCAAAATCACTTAATAAATAATATTTTTTCATAGAAACATTCAGATTTATTGTGCTCGTCATTTTTGCCCCAAAAGTCAGGCGTTTTTGAAAAATGATACTGTGATCAAAATCGACCACAAGAAATCGTTTAAAATCCATTATCACCATCAGAAAGACCAGTTGCGACGTTCCCCAATGTACAACGCATATGGTTTTTAATAGTTCTGAACGATGATGCCATCGATCACACAGCATACGCTGTTTATTCTGTATGGCTGTATGTACATAGATGCATATGCATACATACATATGTATGTATATTGCTGTTTAGACATCTGTACCCACCTATTAATATATACACACTTTGAAATCATTGCAAACTTTTTATAAATTTATTTTATTTATTAATAATGAACAAACTTGTACTTGTACGTATCGTACACAAGATACAAAAAGAACAAATTTACAATCAGTTCAAAATGTTTCTAGTCAACTCTATGTGGCTGATAAATAAGAAAGTCGAATTTGTTATTATGTATTTACATTTTAAAACTTTTTTTTTTGGTAATATATTTTCACAACAGACAGATTTGGCCTGCAACATTTTATTTATTCAAAGCCCTCACTGATAAGATGACTAAAAAGTAGTTACATACAGCGAAGTAGCAATTTGTGGTCATCTATTTTTTTTAAATAAAAAACGGAAAACTACTCTAATTTAAATTTGAAACGCGTTTTTAAAGTTTACATTTTTATTAAGCTGGCTAAAGCAAAAAGCTATTTTAAGGTTTGCTCTCATAACGTGCAGTGCGCGATATACATACATATGTACATAATATGTATGTACATGTGTATGTAAATGTCCAGAGCTGCATATGCGAACAAAGCTTTTACACTTTGTGATTTCAATTATTGTAATTAAGCGCAAACTAACAGCATGTTAGTTGATATCTTTCATACACACATATGTATTTCATTGGTTTCCAAAACACAAATGCACAGATACAAAAATGCCAACAGCCGGTGTCAATAGATTAAGGCCACTTACATATGAATTTATACATGCATGTGTGACTTGTAAATGTGTGTTTATGGCTCTACATTTTTAACCCAAAATGTTTCACAGTTTTACATAAAGGGCAGAATAAATGTAACAAGAAATGTGTGCGATTTTGAAATGAAATGTTTTCTTCTTGGTAAATACAAAGGAGGAAACCTTAAAGTTAAACCGCCGTATTAGGAGGGCCTGCCCTTATTCGGATAGCTGGAAGTGTATTCAATTTCATGTGGGTGTTATACCACAACGTTCTGACTATCGAGTGGATTTGAAATGTATGGGTTTGTAAAAGCATTGTAATTAAAAGTAATTTTTAAAACAATAACGCTTTTGGAAAATCGCTGATCTTGAAATCACCTGAAAACCAAAACATTCATACACACATGCATTCATGCACATTTGACTTTAATATCTGAATTCTTTAATAGCTACAATTTAAATTAATTCAGACCTAATATAAATATACAGATGTGAAGAATCAGAAGATTGTTGCATTACTCAATAGCTAAGCGAACTTTTATTGCAACGCATTTATTAAAATAGTGTAATAATCTTAGGGCGGTTATTTGTTTTCAACTAAAGTGGTTTGGAGTGCAATTTCGACATTTCGAATGTCTTTTTTGATAAAATATTAGAAGAACCCAGATCAGCCTTGAGTTCTGCAATAAAATTTTTTATCCCTTAAATGCATGAATTTTCCAAATACACTGAAAAAAATAATGAAATTAAAATTTTTTTTTTTAATTTTTATAGTAAAATTTTGTAAATAAAACGCTATGTTGCAAATCTGCAACACTATGCATTTACATAATTTCAATTTCTTCTGAATTTAAAAACCGCATCTAAAAAACGTAACACCATGTGATGAAATTTCGTCATACTAAATGCATAGTGTTGCAGTTTTACAACATTCTAAAATGAAAATAAAAAAAAACAATATTTTCGCTTGCGACCAAGAAGTTTCTTTAAAAATATATGTATGTTATTATATATAAAATCAATTTTTGTTAACACTTACGTTTGAAAATCACAAAATTATACTTCTCACTACAACACAAGTTGCACCTGCTAGAAGAATTTTAATACCGTTACTTTGTCCACGTGAAATTCACAATCAAAAAGTTTTAAAAACATAAAAAAGTGCTGCCAAGCCATAAACTACACCAAGTACAACTCTTTTAATACACAACGATGTGTAGTGCGCGAATTAATACCATTTTGAGGTGAGTTTAATGGTATGATGCAGAGCGCCTCGATGGATGAATTGGTAGAGTGTCCTATTAAGAGCACCCGAGGTCGCAGGTTCGATTCCTGCCGAAGGCTCTGGGTGTTTCTGCCGACAAGCCAAAAAGCTTCGCAGTCTTGTGTTCGTTTAAAAAAAAAAAAAAAAAAATTACAACAACATGCATTCAAGGGTTAAGAAGAATATAATAGGTTTAATTTTCCATTGCAGGTATTATAACTGCAGAACCTTCAATACAAATTTTAATCGAGTTTGATTTCGTTTTCTTATTTAACTAATAAAGAAAATTAATTGCTTGAGTTTGATTTCCTTATCTCATTTAAAAACAATTTTTACACAAACAAAGCACCCACAACCATTATCAAATAAAGAAAAAAAAAACTAACTGTTGGCAAGCAGAAGAGAGAAAGAAACCAAACTTTTTTGTACTTGCCTATTTATAATAGAGTTTGAATAAGTTCATTTAATTATTATATTAAACTAATAGTGCGAACACACAATCAGCTGTTTGTGGTTCTCATGGCAAAACTAAGTTTTGAGCTTAGCATTGAATCGTGCATACCTATAGTACGGACTGCAGGTATCTATGACGATGTCACACCTACTGCTTACGAAAAAACTTATGCATGTATATGTGTGTGCATTTATGTAATCAAACACATTTGTCTATTCTAGTTAATTATTAGGCGAAAAAAAAATATTTTGTTGCACAGTGTAGGGGGTAGTTTTAGAAATCTTTCCACTTTCAAGGCAGCCAATTAATCATTGAATCATTGTCAGAAACCCCGCATTCTCTCGATAACATCTTTTATTGCTGAGTGGGCACCCTTTTACTAAAATGTTTTTGAGTTAATTAAAAAGCCAAACAATAAAAATGCAAATGAAATCAAAAGTTTTCTCTCTCACTCATTTAATTTTTTAATATCAACTTTTGATCGATGAAGGCATTGTTGTGGCGCTAATTCAGTCTACAAGAACGATCGCGTTAGTTAAGAACCTAAGCGGCATAACGGTGTGTCGTTTAAATTATAAAAAATACGTACATATATTTTTTCATTTAGAAATATCGTACCGTTAATTTAATGTCTGTAAATAGATAGGATCTTAAAACTTTAACAAAATCGTTGAGAACAAAAACTAAATAAATATGGCAACTTGGTATTCGAATTATGTACCCTCTTGGGTAAACCGCTGGTGGCAACCTGCACGTCCTTTAAGTCCTTATCGAAGCATTAAACCTGCCCAGAAAAGTAAGGAAGCAGAACCCGTTTTTTTTTTTTTGTACATACACATATTCATTTATTTGTCAAGATCGGGCAAAAGCTGTTTGTATGCAGATATGTTCACATGTACACATACACATGTGAATGTATGTTTTATATTTTGCTCAAATTTGACGTGATACGAGTATAAAACTTAAAATATTTTAAACGCGTTATTTTTTAGGTTTGTGACTTCATCTATTTGTTTTTTTTTGTGTGTGTTTTCTTTAAAGATATTTATTTTATTGCCAAACATGTTTGTTTTTTATCTTGAGCAGACACACACGCACACACAATCATAGGTGAATAACTTTTTGACTGTTTGTTAATTACATAATTATAGAACCGCCAAAAACAGGTATATGCGTATGTACATATGTGCATATCATATACATACATACATAAATTAGGTATTAATGTACATAGTATATGTACTACATATAAATATATACGTATGTATGCATGTGTGTTTAACAAAATAGTAAGATTAATTACAAAAATGTTTTTTACTACTTGAAATGTAAAAATATTGTTAATTCGATAGAAAAACAATTGTTTTTAATATAAATTATGACAAAAAGTTTTAAAAAAAATATTTCCTAATTACACTAAGTGAAAAAATACGCGTCACTTACTTCATTTCAAGTAAACGGCAATTCCTAACACAAAAATATTATTAAAAGATTCACATACATACATACATATGTATGTGTGTATAAAAAATATATGTGTACCTATGTCTTCAGAACTTATTTATGTATATGTATATGTATATGTACATATGTGCATATAAATAAGTTTTAAACATAAGTTTTAAAAAACATTAATAAAGTGATATTTGAAAAATTTGAATTAAAATATATTTTAAATTTGTGTTAATTTTGTGCTTATTCAAACCTTAAATATTCTATTGCAATATACAAAAGCGCTTCCTCGCTTTGTTTTTAATGAGAAAAACAAAATAAGTTAAATTAACGAACTTTCCCAATGAATGATGCTGTTATACTAAAATTTTGTAAAATTTGAGTATGGTGCACACACTGTGGCTTTTTGTAAGTTTGAGTGACCAAAAGTAAAAAAAAAACTCTCCGATTGTGACTTGGACATACATACATATGTATAATAGACAGGGGTAGAGCTGATACAAAAACATTTTGGCAAGAAGCAGAAAAAGAATGGCAATGAATGTAACGGTTATCAAATATTTAGTAACGAGAGAAGAAAAACAAAAGAGTTATTTTTGTACTCACATACACAAAAGTTTGAGTATGTATGTATGTATATTGCCATTTATACTGTAATTTTTCGTTCAGTAGTATTAGTTAGATTTTGAGAAATATAATACACTATCGTACCTATAAAATAAGAAAAATCATTTTGGTAAATTTAAAAAAAATGTTTGTTTGCAATTTGTGAACAGCTCCTAAAGTGTGTGTATATGAAAGTAGGCATAGACATGCATACATGGTGAGTTTTACTCTTTCACTCTTCTTTCAGATGTGAGCTTGCACTTCCAAATACATACATATGCACACATTTGCCCAAGGGCCATGTAACTTTTTATATGCTTTTATATTTGAGATGTTCTCAACTTTCCAGCCCTTCAATGGAAAACATAATACAAGGGACTCAAAACGAATCAAATGGGTTTCTGAAAGGGATAAGATTAAGAATTGTAGTGATACTGCGCCCTAATGTGTGCAGACTCGTATGTCTATGCATACATACATACATACATATGTACATATCTATAGTTGTGTGTGAAAGACTATTTTGCTGGGATTTAAAGAGATTTTGCTTTACTTTGAAATATTATAATGTCTTAGTTTTTGTTGCATTACAGCTATTATACGCACATATTATACATATGTATGTATGTATATGCCTAAAAAAATGTATATTTAAATTATTGAATTTAAAAAAAGCCATTAGGATACATTAATTAATTCGATTACTTGACAATAAGTGAACAAAAAGAGAATTTGCATCTGTAAAATATGAGGTCATCAATTTTAAAAAAGAAATTCATTAATTCATTGAATTTCAATTTTTGTGTAAAACATTTAGCTATTTTTAAATTAGATACTTCAAATCGTTATTATTTGCTTACGGAATTAAGTACATACATACATATCATTAGCTTGAAATATTGACAGTATCTTTCAAAGTCCGATCAGGCGTGAAATGAACGGAGGCCTTTGTAATTGTTTTGTCTTTGCAGATGCAATGAAGATTAGTGATAAAACCAGGCTTGTGAATGCAGCCATCGTATATTCGAATATGTCGCCGGTTTCCGGAGGTGGAAAGGCCATAATTCACATTCGAGCTTATTCCATACATTGACAAGTTATTGGAATAAGTTCTACGATAAATTATATGAACTCAATTTAGGGCCTTTCTGCCTGAGTCCTGAGATGTGTCTACATTTTTAAGTTTTAATTTACAAAATTGTGTTTTATTGTTGCAGCAAACGATGCTGTTTTGAAAATTATCTCTGTTAATTTGCACAAGGACGAAAACCACGATGAGCATCACACAAGCCATTTTGTTGCAGCACAAAACGCTCTCATTGTGCGACGTGGCGAGCCTTTTCGACTGAGTTTGCGCTTTAACCGTCCTTATGTTCCCCTCAACGATGCCATTAGTTTTATTTTCACGGTAGCTGATGACAAGAAACCAAGTCCTGGTCATGGCACTTTAATAGGAATTGTGCCCGCCAAAAGTAATGATTCCTTGGGCAGCCCTCTGGAATGGGGAACCGTTATAGAGTCGAATTCGGATGATTCCTTGGTGATTTTAATTAAACCTGCTGTAACATGTCCCGTGGCTGTATGGAAATTGGAAATTGATTGCAAATTAATAGGAACTGGCTCAAATACTTTTATCGTAAAGGAGCCAATTTATGTGCTCTTCAATCCCTGGTGTAGCGACGACCAAGTTTACTTGGCTGATCGTGATGAGCGCAAGGAATATGTGATGCATGACACCACTCTTATTTGGCGTGGTTCGTATAATCGTTTGAGACCGTCGGTGTGGAAAATCGGACAGTTTGAGCTGAATGTTTTAGAGTGTTCGTTGAAACTGTTGGGAACTGTGGGACGAATACCGCCGGCTTATCGGGGCGATGCAGTCAAAGTCGCAAGAGCTCTGTCCGCAGCTGTTAACTCCGTAGACGATGACGGTGTCATTTTAGGTAATTGGACGGAAGATTTTTCCGGCGGTACGGCTCCCACCAAATGGATGGGGTCTGCAGAGATCTTACAACAATTTTACAAGACCCAGAAGCCAGTCAAGTTTGGCCAGTGCTGGAATTTTTCTGGAGTTCTTACGACCATAGCACGTGCTCTCGGCATACCCTCGAGAATCGTTACCTGCTACTCGTCGGCTCACGACACGCAAGCCTCGCTAACGGTGGACATATTTATTGATGAGAGAAACAAGAAAATGGATGCTGAGACCACAGATTCGATTTGGAACTATCACGTGTGGAATGAAGTTTGGATGACTCGACCAGATTTGGGTGTTGGACAAAATGGCCTTAGCTATGATGGCTGGCAAGCTGTAGATGCGACTCCCCAAGAAGCTTCTGATGACATGTATCGAGTAGGTCCGGCTCCGGTGTCAGCGGTTAAAAATGGTGAAATTTTAAGACCATTCGATTGCGGTTTTGTGTACTCCGAAGTTAATGCAGACAAAGTTTACTGGCGTTACAATGGGCCATTCCAGCCTATGAAACTATTACGTAAGGATACCTTGGCCATCGGTCATTTGATCAGCACCAAGGCAGTTTTGAAATGGGAACGTGATGACATCACCAAATCTTACAAATACGAAGAAAAAACAGATGAGGAGCGTAATGTGATGCTTAAAGCGTTAAAACTGTCCAGGCATGCTTTTAGTCGCTATTATTTAAATGATAATTTCAATGATGTTGAATTCGAATTACACTTGAAGGATGATATTATAATTGGTGAAAATTTTAAAGTTTCTGCCAGCATTAAAAATAAATCGGCTGAAAAAACGTTTAAGATTATGGGTCACTTGAACTGCGACACTGTTTTGTATACCGGTATAAATAGCGAAGAAGTCAAATCACAGCGTTTTGAGCTGGAGGTCAAACCTGATGCTACTACGATATTGGAGATGGATGTGGAGTTCGATGATTACTTCAAGAAACTGAAACCACAGGTAAATGTTAAACTTTTTTTTTCGATTTGTTTTCATATAAAAATTTGTTTTCATATAAAAATTACATATACAACTATTTAACTATTTGGGCAGGATCGATTTCTGTGGACAAAAATTTGCCGACAGTGTGCCATAGATTTTTTGATTGCTTTTATCATGAGCCAAATACAAATTCCTCTACAACATATCGAAAACAAATCATTTTTGGGGCGTCCGGTTTCAATTTTTCTTTTTCATGTTTTTGTATGGGCGCCCCTCTGGGGAGCCGTGCTACGGTGTCATGTGTTAGAGAAAAACTATTGGAGAGAAAAAAATTATAGGGTGTTGGTCATACAATTTGACTCCTCTACGGGCAACGTGCACGAAGTTCGAGTGAAGGGGTTTAAAAGTTAATTTCTGAGGATCCCCCAAACCCTCAATAGCTCCCATGCAAAAATAGCAAAAAGAAAATTGAAAATCGATCACCTCGAAAATGATTTTTTTTAATATGCCATAGTGGAACTTTTTTGTGTCATGCCAAAAGTTATCGAAAAATCGATGACACTTACTATCCGGACAAATGTTTGGAATATTGTGAAATCAATCCTAGTACAACTACATACGTGTGAAGATACCCAGATTAGTAGAACTTCGAAGGCGGGATTAAGAAATTCACTACTCTGTAGTGAGCGAGTGAGAGAATGTGGACTTTATAGTGATAGTTTGGATGCAAAAGTCTTCATTTTGTTTAATAAAAAAGAATAAACAAACATACAATGTCCAATTTTAAATTATTACCTGCATCCACTTAAATAATTTTCGGGAATGATATTTCCTTCTGAGCTAATTGGCTTAGAATCATTTAACAAAGCAGCTAAAGTTTGAAGATATTCTACAAAAATACTTATAAGGTTCAAGGAAAAGCCCTTTCGTACAATTCTAATATGAAGCAATTCTTACTGTCATCTTTTTTAACAGGCTGCATTCAATATTTCATGCTCTGCGGTGGTGGAAGGCACTGATTACGAATACTATGCCCAGGATGACTTCCGCGTACGCAAGCCAGATATAAAGTTTACCTTCCAAGGTGATATAATATCGCATCAGCCAGTGGATGTTATAATAAGATTAACAAATCCATTACCAATACCAATAAGAAAAGGAATGTTTTATGTTGAAGGTCCTGGCATTGAGAAACCATTAAGATTTAAGGTAATTAGCCCTCAATAATTATTTGAATAATCACACTGAAGCTTTTGTTAAAAAACAGATTGCTGAAATTCCGGTTAGAGGCACTGCAGCTTCCACTTTTAAATATGTTCCGCCCTATAGTGGGCGAGGTACTCTGTTGGCCAAGTTCACATCAAAAGATTTGGATGATGTGGACGGTTACAAACACTACGAAATATTGTCCCGTGATTATGAAGAGCAAAATAGAAGTCTTATGCGGGTCAACAGGAGCATCATTCGAAGAACTGATGTTATACCTTAGGGTATAGCGACAGAAACGCAAATATACCGATAACCCTTAATTAGTCATATTTATCTAATAGTTTTCTACCAAATTTTAAAAGTTTCTTTATACAACTATTTAACTACACATTTGATTTGTATAATTATAATATTTAATAAATGTATTAACATATGTACGTTTTATGCAACAGTCGTGTCTCATAAACAGATCACAGAAAATAATGATCAATTTGATAAGTATTGATTAAAGGTTTGTGCTAATATTCTATTTCTCAGTCAGCGTTGCTGTTTTAATATTTTCGTTGACACATTCATTCTTTAATTCTCCGTATTAAAGCATTAAATTTTTTTCTAAAACATCATGTTGTTAGATGTTCGAAGAAACACTTTTTACTTTAATTTTTTCAAGTGTAGTTATTTTAGATAAAAGCCACAGCGCGGTTTTAACGTGCTTACTGACTTGGCTCACCGCTAAACCATTCCGAATTCGTTTAACTGCCATTTACACATGCAAGTAACTTGCTGCAAGTTATGTGTACATATTAACGACCAATACACTGACGGAGACAATAAAAGCTGTTGCTACTTGCTTGATTGTTTAGTTTACACAGGCAAGTGCAAGCTCATTTTTAAAATGTCGTCAAAGAAAATTGCTTTACTTTACAAAAGAAAAGAATTAAATGAAAGCAATAATAATAAAACAATTATGCGGAAAAAACTATAAAATCACTGGTCCATTTTTTTTTTATAAAAATCACTATATTTTTTGGCTTTTTTGTGTATTGTTTATTCTGTTTTTGGCCGTCTACATCATGATACAATTAACAAGGTAGCCTCGTCAGCTAAACCGTTAATCAACTGACTACTTTAGGTTGTCAAGAGATTGCAGAGATGAAAGGCAGCCAAAACGAGATAGCAAATCCGCATAAGCTCAGTGCATCTCTCTTCTGTAAATGTAGAAGTGGCGTCTTTTTGACAGTTTGCATAAGTTGTACAAAAACAAAATGCATGTTATTTTTATTGAAGTTGTTCTTATTGTAGCGAAAAGGCTACCTTGTTAGTTGTATCATGGTCTACATGACTTCTTAATGGCTGGGTTGCCAAACTATTGTCATACGAACTGTTATGGGGAAGCAAATTATACGAATAGCTTTTTTTTTATCAAATAAATAGTAAATTTATATTAAGAATCCATAAAAGCCATATTTTACTTTTCGGTATGTAACATCAAAAAAAAAAAAAAATCATTTATTGTAAGTTATCTATTAAAATTAAAATATAATATTTATAATTTTTGTCGCTTTACCGACATGCAAGTAAAAAAAAATTACTGGTAATCAAAATCTCTTGCAAGTGAGCACACAACTTGCAGAAGTATGATGGTATTGGTAAATAAATGTCAATGTATTGAATTACTTGCACTTGTACTTGCGTGTATAAATGGGGGGTTAGCTGCATACAACTAAGCATGAATTGCTGCACTCAATTACATAAATTCGAGGACTAAAATTTGCAAAAGCAAGAAAAAAAAGTGAAGTAGTACGTTCTATTTTGAGTTGTTGAATAAATTCCCGACATGAGCTGTTCTGCAAGTCAATTATACCATAAAATATGTATGTATGTATGTTTATTTATAAATGTTCCCAAAACGAAGCAGTATTCCAAAGAAAAATTAAAAAATTCAGCACAAAATTTAATTTTGTGAAGTGTTGTAGGTTGTGTACGGCAAGAGAAAGGTAAAACAAAAGATTAAAAGTTTTTACAAATTGAACCTAACCATATGCATGCAGCTGTATATGTATTATTTTTTCCCCCAATGAACATTATAATTTTTTAAGAAATTTCAGATAACTTTTACACACAACAGAACAATTTAATATAAGAAAATAAAAGTCACAAACATTAAACGAAATATACTGTCATCTTAAATGCAAACGATCTTAAACTCTTTCAACTGATTTCGTTTTGTTTTAATAAACAACATATACAGTCGAACTTCCTTATAGTGAACTTCTATACAATGAAGTTCTCCTTATTATGACCTAAAATCCAGTACACGGCTTATTCGTTCCACTTTCAATGTATTTTGATCTCCGTATAACGAATTTGCACACAGTGAATTTTTCTGTGCAATGAAAAAAATTTTGGAAACAAAAATACATTTTAAGTGTGTTTTTGTCTCCAAATAGTGAACTATTTTTAGCAGCTTTATTTTACACTTGTTAGCAACACTATTTATAAAGAAAATATGTTATATTTTTGGGATTCCCAAAGTAATGAAAATGTAAAAAAAAGTTTATGATTTGGCTTTTAACATTGACCGAGTGCAGTGAACGAAAATGATGCACCGGAGTAGTATTTCTCATGAAAAAAAAGTTATTAGTAATTAATAGAGTTGAAGAAGGGACATCAAAGAAAAAAAAAGGATATAGCTAAAGAGTTTGGAATTCTTCCCAGTACTATAACAAACATTTTCAAAAACAAGTCAGCTATTCAGTTATTGAGCGTAAGAGACTTCTTACTTGTCTCTTCGAAGACATTGACAAAGCTATGCTCACATGGGTTACGGCCGCTCGTTCTAAGAATCTTCCCGTATCTGGAGTATTATTGATAAAGAAAAATGTAGTTCAAGCAAAACTACCTGATTATTTCAAATAAATAAAAAATTAAAAATAAATATTTATGTACAATGAAGTTTCTATATAGTGAAATAATTTTGTGTTCCCGTGCAGATTCACTATAGGGAAGTTCGACTGTATATAGACATTTTTAGACCTCTACAAATAACTTTCCCGCAACTAAAAAAAATGTTACTACGTCCAACTGCATTTAAGGTGACCCGTATGTACACATACATATGTATGAAAAAACAAGATTATTATTCCATTCCCAGTGCAAAAGCCGGTTTGCTGGATGTTTTCAAATAGAAAATTCCCTGTGCCGATCTGGGTACTGGGTCGCCCATTAGAACCTTTGCGCCCGTACAATTTTCACCTTTAATATCAGACAGCGAAGAGCAGGGAACCGCATAAAATCCTTTTTCGCTATTAATGGACTCGGCATAGTACTCGTACGATCTTCCATGGCTACAACCAGCTTCAAAAATGATCAAAAACACTCGAAAGTAATTCAAAAATATAAAATACACTCGTTCTTACTGAAAATTTGATTTATTTCGGTGCAGCCTGGTTGAGGTGGATGACCGCCATTAGGATAAAAATCAGCATGACCTATGGGATTTTTGAAGCCCAAGAAACCAGCACAACTATGGATTATATCAACAAATTCAGCATCTGTACGATCCAAGTGGTTTTCGGGACCGATACAATCTTCAAAAGCAGGGCGTGCTGGATCCAAACCTGTTTGGCATAGTAACGAAATTGCGATTATTTAAAAATACTACTGCAGTACGAGTACCTACCCGTTATTCTGGCCACGCGATATTTTGTATAAGAACCGGCATAGCCCATTATGTGCGAGCCCAAGCTATGGCCGATCAGATGAATACGATTGGGATCTGCTCCTTTCTCTTCAACCAGCAAATCAATGAGCTTGGCCACGGCCCTACCGACCTGCACAGTATAACGCGCTGGTCGCAAGTAATAAATATTATCTGCTTGATCCCTCCAATTGATGGCTTAAAGCAATACGGGGAGAATTTTCATTATCATGTTAGGCGAACATCAAAAATTTAAACTAACCGAAAACATTCATGTGCCCCTTTTCCCTGTACGCCCCTCTTATAGATTGTATGGAGTTACTTTGGGTGCTTGATTTCCAGCCGTGTACCAATATTTTTGTGTCCAACTTAGGATTAAACTTCTCTGCCAATTCTTGCCATGTATCTCGTTTGGCACGAAACTTGAAAGCATTTTCATTGTCCTCCAAAGCAAACGTATTTACCAGCGGAATATCGGGGTTTGAACTAAATTTATTCAAATGGTTAAACGAAAATCTTTCGAATGGTGGTGGATGCGATGGCAACCAAAAACCAAACAATTTTGTAAGTTGTTTCATTAATAAATAACACGCACGGTGATGCAAAATGATCCAATTAAAAGTATTATCGTTTTGAAAAATTTAAAAAAAAAGGACGAAGTCACATGGAGTGTCAAATTTTGGATAACGAATTGCATTCACACTGTCACACATAATCCTATTATTTGAATTTTCGACAAGTACATATTAATACATTTTATAATAGTCTGAAGTGCCCTCTAGCAACACTAAAAATATACTTACGAGCCATAGTATTCAATTTGTATTAGTTTAGGTACTTCATTACGATTATCCTCGGGCGGAGGTTCCACCAAATAGGCGACTTGTGGATTGCCATCTCCATCAGGCATATAAATCCATGTATCATTATAGTCCTCCTCATTTAGCTCAACTTGTGCCCGTATACCCACTAATTTAAAATTGGTAATCCAAAAGCCAAAAGAAAAAGAAAAACTTAATTAAAAATTTAATAACTCTTAAAATGCATATATTTCAAAATTTAGTACGCAATTGTATCACCGGCTTAACAAAATTGAAAATCGATGAAACTCCACCAATTAACCATTGAATCAAAACAAATGTTGAAGATAATTCATTGCGGCAGGGGCTGAAGATGTTGCACAGGCAATGAGCCGATGTTATGGCAGCCATGTAAACACACCTTGTCAATACGTTTATGTGTGTGTGTGTGTGTGTGTGTATTGTTAGGTATCACTTTTTCGTTTTATCTTCGAAGTTATTAAAGCAATCACTATATTTTCGAAATAGAAAAATTAAACTTGTCTTCTTCGGGCAAACAATGAAAGTTCAAAATAGCACATTATTTACACGGGATAAGATGGATAATCGGGTGCTAAGACATGCAAATATGAGATAGTGAGGTTATTGATATCTCTTCTATCACATAAGAGTGGAATATTAAGGAGAATGAAGTCACCACCGTTTATTTGTGCCTTCTATTATTTTTCTTTTTTCATCGTATGACACCTGACTAACCTCAAGATACTTTGTGGAGAACTATATACATACATACATACATACATACATACATACATACATACATATGAAAAACACCATCCCTCACAAATCCAGGTTCTAATTGCAGCCTTCGATATCGACTGAACGATCGCATTAAATCAAAAAGTCATTACCTCTCGAGTTAACTGATACACATGTATGTTACTGATACTGTTGAACGGACGGCGCTACGCGCCACACAGACAAAGCTACACTGATGTTTTGCTTCGTTTAAAAAAAAAAAAAAGTTATTTGGCGGACCCTTTATGTATGTATATGCATTTTCAAAATTATGCATGTACATACAATGTATCAGATTTAAATAAAAACACTTTCAGGCTTGAACGATGAAACAATTAAATCTGTATAAACTTTTCACTAGATTTATGTTTTTTACTATTTTGAACTCGTCCAAAAATATTCACTAATTCATAAAAATCATTTTATGTTTATTAAGCTCTTATTGTACAAATTTCTATACAATAGTTGTACCATAAACATTTAATAAACGTGATATATTTTTTATAAAAAAAAGCCAGTTAATTTCAAACTTTTCGAGACTACTTTCTTTTATTAAATACTTCTTTCTTACACGAATGAATGTCTTGCAAAGAATGTAAAATTACATCTTAGTATGGGACAGAGCAACCTTAAACTTTTTATGGCCACTTGTTTTTGCACAATATCTTGGGTTTTTCTTACTGAATTACATACATATGTATGTATTATTAAATCCTTAACTGAAACTAAGTGTGTGTATGTGACATCCATAATTGCAAGAAACTGGTTTTAATGATGATTTATTTTTTTCAATTAGTGTAGTGATACAATTTATGTTAACTGTTTCGCGGGAAATAAAATAATAAAAATAAAACTGATTTTAATTTGATAATAATACAGTACGCTTGCGATATCAATAATTTATTCTATTCAAATTCAGAGTGGCAATTGTTCCAGTTTTGCAATTAGAACAAAGATAAATGAAAATATAATGAACATTTTTAGCTTGATATTTTAACATATTTCAATACTATTTAGGCATAAAATTATTAACAATTCTTTATCCATTAATTTTCGAAACATTTGTATGTACTTTTGCATAATTTTTTGAAGATTTCATTATAACATTATGTCAATGAAAAGTCAGTAAAATATATCAATTAAAAGTTATATGTACTACACATATAAATATGTGCATATATGATGTTCATGTTATCGTGAATCTACTGTGTTAATAAAACATTTGTATACCCTTCACAACAACTGTTAAGGGTATACATATGTAAGTTTGCGATGCCGTTTGTAATTTCCACAATTTTCATTTCCGTCACCATAAAGTGTATATATTCTGGACCAGCGTTGATAGAAATGTCGATTGAGCGATGTCCGTCTGTAGGCTGTTGAAAAAATGTTTAGTGCCAAACTGCACATACATGATATATTGCGAAAACCGGTTTTTAGGAAAATTCATATATGTATGTATAAGTGATTGAAATCAAGTTTTGATACCAAACACTTAATTAGGTGATAAAAAAAAATTCCTATAAATGTAATAAATGTATTTTGAGTTTTTTCCATATATGTATGTATTTTACATTTCATCTATAAGAATGCTAAAACAATTTTTTGACCTAAAAAGTGAATCTGGTGATAAGAGAAGGATATTGAGAGTCAAAAACTTTCCCGATTTGTATCAAAACCCGGACTTTCGTGAAATGTCCGTGAAAAATTTGTTGATGATATCGGTTCATATACATATCGCTGATATACATATAGCGAAAGCCGGAATAATTTTTTTATACCAAAAAACGAATTTGGAGATAAAAAAAAGAGAAGAAAAAAAGAGAAAAAAAAGAGAAAAAAAATGTAGCAACCTTTTATGAAACTGTAGCTATAATCCAACTAAATCCATTTTTTAATACAAAAAAGTGAAATTTGGTGTTTAGAGAAGGTCATATACACTCGATATATAGCGTAAATCAGTTACTAAAGATATTTGCCCAATACGCGAATTTAAATAATTCTTGGTGTCAAAAATAGTTGTGGTAATACAAAAATGCAGTTTGATATATGAACACTAATGACATCGGTGCACATACATAAGTAAAATGAAAATTGTCGATATCATTCCATACATCTTTCTAAAGACCAAGATAAGCTGACAAAATAGCAAATATACACACATATGAACGTGACTTCTGTGAAGGGTATTTAAGATTCGTCCCAGCCGAACATAATACTCTTAATTGTTTTATTTTTAAGTAGGTCAAGTGTTTTAAGGAAATTCAATTCTCTACATATGTGAGATGAAATTTTACATAACTACATACATATAAAATATACATATGTATGTATATTCGCCATTTCATCCAGGTATTCAACGGAAATATTTATTTTACTTTTGTACCCGAACTAATATAGTTTACAGTTGATAATTGCTTTTTTGGGTTTTCAGTTTGGTTTTACTTCCTCAAAAGTGAGAAAGATGTTTTTGTGGTAAAGAAGACACCATGGCTTTTTCATGTCCGCCGCAAGGGACACCAGCACCCAAATTTCTTCGAACGCAGATCACAACTAAATTACATACTGTTTTTAAAGCAGTATGCAATCTGGGTCTTTCATTACTATCTGTATATATTGATTAAATTTCAATTTTATCACCGTTTAACATTTATGATTCGCCTTTCATTTTCAAATTTAAGTTCAAACGTATGTATATTTAGTGAGCGGACTTTCTTATACGAGCATATATGTACATAATTTTTCGCACTTGGTATCTCTTATTAATTCATTCATAAGGTGTTTTAAAATAACTTACATATGTACATATGTGCAAACTTATCAGATTTATGTTCATACCTTTACAAATAATCACTAATAATAAGATATTAATTAAAATTTTGTCGATTTTGTACATTTTTGGGTATATAAATACACTTAATATTTTTCTGTCTTTTATTTCTTATAAAAATATCACAAGCTTTTATTTCGCAGACATGCTTTTGCTCTTATTGAAGTCTTCAACAAATTATTTTGTAGGGAGATTGTAAACTTTCTTTTATACTTTAAATGTTGACTCTAAGCAGCTTTCAACATGAAAAATAAATACAATAAAATTTTTACAATGCTGGTAGGGTGCCAAACAGTTCACCTTGCGTTCAAAATTTTAAAATGATAAAATTAAACGTCTTGGGTCGCCCCACTGTTAAATAGGCTAAAGCAAATTAGCATGTTAATAGCGACCTACAAAATTGCTTGAATTAATTCAGTAGTTAAGTAATGGTTTGCAACTCAAGTTGTTATTAAAATTAGCAATCAGAATTTTGTGTGTATTAGCATTAGCAAAATTGTTTCAGCGTATTTATCAAATATACATATGTATATACCATAGTGTTTTATTACTTCTTTTTATTTTTTTATATATCCCTGCGCTTAAAGTCATTAAATTTTAGAATCAAATTTTAAGAGAGTCAATAAAAAAAAATGTAAATTAAATATTATTTATAAATACATAGTAAAATTTTATATGAATTTTGTTAGATTTATAATAGATATTTATAAGCTTATCACTTTGTAAGACATAATCTTTAATCATATATGGCCCTATGGGCTCGATTAAAACAATGCAATAAAGAAAGAAAGAAAGAATTGTAATTTAATTACCTTCAATGCATTACTATAACATAAAGTGGTGACTTCAGACACCTTGTTTTTAATTTTATTAAGTGCTTTATTAATAAACAAATATTTTATTTCAGTATTTATTTATTATGTTTTTGTTTTGACACAACAAAGAAATCATATTCCACCAAAAAGAGATTTTTTTCGATGTATGAAGAAATTTGGAGGACAAAATTATTGATTGTTATAGCCAGAAGCGTTCTAAAATGGATTTGAAAAAATGCGGCAACTTTAAAAAATCAATCACAATAACACAAAAAGAGTCAACTTTTCACATGGCATACTCTTTGAGCAACCCTGTTAGTTGCTTAAGCATTTCTACCACTTTAAGCATCTATTCATAAACAAGCAATTATTTATATGCAGTGCGTCATTGTGAAGAAAATTAAGAAACACATTTTAACAATTGTAACTAAAAAATATAAAGTTATCGGAAACAACGTGAGTTGAGTGACACAACGCTTCAAAAATAAGGAAAATCATGTCTGGCACATCTCAAAAATACAGAAACTTTGTTGCCGAGCCAATGAGCGATAAGCCTGTGACAGATCTCGCGGGTATTGGAGAAACTCTAGGTGGAAGATTAATAGAAGCAGGCTTCGATAAGGTAAGTGTAAATGTAATTAAAAAAACGAAAAAGAATTAAATTTGCACCCCATTTGTGCATATATAATTGTTTTCTGTGACGTTTTTTTTTTTTATTCTCAACTGTACAAGTGCCTTGATGCATACATGCTTTAAATTCTAACCGCGCTCTTTTGTATTTCAGGCTTATACAGTGTTGGGTCAATACTTAGTATTGAAAAAAGATGAAGAACTTTTTAAAGAATGGATGAAAGATACTTGTAATGCAAGTTCCAAACAAGCTTCCGACTGTTACAACTGTCTCAATGACTGGTGCGAGGAGTTTTTGTAATTTTATACAATTTCTTTTTATTCGTAAAAATATAATACCTACAGAGAATTTTTATTTTCAGTGTTGCAATTAAAAATAAATTTGTTTTTAAAATAGAATAATAACTCAATGTATCATAATTATTTAAGATTTCATTAATAAAACTAAAATTATAGCTGTTTTTGTGTATTTTCCAAAATGTTCGCATTCTCTCTATATCTAGAGTATGTGAAATGTTTGCTTCTAATCTAAAATTTTTCTGGATAACCGGGCGTGAGAGTTTCCCACTTCCGTTTTTGCAAGCAAATCGGATGGCATCAAAGTTGCTGGAACATGCACAAAAACAGCTAAATTTGTTAAAGAGTAAATTACTAGATCATAAAACAAAAATGTCGGCAATGTTCCAAGTCCCGATCTACACACACAGATCTTGTTATTCTTAAAATCCAAGTTGCTAAGTGCTGCGCTTAGCTTGCAAAAGTTTAATATTCAATTAAATGTTAATTTGCATAAAAGTTTCTTTTAATTTTTTAGCCATTAATTTGTTAATAAGAGTTATTTTAACTTAATGATTGTTTTAAAGGCAAAAGTCTTTCTTGTTGCTCTTTATGAACAGCAGCAACAACATAATTGAAAATTTTGCAAGAGCTTACCGGATTAAGTATAGGGAATATGATGAGCGTATTATAAGAGGCCCCTCTTATTTAAACGTTGGGAAATCATTTATTTTAGAAACCAATTTAAAATTTCAAACCAGATTGCCAGGTTTCTAAAAGCAATTTGAGCTTCATGTTTATTCGTAGAGTTCATTTTAAAAGTCCTCTATTTAGTACAAAATAGTGCAACTACGGGTATGTCAAACCCATTCATTTTTTCGTGTGTGTGTGTGTTTGAAATGAAGAAAATTTTTCTGCTCTCGGGTAAAGAAATCGAAAAGAAAAATTTTTTAATTTAAGAAAGACTTAAATTTTATAAAATAAGGGGAACTTTTTATTCTATAAGTTCTTATAAAACCCAAGTATTTATGCAAATTGCAGATTGTTGCTAAAACTTAAGAAGAAAATTATTCTATGTATGTATGTATGAGTGTATACCAGCAGCAAAAAACTGTGGAACTACGACGACGACGTAGACAAGAAAGAACCAGTAAAATCAGACAAAAAGAAAATGTGAACAATAAAATAAAAATTGAAATAAAAAATAGATAATTCTTTAAATAATAAAACAGAATATTGGATCTTCAAAATTATATCAAGTGAAAATAAAATTATTTTTAGATTTGAATTGTAGGGGTGAATTAATTGTTTAATTGAAATATGGCAACTATTAGAGAGAAGTGCAGCCATTGAAAAAAATATATAAATTAACAAATGAAAAAAAGCATTGCCATTTGTCTTTAGAAAAAGAAAAAAAAAAAATAAATAAGCGGATTATGAACAAGCAAATAAATGCTAAAAGTGAAAAATGTTTGTAATGCTTTAAATTGCAAATTTATATTTTTGTGAAAACTATAATTAAAAGAAAATGTACGTTCGTATATGTAGATACATTTTAGCTATACAAAAAAATTGTTTTGTCAAAATTTGTTGTTCGTAAAAGAACATCTTGTGCTATCATAATAAAAATAAATTATTACTAATAGGAAAATGTATGTACATACCTTGCTTGAAAATATACACATTCATATGTATGTATACACATTTAGATCACGAATGTTCAAGCCGTTTTGGGAATAGGCAGGCTGTAAGAGCAAAAATAAGAGAAAGCTTTGCTAAAAAGTAGAAAAATTTAATTTATATTTTCAAGTTTGTTGAAAAGCATGTTTTCAAAAACTGGTGATTGTGCAGCTGATAATGTGCATGAGAGCTGCGGATGAGTGTAGGTTTATGTGACAAGTTTGAATACAAGATCTTCCTGCGGTGGCAATTTAACGATAGTTGCAATAAAAAGCCAACAGAAAGGGAATAATTTCGAAAGAAATTGAAGTTGTGTGCCTTAGAAAGATACCTGTTAGTTGTTAATGCTTCGAATTACTTTCATTGCACGCATCTGCAATACATACAATATGTACTTGTTCAGTAGGACCAAATTTTAATTCCGATTTTCTTTAAAAATTTTATCATTATTTTTCAAGTGTCATTTCAACTCAACAGAAACTCAGCAACTTAACAAGCAATAATTGCATGATACAAACAAAGAAGAGATAAACAACAACACCAATAAAAATAGTTCAAACAAAAAAAAAAAATTGTAATTTGAGTGTGAATTCAAAAGAAAATTTTTTGCTGTCACATTAATAAGAACTGAAAAAATCACTAAATTGTAAAATTATAAAAGTTAAAAATATACCTAGCAAGGCAAAAATATTATTCAAATGGGTACTAACTCTGGAGCCACGACAGGCATAAACAATAAACCGGTTGGTAGCGGTACAGGCACAGGTGGTGGCGGAGTCATCGGCGCTGGTCTGAGCAGTTCGGTTGGTCTTGGTGGAAGTGGCGGCGGTGGTGGTGGCATTGGTAACGCTGCTAACAACAGTTTGGGTCAAAATACTGGCCTAGGTTTAGTAGGCGGTAACAATGTTTCCAACACTGGTGGACTGGGCGTTGGTTCTACTGGCAATACTGATGATGGTAATGGAAGTACATCAATTGTCAACAACCAACAAGCCACACCGCAATACACAATACCCGGTATATTACATTTTATTCAACACGAATGGTCTCGTTTTGAATTAGAACGTTCCCAGTGGGATGTGGACCGCGCAGAATTACAGGTGTGTACAAAATGTTTTGAAATGCTTGCATTTCATTTATTAATACAATATTCGAAAATTAACTTATTTATTTGCTTTAAGAGCCAATTGAAATGTATTATTTTAGGTCTAGAAATAGACCTCATTGTTTTCTGTTTTTTTCACCCGTCTATATGCCGCCGACTAATGAGTTGATTAGCATCAACGAAATGTCGGCGGTATATAAATGGCTGAAAAAGACAGAAAACATTAAAATATATTTTTTACCCATAAAATAATTATTAATACAATAATTATACCTATTCAAAAAATCTATACCAAGATAATCCCTGCCAGCCTTTTACAAGCTGCTAAACATAATACCATATTAATATTTATATCCATTAAGAGAATACACAAATTTGAGGATTTCTTGAAATCCTTATGAAAGGTATCACTTGCACCAAGTTAATTGAAAATTTAAATTTAAATTATTTTAAATAAATGCATAGTTGTATTAATAGCCAAATTTAAGGTAATCCCTTAATTTTAAATACAAATATGTAACTACTATTATTTCAAGTGGTTTGTCATATGCGCTCAACATCCCAAAATAATATAAATAATATAAATTAATATACATACATATTTAATATTTTGTGACAATTAAATATTTATCCTACTTCTGTCTGGCCTTACGTCCATAATATATATGTATGTATGTACCTTTGATTTGTAATTCGTAATGTAGATGTAGCATTTTCCAAAAAATTTAAAACAAAAAAGGCAAGAATAGTTTGTGTTAAGTTTTAAGAGTAATTTGCCCGTTTTTAATACCAAAATAAATTTTTTTTTCAATATGTACCTGTAGGATTACCTTTTTTAAATGTCCTTTTTAAATAAGAAGAAGAAAAATATTCGCCACTTCTATATTAACCTATCAACATGTGCATCATACTTGAATGTACGAACAGATAAAAGAACTTTATTTAATTTGTGATATTTTTAGCATTGTTGGAATGTTTAATTTAATTATCTTTACTTCGTTGAGTTTTTCTTGCACATACCTTTAACATTTCCTGTGAAAATTAAGTAAAAAGGGAACAAACTTAAGCCGTGGCTCCAACCAAGACATTTTCATTTAATGTAATTACACCAAACTAAAAATGTTAAAACTCAAGCAAGAAATTGTGGATTTATTAGTTTTTTGTGCTCAGCAAACAGCAATAGGAAAGTTTACTCCCTAATATCTTAACCGCGCACTGTCGAATTAATTCATGATCTTCACAGGAATGCATAGAAATAGTCATCGTTCATGAGAATATACTTCAAAAACAAGAATTGCTGGACTTGTATAAACTTATTGCAAAGGTTCCAGCCAATTGTAAAATTTTAAAAATTAAAGAAAAAAAGCGAAACATCCAATATGAAACTAGGAGATGAACACCAAGGAAAATTACACGATGAATATAATCAATTCAGCCAAGTACGAGGCTGACTCGCACAGCAAGGGTCCCTTACAAATATGCAAGTGGCTTCAGCCATTTCATTTAGCAGACGAACGAAGAATTATATTCACAATTTCATAAAAATGAATTGAAAATGAATGGGGCGCAGTTTCAGTTTAGACTTTAACTTGACTTTTTTCTTATTGTTTGATAATCCACTGATTCAAAGGCAATAGCTAATTTTCAAAGTAAAGTGTGCCTCCACGTATTAAGCAGTATTTTTTTTATCGATTTAATAGTATTTATTTATTTATTTTGACAATACAATACAACAAGAATATATCTTATATTACAGTATTGGTTAGCAATTTGGCAGAAGCACACATTGAGTGAAATAAATAATTTTAGTATAAGAAAAATCATAAAAAAAGTTACAATTTTAAACATACAAAAATACAAATAACAACTTGTTGTTATATTCGGTATTTGTTGTTGTGGAGCCTATGTAACTACATATCTTGCTCAAATCACTAGTCCTACCTCTTATGGGTCGAAAGTGTCGGCATATTTTAGAGAAATTTTTTTTCCATAGCTGTTAACGTTTCGGAGAATTGACGCCGGGACGGACGGAAAGCGAAGTCTCAGTGAAAGGCTTCCATTTTCACTCTATTATGAATACGGAACCTGAAATGAAAAATATAACCACGCGGAAAAGATCAATAATCTTGTAAATATTTTATATAAAGTTATCGAAACTATTTTCGAGGCGAAATCACATTTTGCGTTTAAGTTTGTTGTTTTGTAGTGACTTCATTTGAAAAGAAAAAAGAAGTACTTAATTCAGTTTTTCACTCCTTGAGAACTCATAGGTAAAGTACGTTGTGCTTCATTGAGCTCGATCGCAAAATCTATCGTGGTTTGCTTTGTAAGGACCAAAAGTTTTCGATATTGTAATATCGAATTTTCGATCAGTTCCATGGGGCCAGCAGAGGATTCAAATATATGACCAGTTTTTATTTCGTTGTGGAACTTTTTTCCTCATGCCAAAAGCCATAGAAAAAGCAATGGCACAATAATGATTGCTAAATCGACCAGCCATAGAGTACATATGTCAATGGGCAGTAGTATAACATACACATCTATGTATGTATAATTTAAAACCAAATGCCGTCAAGCTGCGCCTGAGTTGCTGCCCCGAGAAATAAATTTAATATGACAAAGTTAAAAATAGACAAAATTTTTACTTTAACTACTTTAACTGAACATTGTCACGCAAAAATACGAAATACATATGTATGTGTGTATGATTGAGTGGGTAGTATGCTTATCAATTAGTCATTATGACTCGAATTAGAGTTTGTGTCAATTGTTAAAAACTTCCTTCAACATGTGTGTTGCAGTTTTCAATTTTCCTTTTAATAAAGTCGAATAATGAGAATTTTGTTATGTTAGAAAATTATTGAAAATATGTAGTTTGTTTCTTCTAAATTAATATTTTTGGTTATGATACTAAAAACGAAAAACGTAAGTGCAAAAGTAACTCGTTTGCTGTAAGCCACATAAATACAAAGTAATTTGAGAAAATCTTAAAATATATGTATGTTTGGGTTTTCACTAAATATTCCGGTGAATAAATATTTCATGTTTTAAGCTATACAATATTTTCGTTTTCCCATGTCGATATTGGTAGTATACCAATTTACATTCCTTTTTTTATCGGTATATTGAGAGCACTTGTTTTCAAGTTGAAGCTTTATGTTTGAAATTCTCTGCCACTCTCTCTCTCTCTCTCTCTCTCTCTTTCTCTAAATACATTGATAAACAATTTGACTCATGATACAACTAACAAGGTAGCCTTTTCGCTACAATAAGAACAACTTCAATAAAAATAACATGCATTTTGTTTTTGTACAACTTATGCAAACTGTCAAAAAGACGCAACTTCTACATTTACAGAAGAGAGATGCACTGAGCTTACGCGGATTAGCTATCTCGTTTTGGCTGCCTTTCATCTCTGCAATCTCTTGACAACCTAAAGTAGTCAGTTGATTCCCGGTTTAGCTGACGAGGCTACCTTGTTAATTGTATCATGATTTGACTGGAATTGTGAATGCAGCTATTGTAGTCTTAGCATAAATTTGATTGCTGGCAATATCAATAAATATTTGTATTGCGTTTTCAATAATGTTATTTTTCAATAAATTGGTAGAAAAATGTTTCATGAAATATTATTCCAATATTATTGATTGTTATTGCAAACCTGACTTCAGTCAATATTTATTGCAAACCACTATGATGCACACAATGCACTTGGCTCGCTAAGAAACAACAAGCTTGAAATTTTTGTTTACGTTTTCTTAATAAAATTATAATAATTTATTTCAACAAAATACCGCAAAAGTTGTAGCAAACTACCATCCGTGACAATGAGCACACTTCCATAATCAGGCGATAACAACAGTTACAATGAAACATCCATAACCCAACTAAATACATATGTATGTATGTATGAACTCGTATGTATACATACATATGTATGTACATATCAGCAACACAGCATGCCTGAAACATACAACTGACAAAACAAATAATGAATGATTTAACAAATTACACCCAACAAATACAAAAACAATGCCATTAGAATGCGATATAATACCTGAACATATTCGAATATGACATGCATACATATGTACATATGTACATACATACATATGTACTTATTTATAACTATGCATGCATGTGAATCTTCAAACATTTCTTACAAATTTATAGCAACATTTATTACTTTGTTTCTTCAATGCAAACATTTCAATTTTCAGGTGAAATGGAAATTTCAAAGTGAAGTGCACGAACACTTCAATAATTTTTGTAATTATTAAAAAATGAAAAGATAGATTAATTATAATTTTTAATTTCTTCACAGGTTTGTAGGGCATGTGTATGTTGTATAAAAAAAAAGAAAAAATTAAAATTGTTTATTAACATGTTTTACTAAATCAGGGGAGGTGTGTTAAACGTTGTTTAATACACCTCTCTTGATTGCTTAAAATTTTAGTGTAAGATGACGAATAAAACGGGTGGTGACTCCAAAGTAGGATACAAACTCATATGCTTTTGTATAGTAAAAAACCAAATTCAATTTTTATTTCCGTGTTTGAAATTTTCTATTTGCTTTGCACAACTTTCTCAATTATCTAAACAATACGTTGTTAAAAAATAAATAAACTATTTTCTTGTTGCCACAGTAATTTCAAAATTAGTATCATGAGGTATAAATGATGAAATTCTGTTTGAATGGTGTATGTCAAGAACTCCAAAATCCAGAAGATAAGCAGTATGGCTTTAATGCCGAAAAAAATTGCTTAAACTGTAATGTAAAAATATTTACACAGCCGAAATTTGAAGGTTTTTCGAAGAACTTTGTTCAATTTAATTAAATAAAAATTGTTTTATGTTCGTTAAGTGCTCGTTCATACTGTGAAACATTTGCTTCAAAAACTTTTCAATTTTTCTTTTAAAACTGCATTCGTATCCATACAGTGAAGCTTATGTTTCATCATTTTACTCAATGAGAATGAAATACTTAGCAAAACCTCATGTACATGAAACACAGTACACTTTTCTATGCCACTCACATACTCGACCCTGGGACACTCACAAACTTGATGTTTCAGCAGTTATCGTGCTAATTCCTATACAATATTTGCACAATAAAAGGTTAATAAACTTGAAATATCTCCTTATTTTGTATTACGTTTATCAGGCTTAAGTTCGTTCTATATTATTTTTGTGATCGATATTAATTAAACAAGGCGAAAGAAGCATCAAGGACCTTCAGCTTCAGTGGATAACTAGCTGTTTCGAAGCCGCCACACTTCTCGTCGGTACCCGTCCTTGAACTCAGGGGCTAAGTATCGCTTTGGAAACATGAACCCCACAGTTCAAGGATGGGTGCTAATAATATGAAAAAGAGTTCGGATAATAAATATAATTAACTTGAAATATTTCTGTATCGGACTTATTAAAAAAAAAACATGCTTATTAAAAGTTTATTGTACAGAAATTTGTACAATAGGAGCTTATATTATATTTTACAGGCTTCCAGTCATGAAACCAGCCCACATGGGTCCTTAGTTGCCCCGTTGTGCTTGATTAACCTAAAACAATTTTATTTTGAATTTGTTTTCCAAGATAATGAAGAATTATACTTCACTTTAGCGCTTTTTGTTCTTTTTCTGAATGATAGTTTCCCAAATAATAGATTCTCTCTTTCTATATTAACGTAAATTGATACATATCACTTATTTTGAAAAATGTCTCTTGTAGGCCCGCATTGCCATGTTATTGGGAGAACGAAAATGCTTAGAAAGTCTTAAGTCGGACTTGACACGTCGAATTAAAATGTTAGAATATGCATTAAGACAGGAACGTGCTAAATTTTATCGCTTAAAATACGGTACGGATCCACCACAATTAAATGACTTGAAACCGTCAGCGGATGATTCGTCGTTGGGTGGAGAGGTTGCACCCGACTCAGAAGTTCCCTACAGTTCAGTATCAAACACTACTTGGCGACAGGGAAGACAAATGTTGCGTCAATATTTAGCAGAAATTGGCTACACCGATAATATTATTGATGTTCGTTCAAATCGTGTGCGCTCGATTTTGGGATTAAACAACAATGCCGAGCAAGAGGAAAATGTTAGCCCCAATGTCAATGGTAATGAGAACAATAAGCGAGCCTCGGAGTCGGAAGGTTTGTTTAAATTTTTATTTAAATATCTTAATGTGTGCATCAAATTTGTTCTTGCCTATTTTAGGACGTCGCACACCTGCGAAAAAAGTTCAACAGACAAACGATGCAATTATATTGGACACTGAAGCTGCTGTAATGGCCAACTTTGAATTTTTAGGGCCCACAGAAATGTCAGACGACGATGAAATTTCCGATGACTTGGAAATGGTGACCGGTGACAATGATGAAACTGACATTAAAACACAGAAACGTATAAAATCCGGCAAAGATATGCTTACGGAAGGTAAATAGATATAATTTTTAACCCGCACACCTTGAATATTCTTTTTTACATTCATATATGTTTATATTTTTAAAATTAGTTTTGTTTTGCTCCTTTATCCTGCTTTATGTTAATCTTGATACGAGTTTAAAAATTTTTCTGATTTTTTTTTATCAGGTCAGCAATAGCCCTCTCACCGATTTATGTATCTTTCTTTTTATCTCAAGCTTATTCTTCCCACTTAAATTGTTCTTTCATTGCAAATAAATCGATGAATCATTTATTAAAATTTGTCCTCTAAACACAACTCTTGTTCAGTTCATTTCTGGTTTTTATTTATTTATTTATTTTTTTCTTTGCTTAATTTAATATGCAACATTTTACTATTTTATTTACTTTTCAATAATTTAAAAAGATCTTGGAGCCGAGTTGGGAGAGCAGCTGCTCAATGATATAAATCTTATAACAGAAGGTGCTTATTGTGTTATTGATGTAGTGTTTTGTTTTTGTTATTCTCTATCTTGATACAGCTTTGCAATAGAAAAATGCACGTTTTAATTTATTAACTTGAAAATAAAAATTTCAAACAGCTAATTCAGAAAATGGGACTATAAATTTTGAAATTGAAAGGAATGGTATTAAAAAATAAATAATTCCGTCTTTGAGAATTTTTAAATGCATATCTTGCTGGTAGTTATTGCATTTTTCTGTGGACATTCATTTCAATTAACGAGACAAATCGTTCTCGAGTTAGACTAATATATATTATGAAACAAACTTATTAGTTGTGATCCCGTACGCAACATTGGGAGACCGCGGAATCCCAATTTGCACAAAATCTGTCCCCATACTCCAAGTTTGAGCAAGTGCGAGAGCTTTTGGGAGAGAAATATTCTTGTTCTTCTCGCACGACACAGCCCTCACTTTTTCTTCGTGCTAGTTTAGGAAACTAGTTAAACAATCAGCTGTTGCACAAGGTATGCAATAACACAAGAAAAAATTCATCTGAATCAAGCAACATAACAACAATTTTAATGTTTTTCGATTAATATTTCTCATAAGAGCACTGTAAAGCACTTTAAAATCTAAATGGGTGCAGAAAAACATTTAATTCCCGAAATATACGTTTCAATTTTCATCACAGCATCAAAATAAACCATATGTTATTTTTTTTTTTTTTTAATAGAAATGTGGTTTGTTGAAACTAAAAACTAAAAAATATGTAGCCAAGTTCCAAACAATATTTTAAGCTTTTTTCGAGTCTACTGACGAGTTCAGTAGCATCAACGAATTGTCGGCGGCATATAGACGGCTGAAAAAGACAGAATACAATTAATAATACATATTAATTGACTCTTATAGCAAGTAAAGAATTAGATGGATGAATTGGTAGAGTGTCCCACTAAGAGTCTCAGAGGTCGCAGGTTCGATTCCTGCCGAAGGCTTTGGGTGTTTCTGCAGACAAGCCAAAAGCTTCGCAGTTTTGTGTTTGTTTTTTTAAAAAAAAAAGATGCAGTTTTTATTAATTTGTAAAAGGTAAAACGAACGGGATTCAAGTTTGGGATATGAACATATATTCAAATGTTTGATTAAGATTTCGCATTTAAGTTAAAAAATGTAAATGAATATTTTGAATGCGAATTTTATACTACAGTGAAATGTAGTTGGTCAAATTAAATGTTGTTAATGTCCCAATGCAGTTGTATACCTGCAACTACGATTGCGTTTAAAATTTCTCTGCGTAAAGGATGAGATAAAAATATTAATTTATTTCAAATTGGTCCATCAATTTCTGATCGTTATTGTTAAATTTAAAAATTCAGGTTTTTTGAAAATAACTTGATATTTTATAGTCATGCACAATTTTGAATCTGCCTTATTTTGGAAACTTTTGAATAAAATCTATTTAAGCTTTTTTAGAAAAAAAAATTATTGATTTTTAATACAATACAAAATATTTACTTAGCATTTAACTTCCATGCCATCCTCAAACCTAATATGTGTGTTTTTAAATCTTTTCCCATGCATATTTTCGTTTTCTTCTGAATGGAATAATGTGAATTCGAAAAAATAAAATCACCCAAAAATTGTGCTCATTTTTATGCAACATACTTTCGAAAATGTCCCTTGACCTGTCTCATCAAGGATATTCGTCATCAAATGTTGAACAAACCAATAATACTGTAAACACAGCCGCCTCGGCAGCTGCTCGTCGTAACCTCATAACAGCTGTAACTGCTGGGGGTGATGAAGATGTTGATGCCTCGTTGGGATTGGGGGAGCTGGCACAGCTGACTGTCAATAACGATTCTGAAGGTTCATATGACTCAAATGCAAAAGATGGAACCACAGGCGGAGCTGGTTATCGCAAGACTTGGAATGCTAAATACACATTACGCTCACATTTTGATGGCGTTCGTTCATTGATTTTCCACCCAGAAGAACCGGTGCTTATAACAGCCTCTGAGGACCACACACTTAAACTATGGAATCTGCAGAAAACGGTGCAAGCCAAAAAGTCAGCTAGTCTCGATGTGGAGCCCTTGTACACGTTTAGAGCTCACACGGGTCCTGTTCTATGCTTGGGGATGTCAACAACCGGCGACACATGTTATTCAGGAGGCTTAGATGGCAATATTGAGTGTTGGCAGTTACCATCACCTAATATAGATCCATACGATTGTTACGATCCAAATGTGCATTCAGGAACTCTGGAGGGCCATACAGATGCTGTTTGGGGCCTGGCCACAATGCATAGTAATATTGTTTCATGCTCGGCCGACGGCACGGTCAAACTCTGGTCACCCTACACTAAATGTGATGTTGCTGCTCTACTTCGCACTTACACTGCTACGGAGGCGGAAGGTGCTCCCTCTTCCGTTGATTTTGTACGCAATGAGGTCGATCACATTGTAGTAGCTTACAACAGCGTCAACTGTATTATTTACGACACTGAGACCGGCAAACAGATCACTAAACTTGAATCTGCTCACGAAATGTCCGGCAACACGGGGAAATTTATAAACAAAGTGATCTCACATCCCACGTTGCCTATAACGATCACTGCACATGAAGATCGCCACATACGTTTCTGGGATAACACATCAGGGAC
The DNA here is from genome assembly GCA_963662145.1 of Sturmia bella. Lineage (NCBI taxonomy): Eukaryota > Metazoa > Arthropoda > Insecta > Diptera > Tachinidae > Sturmia > Sturmia bella. The sequence goes on along the minus strand of OY759171.1, from coordinate 3,185,366 downwards.
ATTGGTGCACTCGATGGTTGCTCATTTGGAACCGGTCACATCGTTGGCGGTCGATGCCCATGGACTTTATTTACTCTCGGGCTCCCATGACTGCTCAATTCGCCTGTGGAATCTAGACAATAAGACGTGTGTGCAAGAAATTACAGCGCATCGTAAGAAGTTCGACGAAAGTATATTTGATGTCGCGTTCCACGCTACCAAACCTTACATAGCGAGCGCCGGAGCTGATGGTCTAGCGAAAGTCTTCGTCTAAGCGGCAAATGCTACAGCACCAACAACGATTACGTAAGATACTAAGGAGTTGCAATTATGTGTATGTAATTGTTTCAAACAACAATTTGAAAATACCTTTACTTTTGTTAGATTAGAGAGGTTATTAGAACAGGCAGCCATGTAACAAAAATACCAACACATACTTATATTCATACTCAAAACAAAAAGCCACAACAAAAATCATATTTATTTATATCTGACCTGCTGTATTAGGAAAATGCAATGCAATATAAAAGCGACTCCAGAAACGTACAAAGTCGAGGTACTTGCGATCTTTCCTACAACTCAAAGTTGTTTTGGATAAGCTATTCGAATTTTTAATACGTATGTATATGTAATTGCTAAATATGGCGATTGAAAAAGACCTTGGCATTCGATACGTTTCACTCCCACACTTAATGAAAACGATATTCATAGCATATTTACAATTGTCGCCTTTTCATTTACAATTTTAGAAATTAATAGAAATCATCTAAAAGTACGTAGTTTATTGTCGAATCCCTCTCTATCACGATGATAATGAATGATAAATTTAATTACGAGCAACAAGTAAATTTTAACATTTATTATATAATATGTTATTCAAAACTAAAATTATACATGCATAATATTAAAATAAATACAAATTTAAGTTAAAATTATATAAATAAACAATTTAATTACTATGCAAACATGAAAACGCATTACCATAACTCATACATATATATATATATATATATATTTAAATATTTAATTAAAACAATAAAACTAAAAGAAACAAAAAAAAAACAACAATTCAATGAATATGCACTGAGATCCCTTAATAAGAAGATTTAATGGGACTTCTTTTTAGATAAACAACACATACCCCTGTGAGAGGATTTTATCATTAAAAAAAATATATAATTTTTCACCATTCACCACAAATTGTGAAAAGCATAATTGCAAAAATATACTGCAACCGAAACGAATAGAAAACACATCTTCTAAAATTTATTTGCTCCATTAATCAAACTTGGTAAACTGAATGTGCACATGCAGTCTGCATGTGCTTTTCTTTCCAAGCTTCTCATTGTCCTAACTGATGACTTTTAAAAAGGACTGCCAAATACAGATTTAGTATTCAAAACTCTACATTAAAAAACAAATAATATTTTATTATTTATACTATTATTTACCAGAGTAAATTTTCAAAAAGAGAAGAAAAACCGAAAACACGCTGCTGTATGAAAGTTGCTAAGAAAAGTAAAATGCAAATTGCCATACGATTGAGTATTGTATTCTGCCTTCTTGAAATTGTGCTCGTACATTTTTGGAATTCTCTTTAGTTGCTTACAAACAATAGAATATGAAGTGGAATGGTAGAACATATGTATATTCCTAGGTCTTTTCAAGTCTACCGATGAGATTCGATGGGCACCAACGAAATTTCGGCGGTCATATAGACATGTTGAAAACTTAAGAAGCCAGGAAACTTGTTGGTTTTTTGAAAATTATACCAAATACTTTTCTTTGGTTTATTAAATTCAGCTTGAGATCACTTTACTTTTAATAAATATATATTTTTTTTTCTTTATTGTTAAATTCTTCGCCATTTAGATTGTTTGTTCCAACTAAAAAGACAATTATTTTTCAGTTGTTTTTTGCGCGTATAAAATAAATAAAATAATAGTAGGTAATTAAAAGTATGGATGAAAACTCAAAGAAAAAAATCCATAATTTCAAACCTGAGAACAATTTATATTAAAAAAAAATTTCGGCTTGCACATGTGTGATACGTTAATAAAATATTCTGCGCTTTTGGAACATTCCTAATTTTGTCTCAACGACATGTATATTTATATACAAATATAGAATAAACAGTATAGATGCATCAACATACATATTTACATATATACAATTGGTAGACGAATTTTGTATCGTAATTTAAAACCCATTTTGTTTTTGTAGATTTCTTTAAATGTTATTGCAATTATAATGTTAGATTTTTTCGGAACTTTTTTAATTGTAAAATGAAAATGCTGAATATTTCTTCAAACTTTTTTCTAGGCAAAAAACTAAACATAAAACAATATGTAGTGATAATAGGTTTTTTCCATTGTACTTAATAGCAAATATTAAATTCATTACAGATAAATTGGGCCTATTATGACAAAATGTTGATGACTGTCCCACAATTCTGTATGCAGTTACTTTAAACAACTGGCAAAATTATGTTCCCTTGTGAATAAAATAAGAAAATTTGCATACCATCATGACTACCAGCGAGTCAACTGGAATACGGATATATTCAAAAAACTGCCACGCATGCTTTTAAGTGGAAAGTCAACACTCTGGTACTGCTATGTTGAACGCTTTGTACCACGAGCAGTTGTGTAAAATTAAAGATTTGGGAGGAATTGTCGTGAAGTGCAGAGGCGTCGTTAAAAAAAAAAAAACGATAGATTTGATTTAAAAATATTGTATTCAGCGGGTACTGAACCAGATTTTCTCTGTTTCGGTGGATGTTTACCATCTCTGACCATTTTAAACATTTTAGCCGATTATCCGCAACTTTTTTTTTGTAAATCTCTTGCAAATTTATTCCACAAACTGTAGATTGTTTTCCAATTCTTTGACTTGCTTGATTATGTATATCGCCACCAAATGCAAAATCGACTTATTGATTGATTATGATGTAATGGACCAAAATTTCTTTAAAATTTTTCTCGCATATGTCCAGAAACACCGATTTTATTATTATACACCGCAACTACAATATCAACAGCTGCATAAACCAAAAATGCACTGCTGCTTACAAACAGTATCCAATTAGCCATGGGCCATGACCTGGGTTCGAAACAAATTTTGCCAGCTGATGAGCGACGTGGTGGTCGTGAAACAGCCATTTTGTAGTAGATTTGAAGTTTCGTTTATTTTGCAAATCACAGCATCATTTTTCAAAAACGCCAACCACAATATTTCTTCTTCAATTTGTGAAATTAGTTGTAATGAATTGTGTATCTCTTATATTGAAAACACAAAAACTAAATATCTTTTTGATAAGTCTGAACAATGACGTTTTTCGTTCCAGCAACAACTTTTATTTAAAAACTTTAGGGTTCCCAAGGATTATTGATTTCAGGGCTTGGTACCACCATTACCAAAAAAAAAAAAAAACATAATATTTTATTACATTATTTTATTAAGCCAATCGGGAAATTAAGTTTATGTTTTTTGTTTCTCCTGTAGAAAAGTGAAATGTGGTTCTTACGGCTGATTAGTGTTAATCACTGCAATAAGTTGCAAAATAAAAAAAATTTAAACTTACAGTCCTTTTATGACGATAATTAACAAATTTACTTTTGTTTTTTTTTTTTTTTTTTTTTTTTTTTTTTGTAAAAGTACTGCAATTAGTTACAAAAATTATTTTTGGTTTTTTTAACATTATTCTTACTAATTTCGGAATTCTGTACTCACGTTTCCGGCTTCGATTCTGAGCAAGGGATTGACACGATTTTTACTCCTGACAAGTGACGTATTATCGACACTTGAATTTTTTTTTCGAAAACCAGGATTTTCGGATTCCTGTACAATTGCTGTATACTCATGATCTATTAAATAATAAAGCTTTAAAAGCAAACGCCGCCAATAATAATAATTAATAATAAAAAAAAGCATTTATTTAAGTAAACCCCAAAATGTATTGGTTTTTTCACTTGCTGGCAGGTCTCATCGCAGCTCATGCCATTTTAAAACGTTATGCATATAAAAATTGGATGTATGTACATATGTATGTATGTATTCGTAAATAACCCCCTCCCAGGCAGTTTACAAAGTATGAGTAATTGGTGCTAATGAATTAGAAATAAAAAATTTATTTCATTTAATATGCTGTCTACTACTGGCAATTTTTGCGGCAACCTTTTTTCTTCTTTCATGTGTTTTATTAACTTCGAAAATATCAGCGCTAAGTTAGTTGTATTTCTTTGCAAGAATAACAAAAAAGAAAAAAATTATTATAACAATCGTTCAGCCATAATATATAATGTAGCTTATTAGCAAACATATTTTTGTTTTGAATTAGGATTATGCCCAATTAATCAAATAGCAAATGGCATGATGATATTAAATTAACATACATAATTACATACATATATACACACGTACTAATAAAGGAGTATGGAAATTCGTAAAACTTGCATTAAGTTACCTCTAATTTTATTTAAAAACATCTAATTTAATTAAAAATGTTTTAAACATTAATTGAAGCTACTTTTGCATGAAATAAAAAAAGGGAAAAAATATTAAGTACTTTTTATACAAATTTATCTACATTTCTTATTTATTTATTTGACAAACAAATTTTTGCATACATATATAAAAAAATTAAGTTTTTTTAATTATACTTTTTCATATGAGTAATTGATGACAAAACAAAAGACCTACCATATGACAACCCCATTGTTTTTATTTTTTATTTTTTTTTTAGCTCTAAACTACTTACGTTTTGTTCGTGAAACTAAAACAATATTAAGCAATTCAAATAAATGCCTATACTATAAACTTTTGCAGTCTTTTTAGTAAACAGTTTACAACATAGAACTAAAAGTATTTAACTAAAACATCAAAAGTAAAATAATTTACAAGCTTATAAAAGTAAAACATCACTTTGAAAATTTTTTGTAGATATTTTTAAGAGAAGAACCATAATACATTAAATTTTATAAAAATAAAATAAATAAAACATTAAATTGAATCCTTTTAATTTTTTATATAAAATTAAGGAAAGAAAATTTATACAGTGTTATAAAAATATTAGAAAGCCTACACATAAATAAATGAGAATTGCAAGAAATGAAATGTAAGAATATTACATTGATTAGATATACTAAATCATATTCATTCGAAAACGTTCGTTACATGAAAAATATGTAACACTTTCAATACAAAATATATTAACCATCTAAACTAATTTAAGTAGAAACAAGAAAGAGGATATTAAAACCAAACATTTTCTAATCGAAAATTACCTTAAACCGATTGATGAAAAAGAAAATTATGAAATAAAAATTTTGAAACCAAAAACAATTTACCATTGTGTGCATGTTTCGCAAAAAGTTTTTAAATACCACTGAACGATTGATTTTTAAAACGCATCTGTAGGCATTGGAGCTATCCGAAATATAGCAAAATAATTATTTTGCTTTATATCTAGTAAATATTTTAGTTATCTTTTACATGCAGAATTACACTTTTTTTTTTTTTGAGTTGAATTCCGAGTTGTATCGTTGAAAAAGTCAGACTTTTTTACGACCAAGTCTAGTGCCAAGTTCGCCACTGGAACGAAGGGATTAAATAATCAAAATTAATGTGAAACTTTACCTTTGTGCACTTATTTATTAAAACCAAGTTGCAAGCATATTTTAATAATTTTATTTCCATAAAAACAAAATATCCTAAATTAGGCAATTTAACATACAAATAGCTTTTGTACACAAAACACATCTGTACATTTTGTTTACATTCGAAAAAGTAAAATGCAATTTTTTTTGTGAAATTATGAAAAAGTGTATCGGTATTTTCCATGAATTAGATACATCTCTTTTTCTTCCTCCAAGCAATTCGACGACCCTGACTAGTGACTCACACACTCATTTCGTTTACTTAACTAAACAAAGATTTTTTATTAAGCGCATTCCATTTGGCAACATTCATTAATATTGAAGCAACGCACTGATCTTTATCACGACTTTGCCCATAATAATCAACAAATTCACCATCAGGATTTACTAAATACATTATAATGGTATGATCGACAATATAATCATTATCATTGTCACGAGGGCCAGCAGAAAAATAAACTCTAAACGCCTTGCAAACTTTGCTTATTTGCTCTACAGTGCCGGTCAGGCCCAACAGTTTCGGGGAGAACTCTTTCACGTATTTGGCTACCACTTCCTTTGTGTCGCGCTCCGGGTCAACAGTTATAAATATAGGCTGAACTACCAACTTTTGGGGAGATTTTTCTTAAAATACGTGAATAGAGGCAAATATTTTCATCAGTCATCAATAGTATTAAATGTAAACTCACCAATTTCGTCAACTACAGCAGACATTTTTTCCAGCTCATCAGGACATATGTCGGGACAATGCGTAAAACCAAAATATATTAAAAGCCATTTTCCCACAAAATCTTCCGATTTTCTTAGGTTACCATCAGTATCTATCAATTCCCATCGACCACCAATAGCGGCTTTGCCCAGTTGTCGCTTACGTTCTTTTAAAATAGCTTCTTCCTTTTCGTGCTTTACATAAAGCATAAAGGCTAAACTAACGACCCCCAAACCACCTATTGCCGCAAAGCTTCTCCATGTAATAGGACCTTTTCCTTTAACTGGGTCGCTTGCAACAAATCGACTTTGTTGCACTGGTAATTTCACGACCTTGTTACAACATACTTTGTAGGAGCTAAATTGGTTGCGGCAACTAATTAACAATCTTTGCAAATTGCGCGACATTTTACTTTTAAATAAGTAAAATCACTTGATTTCTCGTAAAATTCACAAATTTACGTAAATGCGTTGAAATCCACCGGCCTTAGTAAAGTGTTGCAAACACTATAGCAAGTTGTGACATTGTACACACTTAAAAATCGCTAATAATGCAAATTACGTAGACGGAGATTTACACTAGAGATATTGAAAGACAAGCAGACGAAGTTTGTTTGCTTTAGGGTGGTGAGGTAGAGAGTGTTGAGTCTGTATTGTGGACATATATCATTTGTTATTACAATTTGCATGATGGCAAATTTTACACACATGAAACATACAAATTTAGCATAAGCTCGTTTATTTACTGCAATCACAATGCTTTGGAATGAAATCTTGTCAGATAATAGTGGTTATATGATACTGATTTCAAAGTAGATTGCAATTGAAACCTACCTTATTTCGCTTTGGTGTAAATGGACTTTTACCATATATTTCACATTATTGCCAGCATAAATTTTACCATGTTAATTTTATTTATGTTGCCTACATGTTGTCAGTACTGAGCGCCAACACTATCGCTCCTTCTTGACAGTTCTCTCAGTGCAAGGAACTTGCAATATATTTTTTCACAGTATTTAAGAAACAACTTAAAAAAGAATGGTAAGTACACAAGAAAAATATGTTTAAAGATTCTCCCAAGCAAAGAAATTCGCACAGAGAAATTGATATATATCTTGACCACAAAATTACTGGCAATAGTTTTTTTTTGCACATAACCTAACAAATATTGTTGATTTTGGCTGTGTACATATGTATGGATTTAATTAAGACATGGTTTTTATATTGATTTCTTTTTCAGAGACCTTTAATGCTTCAGGGGCATGAGCGTTCCATTACGCAAATCAAATACAACCGTGAGGGAGATTTATTATTCTCGTGTTCGAAAGATCAAAAACCAAATGTTTGGTGGTCAGTAAACGGTGAAAGACTTGGCACCTATGACGGGCACCAAGGTGCAGTTTGGTGTTTGGACGTTGACTGGACAACATCTAAACTAATAACCGGCTCTGGAGACATGACAACAAAAGTTTGGGATGTGGAACATGGTAGTGTTATTGCATCCATACCAGCAAAATCATCAGTTCGTACATGTAACTTTAGTTATTCTGGAAATCAAGCTGCATACTCAACGGATAAGGCCATGGGTCAAAACTCTGAACTTTTTATTATTGATGTACGCACAGCAGATTCCAGTTTAGCCGAACAAAATCCTATTTTGCGTATTCCCATGGTGCAATCAAAAATAACTTCTATGCTGTGGGGACCTCTTGATGAAACTATTATTACCGGTAAAATAATGAAATTACCTACAAAATAACATTTTGAATAATAAAATCGTTTATAGGTCATGATAATGGTCAGATATATATATGGGACGTTCGCAAAGGTCGTGAAATTAATTCGGTAAATGATCACACTGCAGGTATCAATGACATGCAAATGTATAAAGATGGCACCATGTTTGTGACCGCCTCAAAGGACACCTCAGCAAAATTATTTGACTCCGAATCATTGATGTGTCTTAAGACATATAAAACAGAACGCCCAGTTAATTCGGCGGCCATTAGTCCGATTTTAGATCATGTAGTTTTGGGCGGAGGGCAAGATGCTATGGAAGTTACAACTACATCTACTAAGGCTGGTAAATTCGATTCCCGTTTCTTTCACTTAATATATGAGGAAGAATTCGCCCGTTTAAAGGGCCATTTTGGCCCAATTAACAGTTTAGCTTTCCATCCAGATGGTAAAAGTTATGCTTCTGGCGGAGAAGATGGTTTTGTGCGTGTTAATACCTTTGATAGTACATATTACGAACCCCTTTTTTAAGCTCATCATTTATCGACGTAATTTCACATTTGTAGCCCTTTTGAATAGAATTTGAGGGCTCCCTTTTTGATAACCACAAAATAGATAATTTTTCTATTTGTTTTTAATAAAAAAAAACAACAACTTATAATAAAAAATATGCAAGAAAGCAGAGTCAATACTACTTGTTTGTAATGAATTATTTAAGAGGAAGTGCATAAATGAAGGTGAGTGTAAAAATTAAATGTGTATTTTTATAAGGAAAAGCGTCGTTAAACTTGAAAGAAATTCATTTAAAAAAATACATCCATAATATTATTCTAATAATGTACCCTTTATTGTACTCTCATGCAAAATAAAATAGTGGCTACTTGTTAAACCCGGTTTTGTATATAACAGCACTTCAAGCATAAGAGCCCCAAGCAATAAATATGGCTAAATACTCAGAGGTATAATCATAAAAAAACGAATTTGATTTGGATTTAGTGAAAGTTTTGAATTTTAATGTAATTTCCATTGTGCTCCAAAAATCATTACCCTTTTCTATCGAATATTGTTTGAAATTAAACCAAAATTAAAAAAACTAAATTAAGATTCTCCATGTATGTATGTATATGCGTTTTTGGTTATAGTATTTCAACGGGAGTAATATCTTTATTTCTTTAGGAATATAATACATTTACTGATCCATATTTATATGTAGGAGCACGGTCCGCAAAATATTTTGGTAATGGGGTTTTATGAGGCACTATCGTTTACAATAGGTACTGTGTTAACGCCTCTAGAGCCAAAGTCTTCTTGAACAAATTTAGAAAAAGGATTTTTTCTGCTTTTTTATCATGACAGGTTGACCAGACATTGCTGCTAGCTGACCAGGAGTTGGCGCACATCCAGGTGGTGGTGGCGGTATACTTATTGCTCCAGATGCAGTAGTTCTTACTTTTGCACCTTTTGCTAGATACAAGACATTCTCTGCCCCTTTTCCAGTACCAGTTTGTGTCATTGTTGGCGAAGAGTTGTAAAAGTGTTGCTGTTGTTGAATATGCATTTGGTAAGGGTTGGCATAACCATAGGGAACTTGAGATGGTCCGTGGGCAGCATATGAAGGTGGCGGAAGGAACACTTGCTGTTGTTGATATTGAGTCGGATTTGAGTAAGTGTATTGATGTGGAGTTGTTCCACCAGTTCCATGCAGTTTTAAACATTCATCATATGAAGGAGGTGGTGGACCGCTCTAGATTGAAAAATACTTTATGTATTTAATTGATTTACATTTCAAATCACTTACGTGAAAAAGGTCTTCTGGAGCGGATGGTACTGTAGAAACAGGAAATTGCATTTTATCTAAAAACAATTAGTTCTTAAAATTTTATAGTAATAAGCACATAATCTACTTGCCTGGTTTTCCCGACATATTTTTCACCTGCTGTTTTTATTGCAAATAGTTATTGTACCACAATGTATTTGCAATTATTTCGTCAAACAGTGAAAGATGAATGAAAAAAGCATTGCGCAAGTGGGCTTTTACACTTGCGATATACAAAGACAGACCGACAAAGTCTGTCGGCGCCGAAATGATGCGGTAGAAAGTGTTGTGCAGGACTATACAGTGCAAATACTTCTACAAAAAAAAAAAAAAAAAAATAATAATAATTAAAATTTGGAAAATTTAGGACATAGAGCTTTTTTACACTTTGTCAATTGAAAGGCAGAAATTTTTTTTAGCTCTCTTTTGGTCTGTCCCATGATACAACTAATTATGTAGGTGACTTTTTCTCTACAATAAAATTCATTTTTTTCGTAGAACTTCTGCAAACTGTCAAAAAGACGCCACTTCTACATTTACAGAAGAGAGATGAACAGAATTTACGTTGATTTGCTGGTTAAGTTGATAAGGCTACCTGTATCATGGGTCTGCCTAAAGCTTACAACATTGGGAAATTAACAGATATGTATGCAAAAATCCTACACAGCTTACATCATTCAAAGGGGCGATGTCATTAGAAAAGTTATGAGAAGCAACATGATGAAAGCTACAACACAAACAAAAAATGTCTCGTAAAGGTAGTCGTGTACTATACACTTCTGCAAGCGCCACTTACGAAGAAGCAAAAAACTCAAAAAAATCGCCGAAATTACCACCAAGGAAGTTTCTTCGCGTTTGTGTATTTTGGCAGTCCTTGAAGCTAGAAGGAGTAGTCAGCTGCTCTTGTAAGGTTAGCTGAGATGCAGCGCATCTCATTCAGATTGCATGGTTTGATACACACGCTCTAATCGGCAAAGAAACAAGCCTACACTGTCTTAATCCCACATCAACCTAAACTCCCATTAAGCCTCTACTTAATGTATCACGCTTACATATGTAATTGTTAAAATATTGTTATAAAAAATAATTAGCATACATGTATAATTTTTAATACATTTTTATTGTTTATGCCGCTTCTATTTCATCTAGAAATTTGCGACACTTTTTCTTTAAAACTTTCACTGCTTCAATGAATATAACGTCTGGCTTTAAAGCTCCTACTGATTCAACAGAAAAAATATAGTGGTCCCGAATTCTCGACATTTCAACTGAATCGGCCAATTCAGGATAACGGAAGACGTTTCGACTGCATGTGTCGTAACGGGCATTTTTCACATAAGCACAGTCATTTTCATCAATACCAATAACGTCAGGTGAAAAACATTTTTGTAATAAAATTGCTTCTTTTCCTTTAACTACTCGTTTCAGTTTGATTTCCGGTAGCAGGCGATAGAATGCAGTTGCTACGGGCGAAAATTTAGCATGGTCTTTACCTATACCCTTTACAGCCACCAATTTCAAATCAAACTCATGGCCTGGTCTCATTTGTGATATAAGAATGTCATCTTGTATGCAACCAACATCAGATTCTGAATATAGTTGTGCTTGCTTTCCTCTTGGCAACCATTTTATTTGCCCCGAGTACACCTTATGATTTTTATAAATAGTGTCAAAATTCGATGAATCCTTAACATCTTTGCGCCGTGTACATTTTACTTTCAGTTCAAATTCTAATGTATCCAGTTCTGTTCCCTGTTCACTTTCATCGCTTCGGTACTCGAATAAACGCGGATCAGCTTTAATAGGTATAAGTCCAATTCGATGGGCTAACACCTCATCTTGTATTATGGATGTATTGTTATATATATAAACTTTTTCGAATGCCATGCTGGGAACTTCACTAAGCATCAAACGTCTGAAGGCATTAGCAATGGCAGGATGTACACCGATCATGTCAAATTCAAGTTCATTGTTTTCATATCTAAAATATTTTTACTTAAATGATGGTGTTGCTTAATTTTCAAGTGTATTCATGTTCCACTAACCTGACAATAACAATTTGCATTTTATTCTTAAACGTTTCTATATCTATAGGATCATCGGCCAAGCCGTAGTCGTGAGGATCCTGTTTAAGTTTATATTCGTCCATGTATAACCGAGGTTTTTCATTGCCCATTATTGCGAGACAAGTAGCAAATACAAAAAAAATAGATTAATTGAGCAGTTTTATTTACACGTGCAAAACGATTTTTTCTTATGAATGAAATGTATACAAAAACACAAACATTAAAATGCAGAGATGTCGTTTGAGGTGAAAATTAGAGTAAACACCAGACTCTTCTTTTACGTGCTTAGTACTACTACACCATATTTATTTATTTATTACACCATATTTATTTTTTGTTGTGTGTTTAAGCAGTTCGTAAGCATAAATTTGACATTTGAACGGCCAGAAACAGTAGTAACGGTTCAGCTAACAAGGCTAGTTTATTATTTGTATCATGGTACTTTTCGTATATAAAATATTTTCTCTCAATTTCACCAACTTTCATACAGATTTGCTAACGAATTTCTCAGTCCGTAAAGCAAATTTTTTAACCCCATTTCGAAAAACATTTCCCCAGTTTGGGTATAAATCACCTGGTCTGACAGCACTGATCTGGGTTGCTAAAAATGGTACCTAAATGGTATTTACATGTTTGCCGGAAAACTCTAATTTGGAAATCCTTTGAATTTTAGCGATTTCAGGACTTACTCTGGCCAAAATAGTGAAATTGCGTTTAATGTAATATGAAAATGAATTAAAACTGAGCAAAGATGTCCAAACGATTTCAACCCATGAAGGAATTTGGTCGTTCTATGAAGAAACCAAAATTGGATATAAGCATCAGTAGCAGAAGTGTTTCAAATTCTACAGTACGATCTGTAAATACAAAAACTCCAGCTCCTCGAAATGTACCAACAATCAAATCAAGTACTAATGATTTCTGGGATGACGATGACGACGATGTCATTTTGTTGGCTACCCAAGTGGCAGAAGCAGCCGTTGCAGCTGAAAAAGGCTTTAGCCAAACAAGACAAAACCAGTTCAATATGACTGAGAGTGAAATTTCATTTTCAGAATTTGCAAATGCAGCTACCACAAGTACTCAGCAGCCAATGGCAATTGATGTACCTCGAATCGATGTCTTGTCACAAATGTTTCAAGAGGACGATGACGATTTTGATTTATTAGCCGCTGTACAACTGACCGAACCAGTAGAGTTTAAAAAGCCTGCACCCCCGCCTCGCGCTATTGTGAAAAATCCTACATCACAGAAATCACAGTCGAAACTCATACAACAATCACATTCAGCAAAAGAGCTGTCGGAAGATGCGATGGAGTTTGTGCTATCACAAAACACAGGACCAGAATCTACCCTACCTTCTACCCAAAGTGCTGCAAGAAGGCAGCTAGCTTCAGAAAGGCAAATCAAATTTTTAATGGAAAAGGTAGATTTTTTAAAAAAAGAAAATTCTAAACTTAACAACGATTTAACGGAAACAAAGACAAAAATGGCTTCCAAGGAAGGAGAAGCAAGTTTATTGCGTGATGAATTGCGACACTTAAAACAACAAGCCCAAGCATTGAAAATGGAAAAAATTTTAAGTGCACAAAACGCACAAAGCGAATGCCAGTCTAAAATGGATGAATTGGCAAAGGCTGTGCAGGCGAAAGAGGCAGAAGTCCGTATGAAAGAAATGGAGTGTTCCTTGGTTAAAATGAGATATGAGGATGACACGCAGCGGCTACAACAAAGTGTATGTGACGAATCGATAAGACAAGTACGACTTAAGCAGAAGTGGAAAGGACCACATGCCGCTGCAGCATCGGTTTCGAATCAGCAGCTTCGGCTGTCAAAGCGCCTAATGAGAATGCCAAGCTTAGATGTATGCACAACTTTAGGAAGGCAATTAAAAGAATGCTCCCTTAATCAAATAAATCCTTTAATATATGAGAACTTAAATGCTAGTGGTAATTCCAAGAAACGGAGAACACTTTTCCAACTTGAATTGGAACACATGCAAACAAAACTTGCGCAGCTACAGCACTTCGGAGTCGAAAAATTGCCAGAAAACTTTGTGGAACAATGCATAAGCTCCGTAAGCAAAGTTTTACCAGAATTCTGGTCTTATACGCACAGTCTAGAGTTTCCCAAGAATTGTCGCATCCACCCATACCATGATTATTCTCTCACTAAAGCAAAATGTTCTCGCAGTGGCGAAGATTGTTTAAGTTGCTTGCAAGAACCATTTGAACTGTACGACGACGAACGATGTTTATGTCTGCGACGTTACCTCGCTGCACTGTCTATTATTTGCCAACAGGTACCGGCGGTTACATCTGCCTTTTTGCTGCACAAACACGGTGAATATTATCTTTTGCAAATAGCTGCAGACTCTGTTACAAAACTGGGATTTGCACGTGAAATATGCGAGCACTTTGGTGTAATTGAAGCTCTAGCCATTTGGATAAGTAGTTTATTTCTACACGTGTCATTAGATACACCTACAAGCAATTTGGAAATGCTGGTTGACCTTCTAAAGTCGCTAATATTTACGCGTCCCAGTGGCTGGATATTTAGAGCAGCATCAATTAGTCTGAAACAGATCTGTAAACTGCCTATGGCTTTGGAACTATTGTGTGTCAATAGTTCAGAATCAACATTTGTGGCGGATAGAGTAAAGTTTATTTATAGGTTTTCCAATGAATCATGCTTCTTGCAGGTAAGTATCATTCACCTTCCGGCGTATTTTATGTTTGTAAAACTACAATTTATTTTTGCATATTCTAATTTTTTTACAATTATAAACGAATGGGATTTGATAATGCTTCAAAATATGTGTATCTCGGCTTTAAGTTTTTCTGACGTAATACTTGTAAGATTTATTGAAATCACTAAAGAACTACATACATATTTGAAATACGAGTTGGGTCCTTTCCGCCTGAGATCAAAATTATGCAAGTTTCTGAGAAGGGAAAATGTTATGGATTTTACGTTTCCCCAAAAATGCCGAAATTTTAAAATTGACTACTCAATTTAGCATCCTGCATTCAATTCTGATGGAGGGAAAACGGAACTCTATTACTGAGATTTCGCTGTCCGTCCGTCATAGCGCCCATTTTCCGAAACGTTAAGAGCTTGAGAGCTGGAACTTAGACAAGATAAATAGTTAACCGACCGCTATCAAAAATAAAAAGTTAAAATTTAATTGGTGACTAATACAATTAGCTGTATCTTTCGAGGCGTAAGAGATGAAGTTTGTACAGTATTTGTAGTTGCCTCGCCTCTTAAGAAATAAACACCAAAAATAGCAGAGTTACAATTTAAATGGTGCTCAACACAATTTTGAAAATTAGCTGTAACTTGTGGTGCGTGAGAGATTGGAACTTCACATTTTCAAGGAGTATGGGCAGGAGTAAGTACTGAAACATAACGGGCGTCGCCAAACAAGAAACCGTATTTCATTTCTTCTAAAGCACGATTTCTATGAAATTGTAAACACGAACAGCAGTTCTTCGTTTGCTAAATGAAATGGGTTAAGCCTATTGCGAATCGATCTCGGTCTTGTCTTAATTTATTAAATATGTTATAAAACACGGTATTTTTAATCTCTGCCAAATATACGAAATTGTTGAAGTTTTACGAATCTGTTTCTATTTCTATTTTAAAATTTAATTTAAGGTTTACTGCAGCCTACTCGAAATTGCATTTCCATTTAGTACATTGCTTCAGTTTGAGCACTTTCATCTTCTCGTTGAAATTTGCTTCAATCATGTAACATTTGCATATCAATGTTTCCAAAAGCCTCCGAAGTTTGTGCAAAAACTTCTACCTTTATATGACGACGAGGAAGACGAAGAAAGTGGTAAGAGGCGTGATGATGACACTTCAACGAATAACAATAAAGTGAGCTTTGAAACGTCCGATCAAACACATGCAGCAGCTTCGACGGCAACAAAATCAAAACTGTCTTTGACAATATTGAATGCCGAAAATGCTGCGAATACTTCTAATCCAAGATGCGAGTGCTATGTTAAATTATGTCTGAGTGTAGTGACACTGATTTTTCAGCTTCTCAGGCAGTGGTTGCTGCATAAAAAGGAACACTGTAAACAAATAATGTCTAACTTTAAGGTTTCCTTCTCGATTAACTTTGGCTTTGGTTTACTTGAACAGGCACTTTGAAAGTGGCAGAAATTTCACGTTTATCAGTACAACTTTTGCATACTATTTTCTGTGACAACTACTTGACGTGTCTCTTTCAAGATTCTGAGGAAACGACAAAACATCATTTGGGCTTAATAGTTAAATGGTGGTCTGAAAACTCCAAGCAACTCCAATTTAACGTTATTAATAGTATGAGTTTACATAATTCATTTGTGGAATCGTTTTAATTTTTTTTTTTTAATTATTTTCAGTGAAATTTCTACAAAAGCTACAAAATTCTCATGGTTTGCCAAAGGACATTGTCAACAATACAAATTACCAAAATATTAATGTTGATATGTCTGAGTGGCAGAAATATACAGATGATAATGTTGAACATTTAAAGCCTCCCAAGAACTCGGAGGAAGCTGACAGTTGCGCTAGAAAACTTAATTTAATCATGGATGCTTCAAATCAAAATAAATTTTTCGAAAGCCTCAAAGGATTCGCCTTCAATTTTCAATGATGTGGACATCTATTTAACTAATGCTGGTTATTTGTTGGAAATTTGATTTTTATTGTTAAAATTTCTGTAATAAAAATATTTTTAATACAAAAAAAAAAAAAAAAAAAAAATCTAAGCCTTGCTCTGAAAAATTTTAACAAATACTAGTTTGTGTTTGTAAAAAAGTTGTTTATTTATTGAAGTATGCTATAAAAGTATAAAATATGTGTTGTATATAAATGTAATCCGAAAACTATGATGATGGGTATGATGTGTTTTTGCGATAAATTAAGGAAATTTTATGCTTTTCTTTTATCACTACGAAGTATGTACTCAAAATTTGGTGTTACATTTTTGGCTTGTAAAGATTTCGAAGCAAATTATTAACTAAAAAATAAAACTAAAAAATCTAGTGTCTAGTCGAATACACTTTGTTGTAAGGGGGTTTTTTTTGTAAATGTAAATGACTGGTGTTGACTAAAATTGAAGTTTATACTTTATCCACTAATGTGTTTGCTTAATATGACTTTCGTAATAAATTGTGAATACGTAGTTTAAAGTTTTATATGCCTGTGTTTAATAATATACTAACTTTCATGTGCAACGACTACTTGAAATAATCCGAAACACTTAAGGAAAGAAGATAAATATTCGAAAATTAAAAATGAACATGTTCCAATATGCGAACAGACATGGAAGGGTAAAAAAAATATTCAATTATATAAAATCTATAAAAAAGCTTTTTAAAGTAAAAATAGAAGCAATACTTGTTATCAGTAAAAGTTATTACAGTAATTTACCATTTCAAAGGCGTACTACGATTGTTAGCGGCATTAGCGCTGAAATGTTGAAGGAATTACTTAGTTTGTTTTGTTTTTTCTTCTTATTTTGGCAAAAAGTTAACTTACCGAACTACACCTTGAGCCTGCGTGAGTGTCAAGGTTATTAAGGGAGTCAAACGTTCAACAAATCGTTCGTTATTACGTTCCAACTCGCGCTGATAGTCCTTTTGATCAGACAAAATTAAATTGCGATTTTTCTTGAGAGCATCGGCGCATCGTTTTGAGAATTCTCTGAAGCATAAGCGCAGCTTGTTTTGGTTCTTTGTTGGTATAGTTACACCGTCAGAGAGATTCGATAAAAATACTGCTGCCATTTCCATGGGTCCTTGATTAACTGTGGTTCCAATACATCCCTGTAAAACCATTTGCAAGATCTTTGGATCGGCTGGATCTTGGTTAGTAGCCGCAGCCAATTCTAATGTCTTCTTTTGTATGTCTTCGATGGCAACCTCGATGGGATCTAAAATTATTTGTTGGCGATTTACAACCTGAATACGAGTTTTGACGTATGGAAAATGGTTGGCTGTGGTAAGAATTGTCTTGCGTTTACATTGTTCGTGCAAATCGCCATGAGCTTTGCCCGACTTTGTGAATGGCGTAGCAAAAATAAAACGTTCTGAAAATGCCAAGTCAAAAATGTTCTCATATTTGTGTTTAGTTTAATAATTACTTATATTGAAATTTCTTTCGAAGTAGGTTTCCCTGTGTCTGAGCTCATAGTTTTCAAAATAGGGCTCCACGTAAGTTATTTGTATGTAGGCCTTTTCTGGGTCAAGGCTATTTACATCTACGCTGTTCGAATCCTTAATAATATGCACAGAGTCTGGCCCAAAGCGATCTGCATAAAAGTTCTAAAATAGTTCGTTAAATTACTATCGGCGATTGGAAGTTAGAAATACCAGTTCGTAAATGTATCATACCCAACTATTTAGCTGACAAAGCTTCCCCGCTATTTGCGGCTTTGACAGTGAAACATTTTAATGTAAGTTTAGTTCGATAATTGAACAAATGATTGAAAGCCGGCAGACTTCCATCATCTAATTAAAGCTTTGTAGACATTTTGTTTGCATTTTCGAACACGTTGAGCATCATATGCAGCGCAGTGATGCATTTACGAACAGGCAAATCTATATAATTAATACAACATCTTCTCATGTTTCGGTTTTTTTCTTTTTTAATTGTAACCCCGGTACCGGGCTTCAATATTTCAACTCACTTGAAGACGACTGAAAATTTCTGGCAGCTTCGTAAGTGTGGGTTCCTTGTAAATAAACTCCTGCTGATCTAAGTCCCCGAATTTGGCGCCATAAAATCCGACTCTGAAATACGTACCAAAGACTCGTTTGCCCTGAAGTTGTGCTATACGATTAAAGGCTTCTTGAAGTTTTCCGTGAATTTTGCTCAATTTTTGAAAATCTCTGTTCGCCTCACAAATGGGTGTGAGAATTTTGTAGACTTCATTCATGGCTTCATACATGCCGGCTATTTGAAATGAATTGGACGCCTCTTCCAGCAATGCCTTTAAGCCGGATTCGGTAAAGTGGTTGCCCAGGCATATGCCATCCTCACCAGGACTTAACACATCATCGGAAACAGCTGACTCTAATAGAGAATTTGGAGTAACTTTTTGGAAGCTAACAGCTCCCACTGGGAGATGTGGTTGTGATTCAAGCATGCTAAGATATTCGGCAACAAGTGCAGCAGCATGAACAAAACACATGGCTGCTTCGGTGTGGTTGGCGCGCTCTTTGTGTTTTTTTGCCATATTTTCTAGCCAGGTGAGACGTAAATCTGGATTATTTTGATAGCCTTTGGCTATGCGATGCATAAGATCCAGCAGCATTTCCGGGTCTTCCTGATATTCCTTCATCTTGACAGTGTCTGAGAGTATCATATGAAGATTGAATAGCAAATCTTGAACTTGCTCAGGAAACGAGGTGCCCTGAAGATCCGCATCGGATTCGGCATAAACTAGAATAGTTTTTAAAGCACGGCGCAACGACTGTTCGCTGAATGAAGAACTTGTGCCCACAAGAGAGGACAATGACATGGTAACTTGCATTTTTACACGCGCAAAATTCTGCAAAAATTAATTTAACAAACACTTTGACACTTTAAGCTTCGATATACTTACGTTTCCTATTTCAAAGTTTTGTCTCATTAACAGATATAGGGAAGCAGCTGCTTGAGATCTTATACCAGGCAATTGGGAACCACAATGTTTCAGCAACAGCAAACACAAGTCGGCACAAATATCCGTTTCTTCGTCAAATAATAAGTTTGGAAATTTAAAAATAAGAGATCTCTGGGAGGCGAAGAGGTTCTTCAGAGCCAGTGTACTTTGGTTACGCGACAAGGCATGCAACAGCACTTTCAAGACAGTACCCAAAAGATTGTGATGGATTTCCGAGTTTGTGGCCACTTGCACTATAATCTCCAAGCAGTCCAAGATCACTAAAGTGATTTCGGTTGCCAAAGAGCCCTCGATGTAATGGCTTAGCTCTAATTCGGGATCAGTTTTCGTTATGGTATCATAAAATTGGGCTCTGTAAGGCATTTGGTCTTTGCGCCAACGAAACTTCTCAGTGGAGTTTCGGTCCTTGCGGCGATTTATTAAATCATAACGAGCCGAGTTGGTACCCCTTATACATTCCTCAAGTTTTTCTTTAAGATCCGTAGTTTTACGAAAGCTTTGTGTATTCCGCTTTATTACCGGCAAACGTTTCTGGCCTTTGTATTCGAAACATGGAATGCAAGTGTTTAGCACTTGCAACATTTGATGTACTCGATGAGGCGAAAGCCCCAGAGTCCATCTATACAGAGCAGTTTTCTCTAAATTCTTGAGTATCCAAGTGCAGCAGGCTAAAAGATGACGTGTGTTCTCACTGCTAAGAGGCGATTTGTTCTTAACATGGTCATCCATGTAGGCATATGACCTAGAACCTGAAATGGCATATGCCACCTCTGGACTTATTGTTGTAGTGGCTATGGTCGAGTGCGGCCCCTGGTAATCGTCTAGTAAGCCCATACTATGCAAACGATCATTAGTGTCCGATAGATACTGATGTAGTTGGGGTATTGCGTCCATTACTATGCCCAAGAGTGGCAGATACAAAGAAGCTACACGAGCACGAGCCTCGCTATCGCCATATCGGGGATCCAAATCGTGGGATGTCATTAAATTCCGAATACATCTGATGGCTTTGCCATGCAGTTGGGGATTGCTAATATAACGAAACCTTAATTTGTTTTTTCTTGCCCTTAGCAAAAGGAAAAACTTACGGCACTTCCAAAACAGTGGCCAAATCACTTAAAACCAATCCAACTAGAAAATGTTGTTGCCTAAATTCGATGCTCAAGTCCGCGTGCAGAGAACGTTCAATAGAACCCTATCATCATAAAAATATGTTAGCTATTATCTACTGATATTACGTGGCAGGTCTGCGATATCACTCGACATCGTTCGCTTACACAATAACGCTGAAGGTAACAACAAAGTTTTGAATTTTGTTATTGTTTTGCATGTAACTGTAGCGAGCGAGCGAGCGGTGTCGAGTGACATCCTGGGCCTGACAGTACAAGTTTGGAAAGAAAACCTACATATGACGTTCCACTGGTGTTCGAGTTAGTGCTTGGGGTGGGGCTACAGGGAGCCGACTTGGTTGTATACGGCGTGCCAAACGGTAAGTTAAGGGCGACATAGTGCTCGTGACTACATACAATACGCAAGAAATCTATTTTATAGTTCATCAAATCCGGTATGGAAGCATTTTTCGATATTAAAACTTTATAGTAAGTTTTAATTAGACCAAAAATGAAGCCTCGATCCATGACACTAAATAAATCAAATATGAAAAAACTCAAACTGGCATTCAGACACTGGGCCAATTTCGGTTCATTGCTGTGATAGCCCACAACTTTCGTGGTAACCAAATGGACAAGAGTAGATATATCGTCTGTGTATTGATGAGGGAATCTCTGTTTGCGAGGAGCTTGAAGAGAACGTGTAAAATCCAAATGCTCTATCATTGATTTGACAATAAGCTCAAACAAAAACCATGAATTACTCATGGCCAAGTCTGCAGCCCGACCACTTGCTACAACCCAATGTAGAGCTAGTTCCTCATGCAGTAAGCGTATTTGACCGTCGCGGCCTACATAAGTCGGCGACATTTCCATGGTCAAATCTTTGCGGTCTAAACTTCGTCCTGCCACCACATTGTCGTAGATACTGTAAGTTTCCGACAAGGAAGATGAAGTATGCATTTCTTCGGCGTTACTGCGACTGCAGGTAATGCGTCTTTTGCCACTAAAAGGATGAGGAATTTTGCTCTGGAATTGAACATACGTGGATAAAAGCGAATGTCGCCCGCTTTGATCCACAATTGAATCGTCGCTTAAAATCTAAAAAAAATATATATGTATACACATATATTTGGTATTATATATGTATGTATGTATGTTTAACAAGTGAACTCACTGATAAATTTGCTGATACTAAGCACAGAACTTCAAATACTGTCGATCCCAGCGACAACGTTTGCCCGCCTATTTTATAAGTTGTTACCAACAGCTCAATTAGTTTGTCCAGAACCAAATGTAAGTTCTTGACCAGTGGTTCGCGTTCTGCATTAGCAATTTCCAGCAAACACTTTTTCATTTCAACTTCCATGTTGCCTTCACCAATACGAGGCGGTACTTTTCTCGAATTCAAATAATCGCACATCAAAAAGAAACGATCTAAATTCGGATCTAGGGTATGGACTGATGTTACAGCCTCTACAACAATTGAAAACACAGGCCGATGATTGTCCAGCCATTTAGTGCCTGGCAAATGGACATTTGGCGGTATAAAGGAATAATTCTCCGGAGGAGTTTCTACCATAACAGGAAGCTGGAATTCTCCAACTTTAAGTTTTCCATCCTCCAACAAAGGCCACCACGTGTAACCTACCGGTGTTTCAACAGAAGGCTGCAAGTCCTGCGGTTTCTTCTGACATGACACATGATAAATGGTGAAAAAGAGATGATGATTTTGTTTAAGATGTGCAGGCAGAGAAAATTTTATTTCATCGTAAAAAGACGGGCATTTATTGTGATAATTCACAGCTGTGAAAGCTTCAGAGGCGTATTCGGGACAGGAGGATTTGCCGAAAATTGCATTAATTACATCGTTTTGTGTCTCCCCAGCCATAAGCTGCACCCTAACGGCAATGTTACGGGCAGATCCAGCTCTTGAGGAAAAATTCAGTTCCTTGGGTGACACAAACAACAGATTACGATAAGTGTAGTGGGTGTTGTAAATGGCTGAGGGAGGGAACTCGAGTATTTCTTTGACCGGCCTAGTTTTGTCATCTAGATAAGGTTCCACTTTTGCAAGTTCCGGTGTCAAAGCATTTTTAACATCTTCGGGACTAGGCGAAATTTCCAACTTAATCGACCCGGGTATACATTTATATTTCTTCATAGCTGAACTGGGCCTCTTCAGTTCTATTAAAAATTTATAAAGATCTTCATCTTTCATTTTGTCCGTTTCTTGCTTAAAAAAACTTGAAATAGTAATTGTAATAGGTCGAAAAGATTCCACCACATTCGCAAAGTCGTCTGGTGACCAAGAACGTCTTTTCTCCTTGCGCTCCAAAGAACCTCTACGTGTCAAGGTACCACTCATATCATTGGCCTTACGTCGAAGCTGATCAAAACTGCTGGTCGAAGATTTTCGATCGAGGCTATTTGAACTCGCTGCAGAACATAAAGAACCACTAGTTTCCCTATCTTGATTTGGGCCCACTCCTGCTGCTGAAGAGCCTTCTTTGCCGTTTTCAAAACTATCACCATTGAATATATTAGTCAAATATATACCCGTCCATGCGAACGGCATTCGATACTTCCCCAGCCTCTCGCAAAAGTCAGACGCATTTTGCTTAGCCTTTTCGCGGCATTTATCTTTATCATCTTTGATGTATGGCTCAACTGAGTCCTTGATATCACCTTGAAGTACCTTTTCCAAGCGAATTACCAAAAATAAATCATTACTAGGATAGCTTATTTCAAAAATTCCTGCCCTACTTTGCGTGCTTTCATCAGCACAACGCACGTGTGTGTGCAACATGCGTTTTAAGGTGTCCGAATTCATGTCAAAGTAAAAATTTTCGGAGATTTTTTTCTTCTCTTTGGCATCATATATAGCCATAGAGGCAAATATGGGTTCAACCTCTAGCTCCAGTCTCAACTGCAAACATTTCACAAAAATGCGATGGCCCATATGTTCCAAGGGCAATTCTGCCGACAAACGACGCTCGATTACGTCTTCTGTGTCTGCTTCGGGGTAAAGAGAAAACAAGGCTTCTTGTCGATCTTCCTGCCTACCTGATTCGTTTGTTTGGTCAATATGTTCTGGGGGCACCCCTTCTAATAAATTCGGTATTAAAGGGTCATTTACAGAGCGTCTCAAATCAAAACTGGCCCACGACCCGCGCGGGGTTAAAGTATCCGTACAGGAGCTTACTGATGATAAGCTTGCTATAGACTGCCTGGAACTGGGAGTGCAGCTATTGCTTTGATCTGTCAACGACGATTCATCGAATGAGGCAAAATCTTTATCAACTTCAAACTCTTGTTGATAAGCCGAGGGACTTATTGTGCCACGGTCAATACGTTCTCGTGCGCAACAAGAACTGGAGTAATGCCGTTGGGCATATTCGACAACTTTCCAAGGCCGTATGTAGCAGTTCACGCACTCCTGTACGTGTTGCGGTAGTTCAGAGCTGAGTGAGTATCAAAAAGGACATGGATATGAAGATATGTATATATTTATATTCAGGATTACTTTTATACTACGAAATAACTCACAAGTTTTCCTTTGGCACTACATGCTCTATTGTTCTTATTTTACGTGGTATCGTTTTGACAATAACATCGCCAGGCGGAAAATCCAATATATTTTTTAGAGGATCACGGTTTATAGTGTTAATATGAGAGTTTAAAAATTCTTCGTAGTCCAAAGGCTCAACGGGTTCTGTCAAAGAAAGCTTAAAAAATAATAAACAAGTTGAAACACAACTTGGCCACAATTGTCGCTTCATCTAAGGTCTTTTTTTTTTTAATTTTCTATCATCGATTATAATAAATTTTTGATTGTCCACATACGATAAAAAATGTAGTAAACAAGAAAACATTAAGGATCCCATAGCTTAGAAGTCGTGCCCCCACACAATTTTTAAACTAAATATTTTTTTATTATCATTTTCTATGGCTTCGTTATTGTGTCCTAATGGGCCACATAACTCCAAAAATTTTGCGGAAAATTATTTAGAGTCGGAAGCCAGGACTTTGCCCCTACTTGTTTCTTCAATATTTCATCTTATTTCTACATTTTCTATAGGCCTATGTAATTTATTTTTATTTTGGAGAAGCTTCGGTGAACTAGATTTAATACCTCCAAGAGCGACCCCGGTACAATTAAGTTTTTCGTTTCGATTCATAGTCCTTTTACCGAGCCCTAATTTATTGGCTCATGCATTTTTCCAAACTAAATAAGGGGTTGTATCGTATCCAAATCTAAAAGTGATGCACTATAACCCCCTAATGTAAATAATACATACAAGTGTTTATCTGCACTTACAGTCGAGGAGCACATAGAAGAATCGGTAGTTTTGGTCTGCATGTGGCAGCTGACCACATTTTTACGAACATCGCTTGCATGAGTCCTGCAAAAGAAATGAATTATTAATGATTTTGACTGGCCTCGCCCTTCAAGATTTATTTTTTCCACTGCTCTTTTTTCTACCTCGATAATTTTTGCGCAAAGGAGCGCTGCGTTGTCGACATTTTACAAGAAGTGTTTTATTTTTTTAATTTGTTTACTTTTTGTCACCAATAAATAATTCACAAAACTTTTCTTATAAAAATTATTGTTTCTCACAGACAGAAAAAAGATGACTGCAATCGTATTTTATGATTTGACACATATGTATAAATTGTCAGCTGTGCGGAAAATCAAGTAATCCGGCGTACGTAGTTATCAAATAATCTAGTAGATGGCATCTTGTATAGCAAATGTAACGTTACATGGTTGCCAGAATTGACGATCTACCGTTACTATGACAATTTTGACTTTGAGCTTGGCTATTTACAAAATTGTTAAATTGACACCTTTTTAGATCTACCGAAGCAAATTCGAATCTTATCAAACAGGAAGGATTTACTAAATGTGCGTTGTATTCGCTCACTGTTCTTTCTTCATTTGACTATGGTTGCTCTTGTTCTTGACTTTGCGTTCTCAATTTTATACCAGTCATTTACAATTTTATGACATATTTTTCCCTCTGGAAATTTTTCTTGAAGTTGCTCTTACTGTAGGGAAGAGATTACCTTATTAGTCGTATCATGGTCACACTCTTAATAAGTCTGTGCTATTGGTGCAGGTGTGTATTACATGCTGGTATCAAATACTTAAATATGCATATTAGGCTGGGTCAACTTGTATCATAAAATTTTGCCGACATTGTGCCATCGATGCACATTGCGATAGCTTTTGGCATAAGGAAAACGTTTCGCTACGACATGCTAAAAAATCATATTCGCGCGTCCGACTTACATTTTTTTCCTTTTTGTACGAAGGCGAGGAACGGAGACGGCGTGTTTGAAAAAATATTTTGCTCTTCTAGACGCCTCCTTTGCCTCGATAATTATTATTTTTTTTATATGCAGAAGAGGAACTTTTGTCTTCTCATGCTAAAAGCTATCGAAGAAGAATCGATTGCATTATATCGATTATTAAATCCATCCAACCTGATGATGCCCATCAGATTGGAAAAAAATAATAAAAATATTATTTTAGATCTAAGCAGACCTTTTTAATTGCTATAATAATAAAGTAATATTACTTTATTAATCTAATAGAAATTAATTGTAGACTAAATTTAATTTAAGAGTAATTTCAAATAAAAATCCCTGCAGCAAGAACCCAACTTAAAGGTTTCCGTGGTGGAGTTTTTACACATTTCGATGAATTAAAGCATCTTGCGTAGAAATATGCCAACACTCAAATTTAAGAAAAATGCGAGTTGGTCACTTCAATGCTAGACCAACAACGTGTATGTATTAAAGGAAAATCATTAGAAATTAATACCGTTGGAGTTTATTTAACGAAGAAAATTGCTGACGTATTGATCGTACGGTTGTCGTTCTGATCTCGAATATTACGATTTTGTACTAGGACTCGAGTCATACTTAGCAATTTACCCCAGAGAAAAATTTTTTAGATTTCAATTCCTTACTGTTTTCTGACATTAATCAAGATTTTATTTCAGAGCCTTTTCTTTTTATAAATCCTTTTGTTGTGAATAGGCAACCGTGCGTGCGTATGTTGAATTTTTATTTTTTATGTATATGATTTGCTTACCTTTTATTAAATCGCAAAACAACTAAATTTCGCTTTGGTATAAATATATCAGTCATACGCGTCAATAGCACAAATGTCGATTTTATCGTGCATTATGATCAAGTGTCCTTCTGGACTAGAAACCAGCTTTTAAGACGTATGCAATGTTTAATTTTTTATATATTTACGTAATTGTTTTATTGTACATATGTACATACATAATACATTATCTTTCAGAAATGTTCTGTTTTGTTTTAAATTGCAAGAACTATCAAATTTTAATATTTTTTATAATTGTATCACGGATTTTGAGCGTCTTCAGTTTTCAACTGTTTTTGTTTATTTTTCAGTGTCTTCAGTTTACATTCACTTTTACTATGTGCAAATGGATTTTATTTATTTAGAAAAATAATAAACAATTTAGCGTCGAGAGAGCAGCAGTAATTTTTGTATAAAAATGTTTCAATCGGCGTTGTAGAATCTTCTTCTACCCTGCAAAAACAGCCCCCGACCTTGAACTCAGCTGCTCATGTTTTTAAACACTCAGCCACCCAATTTGTTGTATGTATTCTATCTAAATTTCTATTTATATCAAACAATTATATCAAATAGAACAATTTCAAACAAAATAATAACAATCTGTAAGTACAAAATTTGATTGTGACAATATTTGTGTTAGATGTTGTTTTTCCAAATACAGAGATAAAGGAAACAAATAAACATAATAAATGTCTTGAAAACTATCTAGAGTTAATGGAACAAAATGTAGGTACGATTTAATATCAATTACATTTTGAGTTTTCCTCTGTTGTGAATACGTTTTTAGTTTACAAATTATATACTGATTTAATATTAGTATTTTCTTGAGCTTGAGGTCTTTTTATTACACATACTTTTTATATTTCCACGAATATTTGTGTCGATATTTCCCTCTCCTTCGAATAGCTATTTCAGGGAATTAATCCAAATATTACTTTCACTGATTGCTTACCAAAAATATTTTTGGTCTCTTTAGTTTCATATTTTTCGAGCCTAAGGCGGGAGTGCAAATGACCCGAACGGCCGGTGGGTCATTTGCAAACAAAGATCACATTTAATAAAATATATCAAAAATAATTAGTGAAAGTTCCTCAGATAACTAATGCCTTGCAACTATATTTAAGCATTTCTATTAAACGTCGAACAGGGTCATGTATCTTAATAAATACATATGTACTAGCTTTGACAAATTTGTTTATTTTTTGAATTCGCATTAAAAAGTTGTAAATGATTACTATAGGGTTAAAACACAATCGTCATTATTCCAAACAAGTGTTGAGTGTGTGTGCATCAATTATTGTTATTGGCCATATTTTAGCAGATTTTATTTTCTGTGATCGTGTTTTGTCAATTTTACAGATTTTTTATTTAATTGTATAATTTATAGTATTTTTGCTTTTGTCTTCAAGGTTAAGGCCATATGCTGCGATCTCTCACTTTTTAACTTGATTTCTTTCAGACTCAATCAAAAAGATTTTAAAACACATCTTGAGAATGCGAACAATATACCTATTCTGCTTTATAAAATTTTCTTCTGATTGAATCGCATAAGTTCATATTTTTATTAAGCAAACAGCACTGTCACATTAGTCGTTGAATAACTTGGCCGAAAACATTCAGTTTAAATTGGACTCGGCAGTCTAATTCGCTGAAGCAAAACTCTTCTGAGCATACAGTACCCATTCATCCTCTCAGAAAAATTTACTGACTACGCTAAAATGCACATTGTAAATAACACAACATTTATGTATTTCTATTTTTTGTTTCTTCCTTAATTATTTCAATTAAATTATTGATAAAATCCAATTGCCTTTTATCAATGTTATAGGTACCTTTTTAATTATACATACTTACATTTTTAACTCATATACATATATCTTTATTTATCAACTTT
Source organism: Sturmia bella (assembly GCA_963662145.1). Lineage (NCBI taxonomy): Eukaryota > Metazoa > Arthropoda > Insecta > Diptera > Tachinidae > Sturmia > Sturmia bella. The sequence goes on along the minus strand of OY759171.1, from coordinate 3,156,613 downwards.
GTTTTTTTTTTCTTTTGTTTAGATTGTCTACAATTTAATCAAATGAATTTTTATTTAAATCCGGGTGGCACAACCAAGCACCATCAACCATCAAATTCTAACATGTTAAGATGACTACATACACGTACTATATACATATGTATGTACATACATACATACATATGTATGTATGTATTTAAGCATGCGCGTATGTATGTATGTGTATTTAAAAGATCTTCTTTTTCTACTAAAACAATATTTTATTAAATGAAAACATACATACATATGTATGTGTGTATGTATGTAAATAGAATATTATCGTTCTTTTTGTTTTCAATCATGCCTTCCTTGTCTTTGCAAACAAGATTAAAAAAGAAAAAAAAACCATGTGGCTTGAAAAGAAGTGTTTTTAAAAGTTGTTTTTGATTAATTTTTATTCCTTTCCTGTTTTGAGAAGATGTGTGGTTTTATACCAAACATCCTTTAAACGTCCATTCACTTTTAACCAGTACATACATATGTATTAGAGTACGGAGATATTCGAGTTTGAAGAAATGAAAATCATTTCTTCTCTGCAAAAGCGGATACCTTTTCACGATATCAAACGCTAAAGAACGATTTGAAACCCGTATTCAATTTTATATTTTTGTTGGTTCTAAAATTGTGAAATTTTGTCGCTGAGAAAACGTGTGTTCCAGTTTTGTTAATTATTTATAGGTAGTAGATTTAACTTGTCAAGTTCAGTAAATGTGTTGTGACTGAAAAGCCAATTCAAGTACAGTTAGCAAAAAATTATACCTACGTAACTATTTTACACATTTTAAATACATATGTATGTACATCCGAGATACTGAACAGAGCAGCTTCTACTATGAAGATGGAACTTTTTTTGAGAATTCAAAAATCATAAATACTATACAGACTTAACATACATACATATATATATTTGTATGTACAGAAACTCAAAATTTTTGTGTCGCATGTTCTATTTTAAGTCCGTAAATAAATAAGAAAACTAATTAGATAATTTATCAACTAACTCTAAGCTCAAAAGCTGTAAAAAAGTGTTGTACGTACATACATACACGAAGAAATATTCATGCAGCTCTTTAATATATTACTTTTAGAGTATTCAAAAAATTATTCTATATACAATATATGTTTTTTTTTTAAATTAAAAACGCATTCATAAATATTTATTATGCATGAAAAGTGTGTACATACATACATACATACATACATACATACATATTCTGTTTTGTTTTATGAGGTTTTGCGGAAGCTTAAATTTGGCAAGAATGTTTAGCATTTTCTTTAATACCAGTAAACGCATGTTTTGCAAGTTAAAAATGGTCACATGCATACATATATATCTACACACTTACATACATATGTGTATGTCTTCATATGAATAATAAAACAATTAAGACGAATTAAATCTTATTATTGAATATACAAGTATGTACATACATACATGTGCATGCACATATGTATATTGGACATGATATATGGAGATTCTTCGAAGCAAGATTTCGAAAGGCTGGAACCTCTTATTTTGTGAGGTTTTGAAAAAAATGTACAAGCCAAAACATGGCAGTGGTTGGATGAGGGCAAATGACAGCTCACCGGGGTAGGTGAAAAATTATACAAAATGTGCCGCATAGTCCCTCGTATAATGGTAAAGTGTGAGACTGACTCCCCTTAGTTTTTTATTTCAAACAATTTATCCATACCTACATACATAACCGGTATCGCCGCTCCCTACGAGGGGTTGCTACATCTTTTGTGGGTGTATTTGTAGCCTGCATTTACATATGTGTTCTTGTATAAGTATTGAATTACGTTTCAGTTTTTAATTGCCGCAATGGCTGAAGAGTGTCTTAACTGGCAGTAGTTAGGCGACAGCTTCAAATCCGCAAAGATAAAAAATAATTTATAAATTGTTATTGAATTAAGAATTGATCCGATCTACGATTGTTTCCTAGCATAATCATAACCAAAACTAATTCAATCCTTCTGTGTTTAAATCAAGCCCAATCGGTGTCAAAAGGGCAGAAGTTCTTAAATCAAGTATGGTGCGCTTGATCAATCTGAAATCGGAATTGAATGTGGCTAAAGTTAAACTTTTAACGCTTGAAAAATCCATACTTAAAACAAACACAATAAGCCTACTCGATTAAAGGAAATCCGTTCTGCTTCTGACACCGCTTGGGATTGATTTAAGTACGAACGGATTGAACTCTCTTTTCAGTGTATTACGTAACACATGCATGTGTATGTATGTATGTTTGTATTTATGTACATATATTGACTTTATTTTTGACACCAATGATGAATTTTTGTAATATTTATAGATGTTCAAGTGTTTGAAAAACCCAACGAGTATTATGTATCCGTTTGTCAATTTTGAGGAAGTAAAATCGAACGCAAGTCCGATAAATTTATTAACAATTCTTTGCATTTCTCTTGCGTTGGGTTTCAAGTAATGAGATGCAGGCCAGCTGCTGGATAAGTAATGCTTGAAAATTAAGCAAACACTCCTATTTCTATCTGCGACAAGCTCAAAATAGTGCTGGAGTTAGAGGGCGTTTTTTTCAGAGTTTTGCTATCACGTTTAACACAGTTTAGCGTTAACGCTTTACAGAGAACATGAAGCGCACTAACACAGTGAAAGCTAGTTTAGTTAGTTTGCTATTAAATAAATATGCAGTCAGGTTGTGGGTGTTCCCACGATACAGACAATTTCTTTAAAATACATTGTTGCTCCCCAACTGTGTTAATTTATTAGAAGATCGGATCGGAGTGATTTAATGAAAAACTTTAACCTAATGGACATGCATATGACATATACAAGAGTTAATCGACGTACATAAATGAGTCTGCCCTGAGCTCAACTCATTTGTCTCATTTTAAGCTTGTTGGAATGTTTGTTGGGTTTCATAAAAAGAGAAAAAAAAAATCTTTTAGTTTTGTTTCAAATCGAATGTTTAAATTAGCCAAGTTTTTATAATATTCATCACGAAAGAACGTGACAAGCAAACGTCTTGTTGTTTTATGAAGTTTGTTTGATAAACATTACAGTTTCGTAATAAACCTTTGAATGCCTAAAATATCCGACACACACACATACATGTGTGTGTGTGTGTGTGTGTGTATGTGCGTGTTTGAGGTACGAACAGCCTAAATGTTTAGATGCATGTAGATACATTCAACCGAATGCTATATGTGCGTGTGTGTGTAAGCACGTAAATATGTAAGTCATGTTTGGGTTATTGATGATAGAGCTAACAACTAAAGATTCCTCGCTTTGATTTGCTCGTAAAACGCCTTTTGAAATTTCTCAGTAAGAGAATAATGAAACAAAGTACGTAATATTCTTTGCGCCGTACGTGTACAATGGGTATTTGGTTGGCGTTGAACGTGAAAAATAAAAAAATTACGTAAGAAACAATAACTATTTTCGAAACACTATCATTTTAAGTTATAATGGTTCATATGAAGCCCTGTAATCTTTAAAGTTGACGGCAGATTAAATCATTTAAAGTGTAATTAATTTTAGAATATTACGAAACCAAGCCACTTAAGAGCGCCGTTCGGTTGGAAGGAAATAAAAAAACATGACGTCGGCTATTATTATGTACTCCAGAGTTCCTTCAAACTTTAGGGCATTACAACAAAATCCAGCATTTTTGCTGAATTCTTTATTTTAGACACAAATTAAAATTTATGCACATCAGCACCTTTAGAAACATGAGCCCCTTAGTTAAAGGACGGGTTCTGGCGAGAAAGTGTGGCGGCTTCGAAACAACTATGTAGTTGTCCACCCTGCTAATTGTCTTTGATGTCTTCTTTGTCTTAATTAATTAATATCAATCACAAAAATAATATAGAAAGAACTTGAGCCTGCTAAACTTAATAAAAAAATAATTTTAAAACTAGAATTTTAGCAACACTTTTTTCCGGAAAAGAAATCGATAATCGGTAATACACATTCCACTGCATATGGCTAAGAATATTTATTCGGTTGAGTAGTTCAGTTAGACATTACTCAGCATTGACTTAATTTTTGGGTCAAAAAATAATCTTGAAGATTGCTTTGTTTATTTTATCTGTTTCACAAGCAAGAAGAAAACAATATAAATGAACGAATAAATTGCTGAATAATAGCCTTTAAACTAGATGTTTATAAAACACGGGAAATTCACATATACATACATATAAATAATAAAAGATGATAAAATACAATAGCATTAAATAAACACTTTCAAGATCAAGGCATATCATTGTGTTTTCCTCTCTAATTTAAAATTTGTTACTAACAAAAATCTGTGCTAAAGTGTCAATAATTTTTTTTGTTTGCAAAAGAACAAAGACTTTTTAAGATTTTATTTTTCATATCAACCTTCTATCGAAAAATATCTAAAGAAACGAATTTGTTTAATTCTGCTAGTTAAATATTAGCAGACCTTATTATTGGATACGTAGGGGCAGTCGACAATAATCTGTTAGCAATGAAATAGACACGTGTACATGAAGTGACGGCCATATGCCTGGTTTTGCCACTGCCGACAATTTAGTCTAACTTCTATTATACATAATTACCATAAAGGCTGGATTTTTGAGATCTCAGTTAAATTAGGTTTAGTTAAACTGAACACAAAATATGTGCCGCTATCAGCATTTTTATATAAAATTTTGTGACGGAACAACTTGGTTTTGCTTGAAACGTTCTTCTTTAATGAAATAATAAAAGTAACGACGGCACATATCTATCCTGAGTTTAACTGAGATCTCAAAAACCTTGTGTAAATATATGTAGTGTTATTTACATAATTTTCCTTCAATGTATTAGGTCTAGATCTGGTCCAAGTCTGAGCAAAAATGCATCTCTGGAATCACAGAACCGGCCATATGATGACTTCACACAATGATTCTCATCAACGGTTTTTCTTATGATCAAAAAATTTAAAATCTCCCACAATTACCACCTCTAAAGAAAATAAAAACACGATTACATAGATTGTTTTGTAACTGCTGTATAGAATGAACAGTGATAAAATTGAAAGTTGATCAATAGCTTATTTATAGACGGCCAGTACTGAAGAGCTCAGGTAGTAGAAAATGAAACAAAATTCAGTATATAACATACAAGCACACACAAATGTTGCTTACAAATACAGCGAATAACACAGTACTGATTTTTAGCGTCAATGGGATTGATTTTTTTTTTTAATAATCCCTATTCGACTTGTTAGAAAAAAAAAAAAAAAAATTAAAAGTTGTTAGAAAAAAATTAAGAAAAAACTTAAACATAATGCCAGCTTTTTCTTTCTGTGTATCAAGCTTGCGGCACACCATAGTGATGCCCAAAAACTTGTACAATATTAATTTCTTAAAAAAAAAAATGATTAAGGGTCGTAATGAGTTGGGCGGAACACAAAGTATGGTATGTTTTCCGAACAAAAAAAAAAAAAAAATAGATTTGCATGTACGAGTTAATTAGTTCTTAAAAAATATTTGTCATTTAGATGTAGAAGTGTATTTCAATTGAACCTTGTATTTTTTTAAATTTTGTTTGTTTGAGTTCAAGTTCAAGAGCTGAAGCCAACTAAGAAGAATTATGCGTATTACAGCATAGTTCAATATAATTAAAATACTCGCATAAGTAAATGTTAGTCATTTCAATGCACGATGTGTTTGTTTACAAGTGTTTAAGAATATAAATATATTTTTTATTTTACCACATCCGTATTTGAAGATGTAAAATAAAGACTATCTGTATATTTTTCTAACGAGAGTTTTGCTGATGCTTTACAAAGAATTATAATCGAAATATTTAAATAAATTCTTAAACAAGTATCCCACTAACAGATTTCTGATTTTGATATACAACTTTTTGTACACCTTTTAAATGCTGTGCACAAGTAATTGTTTAATTACACAAATCTACTAAATAAATCGTGTTTATTTGCAAAGATAAATTAACAAAACATATATTTATTGCCTGGAAGCCGGTTCATTGCATAAAATGCAAAATTTCTTACTATTTGAGGTGTTAAATACACTGATTACCTGGTTCAATGCATGGACAGCGTGAAATCATATTTAATATTGTGCGCACGAGTTAGAAATCAAAAAATCATTTAAAAATGTAAAACAAAGCAGTCTAATAAAATTCTGGCAAGACATTTTGAATAAAATGGTAGAAATTTTCAATTAATGAATGTATGTATATGTACAAAAAGAATTCTTTTTGTACATATACATTCATATATATACATACATATATATTAATATACATAATTTTAACTGTGATATTCCACACATACATACATATTTCTTTCTTTTAGTAACCACTTCAAATACATTTTATCTACACAATCAGAATAAGTTAGTTTTTATGTTTGTCTGCTTGTTTGTGAGAAGCCAAAATATAACATCTTTTCATTAAACTGCTGCATGGTTTTTAGAATAGGGTTTGGGACGATGAAATGAAACCCCCATACCCAGATAATATTTATTGCAACATTTTAGCAGATGTCTATTGAAGCAAGCGTTCCATACTTAAGAAAATACCAACTCCTATTCACTTGATTACCAGTCCGTTCATCGTCCGAACACGAAGGTAATGGTGGATTCACCCATTATGTTCGAACAAAAATTTGTCCTCAATAACTTTTTTTATATGTATGTATGTATGTAGTTTGATGTTATTTTTTTGAGACAGAGAGAGAGAGAGAGAGAGAGAAAGAAAAAGAATTCAGCTTGACTGAATTGGTTGAAATTTCTATTTTCTCCACATTTGAAAATAGTGACCCATAGGATATATTTTTTTTTCTTACAAAAAATAAGTTGAGCTACCTAAAGTTGGAAAACTGCAAGGTTTCTTTGATTTTTTGAAATTCATATCCTGCATCCCTGTTCCAAAAATCACATTGAAAAGATTTCAATGACATTGAAAACATTGATAGATCTCTGCAAGCTTTTTATACATATACATACCTACATACTTATATAGACACATGATTATTCAAACCTAGCATCGAGTGGATGGTGGGGCATCATATCATTTCTGATATTGTGTGAAAAAATCATACAAATACCTTGCATCAGATCTTGAAAGAAGAGATGTTTACAATTAAGTTGTAATACTTTAAATTTAGATTTATGCAAAACTAGCTTTTTTGAGTTATGACCCTGTTGCAGCAAAGGCTCGACATGCTTGGACATACATATATGATAATTGGATGATGAAACACTATTCACTGTTACATCCCTGCTTAGAAATCAACTTTAATTCTCTCTCTTTTTTTTTTTTCTTAATTTGCACATGCGTTGATAAGCTCTTTTACCGTCACTGGCTTATTTATTTATTTTTTTATTAAATTTTAAGTCAATTTAAAATAGAAAAAATAAGCAAATTCGTTGTTTATTTTTTCTTTTAATTGGTATGTGAAGGCTCGTTTTAAGTCTTCTTTTAAGAAATAAATATTTTATATTTCCTTTTGTGTTTATCTTTTTCGTCGTGTTTTATAGTATAAATTTAATTAGTGAAACCTTTCTAAAATGTATACCAACAAAAAATTAAATATGCAGACAACCAGAAAATCAAACAAGAAAAACCCATTTATTAACAGTTAAGGTCATTATTAAATTCAATTAAGTGAAACAATTCAGATTTTATAAATCTGATTTTTGAATTCTACAATCTATATTCTTTAGAAACAAACTTCTTCAAGAAGAGTTTCGCAATTGTTGTTTTAAAGCATTGTTTGATTCATTCACTAAGGTACTACAACAAAAATATGCTATATAATCGATTTAATACTTGCAGTCTAAGATAACATTTCGATTTTTTGCTTGATGGCTCATAATATACATACATAAAATTGAAGGCAGATTTTTTTATAACATCATAGTCATCTCTGGACTACTACTTTCAATATTAGCAAGGTCATTACCACTTCAATATTTTTTTCATCAAAATATTTCGAACTTAAAAGGCTTATGGTAATCAAAAACGTTAAAAACGTAGCTAAATTTAAGAAGTTCTTAAAACAGCTCTGGCAGATGTTTAGCGTTAAAAATCAATATTTTAGAGTATGTTTATTTATGCATAAATTTCTTTGAGCTGTTATCTATTGGAACACTTGAGTGCATGTGTTTAAAGTACAACGAGGAAAAAACTGAGAAGGCCAGTCAATGTTAGAATTTTAATTAAGAAACTAAACAAGCGAACTAGCTGGTGATTTCTACTACTGTTCATTACTGAGTGATACCCAATACTTTCAGCAGGTTTTTTTTTAATACTTAAACATATATAACATATACATATATCTACATAATGTGCATATGTTTAGATGTAGTTAAAAAATTGTTTTTTATTTTAACAAAAGCAAAAATACATGCATAATATTCTTTTCTTTTATAATCACCTTTGATTTTACTGTTGATGCTTTTTAAACAGTATTGCAACATTCATCAGAGATGATTTTCAAACAGAGTTGCATTTTATTCAAAGAATTTTCTATTAAATTTGATTGAAAAATGCAACTCTTTTTAAAGTACTAAGTATCCAGAAAAAGTAGAAATACTCAGTATTCGGCACCCCAATACCCAATATTGTGCCAGCAATAGCTCAAACTACTTCACAATTTTAAATATCTGACGGTGCAGCCACATGATTAAGTTTTGACTTTCAATTTGCGATACAAGCCCATTTTTCCACTAACACTCTTTTACTTTTCGAATTGACCACTAGATTTTGGCTTTACATCTATCTGGCAATACAATGTTCAATTCAAACAAATTTATCTTAAATTCAAATACATTTTCACAGGCATTTTTAAAATAACACTGACTATCGATTCGAGTGCAGCCTCTGCCACATTTATCTATTCAACTGAGTTTGACAAGCGGTTTGAATGAAGAAACTTGACCGCGTGTCTTAATTTGTTTGTGCTCAGCGAAATTACTCTACATTTCCTTTAACGCTTCTGTGATTACCAAAATAGTAAAATTTTCTATTCAGTTGTGTACTAGAAATCGCAAATTTACACAAGGTGTTTACCAATCTAAATTTCAGTAGCATTTTTTCGCAAAACACTTCATACGGAGAGCTGAAATTCCGTAAGAGCTGCATACGCCCCTTTAAGCGAGATACTTCTCATGAGATTTTTATATAGAAACACATATGTTTTCAAATTTCCAGCAGCTTACACAAAAATGAATTACAGAAACACTTGAATTCGCTTCACATTTTCCCTGGTTCATGTGAAAAAAGTTCCGATAAGAGTAATACACAAACGAGACGCTTATGCTTTCGAACCTAAGCAGCCTAGTGCGACCAATTTTCATTCGTTTACATTTTGTAACAATTTTGAATTATTTATTGGATTTAAGAATCAACAAATTCAAATTTTTTTAGAACAAATTTTAAAATAATAAACAAATATACAAAATTCAAAAAGCATGTATGTACATACATATCTACATATAAACCACCACGTTATTTATCAATTTGTTTTAAAGTGCACTTGTTTGACCACATCATCTGATTATACGAGATTAACGGTGACAAACAACGCTACCAGACACCAGTTCCTAAAAAGCTAAACAAAACAAATGTGTAGTTACACATGCAAACACGCTAAGAAAACGACGGATGAGCAGAGTGGCAAACATACCTGCCTGCAAACAGACGGCCAACAAATCGGCTTTTTCAAAACGGCAAATACTTAAAATCTGAAAAGTAATTTTCAATAAAGAATCTGCACCGCCATATTAGCATAAATATCGCATGTTTTTAGTCTCTCTCTCTCTCTTCGTTTGTGCTTCCACATACATTTGTATTTATAAAAACAAAAAGCTAAGAGAGTCATACGACATGCAGAGTTGTAGACAACACTTCTTTCAATAAACGAACGAACGAACATTCTCGGAGTTTTGATGTCAAATATATACATATGTATGTATATTTGACGACACTATTACCAGAAATAATAAGTAAGAGCTGCACGATTTTCGGAAATCAAATCTAATCGGAAGTTTCGGATAACTTCTCTGTGAGTTGATGCACGGATGGATAAGTAATTATTTAATTTGATAAAGTATTAGATGTGTTGTATTAGAAAAATCTGCAAATTGTATTTGGTCAAACTGTTTTCTTCTTTGTTTTATTTGGACTAGTTATCAGGAGACGTGGGGACGCAGGAAAGAGGTTCGATTTGAATATTCCTACATTGTAACTGGAAGGAAATACGAATGCAGTCATAGAATGAGTTTTCTCTGTAATGCGTTGCACGATTCACTGGCCAATCGACCACGTATGAAAGCGGGCTTCGGTAACAAGGTCCCTGATGTCTTCAGAGCAAAATCCACTGAAATAACGATAAAACAGTGCGATGCACCGCACACTACTTGTGCGTGAGTTAATAGAGTTGGATACTCCCCGGTCACCGATGAGCTTCTCCGCGTTCTCTTCCACTTCTCTTTTGTATTCTACAATATTTCGACAGCTTGTCACATTGAATATACTTTACAGCTTACCATTTTGTACAAGGTACATACATATGTACACTGGGAGAGAAACTATCATTTAGAAGAATAAAAACAAACAAAAAACGTGATTTTGATGAGCTACTACTGATGGTCGCAATGACTCTTGAACTTTACAATATGATTACAATGGCCGCGACTCGCGTACCAGTTTGAAACTTGACCACATTCATAAGCAAATAGAAGCATGTGATGTTTTTTTATCTTCATATACGGCACACTTTTTGTATTTTTGTAATTTATTAAATAATGATTTTTTGGCTGGAATAAAAAACATGTTTCATTATTTTAATTTATGGTGGGTTTTAAAATTTTTTAAATTTTGATTAACAACTTTAGTTTTACAATTTTTCGCTTTGCGTTGAAAAATTAGTTTTGTAAACAAAAAAAAAAAAAAAAAATTGCTGTCTTTGGCATCACAAAATAATATTAATTAATAAGCATAATAATATTTGTTAAAAACTTATTAAGAGATGACTTTGATGAAAAATACGAAATGGTCTTCAAGCATTTATATTTTCTTCTTTTTGAAACATTCTCAATATGTATTGTAAATATTTTCCCAAAAACTAAACTTCATTATTATGATAAATGCAAGTTGTGTAATTAACAGCTCTTTTAAAGTTTTGTTATTGTTAATAATAATTATTTTTTTTTTGTAAATTTAATGATTGATTATGCAATGATGAGATGTTTATGAGTTTCTTTTTCTATGCGGGATGCACTCGGGTGGTGGGGTTGAACACTGTTGCAATTTAGCACGAATGACGTTAGTGCATGTTTTACAACATTCCTTAAGCTAGAACTCATATATGCATATACAGATATGAAATTTATACACTTGCATTTTTAAATATGTACTAAACATAATATTACACAGTTGCTGCTCAAGCAGAAAAGGAAAAATATTTTCTATGACATTACAAGAAGTCTAACAGAAATCATATATACGTATATCATAGATGGGCATTTTTCAGTACCAGTACTTTTTCAGTATTTTCTTTTTTTACTGATTACTGGAAAAAAAATCAGTATTCAGTCAATTTTACTGGTTACTGAAAAGTGAAATCAGTATTCAGTAAATTTTACTGATTATTGAAAAAAGAAAATCAGTATTCAGTAAAAAGTACTAATTGCTGAAAATAAGATCAGAATTCAGTAAATTTTACTGATTTGTGTAAAAAAATGCAGAAATCTGTAAATGACTGATAGTAGATACTGCGTGTTTTGAAAATTATATATACACTTTGCTCACTTACATGAATAGTGGCATAACTGAAAAAACGAAATTCCGAGATAAATGGCTTTAAAAGTAAGAACGATGGAAAGAATTTACAAAACGCGTTTTGCATGGGAGCACTCGTGCGTTGCCTGTAGGGGAAGAAAGATCGATGGAGAGTCAGTCTAACATTTGACTTCTCTAAATTGGATGGCGGCAGAAAAATTTCTAAGAACATTTTTGTATTGGATGGGAGGGGAAAGAACGAATAGCTATGTTTGAAAAATAGCTATGTTGTGGACAATAGAGAAAAACTATTGGGAGCCGCTATCACATTTCATCCCTTTAGCGATGATTCCGTAGGAGTTGTGCAACATTTTATGAATCTTTTCACCTGTTTCATCAATAATGTCATCGCTCCCACCCAGAATATATTTATCAGTAATATAATTACAAATTGAAGTTAATAGCAACCAACCTTGAGCGAAATATTCCGGCAGTCATCACGAAATTCCCTACCACTAATAAATGAAAAAAAAAAAAAAAATTATGAGAAACAACTTAAAAAATTATAAATACGTTATTGAATAATTTTGTATGTGTGTTGTATGTATGCAAACAAATATATTTTGAAGAAATAAATCATTGTACAACACAAACTCATTTAAGTTAAAAATAAATGTAATTTATTATTTTCGAGGAATTTGGAAAACAAAAATAAATCTTTAAATTTAAAGTTAAGAACATCTAAATAAGACAAGAAAGATACATTTGAGCAACAAGCTGTTAAATGGCCACCGCTACACTCATCAGCCCTACAACAGATTTGAGCTCCGTCTCATGGTAGTTATGAACGGCGTTTTTGCATCGATGCTCCTCAGACCACTCAACAACTGATTTAATTTAATTTTATTAATAACTGTCAATTTTTATTAATGTTCCTTTCTACTGCCTTTATTGCGTGGATGGTATTGCCCATCTCTCAGAGCTACCAGTTATTTATTTGAACTGTGTGTGAATGTTTACTATTGTTTTTATTATTAATATGAAGTAATGCTTGTTGTTTACTATCAAAGTGCCTGTATTATGCAGTATGAAGTTTTAGGAACCAACATCAAAAATGATTTGAAATTCAGCTAAATACATTCATTTTAACTGTCTTCAAAATTAACTTTTATTGCAGTTTGCTTAACTAATACATATGTATGTATATAATTCACTTCGTTTACAAATAAAATATACATACATACAAATATGTATATTCTTGTGAACTTCTGAGTAATTCACACACATTTAATTTTTTTAATTTTTTGCCAACCTTTTATTGGAAACATGCCGTGCATTATAATATGTTTGCATGCATAAAACTTTTAATGATGATGTTGCTGATGATCATTATGATGACGTATAACATTAAGACTGACATCTTTATTCTGCATTCGCAAAATAGCATGTGACTGGTGCATATAAGCATACATACACATTCATATACAATGTACATACATTCCAATTTCAACTTTTCTTCTCATAAGAAGCAAAAACTAAAATAAAATTGCATTTATAAAAAATAATAATAATTGCTAAAATATAAATAAAAATGAAGAGAGAGAGAGAGAGAAAAAACAAGAAATAAAAATAAGAAATGACACAAGAATCATTAACAAACAAACATTTCGTATCGTAGACACTTAAAGGGTTTCGAATGCAACACCAAATGTGCTTGTTTGCTGATAATAAATAAATACCACTACACCTACCAAAACAGTTGTAGCTCATGTACTGCACGTACTTATTTACTTACTATCCACTGTTTGCTAATAAAAAAATAAGTTTGTTGTTTAAGTCTTTTGTTTTTGAATATCGGACAAATAAAAACAGTTAATGATCATCAACACCCAACACTCTTCTTACTTTTATTTCAAAAGTTTCATTTTTAAAAAGAATGAAGCTCGACTATAATGTTAAAATTAAGGCTCTTTTATTTCTTTCAAGCTTCTTTTTATTTTATTATTTAAAATACATTTAAACCTCGTCTACGTAAAACATTAGCAAAAGAATAAAGCTTGGGTTAATTGCGGTTGTTAAATTTTGTAGGACGACTGAATTTTCATATTTTTAATGAGGTTTAAAGTTTCAAATTCTGTTAAAATATTTTCATCAATAATGAACCAATACCTTTTGAAATTTGAAATCGACAAATGTTGAGTGTGAAATCGGATTCGTAAAAACTACAAAACCACTGCCATACCTCGATGGATGAATTGGCAGAGTGCCCAATTAACAGTCCCGAGGACGCTGGTTCGAATTTTGGGTGTTTCTGCAGATCAACATAAAGTTTAGCTGTTTTGTGTTTGGTAATGTTAAAATTTGTTGAACTTAAAACAATTTAATATTTAAAATAGAAAATAGCCAACTCTTTTTTATACGAGTAAAATAACCAGACATTCAATAAAAGTGTGCACTTTCTATAAAAAAAAAAAAAAAAAAAAATGGAAGGAAATTGTAAAATTAAAACTTTAGTTTTTTATACAAAACGAGAAGGGTGTTGGTTTCGATGGTATAAACATATTTGTATATAAAGTTCATATGCACATATTATTAAATAAGTAAACAAAATATGTTGATATGGACTTCTTCAAATATTTAATGCATTTTTGAAATAGTCATTAAAAAATACTCTAAAGTTAAGAAGTATGCAACTAATAAATATTTATAAATTTAATTGCTAATGAAATTTGTTTCTTCAAAAATATTTCTTAATTTTTATATGTTATATGTTTCATAAAAAATTAACTTTTTACAAAAATAAAGAGTACAAAAAATTAATACTTTATTTGAGATATTTTTAATGCTTCATTTGCTTCTTCATCAAAAGTAGAAAAAATGATACCCGAGTAATAAGAATTTTATTACATATCGTTTTTGTTTTAAAGAAATCATCTTCATCATTATTGATCTTAAGCTAAGATCAACAATAATGTAAAAAATACACACACAGCCAAAAACTCACAAGTACTTATAGCTGAATTTTGCTATTTACTCGTACACAAAAAGTATTATTAACTTGAAATGAAGATGATGATACTGTAGTGGGTTTTTTACAGCCATCTTCAATTCAATTCGATTCAGAAAAAAAAGTTCACTGAAAATGTAAAAAAGCTTCAGCCAAACACCAACAAAAACATTATCCGCAACGTCATGCGCTTGCTCTTAACGTGTTTTGAGTGTGTGTGTGTGTGTTTCGAATTTTTTTGCTTAAGTATGAGTAACAATATAAACGGCTATAAAACACTTTGCGCCTGGCAATTGATTTTTGTTTTCGTTCGTCAGTTTTAGCGTTTGGTTGTTACCACCAAACTCGGTCATTTACAAACTAAACAGCAAAAAATCCGAACAAGAAAAGTGAAATACACTCCAAGGTAAGAAGTGATGAAGCTAAACAACCCCATCATAAAACCAAAGGATAACAACAAATTGTTGTACATACGTAAAAAATTGAAAACCAGTAAACAATGGATTACTACTACTTAAATGGATTATTACGGATTACCTTGATAAGTTAAAAAAAAAAACAAGAAAAAAAAACCAAAAAACTATAATTAATTATCTGAATCAATAAAGTTGTGTTGTAATTTTTCAATTTCCTGAAAACGAACGAGTTGAATCACTAAAAGGCCGAAAGAAAGAAAAAACTAAGAAACAAATCTCAGAATCATTGAAAATCTTAAAATATGTCAAACAAGTTTGTTGCTTAAGTCTTTTGTCAATATGTACAAATGTTTTTCTTTGGTTGTGGTTGTGCATGGATTTTGTTTTGTGGCTAAAGTGTGTGTCGTTGTTTGTTTGTTTGTTTGTATGTGGCTGTGGGTTTCTACTTACTGTCATAATTTATAATTATTGCAAACCGAATAAGATAAAATAAAAAAATCCAAAAAAAAAAAACGATTCTTAAAAAATATGTGTCAATCATGCTGCAATAATATTTAAAAACAAATATTGTGCAACGAAGTTGTCGTTAATGCTTAACGAGTTGATATAAAAAGTATGTGGTTGAAATTTTGGCTGGCAAATTTAAAATCGAATGTTCGTTCATGTGGCATATTGCGCTTTTTTTTATTGAATCAAACCGAAAAAGGATTAAGACAGTGCCATTCCTGTTTCTTAAGCGTCCAAAATTTAAAGAATAAAATTAGAAAGCAATCATTTTCTTTTTGTTTTTTTTCTTAATTTGAAAAAAAAAATATAAGGCGAAATATCCCAAATTTATAAAAATCACTTTCAAGCTAAAAACAGTTGAATTAAAGATTAGTGTTTTTTTTGGATTTGTTACCTTTAGCGACATAGAAAAAATTTATTTTTTATTTACAAAATATTAAACAAAACTACATACATGCATATATGTATACATATAAGTTTGAAGTAAATCACTTAAAATAAAATTTTTGATTTTACTTGAAAATTTCATTGCCAATACTTTTGAATTTCTTTTTAGTATGTTCTAAAATATTTTGTTTTTTTTTGTCAGGTACGAACGGGCGCACAGTATTCTAATCCTATAATAGGAAATTTGAAATTTTGTGCGTTGACATAGGACACTTCTATTAAGAAAACTACGGAAAGTTTTTTTTAAAAATCAGACAGTGAACACTCTCCTATCGCCCGCCTAAGCCGAACATCCGTAAACAAATTTTTTCCAATACAAACACCACCTATGTACATATATATTCCAAAAATTTTATATTTAATATTTTTTACATAACTGCGTTAGAATTCCTTTAATGATACTCAGCACGAGCAGCATGTCACTTGCTTCATTTGTTAATATCCTTTTATCAAAAATACAGAAAGGCATATTCATACCAATCGCTACTCTGTATAGCTTAATGACATCACTTTCTTGGAATAATCCAAAACCTTTATATTCGAAACCAACCACGATTTTAGCAATTTAAAAACATACATATATATTTTAAATCAGGATTTAGCTCGAATTTACTTCCACAGAATTGAGAACGATTTTTTGCCATTAATTTGACTTTATAGCCGAACTGTATGATTTACAATTGTTAATTATTTCATCGGGGTCGAGTTCGATTTTTACTTTCTCAGCACTGAAAAAGATTTTTTGAGATAAAATTATAGTTATCAAAAAAATTATATTTTAAAGAAGTCAAAAGTAAAGTTGAAGACTTATTGGCTGGGGTACATGTCATAGCTGTTTCACTTCGGTCACGACGCTTATCAGCACCCAAATGGCTTCGAGCCCAGGTCATGACTAATTGTATACTGTTCTTAAACAGCAGCTTTTCATTACTGACTGTCTATATTTAATATATTGATCAACTTCATATTTTATCGCTGCGCTTTTTTCTGTTGATTGGTTCTGATTCAACTTTACTTTTCTTGTCTTTTTTTAGCACAAAACTTCTTTCTCAATTCTGAGGAAATAAAGTCAAGCTCGATAGAGTAATTAGCAATTGAATATCATAAAGTTCGACTATAAAGTTAAATTAATATTACTTTTATATGCCGCCGATATTTCGTTGACGCTACTCAACTTAGCTCAATAGACTCGAAACAACTTAAGGGAATGTTTGAAACTTTACTACATATCCTCACATTCCCGTGAACACAATGAAAATCACAAATATTCCAACAAACCTTTAATAAAAAAAAAAACGGTATTGTCATTTCGCAACACTTTTAATTTTCTCTGTTTAGATCTGGCTCTTCTAGCAAGTAAATAACGAAATTCATTTTTGAATGTTAAATTATATGTTTTTTTACTTTGTGTTATTAAAGCAGTAGTGGACATATTCATAAAGAATAAAATAAGTTTGAAATGAGTTTTAGCTCAAACAGTCCTCACAAAATCATTGCAAATACTGTTTATTTTGTATGATAAATTCTTTCATAAATTATTTGTGGAAATTTGGTATGTTTATGAGTGAATGCATGAATACGTCGATTTCAATCAGTAATTGGAAGAAAAAAGAATCATAATTTTTAATCTTAAATTCTTTCAAATGCAAACTAACGAATTCGTTCGCCAAAAAGAAATAAAAACTGGTCCTTGAAAATAGTTGGCTTATTTTTTACATTACTTTTTGTTACTTCTGGATCTTTTTAATTATTTTTCAATAATCAAATGTCCTTCCAACTACCAGTACTTTTATATTATTTGTAATCATAATCCATCAAGTACTCATCAGAAAATGCCTAAAAGAGTATCCTGAGTACGATGATTGAGAATATTGTTAAGAAATAATGTAAGTGTAAGAAAGTACAAAGTTTCGCCTTTGCAGCTTATTAATTTAATAAAATCATACAGATAAATCCAAAAAGTAGTGGGATTACATACATATTAGGCCGGGTCGATCGTGTGCCATAGATTTTTCGATAGATTTTGGCAAGAGAAAAAAAAGGTTTCAACACGACTTATAAAGAAATCATTTTAGAGGCGTCCAATGCTTAATTTTCTTGTATTTTTGTATGGTAGTCTCCCCTAAGGCAGCATGGTACGGGGTCGGGGTGTTTGAAAAAATATTGGGTAGAAAAAATTACTTCTACATTTCACTGCTATACAGGCACCCTGGCACCTGGCCACTGCGCTTCTTTAGGGGTTTCTCATACAACAAATTGAAACTTGGACCCCTCGAAATTGAATTTGTTTTTCTTCTCCATGCCAAAGGCTAGAGAAAATTTTATGGCACGATATCAGCTGCTAAATCGAACCAACCTAATGCTCATAACTACATACATACATAAATATGTATGTATGCATGACTGTATGTATGCCATATTAATTCAGTTGAGTAAATTATTGAAAAAATCATTAAAAATCACGCCAATGAACCAAACACAATGTCACTGTCAATTCATATAAATGTTAAATTATAATTGAATAAATTAAAAAATATAGATTTATATTATTTTTATTTGACTGACCATACAACAGTGACTTCACACACGACTGAAAAGCCCACACGAACAAATTCACGCAAGTTGAAAATAAAATTTAAAAATAGTAAATAACAATTAACAATAAATTATAACGAAATAATAGAAACATTTTATGAGGTAAACTATTTATGGAATTCGGTGAATCAAAAAATAAATACTAAGAAATATGAGTTAGGAATGAGAAGAAGAGGAATCAACGTATTATTGGCTTAGTGACAGACAGGTTTCTCCCCAAATTTGTAATAATTAATGCTCGTTTTATTTTTTTTTTAATTTAAACAGCAATTATAAGTTTTATTGTTGTTTTCAAATAGCAAAAACTTAAAAAAAAAACAAGTTAGTAGTAGTTAATGCATGTGATAGCAAGTGCTTTAACTAACATAAAAGCCAGCATGTGGGCTGTTATATTCAAAAGTGGTGTAAAGCCACTTTTGTAAAAATCAAATCAGCTGAATTCTAATAAATACTAGAACCCGCCATAGATACCTATATTTCCTTCTGATATGATATGCGGATTTTATCATGCAATAAAGAAAATACAAACATTTTTTTTTCCTTCAAAAACCTAGCAACTCCACTTTAAATAACTATAATTAAAATACATTTTTTGCTACTCGGCATGAGCCACAAAATTGTTCTACAAAATCATCAATGTGGAACAAAACGTTTCATTTCAAAACATTTCCTATTTTCTCAAAGAAGAAGACCTCACACTCTCTGCAAAATTAATTTAGTTTCACTGCATTGATTCTTAATAAAATATAATAGCCATCACATAAATATTTTTGTTATTTTTTGGTAAAGCAAATTGTTTTTCAGCTGTCTATATTATGCCGACGACATTTCGTTGATGCTATTCAACAAGACAGAAAACAGTCAACAGGGTCTGTTGTATTCTTAACAAACTTCCTTATGCAACACTTGAATCGATTTGTTTAAGTTATATGCAGTTTTATTGGTTCATTAAACAGATTTATTGCTTTTGTCTTAAAATCAAGTTTTGAAATTTTAGTTTTTGGTTTAGTGAACGAAAAAATCTTTATGGGCGAAATGAGCAATTTTTCCATTGCTTTGCCCAAATACCACAGATATGTATGTATACACACACATGGATGAAAAATATATCTCAAGTTTGATTGCACTCCACATTTTAGCCTGGCACATATTCCCAGACACACCTCCTCCTTTTTAATGTTGATGACAAGCAGGTGATGCGAATTGTTGGAAAAACCCGTGAAGAGTACCTCTCTCAATCATCAACATAATTATCGTTTTGGTTTATGTTACGCCCTTGTGATTTTTTTTAATTGACGTAACAAAAAGAGGACTAATTTAATACACTTGCATGTCCTTCAGATATTGAAAAAATCACAGCAAACGCTTTAAGCACTCTACTTAATATCTTTTTTTTTCTTCTTATATAAATTGTTTAAAGGTCATTGCGGTGTCATTGTCTATCAATTTGTCTGCCATGTAAAATTATAATTCTGCTCAGCTTAAATGCAACACAAATACATGTTGAATTTAAAATGAAATGTGACGGTGCTGATTTGCAAAAAACAAAGTATTTTGGTGATTATATTTCAGAGTGTGTTTATTTGCTTTAGGTACATGTATGCGAGCACATAATTGTGGTATTACTTCTGCCACTATTACTCGTTTTTATTGGACATGTTTATTTATTTTTGTATTTGAATCAGAATAAAAACTATTGCAATCGAGCGACAGAGCTTCTGCTCATCTTTAAGCAGTTTCTTTTCATGTGTAAATGTTTTTTGTTGCCAATTTATTTTAAATATATACAGCTTAACCGGTTATAATATGAACGAACATCACAAGTTAATAACAAAAAATGCATCCTTGACATAAAAACCCATACAAAAGTTATTTTAAGTTTGTTGATTTTTTGTGTAAATGGAAATACACAACAAACGACTCGTCGTACCCTTGCATGTCAGACCATGGATGTCAGCCAGTTAGTCAGGCGATGCCAAACCAAACATCCATTGAAAGGTGCTTTAAAGCGATGATTCCAATGCGTACATACACTATAAGCCATTATCACGCATATTGCATTTTTAATAAATATGCATGAATACATTATTATTTTTTTTCCAGTTTGTTTGCTTTCAAAGCATGTACAATCGGTGCCTATCATGTTCTCATGATTACCATCAGCCAACACAATTATCATTTTATCGGCACACATTAACACATATCATCATCCTCAAACTGGCAACAAACAACCTTTAAAGCACAACAATAAAATATAATAAGAAGTTGATAAACATTGAATTTACATTAAATGCAAGAGATTTCTTGTTCGATTACAATTCATTGTTACCTTTTTATTAACACCCTTTTTGTATTTATGCACAATAACCTGTTCGGATGGCGAAGCTTGAACGAAATACGACCGGACGCATACGTGGGTAATTTCAGCAAAACACTTTTCATTAAGTGGAATTGTTAATCTTCAGATGTAATAAAAATGCGGCTAATTTGCATTTTATAAGGTATGCATTTACAAGGCATGCTCTTTTTTGACAGTTGAACTATTTTTTACTCGTTCAACTTTTGTTTGAGTCTGATTTTGTTAAACAAATGCGCTTGTCTCTTAAGTCTTTTGTTTTAGCTACATAAAACGTACTGACACCCTTTTCAATTTTTTGTTTTGCGAATCTCTCCCATCACAAGTAAATATTCTCATGCCCAAAGCCCACGACTTTATGATTTCCCATCGTGTATTTTTCGCAACAGCTATTTTTTGGGAATGAGTTCGCAAGCCCAATAAACTTGGCAACGCTAATGCTTTCAACCATGAATTGTTTTACAAAAGCAATTCAGAACAAATCTTAATGGGAACTTAAAGGGTACTTATCAGTTCTAGATTAAGTTTCAAGGTTAAGCTATATTAAATTACCTTATTATTTTATAAAAAGAGTGAGCTAAGAGTCTGACGGAAGCCAAAAGGCTTCAGAAGGAGACAAAAAACATCTTTGTTTGTAGACGTCCTAGACGCTAGTTAAGACGACGGAAAAAATTTATGAAACTATGTGTGGGAGTCAGCTTAAGGTTCTAGTAGCGAATTTTTTTAATGAATTGTGAATTTTTTAATAAATTTTTGCCTCGATGTGGGGCCACTTTCCCCACACCATGAATTTGAGGCTCATGCTTTTTTCCTAAGCCTCACAAAATAAGCAGTCTTTGCATTCCATAACTCATGCACACTCACTTAAAGGTAGAAACATTTTCCTTAGTGTTTTCCATATTAGATATTTGTGTTAAACGCCGCCACATACTGGGCCAGCATATTGTGATAAGCACTTCTATGTTTTTTATTTTAACTTTTAATATTATTTTATTTTATAATTTCTTTTAGATGAAAGTCACTCTGATGTTAGCTGCCTTCTGTGTGGCAGCCACGTATGCTGAACCTGCCATTAGTCAAGCTCGAACAACAACAACCACCTCAACTAAACCTGGTAGATTTTTGTCGCTGCCCGTGCCCGCCAAATGTGCCAGCCGTAAGTTTTTCTTTCTTTTATTATTCAAATACAAATCAAAGAATACGTGTAATTATTTGAATTTGAAATTTAAAACACGACCAATTCAAATGCTTGGACAAAAACTTAAACTTAATTGTTGTTACAAAAATGTTGTATCGGAAATATCTCGGAAGCAACTACTTTTTTTAGGTTTCGACATGAGCAGTAAAAGTGTGTTTGTGTCAGAAACTTAAGAGAAGTAATAGATTTGATAAAGTGAAAGACAGAAGAGTGAAAATAACATTTTTAAAGTAGAAAATTTACTGCACAAGTCGCAAAACAATTCGATTGGTAGTCACTCCATGTTCAGCCATTCAAATAATTATTTTCGTTGGGAAACTGTTTCATTTAATGGCCGAACTGGCAAACGTCTTGTTGAAAGTGCAAAGTACAGAATAGCACACCTTTATTTTTTGTTTCTTTGTTTTGTCTCTAGAAAAAGGTTTTGCAAGGTCGTTTTTTCTTCAAACTCTTATTAAAGTTTTTAAGACTTTTTTCCGCTTTAATTAAAATACTTTTTTTAAACACAACTGTTTGTTATTGTTGCACAATATCACATAAAATCTGGCAAAAATGGAGAATCAAACAATGCTTCTTGGTTTTTACTATTATCGTTATTGTTCCGCATCTAAATTACGAGCCAAATTTTTTCTCAAGTATGTAGTAATTTTTGGGGAATGTAAAAAAGAAGTTAAAACAGCACTAATAATAAAAAATAAAATCAAATTAAAGCAGAGTTTTTAATGAACATTAAACCGTAAGCAACTCCAACAAGCGGGGCTTTAATCTTTTTTTCGAACATAGACAATTTGAACCTCTTATTAAGCTGTACTTTAAACAAATGTTGCAATTTATTTAAATTGGCTCAAATGGATCAAAAGAACAAAAAAAAAAAATGAAATCTTGTTCACAGGGTAAAAACCTGTTTGTAACGGTTTTTAGGTGAACAAATTAAACTGAAAAATACTTTTTTTTTTAACATTCGACTTGTGTCTTTACGCAATTTTAAGATTTATATTAAATAAAAATAAAAAAA
Organism: Sturmia bella; assembly: GCA_963662145.1. Taxonomy (NCBI): domain Eukaryota; kingdom Metazoa; phylum Arthropoda; class Insecta; order Diptera; family Tachinidae; genus Sturmia; species Sturmia bella. Next base: position 3,133,311 of record OY759171.1, on the reverse strand, counting down.
TACCTGCAGCCTGGCAACAAGCCATAAAAGTGACTTAATTTATAACAATTCAAAATTGTTACTTTTTTGTGGCAACTGGTACATTTTATATTTTATTTCACTCATATCTTAAATCTGGAAATGAAAAAAGTAGAATTGTTGCCCAAGACCTGGTACGAATTATGGACGCTTTTTTTTGTATACGATTTTAATAAATTTAAATAAAGCAATTAATTAATCTTTTGTTGGCATTTTACATTGTTTAAGTAGAAAAAGCTTGAGTGATTGTGTTGCTTTTGAAATATTCCTAAATTATTGTAATAATGTGTATTGAAGTGTGTGTTTGTTTTTAATTACTCATCTTAATTTTTTTTTTTTTTTTTTTGATTTCAAGCACGTCTTATTATTAACAAAAATTTTAACTTTTTTTAATTAAATGTGAAAAATACATCTTCATATCAAAATAATTAAAAACATCTAATAATTTATAAAATTACTCAAACGGATGTTCACGCTACTACACTGTTGCCAATTGCAGTTTTTGTTTTTTTTTTTTGATACCAAGTCTTGGTAATACCAAGACTTAAGGCCATATTCATAATAATTATTGCAAGTTTATTACGCTCTTATTTGACGTATTTCTACGGAATATTTGTCAAATAAACGTGTATTAAACCTTCAATAGTTTTTATGAATATGGGTGTTAAAATGTAGTGAAAGTCATTTACATACATTTCTACATTTGTTTCTAGTACAAGCGACATGCACAGTGCTGCCACTTGGTGGATAAGTATGTATCTGAACTTGGCGATTTGTTGCATGTGTAATTTGAAACTTTTCCATTTTAACGCTGCGTTTAGACATCGAATTACTTTCTTGTCCAAGCGAAAATTGCCTCCGTTTTTCAAAACATAGTAGCTAAAATTATCACAGGCACACATTTAGAGGCCAATACTGTGAAACAAGTATTATTGTTGATCATAAGGATACATGCTATTGTTACCCTTTACACCTTCTTTGTGTTCCAAGTATGAGTTATCGGGTTGCACAATTTGTATCAATTGGTTAAATATTTCCTTAAACTTTGTTGAAAAAATAAATCTGTTTTACAGGAAACAAACCTCCAAGCGTCAGACTCTGTATGAAAAAAGTAAATGCAAACTAGAAAAAAATTATTTCATAGAGAGCCTGACGTTTGTCTCAACAAAATTTTGTGAGGTTAACTTATTTTGTTTCCTTAAAACAGATTTGTTTTTTTTTTATTTGCTTTAAGAGCCAATTGAAATGTATTAATTCAGTTCCAAAAATGTTTTTTGTCTTTTTCGGCTGCCTATATGCCGCCGACATTTCGTTGATGCTAATCAACTCATCAGTAGACTCGAAAAATTCTTAAAAGAATGTTTGGAACTTAGCTGCTTATTTATTCCATTATTCCCATGAACAAAATGAGAATGTTGAAGTGAATGTGCAATTTCCTCTCCGTTTTTATTCGTGAGATGTTTTGCCAGGTTGCGCGAAAAACTTTTTTCATACAAACACATTTTTTCGAATTTCTAGTGACTTATGTATGTATGTATATATGTATGTATATCATATGTTGGCAGATATTTCTTGCATGTCACGAGATACAGAAATAGATGTGTGAGCAACTGAAATTTTGTTGCATTTATCACAAGATTTCTTTCAATTCTTTTGCTTTATTGCAGCACACAGTTTGCGAAGAAAATTTCAAATTTGTATCGTTGTCTTCCTTAAATGGAAAAGTATCGTTATGTCTATAAATCGATTCGATTATAAAAATACAACAATTAGACAGCATTATTTTCATTTTCATTTTTATTTTGAGTTGTGACTGTTTCTAATTTAGGGCGCAATATCTACATGCATCTATATGCACATTTTTTTTAAATTCCAATCAGGCGTAGCTATTCAATTACGAGTATACGTTTACGTACATGGCCTGCATAAGAAAGTGTTTGCTTTAGAAAACCAAAGCAATCACTTCAAACAAATACTGCATAAAATATGTATGTTGAACTGTGAACAATTTCCTGCGTTAGAAAGAAAAAGTTATAGTAGGTATTTAGATTCCATTGTTGTGGTAGATGTTAAGTTTGTTTTCTTTTGTTAAAAAATTAAATGAATGACCTAAAATGCAGCCTCTGTTCATCTGCTAGATTAGCCACGAAGTGCAGCCATGCTGTTGGCTGCACACGTTTAACAAACTTGAAAAAATTCACACCGATTTGTTACTGATGAAGTGTTTGTTATATAACCGAAAATAAGAAATAAATAAATATATTTTACATATGTATGTATGTATGTATGTATGTATGTGTATCTGTGACATGTCAACCTTTTAAATGGAAAAGTTGCAGCAACTAGTCATTGAAAGGTTATTGATGATAATGTAAACAAAATGAGTGCTTTAGCATTGGCTCATATGACCAAAGACTAATTAATCAGTTGGACGCACAAAAACGATTACAAAAGACTCATACAGGTGATTCGGAAACAACTGACGTAATGAACAAACAAATTCCAAGATCACAAATTACTTCATTGCAGTGGAAATACTTTCGAGTGATTTGTGTAATCGTGGTGATTCTGTTTGCATGGAAACATGGCTGCATTTATCCGATTAGTTGGTTCTAAAAAGTTATGCGGAAATTAAATTTGCGTACAATAGGTTTGTTCGTTTTTAGAACAAATTCTTCTGTGGCATAAAAAGCTTTGAATTTGGGAGCACAATCAGTTGGAGATTTTGTGAGTTTTTGATCAGTGGGATACATTTCCTAATAATCTGTTCAGTCCAAATCAATCATGATAAATTATTACTATAATTAAATTGTCCCTCAAATACGATACATAAACCCTTTTACCAGTTCTGTTTTCTATTTTTGGATTCCTATAATGCAATATCATTTGCCAAGACTATTATAATTTCTTTTTCTAAAGATTTTTTTATGTACCTGCAAGTTCTGGTAAAATGAGGGCGCACTGAATACACGGCTGTAGAAAATTATCGAATACAGATCTTTTCCCGTAAAACGAATAATAATAGTTGTGATCCTGTACTCAATATTGGGAGCCCGTGGGATCTCAATTTGCATGAGAACTGTTCCCGTACTCAAAGTTCGTGCAAGCGAAGGAGATTTTGAGAGAGAAACATTCTTGTTCTTCTTGCTCGAAACAGGCCGCACTTTGTCTTCGTTTGTTCCTGTATTTTTCTAATTCGACAGAGTGAGAGCAATCATGAATTTCTCTCAATAATACACAAAAAAGCACAAATGTAAGGGAACACCAACAACCACATAGCATATGGTATGTTATCATATTCCATATTTTTCGAAACAGCTGGTTGCTTAACTACTTGCCCAAGCTAGCCATGCGCTGTTTCGTGCAGGAAGAACAAAAATATTCCTCTTGCAAAACCTCTATGAGCACGAACTTGGAGTACGCGAACAGACCAAGGATAATACATTTTAATTGACTATTATAGCAAATAATCACTTAATTCAAATTTGAAACTTAAAGAATCTTACCTTGCAAACTCCAATGCTTGTGCTCGTTATAATACATCAATTTCGGCAGTCAGCTTTAAGATTCTCAACTTCAAGTCTGTTCAAAGATTTTTTGTTCTTGCGTTGTTTTTCCATAAATTCGTCTTAAAGACATTTAAAGTTTCCCAATAGCTGTCCAAAGAAAATAAATGGACAAAATAAACCAACAATGAGCATCTGTATTTAATGAATTTAACCTCCTTAAGTTTATATAATTTTTGTGGCGTTGTGTTATTTTTTTAAGAAAAAATAAAAAGAAATATCACCAACCAAAATGTATACATATATGAACTTGCCTTGACCCAAATTTAGCACAAGATCATGCTAATGAATTTAAGCAAATAAAAAAAAAATTAAATAAATAAAAAGAAGCAGATAATAGCGAATCTTTTCATTCAGCAAACAAAATAATACTAAAAATAAAAGGTTAAATCCACTGAACGTTTATGTTTGTTTGCTTGTGTTTTAAGAGGTTACTAAAGTTCAATGGCTTCGAATTTGGTCGGCGTTTAAAATAATTAAATTAATAAAATATAATTATACCTTAAAAATACTCACGAGCATTTGGTTCATTTAATTCATATTTGGAAATTGGTTTATGATATACTATACTATAAATTTTCTTCAACAAATTTGCCTTCCTATCCCTCAAATTGACTTTAATGCTGTTTCGGTTTCTACACAAAACTTTGCATTTATTTTGCACTTTTTTCGTAAAATGCCACTCGTAAGATTTTAGTGAAACAAAGATCAAAACAAGATGTCACCATAACCATAAATAATTAAACAAATTTAATAAAATACTGCCCTGCAGGTTGCCATTTGCCATATAAACGAAAACAGCATGAGTTTTGTTTTGTTGCTTCACTTTGAAACTGTTTTCAAAACAAATGAATTTAAGAAATCAGCGAAAAACTCGTTATCGGAGTAAAACGAAAATTGTATTCAAATTGGGCTTACGAAGCCACGGAACATATATATCTCTGAGATAAATTCAACTAACTATTGAGCAAAAATTGTATATGTGTACCCAAAGTCTGACTCGCTTGTAAGTGTGTTGCAAAACGATTAAATTGTATTCTGTATTAGAGGTTTGTTCGAACATTTGTAATTCTCATTGCGTTCACGAAAATAATAGGAGAAATAATAAAGTTTCAAACATTTTAAGTATTCAAATATGACCTTAATTATTTATTTGCTTTAAGAGCCAATTGAAATGTATTAATTCAGGTCCAAAAATATAGACCTTTTTTAAATGTTTTCCGTCTTTTTCATAGACATATAGACAGCTGAAAAAGAGAGAAAACATTTAAAAAAAGGTCTATATTTTTGGACCTGAATTAATAAATTATTTTAAGTTTTTTTCTAATCTAGTGAAGAGTTAAGTAGCACCAACGAAATGTCGGGGTATACATACTATATCGAGGGCTGGAACAGGCAGAAAGCAATCAACAAGGTCTAGTTAGAATAAAAATAAAACAAATTTAAAGCAAAATACTTGAATATTATTTAAAAAGTTTTCAAGTCCATTGACAAGTTGGGTGGTACCAATGAAATGTCGGCATATACATATATAGGCGGCTGGAAAATACACAAAAAACAAATGCTTTAACCCTTGACGTGCTTTATCTGATACTTTATGTGAAACTTAACTTTTGCAAAAAGTGCTTATTACGTATAAAGTATTTTTATAGAAGGAATGAACTTGAAGTGGTGTTTATTTAATTCAATTACTTCATACAGAGCTTCAAATACATTTTATTTTTTATTAAAAATTAAATCGATTATTGCCCTTTTAGTATCAAACAATCGATATGTATACCTACTATATGTGTATGTATGTGTGTACATACATACATATGTAATGCACTCGCATACAATGTATAGAACAAACAACACGTTGGCAAAAATATTGCCACTGATGTTGACTATTGCAACTGATGACTTAATGAAATGGAAGCTGCCAACCAACTGCAAAAGTGGGTTGGCAGCGTTCAAACAAACAAAAAAAAAAAAAAAAAAAAAAAAATTAAAAAAAATCTTTTATTTATTAATACACATATGAGAAGGAAGAAAAACATGCATAGTTTTTTTTTGCAAACTGAGCAAACTGAAGCGGAAAAGTTTGTTGTCTTTATTTAAAAGCCAAACGTGTATATACATATGTATGTATGTACATATGCACATGTATGTATGCATGTAAGAAAACACGTAAAGCTGACACAAAGGCTCAAGCACAGTAAATTGAAATAAAACTGACTTACATATGCAGATAACACAGACTTAAAAAATTTTTTTATAAACTTTTCCATTAGTCTTCTTCTCAAAAAGGTACTGTAGAATAGTTTTCGATCTCAGGAAAATAAAAAAAAAAATAAAAAATATTTCACAATGGTATTGTTGTTGTGTATCTTGCCACTGTGGAAAGAAACTTGAAATCATGATGTGGTTGATGATGAAAATGTTGCGCAAGTTGTCTTTCCTAATGATTAGTGTTTTTTTCTGCTTTTAAAATTATTTGTGTGTTTTAACAGCAGCCACAAAAAGCATCTTAAGGCTAAATGAAATTGTTAAGTCATGAATGAAAATGAAATTGGTAAATAATTGTTTATAAACAAACAATGGTATGACATACAACTTTATACATATGTATGTACATCATAAAATAATATACACATGTATGTATACTAGTGATGCAACAAATTTTATGTATGTACTCAGTTTTAGAAACTCGAGTTTCTGGATGTAAACTCTCAAATACAAATTAACACCAGCATTAATAAACATAATATATACATACATATGTATGTATGTATATAATTTTTTTCTTTTTTTGACTACGTACATTTGGAAATAAGGACTTCATTTGGATTAAAATTAGGGTTCGAATTCACTTTAATATATTATAAATTCTACTTTAAATATAGCAAGTTATTTATTTAATTTTTTTTTTTAGGTCCAAAGGAATTTTCTTACCGTGGCAGAAATATGTTCTTGAGTTCTCATGTTCCCGCTTTGGCCAACAAGAAAGTTGACTGGTTGGATGGTCGTAACTTATGCCGTGAATACTGTATGGATTTGGTTGCTTTGGAAACACAAGAAAAGAACAATCTGATTTTCCGTGTTATACAACAAAATGATGTTCCCTACATTTGGACTGCTGGTCGTATATGCGATTTCAATGGTTGTGAAAATCGTCCAGATCTGGAACCTAAAAACATCTACGGTTGGTTCTGGTCCGCAACTCGCGAGAAGATCCAAGCTACCAATCGCATTCCTCAAGGCTGGGGCTACAATCCTTGGTCTCAAACCGGTCACAAGAAGCGTCCTCAGCCCGATAATGCCGAGTATGACATCAATCAAACCAAGGAGCAATGTCTATCTGTTCTCAACAATGTGTACAATGATGGTATTGCTTGGCATGATGTGGCCTGTTATCATGAAAAACCTTTCATCTGTGAGGATAACGATGAATTGTTACGTTATGTTGCCGCTACCAATCCTGGTATTCGTCTCTAAAATAATTTAGTTCTGGAGGAGGGAGGAGTTTATTTTTAATTTTATTTTTTGTTTTAATTTTTTTATTTTATAAAGAAAACAAAATAGACTTTAGAATTTAAAAAAAAAAAACTACAAAGTAAAACATCAGCATTTTTACTACTTTTTGAACATTTTCACAATCTTATTTTGTCGTTTGTGAAAACATTCGCCAATATTTTAAAATCAACTGCCAATTTACATAAACACGAATTTCGAAGTTTCACCTTCTACATATTTTTTGTATTATATGCAAACGTTTATTTGTTGTAAAATATTTATTAGTTCAATAATCCATAACAATAAAAAATCGATTATTTTCTATTTTCGATTCAGAGTTTTAAATTTTCTGACAAAACCCTTTGAAATTATTTTAAAATATAAATGAAATAAAACACAAAAAAATGTATGAAAAACTCTACAAAAAAATCAATAAAATTAAAAAAAATTTACATACATACGAATGCATAATTTGTTTATTAATGTTTTTATTTGCAGCTTCACTTTCAGTTGAAATGAAACAAACAGAATAAACATTCATGTTTTTCTTAAGTAAAGATGACACGACGTATACTCCGAATTTCTATGTAGTATCTCCTTACCAAAAATAAGACTCGTTGATATTTTTGCAGCTGATTTTTAGTAATGAAATTAAAATTTATTTATTTTTTAAATTTAAGCGTAAGCTTTGCAGTATATAAACTATGCAATTGGTTTTCTGCCTACATGCATTTGAGAGTTGCGCGAATTTTCATGAGCAAATTCATACGTTTTGTTATTCTTTTTTTAGACTTATAAAAAAATCAAGCTCTTTCCTTACCGTCGGTACTGCACGAACAGTTTGGTATTCAAATTTCAATTTAAATTATTTAAAGGACTGGAGGAAACTGACTTCAATTAACGGATTAATTGGGATGAATTCTTTTTAAGTATTGTAATCAAATATGAACTTAATTATTTATTTGCTTTAAGAGCCAATTGAAATGTATTAATTCAGGTCCAAAAATATAGACCTTTTTCAAATGTTTTCTGTATTATTCAGCTGTCTCATATGCCGACTCATCAGTAGACTTGAAAAATTCTTAAAAGTTTGTTTGAAACTTAACTACTTATTTTTTGTTCATGGGAATTATGGAATAAGTAGTTAAGTTTCAAATAAACTTTTAAGAATTTTTCAAGTCTACTGATGAGTTGATTAGCACCAACGAAATGTCGTCGGTATATAGACAGCTGAAAAACACAGAAAACATTTGAAAAAGGTCTGTATTTTTGGACCTGAATTGATATATTGCAATCAAAGTATATTAAAACAAATAGACCAAAACTAAAGAAAAGTTGCATTGAAGAATAGAAAAATCCTTTAGCTCACAAATTTATTTTAACACAAAAAAGCAAATCTGAATTTTGATAACAGAAGGACAAGGTTCAATGCCTAAAAGTTTTTGTGTCTTAAGCTTATGGGTGTAAATTTAAGTTGCTTTCATTTAGGAAAACATCTGTTTTAAGGAACTCTTTATTTATTGAGAACAAAGTTTAATTGATATACTCACCTTAATTTGAAATAGCATATGACACATGTTATGCCAAACAAACACGTTGTCGTGAGTAGCGCAGGTGTATATTTTCAATATTTCATCATGCAAAGTACCACATTGTATCCCAAAACATCTCTGTGTTTTTTCTTAGTGTAATTTTGCCATTCGAGGTTCCTATCACTCTCGTGTCACTTTTTTCGCTTCTTACGGGATATGGGACTGCTGTATCTTGACTTTTTTGAACTTTTACGATAGCCAGAATCCGAGTCACTAGGTTCTCTACAAGAGTTCTTTCGGCTTTGTGATGGAGATTTTGTTCTTTTTCGCTTTTTGTGTTCCTTTGATTTGCTGCTTGTGCTGTGTCTGTGTTTTGTGTCAGATGTGGTTGATTTTCTTTTACTTTTATGACGACTTGATTGGGTGCACTTGGATTTATGTTTATCGCAATTTGCATGATAGTCCGAAATTTGACTAGATAAATTTGATTTCCTTTCGTTTTTGTGCTGTGGAGCTTTTGAACTATACGATCCAGATCCACTGGCGACTGCTGTTCCTTGTTCTGAATAAGCTGCGCTTTCAGTATCAACTTTATTTTGACAAGCATCAGTTTTTGTTTTGCTCTTAAGTTCTATTTCAGGGCTTTCAGACCAACGCCAACCACGAGAATGTGATATATTGCTTTTACGACCGTCTTCACAGTTCCAGCTGTTTACAAATAAGATAGAAGTAAACGTGTTGGATGACATGTATTCAAAAAAGTAAAAACTAACAAAGAAATTTTATCAAATAACTTTAAGACATGATTTTTCAGAGTGCTTGACTTTGTTCTTCGTAGTGAATTTCTATATGACGTAAATAATTTCTTAAAATTTAAAGGCCCTTATGATATGACCTTTTGCAAACCGATTTCAAGCAATTTTGTGCTTTGGTCAGTATAAACTTACCTTATAATGGGTGTTTCCCTTAAATTTTCAACACTTTGGTCTTTCCGCATTGATCTCTCTGGGTTGTCTATTGGCTGGTTGTATTTGTTACCGATATTTTTCATCAAATGTAAGAAATTACACTTGTGTCCCTTTAGGCACTTTCGACCTAATGATAGACCTTTAAAGAATCACGAAATTATGGTTAAGGAAATATAAAATTGGCGTTCAAAAATTCTTTGAAAAGTAAAAAATGCACATCTTGTTTCTTTATGTACATATGTATGTATGTATATAAAAAGGATACTGAACGCATACCACAAACTCCCTTATGCCACTCTCGCATATTTGAAAATTCAACGTTTAGACGTTTTGAAGCGTAATAACGATTTTGCAGACATATGAAGGCTTTTAACGCAGATCTAAATAAAATAAGAAAAAAATCAGAGATACATTAAATAGATTAATGCTTTAATTAGAAACGTATAATAGTATCGCCTTTTCAATTATTTGATTTTGAGATTCTTATCTCACTCGATAATTCGATCGACCTTTTAAAACGTTGTAAAAGCTAAATCAAAAATTAATTCCATATTTGTTACGAGCCAAGTAAACTTTTCATTTTTTTTAATCAAATTATATTTTAACTACATTTTTGCGAGTATTTTCGAAGAGATTATTTCTACCCAATTATTTAACCAAAATTCTTCGAGTTGTTTGTTACTTGAAATCAAACTAAATATGTGGATTAATAATCGATCGATTCGAAGCAAAATTAATTTCTTAATGAAAAATTTCAAATTAAAAAAAAGCAATTTTTGACGATGGATTCTCTAGTACGTATTCAAAAAGATTGTACCAATTTTATCTAGTTATAATAATTACCTTTTCTCCGTATACTCTACAAAAACATGTCCTCGTAAATGAGAATGGATATTTCGTATTGTGCGAAAGTTTACAATGGTACCAAATTCTTCCAACACCGGCCAAACATCTTCGCAAAACTCATCATAAGCCTCACGTAAGTCACGCTCACTTAACTCCAACTCGCTATCAGATTTCGAATATTCTTCATGAACCTGTTGTTCTAATAGAGGATGCTGAAAGAAGTGCTTAATTAGAAGAGTTTTTGCTAGCATTGGTCTTATATGATTGAATGTGCAGCCGGGATCAAATCGACAGCAATTCGTTTTCTCAAAAAAGGTGCATGGTTTATCTCCTGGTCTAGATTCAACAGTGATTTTTAATTTTGTGGGAGTTTTCATTGTGACATCTTCTAAGTAATCTTTCATGCTTTTCATAAAATCATCGAACTCTTTAGCGGCTTTTTCGTGTTTGTTTTTACGGGCTTCTTCTTGAGCTCTTAAGCCTTCTTCCTGTTTGAGTCTTTCCGCTTCTAATCTGGCTTCTTCTGCTTTTCGTTTCGACTCATTTATTTGAAATTGTTTTTGGGCCAACAGTTCTCTACGCAACCATAACTGTTCTTGCTCTTGGCGTTTATTTTCGTCATCAAGACGATGTTGCCTTTCTTTTTCTTCCTGTTGTTCTAGCCATGATTTGTAAAAAGGATCCTTCAGTTCTTCCAGTTCAGCTAGTCAAAAATGTTTTTAAATAATTTTTATTTAGAGTTAATTTTTAATGTTACAGTTACTTACCTTCTTTTATTTCTTCATCCCTTTGGCGGGCCAGCTTTTGCCTCTTGCGTTTTCTTTGCAATTTCTTTACTAGCTTTCGCCAAGGTCTTTAATACAAACAAAGTCAACAGATTATTTTGTATCTACAATATTGCTTTATTTTTTAAAATATCTTTCTTACCTTTTACCCGACTTTTTGCTCATTTTGTAAGAAGTTTTTGACAAATGTTTAGCGCACTTTTGGTTTATTTACTTCAGGTCAGCTGCTCTTAGAGCTGCCAGAGCAAATTGTACACTACGCTATCTTACGGATGGCAGCACAGAAATTTAAAAAAAAAGGTTTTGTAAGCAAAGACATAACCCAAATGGCGTGCTTACATAATGCATTAAAAACTGGTTAGTTTTAAGATTGCTTATAAATAAATTAATAAATTTAAGAAATGAATATAGTATTTATTGAAAATTAAAAAGACTCTTTTATTAGACTTTGCGTTTTGGTTTGAAATTATAATTATCTAATTACATATTATTAATGATTATGAAACACAATTTGTAGCATTCTGAATTGCATCCAAATGATGGGTTGTACGAAATTGCACTAAAATAATTAAATAACATGTAGCTGCGCCAGTAATCTAAAAGACACATATTAAATAGGAGAATAAGCACACATTTCAAAATTTACTTTCCTTTCACCACTCACTGTAAAAATCAAAGTGCGATCCAAATTAAATAGTTCTGCTGCGGTAAACCTCACACGCCGGTGCTGTAATTGTAGTGACAAGTGCAACAAACGGTCTCGTATTTCCGGATCATCAGTTATATTCAAAGATTTGTGAACAATTGCAGCACTCTTGTCACTTTCTTTTATGGTCTTACTGCTGCCTTCCACAATTAGAAATATCGTAATGACATACCACAACATCTGAGCTATGAAGAAGGCAAAAAACTCATCAGCCTCAAAGACTTCAACACAGTTCGGATTTAGCAGTACTTCCAGTATATAAAAGTCATCGAATAGTATGAAAAGAAAAGATATTGCTATAATGGCCAGCAATGGATATGAAAAGTACTCTTCAATGGTATGGCAAATATCACACAAAAGATTTTGTGTGTTTGTCACTTGCTTAAGGGTATACTCAGGAGATTGTCTTATGATTGTGGTAGCACCGAAAGATTTATTGTGTCTTATAGAAATATTAGCTGAACGCCTTGCATAACAACTGCGATTAATGTGCCCCTTGGAATGGAGGGTTGAAAGTTCGACGGCATTAGCGTCTTCGATGTGCGAGTCCAGAATATCTTGAAGAATCTGGTAAATAGAATGCTGGATTTTTGTAAGATTTTATTATACATACATATATTTATATGTATGTACTATGATTAGCTAGATTCTACACTTTATATTTATGTTGCCCTGTTCTTTATAGTATTTTATTTTGTTTTATTCAATTTTTTCTTGTGCCGAGATTTATTTTATTGTATGTTTCATTCATATTTACTTTATGTGTTTTTCACTTAATACTACTATTCAAATAGTTTTTCTTACTTAATTTAAAATATATTAAGTTATTGAAATTTGGAAAATGTTTTATTGTGTAAAGTGCATAAAACAAATATATTTTTGCATATTATTTTGTTTTAATACAATGTTAACTGGTTATTAAACTTATTTTAACTACTTCGTTTGCCTCTATTTAATTTATTTCAGTTTAATATTTAAATTAATTAATATAAACTGTAATAACTTAAACTATGGCCGTTTTCATTATATTCAATACAGTTTTGCAAGAAGAAAAAAGAAAAAAAAAAAAGAATATGTAAGAACATTGTTTTGTTGATTTGTTATTGATTTATAGTACAGTGGACTCCCAATAATTCGTAATCGTAAGGGACCGGCAATTTCTTACGAATTATAGGAGTTTTAGATTTAGCGCGGTTTCGATTTAATGGGGTTAAAATAAAATAAAAACAAATTAACCGAGTTTTTAAATTTATTTAAAAAGAATTATTAAAAATAAAATATGTAATAACAAATTCACTAATGGCCGAACTTTCACCGCAGATTTTTTTAAACTTTATGCTATTCCGTTTCGTGCCAGCCACATACTATTTTCTGCGATAGCAATGGGCCACTAATCGGAATATTAGACTGCCGGCACTATGTAGACCCTAAAACTAAAGTCTTTTCAAGCTTTGGATATTCAGGTAGTTTTTCGCGCTTTAGGATACTGCCTGAAGACTTTTGCATAATAAATTATCTATTTTGAAGGATTGAAGTAAGAGTTGATGGAGAAATTTCAAATCACTTAGCAACGTCTATTTTTTGTATCCATTGTCAATGGCTGCAAAAATTTGTTGTTTTTGTAACACCGACAGAATTTTATGCTTCATTTTTGTTACTATTCACGTAACAAAGTGATCTTAAGCAAATAAACACATACACAAGTAAAAGCAAAAACTGAAAGAAAAAATAGCGGTAAACAAACAATCATGAAATAAATAAATAAATTATCGAGGGGACCAAAATGTATGGACATTTTACGAATTAACTAGATTTTTTCAAGGGACCGACAGTTTATTACGAATCACCGGGAATTACGATTTATCGCGGTACGAGTTATCGGGATTTCACTGTACTTATATTTACTAATTAGTCTTATCTTGATCTGAATAGCACTAAATTATTAAAACTTGCATTAAAAAATCCAAAATAATAATAATCAAATGAGGTTACTACATGAATGTATTATTTTCTTATGCTGCAGTTGATTTTTCGTTTAATTGCATTTCGTATTAATATTATTTCTAAGCTTTTCTATAGACTTAATTTTTTTTCCAAACCACTGTTTTATTTGATCAAATTTAATTTAAAACTATTTCTTAGGATCACATTTTACCTCATTCATCATATGAAATCGGCTTTTGGCCAATTGGGTGATGCACAAAAATTTAAACACCATGATGCTGATGTTGATGTGTGGCAGAGCAAACGTTGTAAACACTACAAATGATGGAATTATTTGGGCCGAACGCAACAGCATATAACTGACACACAGATAAATAAGGTTAAGCAACAGCATACCGAACGATATTACAAGGGAATGCAATTTAATCTTGCGGTAATTCAATTTCATGCCCAACTTCACAAATATCTCATCCACTACCAAGTTCGTTTGTATGATACTGGTTAGTTTGTCGCGCTTTAAGATTGCAAACCCAAATATGGTCAACATGGCAATTATGCCGGTCAAGGACAGCGTAGCATCACCCAATTTAGTGATGTTGGTTTGAAAGAAATAACCAATTATGGAGCCACCTTCGCGACGCGACAGAAAGAAACACAGAAGAAAGAAAAGAAAATGAACTACACCAGCCACTAAAGACAAGGCCGAAGTGCGGACTTCGTTTTGGGATCTCAAATGAAAGGGAGCCAAACCAATTATGGAAATAAAGGTTAGTGGCTTCAAGGATTGGAAAATGTTGTCGGCTTGTGAAAAACGCTTCCACATTTTGAAGCCCATGCTGAAATACACTTTACTTGCACAGCAAAATTAAGATGATATTAAAAAGTACTCGCGACCGTTTCCGAAGGACACCGGTTGACAACTGAGTTCCTGTATTATGTTCGCTGCCAGCAGACGATTTAAAGGCAAGAGTATTTTATTTGATACTTTATTTGCTGTGCCAGTATTTATTGCAATTTATTAATTGTAATGAGGCTTATCAACCTTTATATGTATAAATATATGTATGTACATAATAAGAAAAGAAAACAGAGTCAAACAAGAAATGAACTTGAGTAAATAGTTTTCCTTATTTTGCACTTTCAAGGCAAACAGTGTCCATTTACTTTTTTAATACATGTGTAGTTGTGTCGTGGGCACTACATTCTAGGTTTTGCGAATTGGTAAAACTTATATTTACGCACATGTTTTGTGATTGATTTATAACAAATTTAATTTTATTTACTTTTTTTTCAGAGAAATGGCAGCACACCCTAGAAAGTGATCCAGAGCTGAATTTAGCCAAACCATGAACAAACTTATCCCACCGCATAATAATTTCTGTATTCAAAAGTACAGGTTGGTTGACTCACAATGAAGTTTAATTTTGGATAAGACCGTGTAGATTATTGCCTAAGTCTACTTGCAGCCATATTTTACCTTTGCGAAAACAACGCTGCGAAAACAACGCTGATGAGTAGTGGCACATCCAAGTCTGTTTGTATGCACATACATGCATATATATGTATTTGTTCTAAAGTATTTAATTTGCAGCAATTGCATTACATTATAAACACACACCACTAACAAGAATATGAAATGGAAATTAATATTTTAAAAGCAGAAAAGAAAATATAAATTAATTATTATTAATCCTTTATTTCACAACATTCTGTTCTGTTCCATTAAAATTGATAACATAATGTTCTGCAGAACCCTTCTGTGAACCCTTCTTTAATTTCTCGTTATAATCGTTATATAATCGTAATATGTATTTGCAATTATGATTTTAAGCTGTAGAATGGTTTGCCATTGCTTCAAAATTTGGTTCGCATCCATTTGGGGGTGCAGTTGGAGCACTTGATGTGAATTGTAGTAAAATAATTAAATATGTCGTTAAGGCTCCACTGATCTGAAATGACGTGCAAAAGTCACACTTTTATTTATGTAATAAAAATTATCTTTAGCTTACCGTAAAGTATAAAGTGCGGTCAATATTAAACAGCCCCGCCGCAGTAAAATTAATTTTCAAATGCAATAACTGCATGGAAAATTGTTGTAATTTCTCTTTGACATCTTGACTTTTGGCCTTATTTAAGAGTGCATGAACAATGCCGCCAGTTTTTTCACTCTGAAATATAAAGCAATACACATATGTACAGATGTACATGTGTGAGTGTGTAAACACCCATTAACACAATATGAACATTTAAAATAAAAATTTATTAAATACTTGTTCATGTATTGAACAAAATTTTGAATATTTTGAAATATGCTTTGAAAGCGGTAACAATTTTAAGTGCCCTTGTTCTTATTTGAAATAAAAACTAACAAACGAAAAAATTATTTCTTAACATGTAAACTGCAAATATATTCTTTAAGCGATAAAACAATTAATGTTAGGAACACAATTGGGACGAACGACGAATACGACGATAACGCCGGTTTAAATTCGCTGCGTAAATTCGTCGTATGAAGCTTAATAACGACGAAAAACAAACACATCTGTTATAATTGATAAAGCTATTTATTGTTTGTTCAAAGATAGAAAACAAATTAAATGAATCAAAGAATTTAAAATTTTGTAAAAATAATTAAAATAATGAACATGATCCCAGATCATATAAACATTCATGAAGTTTAACATTTTCAATTATAATTTCACTTGTATCCATTTTCTCAGTTTTTTAATTTTATATTATTATAGTTGAACAGCTGATGGGGTGACCATATTAAAAAAATTGATTGCTGAAAAATTTCGCATTGCGAAAAACAACAAATTAAATACTTACAAACATGTTTTATAATTTAATATGTTGGCTTTTTATTTTAAAAGCAAAAAGTCAAAGCTTAGCACTTAAAATAAAAACTATAAAAGTAAAAATTAACTGTTTTTACTAAAACCAAAATGGCCACATGGTACTGATTTGTTCGTCGTTCGCCGGCGTAAGAAATAGAAATAAATCTATTTCAAGTTCGCCGCGTACAACGAATTTCGACCGACGTGTGTATTTTCATATACACCAATGTGTTTTATTTTTGACGGCGAATATTCGCGGCGAAAAATTCCTCCTTCGTCCCAGTTGTGTTCCTAGCATATTGTTTTGTACAGAAGAGACCGCTCTTCTGTATCGGCTATCAGTCGTTTATTTGCCGACAACATTCCACTTTTAAACGATGAGCCTAGTAAGTGCACCACATCAAGTTTTGTATCCCAAAACTAGATTACCAAACAGTCTATGTACCTCATAATGGTCAATACGCAAACCAAAAAAAAAGTTTGGAGCCTAAAAGAACTTGTGGTGCTTAAAACTCGTTCTGAAACCAAACGAGTAAAAATACATAATATACAACAAAAACAAAATAAGCACATTCATTGTATGTGGCATAAGTAATGGGATTCATTTGCCCCCTGGTTATAAAAGACTGTGAAGGTAACCGATTGTAGCTAATTTATATTACTAGGTGTATTGCTCTCCTGTGATTATTGAGTACCTTTGATTATAAACTCTCGATATAGGAACGTGTTTTGCTCGTTGTATGTGTGCCTGTCTCTATCATTGTGTGCGTGTATGCATACATGCATTTATTTACCTTTTTAATGGCTCTATTGCTTCCCTCCACAATTGATATTATTGCTATCAAATACAATATCATTTGGCAGGAAAAGAATGTTACAAATTCGACCGTCTTAAATTTGCTCTCCCTTTTCGATTTTCCCAGTAACGTTTCCAGCACGTAGTACGCATCAAATACGATGATTAGAAATGCAATGGAAATGATTGTTAACAATTGATAGGTAAAATATTTATTGGCTGTTGAGGCTGCTTCGCAAATCAGTTGATGTATTTCCATAGACTCTTGTATTATTTCGGCTGGATTTTTCGACACAATTGTGTACATGGAAAACGAGTCCAGACATTGTAGCGATCTCTGTTTATGTGTTATTGTTTTAATGCTGCGCGTATCCCATTGATGGCAAAGATTTTTGAGAACCTGAAAAATTATTGCGAGGTGTTAAAGCGATGTTATACGAAATTTTTTAAGACTATAAAAGAATAAAATTTATTTACTTTAAATGGATTTATTCACTCTTCTATAAGATTGAAATTTAAATTTAACTAAATATTTTTTCGTTTTGAGAATATAATGGAAAACATATGTATGGATGTACATATGTATGTATGTGATGTACTAAAAAAAAGCAAAGAAAAATTTCACAATTAATTGCGTATAAGTAATTTTATCCGGCACCGATCAATCAATATTACTTATACGTCTATATGTTTTAAACTCGAAAATCTGGACATACATACATACATATGTATATAAAAGTTTCAAGCAGCAAGAACACAAAAGCACTTTTAGCCGTAGTTATAACTTCATTTAATAGTAATAATAATAATAATAACCTTATTGACGGCCTCAAAGTAAAGAGTAATTTTATATAAAGACGTGTAGTAAATGGCCACCACACTGCTGATTATAATGTGAGGTGAGTAGAACGAGGTGATTGCAATCCATGAGAGAACAATTCCATTGTGTCTAAATACCAGAAAGTGTCCGTAGGCTACGAATGAGGCGTGAGTCAGAAATATTAGGAAAATAACAATGTTTATATGCCAGACACATTTCTTCTGTACGAACTGAACCCCAATACGAGAGAAATGCAATTCTAACCATTCATACTGTTGCATCAAACCAATTAGTGTGTGGCGTTCCAACACACCGAATATCAGCACAATGATAACGGCAAACATGCCATTAAATTTTTGCAATGAATCTGTTAGCTGCGAAACTGAGGTGATATAAAAGTGAGCCAACAGCGATTGTTCGTTGCTCATGCTGCAGAAAAACACACAACTGTAGAAAATTACGCGCACCGCCACATTCAAATAACCGAAAGCTGTATTTGTTAAGTGTCTAAAGGGCTGCGATGAGAACTGCGAGGGCGTAATGCCAACACAGAAGGCGATCAGAAAGAACAAGCGATAACAGGCGTAAACATCTCCTGGGTTGTGTATGTCGTGTAAAAATATCCGCACACTTAAAGGGACAATTGTCTGGACAGACATCACTCTAAAGTTACTGTGAAAACTACTGACTGTTTCAACAAGTCAATTACTGAGTACTTAACTTTACGTTTTTTTTCTCTGGAAAACATTTTGTTTGTGTCCTTAAAACTTATTACACAAACACAAACGTGATAATATCAAAGCAATTAATTGAATTAAAGTTTAACAGAAAAGTAAATGGACAGAGAAAAAAATGTTTTTTATATGATACGACAGCTAAACTCGGTGGAGTTCATTTAATTTCTGTTTGAGTGAGAGATACATTTAAGACGGGTAAGATTTTTGGAGTTTAGGTTTCTTATTATTTCAACTCAACTGTCTTTGAAAATAATTTTGAAAATTTTCAACTAGTTTTTTCAAAACCAAAACAGAAGTCATTAAAATAAAATACATTTGTATTAAATTACTATTCAGGCTCAAGTTCAACCCTTGGTTTGTCACTTTTTAAATCAATATTAATTAAGTAAGGAAAAGTAAAAGGGTGCTGGTGAAGGGTGTTTGCTACCCAGAAACAGCCGGTTGTCCATCTAGCTATACAAATTTTACTTTTCTTTACTTAATTAATATTGATTTAAAAGGTGACAAACCGAGGATTGAACTTGAGCCTGAAGAGTAATTTAATATAAATGTATGTAAAATATCATAGTTCAATAAAATCAAAATTTCAGTAAAATTTATAATATTATTGCGCTAAGGGAGCTATTCGAAAGATAGTGAAATATTGGCACAAGCATACAAAGAAACATAAAAGACATATGTATAGCAAAGGACGATTACCCAAAGAAAACCAACCAACATTTTTTTTATTCTCTCTGAGTGGTTGAGATTAAATAATAAGAAACTTAATTATTAATTAAGCTGCCGTTGAAATATTGATTTAAATTCGAAAGCTAAATTTAACATTTCTTAAAATTATTAATTCAGGTCCAAAAATGAACCTTTTCAAAAATATTTGTTGTATTTTTCAGCTGTCTAGATGCCGACATTTCGTTGGTGCTAATCAACTCATCAGTAGACTTGAAAAATTCTTAAAAGTTTGTTTGAAACTTTACTACTTATTCCACAATTCTCATGAACAAAATGAGAATCAGAAATGTTCAAACAAACCTTTAATACAACAAACATTTCTATTTTCGTCTTGCAACTCTTTTACAAGACATCTAGACAGCTGAAAAATACAACAAATATTTTTGAAAAGGTTCATTTTTGGACCTGAATTAATACATTTCAATTGGCTCTTAAAGCAAATAAACAATTTAGTTCATATTTTCTTAAAATTATTTATACATTCGCCTAAATAAATCTAGTTGGCTCGTGCTGCCTACTACACCAGCATTTAAAGTTTCTTTATTTTAAAAGTTAATAGAATCGTTAAGTTTAAATGTAAGCTCACCTTGTTCAGTAAATTAAAATGTTGCCAAAAACGCATTATAAAGGAAACGTTCAAAACCACCACGCTTAACAGAAATATATGGGGCACAAAAAATGCCACACAGGCTTGAAAAGAGGGCCATATTCCATTGTGAAATAACATCCATAAGCTGCTCGCCAAATATCCCACACAAACAATTGCCATCAGTAGCAATTTTGAATGTCTGAAATTCATAATGTAACGATAATTGAACTCTACACCCAAATTCAAAAACTGTTCATCTATAGCGGCCACCGTATGATACAGATTAATCACATCCACACTCTTCCTCATGCTGACGCCGAATAAAATAAGCATACCGCTTAGACCGATAAATTTCTGCAACACATCGCCAATCTTGGAAATTTCAGTTTTGAAAAAGAAACCAACAATCGATTCATCCACTAGAAATGAATGCAGAAAACAATACACAAAAAATATGCCCTGCAGCACTGTAATAATGTAACCCACACGCGATATGGACAGCTTGCGTTTGCCACAGGGACCACTTATGTGCAGCGGCGTGAGACCCAGAACAAACGTAACTGAGATGAGAGTTTTTTCAGCGGCATAAGAGTCTCTCGGCTTAAAAAACTCTTGCCAGAATGAAACCATTTGCGTGCAACTAAACAGAGCTAAACGATAAACTGAAAAACATAATTCCCGTGATGGGTTCTTTTATACTGCTTCACGTCCACTGCACGTGAAGTAAATTTTTTTATTTTAAAATGATTGTCAGCTTATTAGTGTCAAAAGGTAGAATATTTAACTTGAAATCAATTCCAATAGCAGGAGGGGGTTTCATTACAACGGCTGCTTAAATAATGAAGATGATGATGATGATGGCGGGAGCAACAAAATATTTCTGATTTGTCTTCCTATTCGCCTGTCGCAGTCGGCGTTGCCATCATCAAAAAGTTTTGGTGACTAAAACTATTAAATCACTGGCTTACTGCTACAGCAGCTGAAAGATTATCACCGGTGCTTCTTAGAAAAAAAGGAATTAAATCCACTGTTTCTAATTAGATTTTGCGTCTTATTGAGCTTTAAGTTCATATCATATGCCATCAATAGGCGCCTGCATTGCGCTGATGCCCTGTCATGTGTATGGGCTGCTGTACATTATGCAGTTTTTTTCTTTGTCATCGTGCACTGAAAGTGAAAAGGCCTGTAAGAGTAGTGGCGAAATGCTAAAACTAAACAAAAAATAAAAATACTTGAAAGAGCACCCTAAAGATTTCATTCAATTATGATTCTTTTTATTGCAGCTTACATTGTTTCAGAAGGGGTTCCGTAATTCATCATTATTTAAAAAATGCAGTTTTGCTTCTGTATAGTGTGACTTGCTAAAAGTTGAGAAAATCGCTTGAGGTTATATGAATATTATCTATCACAAAGAAAATGAATCGTTAAGGTAATGAAAACTCTCCTAAATCTAAATACATAAATGAAGAAAGCAACACAATAACTAAAAAATTAAACAAATTTTTGACATGGCACAGTGTAGCTGAAGTGTTGACTGTATAACGCTAGGAATACAACTGGGATGAACGACGAATTTCGCCCAACACGACGAATACGCTGGCTAAAATTCGCCGTGTACATTCGTCGTATGAAGCTTAATAATGACGAAAAACAAACACACAACAATAAACAACTTGATAAAGTTGTTTATTGTTTGTTCAAAGATAAAAAACAAATTAAATGAATCAAAGAATTTCAAATTTTGTAAAAATAATGAAAGTAATGAACATGATTCCAGATCATATAAACATTTAACATTTTCAATTATAATTTCATTTGTAACCATTTTCTCAGTTTTTTAATTTTATCTTATTATAGTTGAACAGCTGATGGGGTGACCATATTAAAAAAATTGGTTGCTGAAAAATTTCGCATTACCAAAAACAAAAAATTAAATTAAACTACAAACATGTTTTATAATCTAATATGTTGACTTTTTATTTTTAATGCAAAAAGTCAAAGCTTAGCACTTAAAATAAAAACTATTAAAGTAAAAATAAACTGTTTTAACTAAAACACTTGAAAACTAAAACCAAAATGTCCACATGGTAGTGATTTGTTCGTCGTTCGGCGGCGTAAGAAATAGAAATAAATCTAGTATTTCAAGTTCGCCGCATACAACGAATTTCGACCGACGTTGTGACTGACTGTGTGCTTTTTCATATACACCAATGTGTTTTATTTTTGATGGCGAATATTCGCGGCAATAAATTCGTCCCAGTTGTGTTCCTAGCATTAAGTGCAAAATAATAGTCTTTTAAACTTTATTAATACATTTTTAATGCAATATACAAAAGTTTCATTACACTGAAATGAGTGTTGAGCTTTTCGATGAAAATTGTTTACTTCAGAGGATAAGGTAAAAAAGTAATATAATTAACTAACAACTGCACAACTTAAAACAATCATTAAAATCAATTCTCCTTAATGGACACTTCAATAGTAGTAAAAAGCACACAAACTAAATGACCAGACAAAAGCGATAAATATGAATGACTGAAAATTGATAATCAATTGCAAGTGCGTGCAAACTTTAATTCACGTTCATTGGACAGCCAGTAGTATGAATTTTGGAACTGTTTTTCTACACAGTAGTTGTAGAAATGTTTATTACACATATATTTTTAGTCACAACTTATATATTGTTATTCACACATAACCAATACAGCAAAGTGGATTTTTAGCATGAACCGATTTTATTGGATTGTGCCATATAACTAATCCAGCTAAGACAATCTTCGGAGCCCAAAATTACTGTCGATAATAAAAATGTGGTATTGTTTTCTCGATTCAATCACACTTTGATTATGTGAGCATTTCTTTTAACGAACAAGGACTTTGGTTCCATTGAGCACTTTACATACATATGTATATGGCACGCAAAAATTATTGCTTTTGATAAAAAAAATTTTCGATACTGACACATTTGTAGCGGAGATACTGTGTGTCGTCAACCTTAATTGCTTCACTGCACAAAAGACCTTTTTGGTCGAGGTGCACAATTTTCCCCAAACGAAAATAATAATAATAACTTTTAAAAGTTTCTTTTGTATTTTTATCAATACTTTATTCAAATATGAATGAACTTAATTATTTATTTGCTTTAAGAGCCAATTGAAATGTATTAATTTAGGTCAAAAAAGGAACATTTTTCAAAAATATTTGCTGTCTCTTTCAGCTGTCTTTGTGCCGACGACATTTCGTTGGTGCTAATCAACTCATCAGTAGACTTGAAAAATTCTTAAAAGTTTGTTTGAAACAAACATATCAATACTATAGTTTTTTTAATGCTACAATACAATGTATTTTATAGATAAACATTTTTACACATTATTTACAGCATTCCATTGATTTATCCAATTTAACTTTTTTAATCACCTCATTTTTGACTAGTAAGGCTACGAGCTTTATTTTTTGCTTTTCTTTTGTGCTTTGAAAGCAAATTTTAATGACAACTGCACAATGGGAATTTTTATCGCTTTTACTAGAAGAAAATACACTTTTGTTTCTAGTCCTTGCATTTATATTCTGTGCCACATGCCTGAAATGTAAAATGATACTCTTAATTAGATGACCGATTTGTTGAGTTTCGCAGATGGCCACTTTAATTAAGTTTGTCTTGAGCTCCAGTTAAGAATGCCAATGAAAAGTGAATATAAAAATGTTTGTTACATCATTTTGTTGCGACTCCTCCACTTACCCAGTTCATCATGCTGAAACGCATTTGTATCATTTTCGTGAAGCACAAGTACAATGCCAGTGCAAACAGCACTATCGTGTGCTGCAGTACGAATGTAACATGCAGAGACGCTGATGGTTTTTCGTTTCCCGACTTTAGTAACTGAAAACTAAATATCGTGTATCCCACATTGGCAAAAACCATAAAGAAAATATAAACATAATTGAAGCGCAAAACTTTGCTGTACATTATTTTGATGCCCACACCCTGCAGCTGCTCGTCCATGCTCTGCATAATTGTGAAACTTTTCTGCACATAGTGTTTGGGCAATATGGCGGTGAGATAAATCACTGTTACCCCCATAAAACCACTAAGAATTTGTAGGAAATCCCCAAAACGGGAAATACGCGAGTGAAAAAAATAACCGGCCACAGTTTCACAATCGTTCATCAGCGTTATGGTGTAACATACGCTGTACACAACGATGTGCACTGCCACATTTATGTAGCCCCAAAGGGACGATTTTAAATATCTTACGCCTCTCGAGTTACTTGTGACGTAGAAAGGCGTCAAACCGTGCCAATATGTAAAAAAGAGTAGCGGTTGCAAACACTCGTAGAGCCGTTTCGCGGAAAACAGTCTTCTGATACGACTACGAACGTTGGTCTCAAACTGAGGCGTTTCCGTCAACTCTTCGTCCATTCCCAAAGAAGTCACAAAAGCAACTGAATTTTTTTTGTTTTTTTTTGTTCAAAAACAAAATTGACATGGCGAGAACAATGCAGACATGCATAACATTAAATGGCTTAATTAACTTATTGCTCGTATACTCTCGTATATAACGTGTCCTGTTTCGCCAGTTTGCTTTGGTTATTTGTAATGGTTTCTATCCCACAAGTTGCCAACCTGTTGCAATTGGTTTTGACAAGCTACCGAGCTGCTGACACTAAAATTATACCCTTGCAGGAATATTTAAATAACCAAACAATTTTCGCTTAATTAAATGCAAATTACACACAATAAAATGAACATGTATGGCTGCTCCTTGTGGTACGAGCTGACAATTACATTGTTGTTGTTTAAGTTTTTACCAAATGTGTGAGTAAAGAACATAATTAAAAAGTTTTTGGTCACACGCTAGAAAATATTTACAAACGCCTGACAAATATTGCTAATGTAAAAGTATACCCAACCTTTTTTTCTTTCTCTGTAATAAAGCTGTAAGTTAATTTTATAACGTTTTCGGCAATCCAAGATTTTTGTTTATTGGAAGAAATCCTGCTGCTCCTACCCGTTTCCTTAAACCCGTTAAAACACTGTTTATTGTCTTTTACGATTGCAACAATAATGACATTTGTAATGCCTGTGTGACATTTAAGGGAAACAAATACATTTTAAAACTATCACTTTCCCTCGCCTTTTCTATTTCAACTAAGAAAATGCAAACAACGTTTTACCACGTATGGTGATTTTGAAAGATCTCTGACACTTGACCATTTCGTGGGGAGTTGTAATTGAAAACCCATCCTTTTCAGTTGAGAAGCTGCATACGTATAATTTTAGTGACATTTTCTACAGCTCATAAAAGTCTCTAACTCTGCCACCAAGTCAAATTGGCTGTGACAAAATCGTCATGTGCTGAAGTGTTTGCTATAAAGGAGTTGGGTTGAAATTTAACTTTTCACATAGAAACCCAACGATATACATAGATAGTTAGTAATATGCAAAGCTGAGGTAGTAGGATGGCTAAACACTGCTGCTTAAAAACCGTTTAAAATAAGTCATGACCTGGGTTCGAAGCTGGTTGGCTGCTGATGAGCGTTGTGTTACATTTCTTGTGTTCTTTGAAATCACTGTAGTGTTAATCACTACAATTTGATCACAAAAAAAATCTTTCTCAATTTTGTGGAAGTAAAATCGAACTCAAGCCAGCCCAATAAAATAATTAACAATTAAAAGGTATCAAAAGTGCTTGCATCGCACAGTGCTGCGCTTTCATACACGGATCAGACATAAAATAACCTGAGCTGTAGCAGAGATTTCAAACGGATATTGAAATAAAGTACATTTTATTCTGCCAAACCAAGTCAACCAAAACTAGACAACAAATACGCCTATTTGAACAGCATACAAAATCGTGCAAGTCCATAAATACTTTATATCGCCTGGACGATTTTGTTAACATCAAAGAATATTGTAAAAATGGACTACCCATAATCCAAGAATTTAATTTTAAATATTTCGGCTGCCAGTGGCTTCCTATAATTTGTTTGTTTGCACAAGCACCACTCAGTATACTTTAAACTGGAAACTAATCTCAGCCAAATCACTTTTACGGGCCAGTGAACAGTTACGACTTTCTGCTGCATTACAAGTGACTGCTTCGCAGCTGTCACGTCTCTAATCACCACACATTCGCTCATGCACTTTTTTTATTTTCTCTCTAAATTTAAGTCATATCTGATACCTGCAGTTATCAGATCTGTCACAGATACTATTTGGTATGGTGTTGGTTATGCATTTTAGGTTCGATCGATTTTGCTTTATACACAATTTGAAGTATTTACTTTATTTCGCCAGTTGCTATTTTTGAGATAAATTTTTAAGTAAAAGCATTGAAGTATTAAAATCTTCCTTTTAAATTTTTCAAAACACTTAAAGAATTCATGTACAGTTTGCAGGCAATCAAACATAAAACTTTACTTTTTATTTACATGTAGACCAATAATGCGTTTTCAGCGTTTTCTATACTCTTTACCTTGTTCAGTATCACCAAACGCCGCTCGAAGCTGCGAGCCATGACGCAAAACAAGCAAATGGCAATCGAAAGCACCGAATGTTGCAGGAAAAATGTTACACACACACAAAACGAAGGAGTCACTTTCATGGATTTTAATAAACGAAATACACCCGCAAAATACACACCAATCACTACAGTTTGGAAAATAATCATCACTAAACAATAACGATAAATGCGCGAATACTTCACTCTTATGCCGATATTGGCGAAATTCGTATCTAAACCGTATAAAATTCGACAGACTCTCAGTATTTTGCTTCTTTGGGTAACGGCTGAAATGTAAATCACAGCTCCTGTTACAAGGCCATTAAATGTCTGCATTGTATCGCCCACATTGGAAATTTGTGTGCGAAAAAAGTAACCCACCATGGTTTCGTCCTGCAGCAAGGATATAATATAACAGCAGCCGTAGAGCAGAATATACACTCCTATATTGATGAAACCGAAAAATGACATTTGCACATTAGTTTCGCCCTCTTTATTTCTGGTAACGCGAAACGGTGTCAAGCCATAGAGGAATGTGAGGAAGAACAGGGGCTGTAAGGCCTCAAACACTTGATTCGAAATAAAACTTTTGCGAAATTTGTTCACTTTACCCGCTACTATTTGCGCAAACATCTTGCAAACACTTGCAGTTCAAGTATTCCTTTTTTCTTTTTCTTTTTCTGTTTCTTTTTAAGTGAACAATCTTTCTAGAGCAGCAGCTTATCAACTGAGTTCTTTAATGTTACTAAAATAAAATTTATTGCAAAATATTGTCTTATTTTGTATATTGAGTGCGTTTTACTTTTCTCACATCCTTTTGCGTGTAATCAATAGATATGCGCTTGTTTTCCACCGGGGCTGAAAAAGAAATCAATCTTTAACGAGTACGATGTGATAAAAAAAAAGAAATGCGGTCGGGGGACCCCCGTTAGGAACGAAGTTCCTTACGTTTTTTTTCATCTTTGAATGTAATACAAGGTGAAATCTGTATGTTTTATTTTGTGTTGTTTTTAAAATTTTGAAATTTTATGATTCCTTAAATTTTTGGAACGTTTTCAAACTAATTAATATTTATTTGTATGTGTCTCCGCTGCTGTCAGTGGAGACACTGCCAATCATACACAATTGCTTTTCGACCGTACACCAATACATATAAACAGCTCACACGCTTTCGTGACGATTTCTACTAATTTCCACTACCAGCAAGCCGCGTTAAGGAACTTCGTTCCAAAAATATGTTACATTGTTCTATATGGTATATTTTTGAAAACTTGTTACTTGATATTGAGTATATATCTTATTTTAATTTTAATGATTTTCATGAAAAAGTGATTTTTACAGCTTTTTAAATATTCACAAATATTATCCTGACGATGTCAACAAACTGTTAGCAAAACATTGAATAAATTGTTAAAAATTTTATATAAAAAATATCTGAGACTGTAAAAATTAGTTCTTCATAAATCAATCAAGATTAAATAAAAATTATATATTTAACTATTGTCGTTTTGTTAATCATTTTCTCAGGCTTGAGTTCGATTTTAGTTACTCAAAAATTGAGAATATTTTTTATTGTGATAAAGAATGTGTACATTCAAATATGAACTTAATTATTTATGTGCTTTAAGAGCCAATTGCAATGTATTAATTCAGGTCCAAAAACGAACCTTTTTAAAAAATGTTTGCTGTCTTTTTGTTCATGGGAATTATGGAATAAGTAGATGAGTTTCAAACAAATCTTTAAGAATTTTTCAAGTCTACTGATGGGTTGATTAGCACCAACGAAATGTCAAACAGCTGAAAAAGACAGCAAACATTTTTAAAAAGGTTAATTTTTGGACCTGAATAAATGTGTACATTGTTTTATTAACGACTTTGTTCACGTGTGAGTATTATTAAAATTCATTTAACTATTGGAATTGAAAAATGTTAATATTGAACATTTCACTGGCTTAGAATTCTGTGCTTGGTATGAAAATAATATCAGCAGGAAATGGACACACAAGAGCCTGCATGTGTGTACATTTCAATATTTTATTTTTTACCCCTCAGATGTCATTTCAGCTAAAAAAGTAATACGCCATACATCATAGTTACTAAAATATCATGAGCTGTGGCACTTCTTGCGTTTTTTCCCATTTCGTGTTAAATTATTATGGAGTTTCTTTTGCTAGAAATTGAATGGCGAAAGTTTATGATCTATGATCTAGAATTTGCAGGAAAATTTAGTCCAGATGATGAATTACAAATGTTGTGCTCTTAAAGCGGATTTTTCCATATACACACACACACACACACACACTCACCTGTACTTTTGTCACAGTTTCGCTATGGAATACAGATTTTATGACCATTGTCATCGAGATTCTTTTCAATATCATCACTCACAATTTGCAATAGTTGAGAGTTTTTTAGAATGTTGTTTAATAAAATATGAAAAACATTGAAATAAATTGTAGTAACGCAGCACATGTGGGCAAAAATTTAAACGTGGGCCATTCCATTTCATTTAACTTTTTTTAATTTTCCGAAAAAAGACAAATGCGCTCAGGATTTTTTCAGTATTACAATATAAAATGCTATTTGGCTGAATTTTAAGATGAGCTCTTAAAAGATGATGAGCTCTTAAAGGCCCACGATGTCTCTCGAAATCGCTCGCTCTCTTGCTTACATACAAAACCATAACAAAAAAGTAAAGCTTTGTTTTTGTTTACCATGTTTTGTGTGAGCGAACGACGTCTAGTGACATCGCGGCCCGGGCACGAAATTTTCTTTGTTGCTTATGCAAATAGCATAAGGATTTTAGAATTTATACTTTTCACTTGAAATTGTTGTGAACTATCTCCAACAGATCGTTTAGAAATCTGACTGATTTTAAATGTAATGCCCCATCTATTGTACACATGCACATCAATTTACTCATGTATGTGTAATTATTCAAGTGCATAAAGAAGATCATAAAAAATGAAGATGCTCACATTAGTTTCAAACGCATAAAAACGAACTTGAAATTTTTAAAGCAAATTCTAAAAAACAGCAGATGAATGAAAATGTTATTCAATTAACGCGTATTTTTAAGTTTCACTTTTAACTGTTCGATTTTTATTAATGACCATAAGCATTAGTTTTTCAATGAAAACATTTATAATGGGTGAATTATTTAGATGTTTTTATAATTAACTGACAGAGAGACAATGTTTAGTTAGAAAATTAAAACAACTTTTCTACCTTGGACCAGCACACAATCTTTTAGCTTAGCCCGTAGGTGTCTCTGAAGAGGTCAAATGCATGATTGATCACCATTCCCTCCAAAATTTAGCTTACAAGCATCCACTTGGCAGAGGTTTGAGTTTTTAGCAAAACTAAGGTGTCCCACTTTAGAGGCTGTTTGTATGTTTTTTTTTAAACTAAATGTAACTTCTTTAACTGCTTCCAAATTTAACGCTTACAAAATGCAAATTTATTTAGATATTTTTTAAATATACGAACAATGAGGGAATTTAGCAAAAGAGCCTGCGATCCTTTTTACTGCCAACAACCGAATAGCTTGTTAACAACAAAGTCAAAAGTTACACTATTCACGTAAAATAAAAAATAATAAGTATTAATTTCAACTTCACCAATTCGAAAAAATTATGTATTATAGACATTGGAGAGATCACACTTTACAAATATAATGTGACCTTTGTGTTTACAAACGCAATGCAAAAGTAAATTTTAAAAAGTGAAGATGTCTCTAGTGCAAACATTTTTGAATTCATTTGTCAAGTTAAAGCAACCTTTCATAATTTTTAATTAATTATGAAATTTTCCTTGGGCCGCACTGAATAATTCATTATAGTAATTACAACCGATAATCGTTGAGTGGTTTTAGTTTTAAACAGAAAAAAACTTGAAATAATTTTAAATTAAAACACTGAAATTAGTTTCAAGTCTGAAGTTTATTTATGTTGCATGAACAAACGGAAGTAAATATTTTCTATTATTTCTTACAAAAACAAAATATTATTGTTGGAAATGCTTTTCTTTATAAAATAGTTATTGGCCTACTTTGGATGATTTTTTTTTTCTTCGAACGCATTTCCATCACTTTTTTATTCATTCAAGTGCTCAAAGCCAAACAACAAGAGAAAAACCACGGAGACAAATCAAAAGACTTAGACAGCAAACCTTGTGGCGATCTTTTGCACGATGACTGGATTTCAGTTTTTTTTTTCTTAAGTCTTTATTTTTTTATTTTCATTTTGATTTTTTCTTTTCTGCTTTTGTAAACACTATTTGTTTTACAATTTTTGAAGCCTTTTATGAGTTTACTAAGATTTGCATGGATCATTATTCAAGGTCATTAATATTTTTGCTGCATTAAAATTGTTGCTATTAAATGCTGCGAATACCCGTATAATAGCAACAAAAAACATTGTAAACATAATTAATAAGGCGATGGATTAAAAAGCAAAATATGTAACTCTTCGAAAATTACACTTTTTCATCTTTTGTTGTTGTTATTCGCATACAATAATTAAAACCTTTTTAAACCAATATGCAACAATTATGATTTTTAGAAATCATAGTGGCACTGAAAGTTTTGCGTTTTTCATATGAAGAGTGGAATCAGTTTTAAGTGCAAGCTTTATAGCAAAACTGTGTGAAAATGTATACAAAGTGCGTAAGACAAAATAAACTCAATAAACTAATTTAAATTTAGTTGAAAATATACACAAATAAAATGTATAAGAAGTAACTGAGGTATTTACTGACCTTTGACTATGGGTATATGAACAAGAAGATGATCTAAAGTTTAATTTAACCATAAAACAGATAACTATTAAAGCAACTAAGAAATAAAGAATTAAAAACAAGCAAAGTCAGATGTCAAGATTTTTTTATCAACTTAATAAAACCAAGTACAAATGCAAACTAAAAACGCATACTTTAAATTACAAATTTGAATAATATAAAATATTAGTTGAGCTCAAGTGTGACTGTATCCCACTGTTTTTAAAATGAACATAACAAATGGGAATCTTGGCCAAAGAAGGAAAGAAAAAGTTAATAGCATAAACATTATCATCAGCATAATTAAGAGAAACCTTCAGCTGAAAGTGGAAATGACCTTTATGGCAAAGTTGAAAGCAATTACTAAAGTCAAATGAATTAAAGTTGTAAGAATTCATACACATAAATATTTAGAGCGTATTGGTGTTTTGAAATCTAACGTCTGCAGGTATTTTTGCAATTTTATTATTTTTTTAATTTTAACTTTAATCGTATTCGCACTCCTCTGTTGCTCAATTGTTCTCCTTAGTTTGTTTGTCCATTTCATCTTCATTTCTTTTGCAAATTAGCATTCTGGAGGCAAATTTCAAAAATTAATTATTAAAAAATAAAGAATTATAAAATAAAGAATTAATTATTGTGGTATTTCAAAAATTATTTTGTATTGTGATGTGGACATTTCCACAGCAAAGTCCATCCTGATCAAACAACTCAAGGACAATCAACAAGATTTTTTCTGAAACTTTTAAAGATAAATGATAAAATGTTCGTTTTTTTATTATTTTGTGTTGCAAAGGTGACATAGTGGGTTACAGGGGTCAAGTTCTCATTTTTAACCTATTTCAAGCACATCGTTTCTTTGCAATTTACATTTTTATGAGTAACTAGCTGACCCGCTCCGCGTTGCTGGCCCTAAGAAAGCTTTTTATGAAATTTACGGCCTTTATATCGTTAAAAAGTTACAGCTGATTTTCACTTTTGTATGGGGCACCCTTTAATTTTATTTTTTTTTTTGTTGTTTTAGGTATTAGTTATTGTAGAGCATGTGTAAAAACATATCCTGTGCAAATTTCAGCTCTCCAGCTCTTATTGTTCAAAAGTTACAGCTATATTTTACTTTTTAATGTACAGGGGTTCCTTTGCATTTTGCCACGCCCTTCCGTCCCCAGACCGAAAATCGAAACTCAGACTTCACAGTGTCACCCGCCAGATAATTCTGAATACTCCCTGAAAATTTCATCAAAAACGGCCCAGCCGTTTTGGAGTGTATACGTTACATACATACATACATACATACATACATATATATACATACATACACACAAAGAATTTTATATACATATGTATATAGATTGGCGAAAACAATATTATTTGAATTTAACTTACACCTCATTTGTTGCTAATTGTTGTTGCTAATCAGAAAATGGTATATTTTTAGTTCTAAATTAAGTTTTAATTTCGATCAATTTGCCGAGCAGTTATTTTAAAGATTTTTTTTAATTCTTTAATTCTTTTTTTAAGTATCATTGCTAAAAACGGCTTCCAGAGAAAAAGAATGTTTTGGTATTTTTATTTTTGTCTTTAGATAGAGAAAAATCGATGTATTTCGAACAAATACTGCCATCATGATCACCGTTTTGTTTATTGCCATCACTTCTTATTGTGCAAAAATCTAAATACGCACAAACGTTATTTAATTTTTCAGTTATTTATTGAAAAAGAGTTCGCAACACATACAATAGGATGGAGGGCTGGCTGCGCAGGCCTTCGCCTTAATTATTATTGGTAAATTGGTCAAGTGCTCAATTGCTTAAGCAACGTGAGAAAAAGTTCAGCAAAACTTAAGAAAAAAAAACAATAATACTCCCCGCGGGCTCTTTTTTAAAGCAACTTTTAATTGTAAGAGGATTTCTAATGTCATTAAGCTGAGTCAAAAAGCTGAGTTGAAAAGAGAAGCGTTGTGAAGTGGCGCAAAAAACTGAATTTTTGGGTCAAATTTTTTTAACTTTTTGCATATTTATTTCTACGCAAAAACTGTCTGTCATTTTTCCTTGCGATTAGTTTACTTGTAAGTTGTAATGACCTCAAAGCTTTCGTTTTCAAAATTGATCTGAATAAAGTAAAGTCAAAACATATGCATTAATTTGCAATTCAATTTTTACTTCATTCAAGTGAACAAAAAAAAAAAAAAAAAAAGACGATGTGAAAGTTTTAATTATAACTTAGACGGCAGAGGTGGGTGTTGCAGCAAAAGTTGACATTATGCATTTCTTTTAATTACGCGTTGACAAGAGTTTTTTCTTTCAATTTAATAAAACTCAAGTTATTGCATGACAATACATACATTCGTATTGTTTTTCATTTGGCATTTAATACGTTTTGCAAACATTGACAGTTTATTTGTTTATATACATACAGATATAATTTGGTAAAACCAAACCCTGACTAATTTGTTGTTCTTGCAAATTATTTCACTTTTTGGGCAATAAATTTGTTAACAAGCGAAAACTTACACAAACAAATTTTAGCTAACACTTATTTATTGTTCATTTCAATTACATTGAATTGCTCTGTAATACATTTTACTTGTATAATTCTTAGGAGGGTTTCTTTTCTAGTGCACTTTTTTCTCGAAATACTAGTTTTAATAGTTTAGCGAGATTAAGACAAAAATATTCATGAAAACATTGCACATCCAGGTTTTTTTTTTTTTTGCAAAACACTGATAATGTTCCACTTGATGGGTTCGAGTTCAACTCCAGGGTGGTCCAAATTTTAATTAACACTAATTAAGTAAAGAAAAGTATCACTTTATAGCTAATTAAGTGTTAATATTATATACTGTGTCCAAACGGCGCTATCTGTAATCCGAATAAAATTCGGCAAACTATTTGCGTTTATTTATATGGTTAAATGCACAAATAAAATAAGAATAGTCTTAATAATAGATTAATCATATTAGAGCTTATGCGATATATGTATTTCTTTTATTAATTTTATTTCCAGATCTTGCAAAACTGCAAACAAGAAGTCAGGAAATTCAGAGCACAGGTTTTCGATAAGGAATATTTTTTCCCTTGAATATGCTTATTGCGTTTAATAGTAATTGAATTCCATAACATAAGCAAAAACTTCATTTTTAGTTTATAGAGAATAAATGTTAGTTAATGTGATTTATATTCTCGTGAAAAATAATAAAATCCGGGGCGAAGGTATTTTTATTACGTTTATTCGAATGTTTCGATTTCCTTCTTGTAGCTTCTTCAGCAACCATTTATTTCGTATACTAATAAGAAAAATATACATTCCATATGGATAGGTTTACACTTCTAATTGCAGCAACATGTTGCTAAGCATTAGCAACACTACACACTCATTGTGCAGCATTTTTCATACACATAATTGGAATTGACGTAATTTATTTTAGCATACAGATGCCCCTTGTCTTGATTCAAAAAGTATAATTCAAATATAGAATAACAATTACGCTAATGATGAAAATGCAGATGTGTTTGGAAGCCATCAGCTCATAACATTTGTAAATGCAAGTGTTTTTAAAGTTTTAGATAAAAATTCACAAAAAACAAGAGTGAACACAAATTGTTTGCCAAAAAAAAGAAAACACTCAAAAGAGGTGAATCATTTAGTGCTGGGAAAATAGGTACATGTTTGTTTAAGCCACCATCAACGCTGTACGAATTACAACAATGCCACCACATTCAAAACTCGCATGCATTGTACGTGCATGTGTGTGTAAATGGAAACATAATTGGTTAGAATTAAGTCCGAATTTAGCGGGGAGGAAAGAAGATGTTCTTAACACACAAATAACGAAGTCAACAAAACCGGAGTTGAGTGTAGTCATTGTAAACAAACAATTCAAATTTGTACATATACATATGTATGTAAACGGTCAAAATATGTGTACACAAGCATAGATACATACCTACATTTATATACACATACATAAACATTTGCAAGTTTGGCTGAGCCGAGCTATAGTATAATTGAAACCAGTACAAACGACATCATTGTTTCTTCTTCACTGTAGCTTCAGCTTCAGCTGCAGTATTTGTTGTTATTGTTGTTGCTGCTAATGGCTTTCAGTATGTCGTTAGAAAAAAGCACCGTATACTTGCAATACTTTTTTAAACGACTGCTGGCAGCATGTGCAATATGAACTTCAACAGTGGATTCAAAATGCGAGACAACTGAACTTGTTACCGGAATCGTGTAACTCATAAAAATCCCATCAAGAAGATCTTTAAGTCAGAATATCAAATCATATCATGGACCATATTTATGCCGGCTGTTGTTAACAGGCCTTAATATCTACTTGCTCATTTCCCAAAATTTTTAACACCCAATATTCATAAAAGCTATTGAAGATTTATTACACGTTTATTTGACAAATATTCCTTAGAAATACGTCAAATAAGAGCTTAATAAACTTACAATAATTATTATGAATATGGCCTTAAATCTATTTATTCTTTTTTTTCAATTGAAGTTTCATTTTGAAATTGTTGTACAAAAATACTTCAGTTGGAAAAAATATTCATTTGAAAACTCAAATATGAACTTAATTATTGATTGGCTTTAAGAGCCAAGTGAAATGTATTAATTTAAGAATTTTTCAAGTCTACTGATGAGTTGATTAGCACCAACGAAATGTCTGTCGGCGGCATATAGACAGCTGAAAAAGACAGAAAACATATTTTTGGGTTAATGAATTAATACATTAATTTGAAAACTATTAATTTTGAAGGTAATTCATTCATAAAATAAAATAAATTTAAATCAGAAAAATTAATTGATTTTCTTATTATTCGAACTTGTTCTTGTATAATTACTTTTACAGGCTCAAGTTGTTTTCTATATTATTTTTGTGATTGATATTAATTAAATAAGGCAAAGAAAATATCAAAGACAACCAGTTGTTTCGAAGCCGCCACACCTTCTCGTCCTCCCTGCCAAATGTTTTTGATGTTTTTTTTTTGTCTTATTTAATTAATATCAACCACAAATGATAAACTTAATACAAAAATAATTAAATCAGACAATTCACTTTCAAAAATAGTTTTTATTTCCAACACCGGTATTTATAAAATTTTAGAACAACATTCAGCAACATATTATTTTCTATGAACACCGGTGTTATAGTTTACAAAGTAAAGGGGTTTCTCTTCATTTTTTTTATTTTTTCTGTATTCTTATCCTCAATTTTTGCATTTTGCTTTAATTTTTTAGAGCAGCCATAACAGTTATTTTAGAATTATTTTATTTTAAGGAATATTCTGCAGATAATTTTTTGATTAATAACACAGTTGCAGCTCAAAAGAACCCCTGAATCGGACACCAGATAGATAAATGCAGTTAGTGGATGGATAAACACTGGAGCTAGTAATTTTTTTAAGGTTAGCTCACATTTAAAACATATTTAGAGTTGAGAGTTGCTACTTAAAGTATGAAGCAAAATCGTCATTTTTCTTATTTTCGAGCACAGAAACAAGAAGAATATGTAGTGGTGTTTATGTATTTAACTTTTCTTAGCAACCTTCATACAACAGAGAGTAGAGGTTTTTTGTTTTCAAAGGAAGTAGCTCCCTATTTATTTGTGGCTAAACTAACTGGACCATAAATAAGCAAGACAGATGTCCTTTCTTTATGCAAAGGACATCTGTCTGAACCTGCCTGAAAATATTAAGAAAGCTTGCAAACGAAAATATTTTTGTTTCAAATATGTTGGATATTATTGCGGTTTTTGAAAAACTAATGAAAAAATATTTAACGTTATTGTGCTGAAGAAACTGTCCGAAGTAGTAGAGCGAAGTATCTGCAAAAATATTCAAAGAAATATAAAAAATGTATGCAATAAGAAAACATTAATATTTTTATTCTACTCTTTTAAAGTTTTAGCAAAAAAATTTGTTTTTGTTTTGCTTCTTGTGTCCCACTGTATTTATATTGTTGATGTTGATGAGATTCAATACTTTGGAGTACGAGTTACGAGTAGTTTAATGTAGTGGCAAAAATTGTGATTACATTCGTTTTGTATGTGTTTGGTTCATTTGCTGTAGCTGTTGATATTGATGTTGTTGTTACTGTTGTTTATGCTTTTGTTCGCTTAATTCATTTATTTTTCTTCTTTTTTTTTTCTTTTTTGTAAGTTGTGCTTTTTTTTGGGGACAAGCTATTATAAGCCATGGTGAGACTGCCTCAACGATCAGTTGGTAAAAGTATATCGTTGCGTACGGATTGTTCAGAGTTTGAGACAGAAAGTATCGAAAGCAAAACCAAAGTTTCATTTTCATTTTAAGTGAAATCGAACTTCAAAAAGAAAACACATTCGAACAAGTGTAAGTGTTGAAGAGACAATAATAAACAAAAAAAAAAAACAAAAACAATTTTACAATACTTTACAATTGGCAAGAAACCAAAACGAAGAACGAAAAAACTTGTGTGGAACAATATAAAGAAAAAATATTCAATTGAAATTGAGGAACTCATCCCACAGAAAGGAACTGAGGAATGTGATGCTATTTTTCAGACTGTGTTTTATTTTTATTTACATATTTTAATGTCGGAAATTGTGCTTTACTGCAATATGTATGTAAAATTATTTAACTACTTGTTTGATTTAAGAAACCAAAATCTTTTTTTTACTCACATTCCATGCCCAGCCGTTTTAAAGAAATAATTTTAATTTTATACAAGATTTAAAGAGAGCAAATTGGGTTTCAAAAATGTCGTGCTCGTAGTGAACAACTTGAAAACTTAGTGCTGAGCAAAACTTTTAATTGCACTTGCAACGGTGTATAGTTCGCCAGCTAAAAATGTCTCAAACATAAAAGTCATAAGAAAAAAACTCCTTTTTTACAATAATTATTGTCATCTTGATGTAAAACATCTTTAGAAGAGTGTATTATAATGAATAGACAAAAGGGTTCACATAACCCTGCTGCCCGATCATTTCAAAATGACAGCGGCAACAAGTATGCACAACCATTTTTAGCTCGACGACGCATCAAATGTGTATTGTAAATACTTAAAACAGAAATTTATTACAAAAATTCTTATAATTTTTCCTAAAAGCAATTTAGCTGAGTGTTTATGTATGGAATTTAATTCAATTTCAAAATTGTCACTAACTTAAAGTCCAGCTGAAAGCAAAGCAGGTACTCCTCTGAATTTAAACTGAATTCGGACAAAATACTTCACAGTAAATAACTGAACATTTAACATAATTGTCATAAACTTAAGCTTTTATTGCTTTAAAATGTGAAATTGAAATTAAGATTAAGTATTTTATGTTTCTATGTTGTTTTCTCATTTATTTGATTTTGATTTACATGCCATACAGTTTAAAATTAAATTTTGTCAACATAAAAAGCTTTTAGGTGTCAGATTTAAAAAGTTATAGTAACATAATAAAAAATAAAAAATACCACAACGAATTGGTAAAACAATTTCCATGGCTCAAGCCAAGTACTCCATGAAAAGCTGGAAAACAATATTATAAGGTAATGAGACTCGCATGTGAAAAGATTAATTTTGCGGGAAATTCCGGCTGGAGTATTTTAATGGAATATTTTAGATGTGTACAGCTCTGGCATTCGTTTACTTATTTGATGTTTACATATTTAGTATAATGGCTGAATTCACAAGCCCACTGCTGTCGTTTTATTTGTATTTGGAAAAACGATTTCGAACGCAAAACCTCAAAACAAAAACAGTGGGCTTAGTTTTTATATTTGAAATTGTCTCTCCAAGTACAAGGTTAAGGGATATAGAATGGCTCGGGAATCCAGTCATTATGTTGCTAGGAATTGCATTTACAAAAACTCAAGCAAACTTTTCTATATACATACATACACCCTTCTATGCTTTTATGTTTAGCTTCAGTCACAGTGCCAGGCCCACGATGTCACTCAACAGAAACTCGCTTACAGAAACACACTGAAAACAGCAACAAAATTTTATAAGCGTGAGAGCGATGTCGAGTGGCATCGTGGATAATTTATTTTGAGCACTGCATTTGAAAAATTGTTTAATGAAAGACAAAACTATAGAACATAAACAGCGACTGTGGTGCCACAATTCTTTGTAAAAATGCTCTGCACTTATTCCTTCAAATAACGTGAAATACTTATACGAAATTTTGGACAACAAACTCGAACGGAAGGCAAACACTTCAAGGAGGACAGCAAGGGACACCTCAACCATACTCATATAAGTACATGTAGGCCAGAATGACGTGGGCTCAACTTCATGGGCTACGAAATATTTATTAAATCGACTCTCTTCTATGGAATATCTAACAAACAGGCTCTATAGCAATCGCAGATGGATCAGCTCAAATGGAAACAGAACTAAAATAAGATTTTTTCAAAATGTGAGGGCTTCTTTAACTTTATTATATAAACAATGTAGCATAATAATTTTCGCCAATTTCAATACAGTACAGTACATAAAGTTCATATAAAAAAAAAACTGAAAATAGAAAAGTCTGAATTCACCAGCCAAATTGCGTTTTAACATTTTCATAAACCACTGCTTCAAAGTATGTTACATATTTGCGTTGAAGCAATGTAAATCAGTTGAAAGAGTCTCGGCGCATTCCACAAAAGAAATCTTCGATAAAAAGAAACGCAATGCCAAACCTGTCAAAGTGTACGTACATACGTACACTTGTGCTGGATCCTCACGGCAGCACACAACAAACAGCCACTGCTCAAAAGTGGTAAATTCTCCATATGCCAGTCAGTGCTCATGCCATTTTAGACAAACTTCCAGCAACATCATTGATCTTTAAGAAAAGAGTGGAAAAAATATACGTATTTTTTTTGTTTTTTTTTTACATCAACAAACATGGGCGGGAAAGTCCGAAAGAAGAAAATGAAGTAGAAAAATCAAAACACAAAACATAAAAATGAAAAAGTCATCAACTAAAAGCGAAAATAATCGAAAGTATGTTAAAATACTTTTACTTGAGTTTAAACATTTTTGCCTGGTAGAAGTAATGTTACTACTGATTTAAATAATTACTCATATTTTCCCATGGGTCAAGCATTTCTAAACACAAATTAATTAACTAAAACATAAATAAGAATGTTGCTGGTAGTATTTGACTGGTCTCAATAGAGTACAATAGAGTGCAGACAGAGAAGCAAAAGGAAAAAGGAACAGAATTTTTAACTCGATCCATAATGCTGGTGAAAGATCATGCAAAATGCTACCAACACAGCACCAAAACTTCTGTGGCAACAGTTTTTCCCATATACGACGTATTCAGTTGAAATTTCGGGTAAAGTCTGGAGCAAATATAAATTTCTCCATTTCGCTGAAAATCACATTTCAAGTCTGACAAATTTTACACAGCTGCTTTTTACGAAAGAAAGACTTTGAAATATAAAAAAAATTTATAAACACACACATACATACATATGTATGTACATATAACAATGTTTTTGGACAACAACGATTGATGGTAAAATAGTGTGTTAATACTGTTATGCAAACCAAAACGTCTGCTTGAAGTGCCTGTTAAATGGAACTTTTTTGTTCATGAAAACCCTGTTGTAACAGACCCTTCAAATAGACAGTATTTTTTTTTTTTTTTTTTTGCATAAGAGCATAAATAAAATACTAAATTAGTTGTTATGTAAAACAAATAAGCAAATTTCTGTCTACATAGATTTTCAATTGCAGTCTGCATATCAGAAAATTTCAATGAAACATGTTTTGCACTTTGTTTTCTATAAATTTTAAACCGCTTGTTGAGTCATTTGACAATTTTAGCATTTTGTGTGTAGAGAAAAAGTATGGATAAGGTTGAGTAAATTATGCTCTCGTGACCGCTCTCATTTACACAATTTTCAGCACAAGAAATATTTTCCAGTCAAATTGGGAGCCCACAGGCTCCTCGATGCACACACTTATCGTGGAAAGTGTTGCTAGAGCAGTCCTCTACTTATATAATGAAAATTTGCAAAATGTTTTGGCAACATGCTTCAGCAGCATTTGCTCAACTGCATGACAACATGTTTCTGGCAACATTTGTTGCAACTGCTAACTGATATGAATAAAACTTATTTCGTACGAAATTACGCGTCCACAGCTGATTAGAGTTGCACATTTGGCACATTTGAAGGCAGCTACAATTTTCTTTTAACTCTTGATACTGACGGCACCAGTTCTCAAGCAAACTATATGCATATAGTTGGCAAAAATATGTTACCAGACTCGATCGATCAGAGCACTTACATACATACCTTTAATCAGAAATAAAATTAACAATAAACCATTTGCAAGCCGAACAAAATTATGCTGACACAAACATACAAGTGATCACGTTTGGATAATTTTGATTTTGAATTTAATATGAATTAGTAACATGCTACTATCTAAAAATGTTTCATCACAAAAATAGCAACACGTCAAAAATGTTTTAACTGCAGCAGAATTCTCAAACAAACAAAAAACAACAAATTTTTTTCCTACTATTACTTATTTTTATTTTTTACCAGCAGGCATTATTTATTGCAGTCACGTTGTTGGCTCACTTTTTCATCTTGTTCGATTCTTTAAAGATAAACAGAAAAAAAAAAAATATCATTCATACTTTAAAAAGGCTTTTATTAAATTTCAAACTAAAAAAAAAGATGGCAGACTACATACATACATACATACATACATACACACGTTTATGCGCTTTTCAAGTTTCCTCTCTGTTTGCTTTTTCTTTCAATTTTAGTCGCAAAAAACGTCGTTTTTCGTTTTTATTGTTTGTTCGTCAGTTGTTTTAAAAAGGAAAAGTTTTCACTTGCAAAACTTCTCGTTTACCAGTCTTTTCCAATAATTCTGCAAAGAGCAAAATGTGTAATGATAATTGTCTGTTTTTATTTTTTTTTATCAGTGTGTGTGTGTGTGTGTGTTCAAAAATTCAAACGACAAATGAAGTTGCTGATGGTCTGGTCTTGTTTGTCTCGTTTACTTAGAAAAGAAAATTGTTTTATTTTTAATCAATATTCAAGCCAGCCCAACTGATAATTTATTTGCCAGTACTCGTATAAGAAATACCTGGCGGCAATGACGACTACCAATAATGGTCGTGAGCGTTGTGTGTATATTTCATCTTTGGGTCTTGTTGGTTGTAAATGATGATTTGAGTAAAAGTAACGCACCTTTTACGTTCACGTTGGAACATGTGTCCGTTGTCTGCACCAGTTGATGCGTGCTTGGCTAAATAACTGCTTCCAAGTTGGCTTTTTTTCTTTTCTAAATTGTTTCTTTTCTTTTTTCTAACGTTTTAGCCGGTTAGTGGGCTAAATTTGTGAACTAATTTAAGTGCTTGTCTATTTGTGGTTTTCCATTTCTTTTTTTATGTTTGCACTGATTCATGTTTGTTAATGTTTATAAGCATCGTTATTACCCTCATCAATTTTTACATTTGTTTTTTTATTCAGTTGTAATTAGAAATTGTTTTAATATCCGTTTTAAAATAACTGTTTCCGGTTTCCATTTCAAATTGTGCCATTTAAAGCACTTTTCGAAACATTTAACGAAACAAGCAGTGTGACAACAAACATTAATGCTTTGTGAACGGCGTGGACTGCAATTTTGTAATTAGCCAAAGTATAAGAAATATTTGCTATGAATATTTATTTAAATCACATGAACATGATGCAGGCATGTAAGAGGTAATAAATTAGTTAAATATATGCAGGATTGTTTTGCAACTTAAAATGTTCAACTTTTCGTTAGCTATAATGTTGCTAAGAACATTTGCATTGCAATTGAAATAAAAAAGAAATACTATCAATGATATCAAGCTTGAATTACTTATTTATTTATTGTCAAAAATATAATAAATAATTCATAATAATTTAATTTAAATGTATTATAAAGAATTTTAAAGTTGTTAAAGGATTTACATTTAACACAATAAGACTGACAACTTTACTAAAATTCCTGAAGAAGAGTATCAAAGGTACTCGAAATATTGAAAATAATAAAGTCAATGTAAAATAAAACACACAAGAGCCTATAAACAAAGAAAAGCAGACATTTTATAAAGAATTTTATACATCTATGTATATTAAATTGCTTGCTCAGGCTCAAGTTCAACCCTTGACCTGTCACTTTTAAATCAATATTAATTAAGTAAAGAAAGGTAAAAATTTTATAGCTAGGTGCAGACAACTTAGTGGAATTTTAGTCGTTTATGACTTTTCATCTTAAATACAACGTATCAATATGATATAACAGAAATTACTGGATTATGGATGTTTTAGGGACAAAATTTGTAAAGCCTTG
The DNA here is from genome assembly GCA_963662145.1 of Sturmia bella. Classification (NCBI taxonomy): domain Eukaryota; kingdom Metazoa; phylum Arthropoda; class Insecta; order Diptera; family Tachinidae; genus Sturmia; species Sturmia bella. The sequence goes on along the minus strand of OY759171.1, from coordinate 3,089,346 downwards.
TTTGAGTTCAATTTAAGTTTAAGAAAACAAAGTGTAGTAGTTCTATTTTACACCGAGTTGCAGTGTAAGGAACGTATTAAAAATGTGTACCAATTTAAAATCTATTTAATTCAAGATGTTGTTGTCCGTAAACCCCTGCTGGGAAGCATTATTAATTTCAAATATTTTTTTAAAATGTGCTCTTTTGTTTTTCGTGTTGAAAGATTATCACTCAGCAACATCTTCTAGCAATAATACATCTTCATACCGGGCACATGATAATTTGTTGCTTCGGAAATCAAATTTGACAGTTGCTAATATTATTGCCTGTGTGGTTGCTTTATGAGAAACATGAAGTATTTTTCATTAGAAAGTCAGTAAAAATACACTTTCCGCTATTACGATCCCATACCTTATACACAGAATAACGAAACACAAAAAACCCAATCTACCTCCTCAAACGTTCACAAACAACTTTGAAACGAGTTCTAAAGCAAAGGAAATTGATAAAATATGAACTTAATTATTTATTTGCTTTAAGAGCCAATTGAAATGTATTAATTTATTATTTTTTGAAAAGGTTCATTTTTGGACCTGAATTAAGAAATTGATAAAATTTAAAATAAGGAGCCAAACTTTGAAAGAAATGAAGATTATAGAGTTGTAAAGGGGGGGGGGGGGGGGGGGGTCGTAGACCTCCTAAAACTGAAATTAAAGTCTGCCAAACGCTTTCAGTTTGTGAATAATTCGATGTACAAGTTGCGGAATTTAATAGCAGAAATATGAAAATATTGGATGAAGAGTGCTGTCAGAGGAAAGTTTTATTTTATCAGCTTTAGTTCACAGGAGTTCTCTTATTCTTAACACCAACATCGGCTTCCCGTGTAAGGCCGTATAATGTGTGTAATGGTGTTTTCTTTCGCATATTTGTAATGAAAACAATAATAAAAAGAAGAAAAAAAAAAACAGAACTATTGTTGTTTTCAATACAAATATGCGAAGAAACTTCGTCCGCACTCAATGCAAATAAATATTATTTTAATAATTTGTTAATTTGACACTCACAAGCATCAAATTTGTTTTCTAAACAAATTGTGAAATACTCGCTGTACACGACAGTCACATAAAGTGTGTTCGGGTACGTAATGAACTCATATTTGCTTTAAAATTTTATTTCAAATGGAAGACCTTGACAATCTTCATACAGCATCCCTTATTCAGCATGCTTTTACCAATAAAAATGTGTTAATAAATCGCAACAATGTTTTCTTCGCTATTCATTGCTGTGATTTAAATTTTCATTATTCGTTCAATTGTTAAGAAAACGTTACAAAATCCAATTTCATTATTTAATACATAATTTATGCAGTAGTAATTTCTTTTCAACAATCTTGTTTTTTTTACTAAACAGCATTCGAAAAGAAGTGGTTCAAAGAGATGACAAAATATACATGTATCAAAATAAAAAAATAAGAGAAAATAATTTTAATGAATTCAACGAATTCATGTAAATCTATAAGTTGTTAGATCTTTTTTTTTTTGGTTTCTGTGATGTCTTAAATACTTGAAATGAAATATTTCGCAGTTGGAAAAATGCTGCCAGAGAAACTTTGCTGTTAAACAAACAACAACAATAAACATGTTGCCAGAAACATTTTGCAAGTATTCACTATTTGAGTTTAATTCAGAAACAATTATTTAGTACTTATTTCGCGTGAAGTTTTTTATATGAACTATTGACAGCAGTTTGCATGAAACTGGAACAGGATTCTCATACACAGAGAAAAATAAAGTAGAACAAAATCAATAAGATATCTCTATGGTTTTTTTTTCAAGAAGGATTCCTTATTATTTTAAATGGGAAAACCTTATTGAAAAAACAACAATTAATGAAATTAAAAAGATGATTTACGTGTGTTTATATAGGAAACTAATAAAAGCAATAGGGAAAAATTAATAGGATAACCTAATAAAATCAATAAGAAATCCTTTTTGTATACAATTTACAAGAAAACCTAATAGAATCAATAAGTTCTTCTCTATAGAATTTTTTTTTTGGTACCATGCAAATCGGAAACTGAGTAAAAACAAACGTGAGTAACAAGTTTTCTTCTTGGTTTTATGTGTTTTTCTTGTTGAGACAATTAATAAGATTTGCAACATGGAAATAATAAGAAATACCCATAGAAAAATCTTCTTTTCTCTCTGCTGGGATACCCCTCAGCCTAAAAACGTTTCAAAGAGAAAATCTTATTGAATCTATTAGGAAGTTTTCGCTCTGTGTACTAACTTTTGGCACTGCTAACGGTTTTTGGTCTCTTACAAAACATCACAAAGAATACAAAAACGTTGCTCATTACTTTTAATTTACAAAGTAAGAAAATAACCCAATGGGTATTTCCTAATAAGGGACCTAGTATCAAAATTATGTTGGATTACGAAGATATTCATTAGTTTTTCAAAATTTTCTTTGTGATTTCAATGAAATTATATGATTAGGAAATATTTAAAACCTCCAGTGTCCACAATAAAAGTTCTTAGATTTGTATGTCAACTCCAGAATCATTTGGTATTGGATACTGCACACGCACACCAAAACATGTTCAAAATAGTGTTCACGCAATTAATTTATTAATTTGTTGTGCGTACATGAGGCAAGCCAACTATTTGGCAATTCAGACAAAGTGATGTTAAGGCGACCCTTGAAGCTAAACAACTTGATATTGAAATTTGTTTCTGGTATAAATGGGATTTACTACACATTTTCTGGAGCTGTGCTATTTTCCAAACGTGCTGCAGTTAACCCTTTTATAACCAGCAGCAGACATTCGTTTCATTTCGCTCAACAAATTACTAATATTAAGTATTTTTGCACATTAGTTAAATAAATATGCAAAACTTTGCTATGTAATGAGCATGTGTGCCCATGTACACAAAAGACCGCCAAACACTTTTAAGCCATTGTGTAAATAAAAAAAAAGCTCTTCCAACTTAATTGTTTGTACATCACCATAAGAAGTACAAAGAAAACTAGCAGTAATTAGTGCCAAAAAAATTATATTTTTAAGATATTTCAAAGCTTATAAACGAACTCTAAAAGCGCAGATATAGGCAGATACGATGCGCAATATAAATTTGTTACGTTTCTTTCTGTGCTATTTGCAGTTTTGAGCAGTATAAATAATTAACATAAAAATTCGCTTTAAATATTTGTTTAAAAAGTTGTATTGAGAAAACATGTGAATGTGTCGATACTATAGGTCTGTACATTTTTTTACAGCCGAATCCGAGTAGGTTAGACAAGACTTGCGCAAAACATTCGTAAATAATCATGCATAACAGCAAATTTCTGCTTTACTTTTTTATAATATTTTTGAATTCAAATGGACAACTCAAGACATTTTTGCAAATAATAAACCCTTTCGGCATCAGTTTTTCAAAACCCTTCATTCAAATACAGCACAGCCACGAGGTACAAACTATCGACAAAGAAGTGTACTTAAATAAACAATAAAATTTTGAAGCTATTTTACCTAAAATTATTACAAAAAAAAATTCAAATTTTAATAATGATGGACCTCTGGGTTCTACAAACATTGAATACAATACTGGATGAATACCAGGAATCTAGACCAATAGGAAAAATTAAATTTACGATGCGAAACAAATAATTAGATTCGCCAGCACTGCTGGCCTTGTAAATACTTCTAAAAAGTAGCGAATACAATATTGAGCGCTGCGATGGATGAATTTTCTACTAAAAGTCTGCGAGTCGCAGGTTCGATTCCTGGCCCCAGCAGACAAGCAAATGCTTCACTGATTTGTGTGTTTGCTTATAAAAAAAAAAAAAAAAAATGGAAAAATAAAATATTCGCATCTAAGTATGGATGCATCGATATTTTCTTTTTCACTACTTTAAAGAACCAAGTTAAATTTATCTATTAAATTTATATTTGTTAGGTTAGGTTTGTGATTAAAAGCCAGTAAAGAATACAGAAAAGTAGTATTAAGACTGAAGCTTGACACGGCCTTGAACCACGGCTAAGGGAATTTACAATTAAAAACTGAAACAAACGTATTGGCTAGACTATATTAGGATTGTGTTTCAAACGCAATGGAACACATGTTCAAATGTTGGCGGTAGTGACCAAAAAATAAACAAGAGTAACAACACACTTGTGTTGCTAAGCAGTTTAGACTATAACAAGCTCTATTTACAATATTCGAAGGCGTTTTATTTACTCCTCTAATACTTATTATTTTTTTGCACAATTATTTTAGCACATTTACGGCCTGTTAAATAAACGAAACTGCTAAATAAATCTGTTAAAAATACCAACAACTATTTATTTGTAAACACTTACTGTGCTGAGTTAGACACGGCACTAAAATACTTTAATGCTGAACATTAAATTTTGTGCCCCTTTGTAATATTTAAAGCACTCATTCAAACATTTTTATTCATACCATGAAATTCACTATGCGGAAGACAAATGACAAGTATAAACAAATAAAATTTACTCAAAACTTTCGCCGCAACAAGCAAAACTAAATTTAGTTTTTATTGCCTGCTTGTGGAAAGGAAAGAAAACAAAAACATATACATACATACATACATACATACATACATACATACATACATACATACATACATACATACATACATACATACATACATACATACATACATACATACATACATACATACATACATACATACATACATAATTTAAGCAGTGAAGATTCAGCTCACGACAGTTATTGAAATGCCGTTGGGTGCAAAAATATTTGTTAAGGCGAGGTGCGTTTCAAAAAAAAAAAAAAAAAAAAAAAACAGCCCAACTAAAAGCAAACAAAATGTCAAAGGTCATGGTACTTGCATACACACAAATTTCAAAAAAAAAAAAAGTAGCTGAATTTTTTGTCTAAATTAATCATTTGTATTAATATTAATCTTGAAATCGTTAAATTACGCATCAGGTTAATGCATTTCACTAATTTCGCTCTATAATCGAACTTTATGATTTGCAATTGCTAATTACTTTATTGGGCCTTAGTTCGATTTTATTTGCTTAGTAAGGGGAAAGTTTGAAAGTGTTGTCATCATGATGACAACAAACACAAAAATCAATTGGATGTTGCTGATCGATCAACAGAAAAGCACAGTAACAAAATTGAAAGTGGATGAATAGATTAAACATAGGAGCACACTAAGTGCTGCTGCTTGAAGCCAGTTTGCAATTACATACTTATGACCTGGATTCGTATCCCTTGGGTGCTGATGATTGTCGCGGTGGATGTGAAACAGGCAATGAGTCTTCTACTACACTCAAAAAAATGCTTCTCAACTCTGAGGCGGGCCGGTAAACTAATTAATAACAATTATTGATGCATTTCTTCTTGACAGTGAAATTAATGAAATTATTTACGAAACATCATTATGCCAAAGGATTTTACATTTCGCATGATGTTAAACTTTTGATGTACCAAATAATTTCGATATTCCATTTCTCTTACACTAAATATGCAGCGCACATAATTTACATATGATTTTATGTATTCTATTGTAACGCTCGGCAAATGTGCTCTTAGCAACATGTTGCTAACAATGTTGTTGCACTGAGGCAAAACATCACTAATTAAAGCTAAACTAATCAACCCAAATTGCGAAACCATGTTTAGCAAACCTGCATTTTGAGTAAAACTATCAAAGATACATTATTTTCAAATCAGTTTCGCTTGTGGCAAAGTAAATAAATTAATTTAAGCATAAATCATATTTCTCCAGTCTCATTCGTCTTTCTTGTGGCCACAACCACCAGGTCGCCGTTATTGTGGAGCAAATAAAAAATTTTAAAAAATATATAAGCATTTTATTGCATAATTCACATGGTGTAATTCGCGTTGTCAAAAAAAATCTTTTTACTGCATTCAAAAGTAATATTTTTGATATTTTTCCTTCGAATCGTACATCTGCAGAAAAAGAAAAAGAAGAAGAAAAAAATTAAAATTGTTTTTAAGTAGTTTCAGAAAAGACTCGTTTTGTTGCGGTTTCATAAGACATTCTCTTCTTTAGCTGGGTTTATTATTGGCTTCAATAAAACTGGCAGCAAAGAGTTTCCAAAACGAAGAAAAAGCAAACTGGAGTTTATTTAAAGGCTCTACTTATTATTAATATTATTATTGTTTTTAACACACGATTCATGTTTAAACGTTTGTAAGTAAGTTTGTGTGTTGGCAGGCATCGTTTCATTAATATTTTGTACAAGTTTTCATTGACACTTTAAATTATTTTTTTTTGAATTAAGTTTATTTTTCTTTATACAATCATCAGCAAGGAAATGTGTGTGCCAGTTAAAAATGTTAAACGTGTTTAAGCAGCATCGTGTGATTAAGTACTCAGCACTGGTTAGAAAAAAATTTTCAGGTTTTTCTTTATTAACCAATTAAATATTTGCAGAAGATATAAAATTAAAAAAAAAAAATGTTTTTGCGAAATTTAATTTGACAAATCGAATTTGGAAAATGCTAAAGAGTTGCATAATTTATGGCAAATTATTTTAATGTTTTTAAAGGCCATGATGATACACTATCCTACTCAATCGTACGATCTGTCAAAAATGACATGTGTGCTCAAAAAGAGTGATCGACTTTTTGCCTTTCTAATCTTTTGACAACACATTTTCAACAACAACAATTTTTCTATGCGATCAGAGTTGCTTTTCGCAGAGGTTGCTTAGAGAAGTATAATAGTAAGGTTTTGATGCGACTTTTTAAAGAAGGACAGAATTCTCTCAGATTTAGCTAGAAATGTTCAGTGAACGAATCGCACGATTGAATAGGATAGCGTGCCACGGCATTAAAAGGCATTTGATAACAATGTTGCCACTCAAAAATATTCCTGTTGCTGAGGGGGGGGGGAGAAGAACCAGCTGGAACAAGACTTGTCATAATACTAAGTATTTAATACGAATCCTCGTTAAGAAGTTTAGTCTGCTAAAAGAATTGCACACTCTGATAGAGCAGATAGAAATTATAACATGTCACAGAACTTTTTAGTTTGAAAAAGCCAATTAGGAAACACCGCACAGTGCTTTGGTCCCATATAAGGATGGGAGAAACGCAGAAGGAGCTGTTCTGGAGATTCTAAATTTGGAGCCCTGACATAAAACATAAAACAGTTTTGCTGAGAAAAATACAAAGTATTGTAAGAATCAGACAACGAATGCCGCTGCCACTCATTTATGCCAAAATATTTAATTTTCAATATTTCCCACAGCCGTGAATCCCAGAGCTGCTAGAAATTTAAATATTGCCAGACCAGCAATATTTATATTAATATCCTTTCATTAGAAGTTCACATTTATAGGAATGGGTAAATGGACACATTCGCAACGCAGCACTGCAATGGAAGACAATAACAAATTTGAAAATAATTTACAATAATTGTTGTTGTTTTCTACCCCACACAAAATTCAAACAAGACAAGGCCTGGGTCAGGTATGCAAAGCAAAAAAAAATTTATTAAATAAATTCAAAGTTGCTGTTGCTGCTCATTATCAAATTATGGCGTTACGTTGTGAATTACAAAGTCAGGCCCTAAAAGTATTTAGCTTCGTGCCCGAATCAAGAATATTGTTGATTTTTTTTTCATCATGTCTTTCTATTTCAATATTCCATCAGAGTTTCAATACCTGTAGAGCTTAATTGAATAATGGAAATGTCAGAAAAAGAATTCTCACAAATTTATTTTTTACTTTATTACGGAAAAATTCACACAATTATTTTCTTGAAGCATGTATGTATGTATGTATGTATGTATAGACTACAAGTGGTTCTTCCACAGTTCTGAAATTGTTAATTATTTTAGCGGGCTAGAGTTTGATTTTAAAATTTTGCGATCAGATTGTAGTGGCCAAACTTTTTAAAGAAGACAGGAAAAGTAAAGTTGAATACTTGTTGGCTGTGTCTCTAAAATTTATTTAAATTAAGTTCTTATCCGTCGGTCAAAATATTTTTCATTGTTTACTGTTTTTCTGGGTATTTGTCTTGCTCATTTTTTGATAACGCAGCTACAAAGCATGGCTTCGAAACAGCCAGTTGTCCCCCAGCAACAGGTGTTTGATTTTTTTTTAATATTGTTTAATTAATTGTTTTTTTTTTTATTTATTTTTTTTTTTTAACCAGTCAAAACATTTTTCATTATTATTGTCCTGAAGAAGCTATCCGAAGGAGAGCGAAATATTGACAAAAATAAATACTCACATTTCAAAAAGACCTTAAGCTTAAATAAATATATAAAATTAAAGAAAAAAAGGGGTCAAATAACCAAATATTAAATATTAAATTGTTTAATTAAAATCAATCGCAACAATAGTATAGAATGAACTTGAGTCCGATAAACATAATGAGAAATAATTAGAAAAAGAAAAGTTGGAATAACAAAAATTATTTAATTTAACACTCGCTGGCCACACTGGCATATTTGAAAGCTGGAAAAAGAAAATTACAACTAACAATATGAGAAAAATATATACCGTGAGTTGGTTATCTTTGTGTGGTGAAAAACCTTCGCCCGATACATACTATGTATGTATACAATGAAAAATATAAATAACAAAATAATTAACATGTCCCTTCGTTACGGCATCACTCTTGAACGGCTGGACCGATTTCGCCCATTCTTTTTTGCTGGGACCAAATCGTCGCATTCGATATCTAATGAGCTATTGAGCAAAAATAATGTAAAACAAAAGCAAAATAAACAACAAACACACAGCATAAGTGACGGAATTCGTTCGATATCGAATGCGACGATTTGGCCCCTGCATTTATTATTGCCTAAAGAAGAATGATATGAAAGAAAAAGTTGAGAGATATGCGCGAACCATAATTAAATTTAAGAAAACTGTGAGTGACTTTAATATTTACTGTTATGACAGGACAACGTCGGTGGGGCAGCTGGTCAAAAATAAATTTAATTATTTATTTGCTATAAGAGCCAACTGAAATGTATTATCTTAAGTCTAAAAACGGACTTTTTTAATTGGTTTTTGTATTTTTCAGCGGCGGTAATGTGTCGCCGACATTTCGTTGATGCTACTCAACTCGTTTTAAACATTCTTTCGAGTCCACTGATGAGTTGAGTAGCATCAACGAAATGTCGCTGGCACCTAGAGTACTGAGAAAGACAGTAACCAATTAAAAAGGTATATTTCTAACCCAAAATAATAAAAAGACAATAATAGATGTGTTTGAGGAACTCAAAATTTAGACAGAAAAGACACACGGTGTTGTGTCGCTTTAGAAACTTGAGACTTTAAGTTCAAGGACGAGTGCAAGAAACGACAAGAAATGTGGCGGCTTTGAAACAGCTAGATGTGAGTCATCTTTGATGTTTTCTTTGTCTTGTTTAGTTAATAGAAGTCACGATAAACGTAATACAAAAAATAATCATAGAAGAAAAGTTTGAATAATGAAAAATAATTAATTACGCTATAGTTAAAAAAAACATTGAGATGTAAGTCCTGTTTATGCCCTTCATGAATTTCTTTGAATAACATCTTAATCAGCCATGTGACAATAATATCAGGATCAATATCTCTGCCCAGATTCCCGTGCATTTAATGAAGTTTTTTTTTTTTGCCATTTTTAAAGTGTCATTATTTTAAATTTCAAGATAACATGAATGTATTTATATTTTGCAGCCATTTCACTTAAATGTGACCTGAAAACTTCAAGAGTTGTAACTAACACACCATTTAATTTGTTAGAGAGTTTGTCCAAGTGTCATGTACATATGTACATATTTTGTTCACACTTAAATGTGCCAAAACGCTTTCATGCAAACATTTGCTATTCTTTGAATTTACCAGCATTTTCTAGGCCTTTATCTGTTTGATTTATTTAGCATTTTTGTCTCTTCAAATCCGCTTTAGCCAATTGCATGCATAACTTGCAACACATCATCACAAATAAATCTACACATTGTTATTTGTTAGAGACTGCAATCTAGAAGATTTTATCATGTGACTTAAAAGCTGTTCATTCTTTACGCAGTTTAGACATTAAGTCCGCCAGTTGTAAAAACTTTTTAATTCGTTTTATCTAAATGGCCATGAATGTATTAAAACAAAAATCCAATCAAAGACTAAAGAAGAGACTCATGTCTGTCTTGGAAACAAACAGCTTGCATGTTCATATGACTTTGTAAAAAAATTACAGAAAAACAGAAACACAACTAATCGACCGAAAGATGTGTATCAGAGATACATAGATATACAAGCTGGCACTTGCCAACTTGCAATTGTTGTTTGTGGCAGCATTTGGAGCATTGGCAGCTTCAAGAAGACGAAACTTAATAGTAATTGTTAGTGTCTCAAGATGAATTTTAAGATTTGCCGACTAGACGGATTTGCCACCTCATTACGCAAACCAACTTTAGATCTTTTTCTGCAATTCATTTGCTCGCTCGTTTTTTCGTTTGTAGATTTTTATATTTTTTTTTTTTTAACAAGTAGCATCTAATTAGCACTTAAAATGTATGCAGTGCATACATTACAGTAATTCAAAAGTAGTTTTAACTGACACACCACATCATGTCTTTTAGGAACTTTTCAATAAAGGTATTCACAATGTTGCTGATTATATTGTAGAATCTGCTGTTTGGAAGAGGAGGAAGTAGAGGGAAGTATAAGCGTAGTGCTTATATACTGAAGATACAGGTTATGCCTATGCGATGGGTGAACAAGATATTTACTAACCCTCCGGTTGAAGGATCTGCTCTTGTTCCCTGATGTATTAAATCCCTGACACTGGTTGCAGTTCAAAGGGCTGAATTGGGCCGTAGCCAATCAGAATAGAATGTCAACCGTAAGAAAAAATCACATTTCACACAAAATCGTGTTGAAAATCTCATAAGTTTGTATGAAGTTAGTTTTGCTTTTAACCTATCTATATACATATGTATGTATGTATATCTTGAAAACTGCATGAGAGTTTAAGCCGCAAAAGGAGTGTTTAAAGGGCCAAATTGTTAATCGATGTACTAGTACACCTCTCTCCTGCAGATATAATGCACATCCCTGTATGTGTGTACAGACATTTGTTATAATCTACAATTCAATTTAAAATTGTTTCGTAGTAATTCTCACGTTTATGACGACTGATTACAAAACAATTGGTTCAAACATTTACATAAATGAATTAATTAGTAATTACATTCATACAAATACGGTTGATTTAGATCTTAAAAAAATTTTTTATTTAATCGAAATAATCATCAAAAAGCGTTTTGTAATCGAAACAAATAAGACAAATGAAAGCCATTTAAATACATATGTATGTACATACATATATAATTTAAAAATAATCATATATTTGGAAAATAGGCAAGCATACTAATTGTATATCCACATAAATGTATTCACACATACATACATACATGCCCGTATGTACATACATATGTAGAGTATTGTATATAACAAAAATTTTCCAATCATTGCATACGTTAGAATTGAGGCATTTAAATGAAAAGATACACTTGTTGTTTACCAAAAACCAAAAAAAAAAAACTTCAAATTTTGAACCAAAAGTTGATGACAAAAAACAAAACAGTAGTCTTTGGGGAACTCAAGCGAATCATTAGGTGCGTCTAGTCATCTGTTTTGCATCATTGTTGGTTGTTGAGTGCTTAACAAATTTTATTACTATTTTCAAAGCAGATACACACAGGTGTGCACACATACCTACATACATATGTATGTAGCTAATTCCAATATTTGTTACGAAGAAGGGTCTGCTTTTGTACGCCATTACAACATTTCAAGTTATACGAGTATAGGCAAAATTTCGAGAGAAAACTTTATCAGTGTAATTTAAAATTTTAAAAATTTTCTAATGCTGCTTCATTTAATTTACATTGAATGTGTTTCTATTTCAGTTTTTCGTTTTAAAAGAGAAAAGAGAAGGCAAGAAGAAAAATGTCGGTGCTGCAATTGGTGTTGGCGTTGGTGTTGGCTTTAGGAGTTACCGTTACTCTTGCTCAGAGACGTTTGGCGTTACCAGATCCCAGAAGTTGTGCCAATCGTAAGTTTGTTAGTTTGTTTCAGCAATCGACTTGGTTTCAAATTTAAATAGTTTGTTTGTAAGCAAACCAAATTAAAATATATGTATATATACTTACGCCGATAATTATAAAAATAAAAACAAATTTTATATGAAAAATTTGCATTACAACAATATGTTATTTGTTATCAATGCCGGCGGCAATATGCAATTCTTAAGTTGCGCAGAAAGTGATAATGAAATATTTCTATACAAAAATATTGCTAACACAAAATTTTCGATGCGTTGGTTTAATTTGTATTGGAGCTTTGCTGAATTAAACACTGGCTTATTAAAATGAATTTTCAAAAAGCAAAACAAATTTCTTTTGAATCTTACCAGATCATATGATGATTTTTCCCACATTTACTGAAGAAATATTGTGATAATGCGAAATGATTTGTAATTTCAGGTGTACGACATGCTTCTTATCGTGATGCTCGTGGCGTTTCTCATTCGTATTTCTTCAGTTGGGAACATGCTCCCACCCGCAGTCTAGAGGTGGACTGGTTGGATGCCCGCAACATTTGCCGTCGTCATTGTATGGACGCCGTGTCCCTGGAAACTCCGCAAGAAAATGAATTCGTTAAGCAACGCATTGCACGCGGCAATGTGCGTTATATTTGGACATCTGGCCGTAAATGTAATTTTGCTGGTTGTGATCGGCCCGATTTGCAGCCACCCAATGAAAATGGTTGGTTCTGGTCTGGTTCGGGAGCCAAAATTGGTCCAACTTCTCAGCGCAATACTGGCGATTGGTCTCATACTGGTGGCTACAATCAGCCTCAACCTGATAACCGTGAAGCTGCCCAGGGTAACGATGAGTCTTGTCTCTCGATTCTCAATAATTTCTACAACGATGGCGTCAAATGGCATGACGTGGCCTGTCATCATCTCAAGCCATTTGTTTGTGAAGACTCTGATGAATTGTTGAACTTTGTGCGCTCCCGTAATCCTGGTCTTCGTCTGTAAAATATTTTAATACTCAAAAATTTACATTAAAAATCCCATCCATCAACTTTTGCTCTTTGGATAATTGGTATTTTTTTTTTTTTTTGTTTCCAAAAAATTAAAAGAAAAACGTTTTACCACATTTTTGTAGACATGGAGAACGGAAAAACTAAAATTTAATGTTAAGCTTAAATTTAAACAAAAAACGTTTATTTATATAAAGAAAAATCTGTTATTGTTTTGTTATACAAAATTCGTTTTTGCAACGGATGGATTTTTTAATTTATTCTTAACTGTTTCGTTGAAAATAAATTAGACACATAAATTTTGCAACTTATTACGTATTATCGAGGTAAAAAAAGCAACTTTCATTCGTATGTGTATATTTTTTGATTATCTCTTTGGCTAAAATAATCTACATAATTAATTTTACAAAAATAAAAGCCACTGCATTTATTTAAATAAAACCAAAACTAAATTGTACAAAAGTGTGTTTACATTTCACTAAGGAAACGGCGCGACACATGCTTTGCGATTGTCGCGCTGCGTATAGTTGCAGAGCCACATACCTAGATACTGGGTTGTCGTTAACATCGATCCCATGCCCGTAATGAGGCCTCGGTGTATAGGAAACAAGGACTGCACAAAGGATTTTTTTTTTTTTTGTTTTTCGAGGTGTATAATTCGCCCCAAATGATAAAGGGAGACACAAATTCGTGCTTCATACTATGATGCAAAATTGGAAAAAATGTGTGTACTTTTTAAACGATTTAATGTAAGTAACAAAACCAGGATCTCTACAAAATCAAATAATTCTTATCAAACCGGATACAGAAGAGAAATTACAGTGAGTTTGACAACCTTATGTCAGGTTTCCGCCAACCATAAGTTAGATACCGTACTTTTTGTGCAAAGTCTGGTAAAATGGGAACAATCAAGAATTTCACAATCAGTGCAAAGACTATTAACAATTTATTCTGGTAACGCGGGACAAAAAGACCTGCAAAAAATCTACATTTCCATCCCCGACAAGCGGTTTTCTTTGGAGCGCATCTAACGCACAAGAATATATTTGAGTGAATCACTAATTATCTAAATCTAATAATATGACATGCCGTCAGCTTTCTTTAAAAAGTTAAACAAAATAGACTCAATTTCAATTTAATTTTTAACATTTATTTAAAGCAAGTCATATTTTGATGATAGCTAAACTATTTTGATTTGTTTTAAACACAAATAATACCTATTTTATTTTATATAACTAATATTTCGATTATTCGATAAAGATTATTTAGCGCATATTATGAGTGTTTATGAGTTTAAATACTTTGGTAATTGCATCTGAAATGGAAAACTTAAAATTATACATAATAAGTCAATGAATTATAATTAATATAAATACATACAATAGAAAATAACTGCTGGTTATTGTTATGTGCTAGAATATTCATCAAAAAGCAAATATTACATAAATAAAATTTCTTAAATATGTCAAACAATATTCATAAAATAATAATGTGACTTAAAAGTCGATTTTCAATTTCTTCAAAACAGTTTTCAACGTTATGAAGAAAACAAAAACTATTACATCAACAGTTTTTAAAACTTAGACAATGATTTCTCACTAAGTGCTTCTGTAATGAAGGTTTTATTTCATGATGAATGTCAAATTTTTATTTTTAACTTATAAATATGTATGTTTAACTAAATCAGCGACATGATGTAATCACCAGAATGTGAGCTCTAATAATTATTTTGACGCACAGTTTGTTTAATATAAAAAAAGGATGGTATATTACTATAATCTAGTTGAATGAAAATTTCACATGTGTACTTTTGTTTTGTGTAAAATAAAGAAACTTATAACATAAGAGGTAAATATAATATCATAACTTCTATTTAGTTTGTTGTTTTATAGTTTTGGTTCGAACTTATTTTTAACGTTTGCACATAATTTTAGCTTAAATAAATGCGTAACTGAAAATTTTTTAAAAAATATAAACACAGTTTAACTGCAAAAGTAAAGCAAAACACTGCTGCCCCATTTATGTAATGAAATCTTAAGTTATTTATGCAATTGCCAATACATACATACGTATGTATGCTAAATTAATTAAGGATTTGGGAATAATGGAATTGTTTGTAGGATGCATTAATGTCAGTGTGAAATGTTTGTTCGTATTGCAATGAGAGTTTTAGTATGCTGGAAAACCTAAAATAAAAAAGTTAAAAATATTCAATTAATAAATGTTATATGCAAATTTTTAGAAGTAACGAGAATTACTCTGTGAATACAGCAGTTTTTAAGTAACAAAAATAGCAAAAACAAATGTAACAATTTTTCATTTGTACGACAGTTCTGTTAGTACGAACGACATAAAAAAAGTATTTTAGCCGACTGGAAATAGTTCAGATTTAGTACTTTTTAATATTTCAAGTTCTGTAAGAACTACAACAGATGAGAAAATCAGAAGATAAATACGGTTTTAAAATAGTTGCTGTGCTGACTACAGGTGCGGTCATACTTAAGATTTTGTTTGTCCATTTTAGTCTAAAAAAATACAGGACCACAACTTTTATCTTTACCGTTATTATATGGGCAAATACATGCACATAAACAACTAAAAATTCATATGCATACATACAGATACATTAACAAAGAACAACAAAAAGAATAAAAGCAGCGGCCAAATCGTCGCATTCGATATCGAATGAACTATCGAGCAAAAATAATGTAAAACAAAAACAAAATAAACAACAAACACACAGCATAAGTGACGGAATTCGTTCCATGTCGAATGCGACGATTTGGCCCCAGGAAAGGAAACGTAAACACATTAAATTCCACAGCAGCAGTTTTGCTAATTGATGGCCTAATTTGAGAGTTGGTTTGTGTTTGCTCTTGCAAAGTTTTCATAAGATCAAATAATTGTTCGCTGTAAATTTTATTTTGTTCCTTGATAAGAAAACCTCAAAAAATATTCTTGTGAAGTTTAATGTTTTTACTCTGTTTTTCGTTTCTTTTTGTTGATGTGTCCACATGTAAATATAATTAGTTGTTTGTGTTTATGTGCTTGACCAAAACATGGAATCAGTGGTCCCGTTATTTGACGGCTAGTATCTATTTGATAGTCTCACCGCACCTTAACTCAAAGAGAGAGAGAGCATTTTATATTAATTATGCAGCCTTATGGTGGTTGGCGTTTTTGAAATAGGTTGAAGTGATTTGCAAAAAAATACGATCTACCACAAGAAATCCATTAAATTTCCATCACTGTTAGTGAAAAACAAAGTGTGATTTTAAAATTGACAGCAAAAAGGAAAACTGTGATTTTTAAACTACGCCAAACACAATAAGGATGATCAATGATTTTCTTTTTGCTAAGCAAATCGAAAGAAAAAGAACGAGAACGAGAACACAGAAATATATTCATTGATAGCTGTTTGTTTTTCAACTGAATCCTGGCTCACTGAATCATTTAGGCTTCGTTCTTTTGCAAAAATAAAATTTTGATTTTGCTGTTGATTAAAATGTGTTTATGCGAACGCATGTGAAAGAAGAGCAAAGCTGACATTAGTGAGTGAGCCAGGCAGTAAATCATTCTTTCTTCTTTTGATTTTATCTAAAAATTCCTTTTATCCTAGAAAAACGATTAATTGTTATTAAAATCTCCGACACTAAAGTTCAGTCAAGAATAGATAAATTCGTGATTATGATAAGTTGTAAAAATTTTAATTAAGTTGTTAGTAATATGTTTGTTAGACACACACACACACACACACGCACACAGATACACAAGTATTTAGATGATGACACACAAACTACATTTGAAATATATTTTTCATGTTAAATTTGGTTACATGGACTAAACTTTTTTTTTTTTTTAATTTTTACTTTTTTTTTCTCTACTAAGTAGATTTTGATAGCTAAGGAAGAAGGTGAACCGTTGATATTAATTTAGGCAGTACTTGAATTATTTGACGCTCCACTGATGGCATTGAAGAGGGCCATGCTATTACGTTGCGCGTTATTGGTGCTGTCATCCAGCGGTTGAAAAGGTTCGTCCAGTAGTTCGCTTAAAGCCTGACACAGTTTTTGGTAGTTTTCCTTTAGAGCATTGTGGTATTCCTTTTGGTCGCTGGAAATCATGCGAGCATTCAATTGTAACGCCGTATGACAGACTCCTATAAAGTCTCTGTAGAAAATACATATGAATGAAAATACAATAACAATAACTCTTTTGATCACTTTAAATACCTAAAGACATCTTTTAAGTCTTCTACACGATCAACTGAAAAATTATTAACTACTTTGGGATCTAAGAAGGCCTGGGCATAAGCCAGTGGCCCTGCATTCACTTGCACCGCTACACTGCCCTGCAACCTCAGCTGCAATTTCTTTACATCAGCCGGCGGCAAAATTGTCTCTTCCAGCTCCGATACTTTGGTTTGCATTTCATCGATGGCAACTTCGATTGGACTCAGCTCTATAATTTCCCGTGATTTGACTGGTATGCGTTTTAGTACATAAGGAAAAGAATAAGTAGCTAAAAGAAGATGTTAATTATAAGACCGTTTTGTTAAAAAAAAAACAGCAACAACAAAAATTATTTTTTTTACTTTTTATCACTGTTTTGCGCTTCCATTGCTCCTCAACCGCACCCCTTGCCGCGCCCGACTTTGTAAAAGGTGTTTCATACATGAAAGTGTCCACATCATGATTTTGTTCAAACTCATTAAGTCTTTGATCAAGTTCTTCTTTTGTAAAGAATGGTATCACATGGGTAACCTGGATGTAGGCCAATTTGGAATCGAGATCATTCACTTTAACCTGAAAAAAAATTATATATACATACATAATAGAGATTTTTTGTATGGTTTGGTGATCGGCAGAAAAGAAAAATTGGTTCGAGGAAAAAAGTAAAGTTGTGTTGTTCAATATGAGTCATTTCATTTCTTTTGAAGAGTTGAACCAGTTTAGCACTTGCCTAAATTTTTGAAATCTTTAAATTTTATATGTTTTTAATAACTTTTTTTGCATTACTTAAAGGAGTTTAGTTAATTTATACGGCTCACTATTTACATTCAATATTAAAACAAAAAGTCACGAATGAGAAATTACTTACGGTCATTTAATTTTGCATTTGTTCTGTTGTTTTTTTAATAATGCAAGTAAAACTGCATCTTAAGGTAGAGATAAAAAACAAACCCTATTGGAAAAGAATACTAACGATTAAAACAATACTGATGTGTACACATACCAAGAATTCCGTAGTAAGTGTTAGACATTATGTGGCGCGTATGACGACACATTTTGCTTCTCGGCAACGAAACCAAAAACCGTCTATTGAAACAGTTGCAGTTTGTTTTTTCAATTTTATCCGATTTTCAATGATATAAATGTTTTATCAATGATTTTATGAATATAAAGCAAACGCATCGCATGTAGGCGCCACACTTCTCCTCAGCTAGTTGTCCACCTAGCTGAAGGTCTTTGATGTTTTCTTTATATTTTTTTTTAAATTAATATCAACCACAAAAATAATATGAGCCCTATAAACGTAATAAGAAATAATGATACGGTTACGCTTTATATACATTATAAGAAAAAAAAATGAGGCTTTTATTTGTTTTGAAACTATCATGCGTCACTGGCAACTCTTGCCGGTTTTAACGTTCAAATACAGTGACATTTTTCATAAATTTAAATGTCTTCGAATGTTGGGGAAAAAAAACTTACGTATATTTTTATAAAATAAACAAAATACCGAAAAAACATTTCTAAGCCAGCTTTAAAAGACTGTGATGCCAGGCGATCAAACATTCAAAACGAATTTGCTGGCAGCTGCATGTCCGGCAGAACACCCTGAAACACATATTTTGCATAAATTAGCAACACCAACTACAGATGCTGTAACGCCGCCTTTCCACAATGATCGATTCTACGCTCACGAACAACATGAACACTTTAAAGATCCAACTAAGGATCATCAACTCGGCAACGTGTACATGGACCGAGGTATTAGAACAACAACTGCAACGGTTGGTGCCAAAACAATGTATTCTAATTTGAATCCAAATGCAGTGGAATTTGTTCCTTCTTTCAAGCAACAAAAATTCCAAAGTATAAAACTAAATTTCGTAAGTGAAAATGAAAAAGATATATTAAAAGAAAACAAACTCGATCTAATCGAGCCCGACCGCATAATTGAACATATAGTTCAAGATGTGAAAAATGTTGGCTGCCTATTTAAGGAGGAAAATGAATCTACAGATCTAGATGACAAAATACCAGTGTCTGAAGTTCAAAATACCAGTATCGAAACCGTACAAATCCCAAATGTCCCAGTTGAACTTACAGAACTGAGAGATCTTTGTTGCAAACACATTGAAGCAGATGGTAAAATTTCAGTTACAAATGTAAGCGATAAGTCATCGAGTGAACAAAACTTGTCAAAAGAACACTCCAAAGAAAATAAAAATTCTGAAAATTGCAAAACTGAAACTAAAGCTTGTGTGGATAAGCGCTCGAGTATGGTAGATTGTACTGCGAATTCAGTAGGTCTACAAAAAGAAGGAAAAGAGGCAGGAAATGTTAATTCAATTTTAAAGAAAGCCAGCATTGAAAATAAAAATAAATTCAAAGAGGCTTGTTGCGAAGCAAATTATTCTAAAAACCAAACCAAAACGATGAATAAAGTAGACGACTCTAAAAAAAATATGAACAACGTGAAAATTTCAGCGACACCACCAACAGCAGTGATCACGGGAACTAGTAGAAAAGTAAGTTTTGCAAAAACTTCAACAACAGTAGAACTTAAAAAAGATACTCAGCATAAAAGCGAACCAAAATCAACGCAGTCCAACAGCATAAAAAAAAGTTGCAGAAGTAACGACACCACTTCAAGGAAACCCTCCACAACGCCACAAAAGACAGAAATGACAAAAACTCCTAATAGAGATACAACGTCAACAAGTTCGGCTGGCAAACAAATACCCAATCGGTAAAACTGGAACTTGTAGCGATTTCGTTACTGCGATTTCATTTGTTTCCCTATTTTAGATTTAATCCGACCAAAAACAAACTCATATGTGGGGAAAAGCCTGCTGCTCAAGGACAAAACCAAACAGAATGTGCGACAAAAGCTCCAAGGCCTACACTTTCCTCAAAATTGCGCAAAGCAGAAACCCAAAAAGTAAGCTGTAAAGTAAATCTGTAAGCTATCGGTATTTTTTCAAAACATAAACTGTTTTTATATTTTATGTTTCTTTATTTGTCCTCCGGTTTGTGCAGCGACGAAATTTATTTTTCGATATCGATTCGATAAAAATGTCCGAATTTCTATTCAAATAAATTTTTTCAACATATACGTGTGATTTTAATTAGTTTGCTATAAGAAATAACTCATTTACTTGTAAAAATGAATAAAACAGAAATATTAAAATTTGTAATGCTGCCAAGTCACTGAGAAAAACGTTCGGCCAATTTGTTGAACTCGAAATGAAAACACCTTACCTTCACTGACAGAAAATTTCAGATAGTCGCATCGGTCAATCTAAATTGGCAGAGAAACAAAAAAAAAAGCTTAAACAAAAGAGATAAAGGCGATACCAAAAGCACTTCCAAAAAGTAAGAGATTCATAGTATGTAGATAGATAGAAGAAGCTAGAGTGGGCAGTTCAGTTGTATGTGTGTTGTGCATTCATAAGTTGGAGAAATATGCGAAATCGGACTGGCACCCTAAAATTTCCTGTATTTCATCACATTAACTCGACGCAAACCAGTCTATCTATGATAATAGTTTATAGAATATGTCAAGCGGCTATTTGTCAATGACAAGAGTCGACCTCATATGGGGACGATGACGAACGACTGTAGAAATAAGTTCAAACAAAAATAAGTACTTACTGGTGACGAGTCCATTATTAATTTAACAACATCAGCACCAAATTTGTCCTTGTACTGTTTCGCTAAGCGTTCCGAAATTTCACTCAAAGAAGTTAGTTTTGGCTCCTTATAAACATACTCCACCGAGTGATCTTCCTCGAAATACATCTAAAATTGTATAAGATTATAAAAATTACTTAGAGCATGATGTTGAATTTAGTTTATTTCTGTTTTATTTGATTTTTGTTCTTGATCAGTTAATAAATTTTATACAGCTTCGAATATTTCTTTTGTTATACAAAAATTACAAGATGTCGGCATGAAAAATCAAACACCAAATGCTTAAGAAAACTAATGTTTTGTTTTCTATAAATATTTGATAAATGTACAATGTATATTTACCGCGGAAGGAAGTATTGTTGACACTCTATTAAAGAAGCAAATAAAATTTGATGTGGCCTTGTAGGGGGGCAGTAGCGACTTTTGTAATCGGAAGCATTGAGAAAATATATTTTATAATTACACTGTGGAACAAATTTAAGTTAGCAAAAGTTAGGTCGATTCTGAGAGTGAGGGGTGAATATATATTCTAAATTAGAAGACCCGTATTGCGGCGTTTGTTTATGTTAGTTCGATTCTTTTTTTTTTTTTCTTTTTTTATTAATCAACCTTTGAACTTTGTAGTCAAATGCCGATCTTCAGCATATTGTTTATATGGTTTTATGGCTACAACTCGTCGACTAATTGATATGTTTTAAATCTGTAAAAGCCAAATTATTGCTATCATTGTTGCACAAGTCTCTAGCAATAATTTGGCTTTTAGTCGACGAGTTACAGCCATAAGACCATATAAACAATATGCTGAAAATCGGCATTTGAATGCAAAGTTCGAAGGTCGATTATCAAAAAAAAAAAAAAAAAAATCGAACTAACATAAACAAACGCCGAGTCTCTATTTTCACCCCTCACTTTCAGAATCGACGTAACTTTTGCTAACTTGAATTTGTGCCACAGTGTTATTCATAATAAAATAAGATTACAGCTGTATAGCTTTTATTAAACAAGAATAAATAGTGGTTCCAACAACAACTTACCATTCCATAGAACACCACACGATAGAATCTGCCGAGCATACGTTTGCCTGAACGGTTTACTTCAATAATTTTGCCATACGCCTTGGCCAAGTGTTCATAGGATTCTTGCAAATCATTGTAGTTCCTCGTCCTTTCATAAATGGGTAAAATTAACTTGTACAATTCTCCCAGACACTCATAGCGTTCGGCGGAGTCCAGAAACACTGCACATTGCTTAAGCTGTTCCAGCAACATTTGCTCGGTATATTGTGAATCCTGTGATCCAGCATCCAATTTAAGACCCTGTTCGTCTCGATGTATGTTGCGTGAGATTTTCTTGAAGGCCAACGAACCCCAGTTAACGCTGCATCCCCCTTTGAGGCGTAGATATTCTGACATTAAGGCTGCTATATGCAGATGACAACAGGCCGCTTCCGAAATATTACCATTCTGCTCATGATTGCGGGCCATCGTTACCAGCCATGTGTGTCTGAGTTCGGGCGTTGAAGCATAGGAATTGGCCAAGGAATACTGTAATTCCAGCAAGCGTTCTGGATCCATGTGGTGTGCCTGCATTTGGGCAGTAGCCATAAGCACAGTTCGCACACGACGGGTCAGATCTTTTACTTCTACTGGAAAGCCGGTGCCTTTCATCGCCTTATCGCTATTCGCATAGCTGTTGATAAGCGACAGGCTTTCTTGGAACCGTGCATTATTGAGACCAATTACATTGCCAATCATTTGCGAAACTGAAATGATGACTTGTAAATGTACCCTTGTCAGGCCTTTGCGGCCACTGAATTCGAAATTGCTACGCATTAAAAGGTAAAGAACGGCACAGGATTCGTGTCTAATTTGCACTAGACGACTGTCACACGCCTTTAGCAGTTCGTACACCATTTGTCCGCACAATATGGCATTGCCCTTAAACAAGGCAGGTGAGAAGTTATTTATGAAAGCACGCAGAGCAGCAAAAACATGTTTTGAAAGGTTTTCCGATTGGCCCAGCTGAAGAAATTTAAGATAAACTCGGGCCAATTTTGGCAATATAAGACTATCTATTAGTTTGACCTTAAACTGAACGGCAAATAAGCCCAAGCAATCCAGTATAATCATGCCCACTTCTGTGGCAAGATTGGATTCATACAGAGCCTGCTGACTGCGGGTGGTTTCAGTCAGCAAGTTTTCTCTATTATGCATAAGATTAAGAGTACCAGTTTCATTGAGATTCGCAGAATTTTCCAAGGATGCTGGTGAAGTTCTGGCAGGTAAAGTGCTCGCTTTAGCTGCTCTTATGGCTCGAGCATCTCTAGACTCCTCATTTAGCTGCAAATTTTTTTTCCCGATATAACGAAATTGAATGAGGCACAACTCCAGAATGGTCATAAAATTAATCGTCTCAGTTTCATTACAGTTCTGCCACCAGCCAATCATTTGCTCTTGTGAGAGATGCTTTATCACAAACAGAAAACCCAATAAAAGGTCTTTGCTCTCGCCAGCTGAGAATTTATCACATCTTTGCAGCACAGTATTGTGGGTAACGCTTATGGATCGGTTGTGGCCATTTCTTAAGGCCACATCAAGATTATCTATATTGTTGCCAATGGGATTGGCTCCCAATGTAGTGTCCTGGGAGTTTTGTGAATCTGATGCTAGGGAGTTGAGAGAGGTATCTGAACAGCCATTAGTGATTGCAGAGCCCGCAATGGCAGCCAGATAATTTGTCTCCTTAATATGGACAGAAGCCCTTACCGGACTTGGGTGTTCTATGTGCAGAGTTTGTCTATTTTTCCCTCTAGGTGTAGAAGTGCTGGAGTTCAAGGTTGAGTCTTTGCCAAACACATAACTGCTAGAGCAAGAGAGCCTTTGGGTGTATGATGCTGAATCGGCATAAACATGACCATTGGGTGTAGTAACTTCCGAGAGATCATCAATCCTTTGTATGTTGTCCATTACTATGCCCAACCAAGGCACATACAACAATGCGATCCGCGACAGCTGACCCCTATTCTGATAACGATCGTCCAGTTCATGTTTGGCCAAAAGATTTTTCAACACCATTAGAGCATGTTTTCTAACATTGCCGATTTCGTTTAAACTGCTCTTTAGTTCTTGCAGCAACAGACCGGACAGGAAATGTTGCCGGCAAAAGTCTTCAGTCAAATTGAAATGCTGCATCATTTCCGGAGGACGATTTTTTGGATTCAAAACAAACGGCAAATTAAAGGGTACATAATGTTCGTGTTGGCAAATTTCTTGTAGAAAATTAAATTTAAACTCTTGCAAGACTCTGGGATCCCCCGGCGAAAACTGCTCCATGTAGTAGCGTATTAGTTTAAAAACAAAACCGCGATCCATAAATGTCAGGGCTCGTCGCACAAACTGGGACAGTGATTTGTTGAGATGTTGAGTCTCCACAGGCAAGTCTTTGTAACGTGATATCAGATACGGTATCAATACCTTAATTAGGTTCTCCAGTCGTTCGGGAAATTCCTTAGGAAAACGTTCATTTCTTAACATACGTATTCTCCCGGTTTCTAGCAAATGTTGGGCCATGCTCTTAACAATCAACTCGAAAAATATGCCTGAATAGCGCATGAATTTATTTACTACCAAGAAATCCGTGTTGTTCGGATGAAGAATGGAGGGTAAGTGTCTACACAATTCACCATGAACTGTACGCGAAGTCTTTTGGGAATAGTATGGCGCATGGAAGACATATGTAACGTATGAGCTTAACAGCTCTTTGCGACCAGCCTCATCCGTAATCATGTGTATGATGTTTATCAATAAACGTATAATGTTCAGGCCCACTTCTTCGGATTGCGTGTGCACCAACAAGGTGAACAGCTCATTTAGAATTGTGGGCAAATAATTTATCAGTGTGGTTTTATCAATAGCATGGGCGGCTTTCAACATTTTACACGTTTCCGTTTCTGCTGGCATGGCTGTAGTTTTGCCACCTTCTAAAAGACGCTCGGAATGTACAAAAAAGTTGTGCAAATGCTGATCAGCCGTGTGCACCGTAGAGTCCATGCGCAGAGCCACACCATAGAGTGGTCGTTGATTATCGATCCACTGGATGTCTGGCCCACAATTCTGCTAAAAATAGGGTATTTTTGTAGATAGCCGAAATATAGTTGCAAAATACATACATATGTATGTGGAAATTACAACATATGGTGTATGATGTTCATGACAAAACAAACAAAACATTCAAATCAGACGTTGGTGATGTTATGGTGTTGTAAAAATGTACATATGTATGTATGTGTATGTGGTTTTAGTATACCCATCCGTATGAAGAGTTAAAAGTGATGAAACAAGGGTAAATAGCGAAACAGAAAAAAATATAAAATGAAAATGTTAGACAAAATTTGCAAATCAAAAACTGTTAGAAATAAAATTCATTGTATGAAGTATGTTTGAATACAATATTTTTATTGAAATTCTTGTTGTTAAAATGAAAGACTTGCAGAGCAAAAATATGTTTTGAGAAAACCTCCAGGTAATGTTTTTGAAGTAACTTTGCGATAGAACTGAATTATAATAATTTTTCAATGTTTTTTTAAGCCTTCATTAACTTGGCTGCAGAAAAAATTTGTTTTCCAAAATTGAATTCCAATTTTTTTTAAATCGTTGTTATTTCAATGGACAATAAATATGTAGCTATTCACCTACTACCTAAATTCAAGTTTGATAATAAAAAAAAAACTTTGTTCATTAGTAAAATCTTTTCCAAATAATAAAACAGGCTCACGTTTAAATGGACATTAGAAAATAATAGCTTCGGCATTATGCTTCCTACTATCTTTCTCCATTTTTAGGCCGTTTTCTTTACTAAAATAACTGCAACATTTTCAGTGGATATTTTGCAAAAAAAAAAAAAATAAAATGCAGAAACTATTTTTCTGTTCTTATTTGTTTACAGTTGTTAAATGTTCTTTTCATTTCATTTTAATTTCACTTAAATAAGATCTATTTTGCAATTACTAAGCTCTTATTTGACAAAAACCAAAAACAATAAACATTAACAGTTTTTTTTAAGATATCTATAACATTCAAAATTTTCTATCAGGCTTAAGTGCTCACATAAAACAGCTGAGAAAAGAATTTTCACGCAACTACAATTACTCATCCCTGTAACGGCTACAATGTTAGCTGTTTCAGGTGCTCTCAAACTGTAAGAACAATTCAATAACAGAACTGTTAAAGTCTTAAAATGTAATGAAGCAATAACATAGTTAAAAGACATATCGCGAATTGCTAAAAGTACAAATTGAATGTTAAGTACAAAGCATTTACATGACTCCGTGGCGCAACGGTAGCGCGTCTGACTCCAGATCAGAAGGTTGCGTGTTCAAATCACGTCGGGGTCAAACCTTTTTTTTTAATTTTATTTTATTTTTATTTATAAAAAATATGATCATATAGTAAATAAAATAAACTATCGCATTACATTTAATTTTTTTTATTTTAGTTACGTATGTGTTGGAGAAGTTGCGAATATTCGCAATAACGAACTCGCCTCTTTTTGGTTTTCTCTATAAAACCAAGAAGCAAACTAAAACGAATTGGCATTTGTTTGAAAGTAATAAGTAACTAATTCATTACAACACATGAGATATTTTGTCGCCGGTAAACTGGCTATTTTTCTTTTATGCGGTGCTTGTTTCATTTTTGGCAAACCAAAATGTCTTCCAACGTGGGTTCTTTTAAGCGAAAGTACTTGGACAATAATTAGGAAATTTTCAAAACAGTGTTGATTTTATGGAAGTAGAATATTGAACAAGTATTTTTCTTATCTAAAGGCACTTATAAAATATGTGCAAGTAGGTACATATGTATGTAAGAACATTAAAAAAATGTTCAATCGCTTTCATAAAAAAGTCTGCCTTCATGACATCAACAAAATTTAGTCTGCATTAATTTTACTTCATAGTCGAACTGTAATGATTAAAAATTGTTAATTGCTTTACCAAGCTTTAGTTCGATTTTACTTCCTTAAAATTAAGAAAGAAAACATTTTAAGCACATAGCATATGCATGTACATATGTATATAAAATGTTTCAGGGATTTTCTTAAAGAAAACTTTTCAATATTTGATTAATAAGTTGAAGTCTTACACGTTCCGAACAATTTCAATGTATCATTACAATGTCATATGTGAATCAAACAAGAATTTGTCACTTTTACAACATTTAATTTTCGGTATTAACTTACCCCTTTGCCCAAACCCAAGGGCTGAATGCTTAAATATCCCACAGGCAGAGTAGCTGCAACTGGTATTATCTGTTCATCTAAATTTATTTTACCCTTTTGTAGCAGCGGCAACCAGGCATAACCAATGGCTGTTTCAAACGAAGCATTTGCATCTCGTTTTTTACCCAGATTACAAGAGACATGATAAAATGAAAACAATAGATGGTGTTCAGCAAAGATTCCAAGTGGCAGACGTAATTTTATTTCTTCATACCACGAGGGTGTGGTATTGTGATGTAATACTGGGCAGGCAATTTGGGATATGAGAAAATCTTGGCCCGGCCGACCGTAAATGCACTTAAGTAAAGAATGAAAGTGAATTTTTTTAAATTTTCCTTAACTGCGCAGCAGTTAACGAAATTAGCAGCCACTCACCTTTAGTGCTTTCGAATTTTCGCTATCTGAATCTCTTAGTTCCACCACCACAGTTATATTGCGAGCACGAGAAAATATCTTTTGACTGTCGAATTGTAAATTTAAAGGATACACAAATAAATGATTATAAAATGTTGTAAACGGATGACAATCTCTTTCGGATATACTTTGGAATTCAGTTATTTCTAATGTGGCTGGTTTTGTGGGAGGAAAAGTGAAATTTACCAAAGGAACTAATGACTTGGTAAATGAGCCTACAGTTTATATGAAAAGTAAATTAGCTTTTATTTTCAAGGTGGCGCTAAAGAAATTCAAAACAAACCTTCGACTTTTTCCACCTCCTGGACAATTAATTTCAACTGTCCCGGTATAACCGTTAATTTACTAAATTTATCCGGTTTTCGATATTCCGATAACAATTTCAGAAGTTCTTCGTCTTTTAGTTTATTAACTTCTTGTCTATAAATGGTATTGAACTCAAATTCTCCATCTTCCTCGGTATCCAATTCACTGCTATACAAACGAAACAGAGGTTTAGCTGCCCAACCAAATGGTTGTCTGTAATACCCAATATTTTGCGCATAGTTTCGAACATTTTTGTGTAATTTTTGGGCGTATCGTGGGTCTCTATTGGTCTTCAGGTACGGCTCTGCAGCTTGTACTATATTTCCTTGCAAGATCTTTTCTATTTTAAGCACAAGAAATATATCGGGATGGGGAGACGTAACGGAAAATAGAGCCTGTTTTAAGCGAACAAAATGTTCTTTTGTGCATTTCTGTAATTCAGCTGAGAGATTTTCTATTAATGTGCTATAAGCATGAGAAGTACTTCTGGTGCGCTCATCGATCAATTCTTTTTTGGGGACATTTGCACCCGCCACTGAGTTTGGCACTGGGGCAGAAGGTATCATATCACGGACATGTTCATCATTTATATTGAAATAAAACGATTCTGTAAGTTTGCGTCCGCCGCGTACATCATACAGAGCCAGACTAGTAATATATGGTTCGACTTGACATATATGGCTGCCATCTAAAGAATTCTGACTACCGGATGGGCATTGGAGACGAAACTTTAAGCTCTGGCATCTTAGAAATATACGTTTGCCGAATTGTTCTCTATATTGATCCACATTATCAGCTGGTGTTGCTTTGAAAACTGATTGGTAGTTAGCAAAAAGCCGTCGTCTGTTTTCACGTCGTGCTTGTGCAATTGATATATCAGTTTCCCGTCCATATTTAATCAATTGCGGATTCATTGACTGATCGAGACCCTTGAGCGTGCCGAACATGACGGTGTTGGCACTTGGTGGTGGTGTTCTTTCTAACGAAGCTACACGCTTATCTTCTTGGATTTTATTCTGTTGCAGTACAGATGAAAGTTTAATTAGCCAATCTTTGAGATCCTCTTCATTTTCGGCAGCCAGCGTAAACGATTTATGACCAGCAGTCATACGCAGTTCGAAACAATAGCGACTACGTTTTGGGTTCTCAAAAAAGAAAAGAACAATAGATTAACATAAAATTATCTTCATACTCTGTCTGGGTTTTTGTCTCTAATGTTGAAAATAACATTTTACTCTTCCTTTTCTATAGGATTATTTTATTACACTAAATATACATATGTATGTGTATGCATATATTAAAAAATCTATGATAAAGCAGTAATTCAAAACTAGTGTTTAGTAATTAAAACCAACTGTTTAGGCAGATGGCCAACACATGAAATTTCCCCTAAAACACAGTATTCCATTTCGCATTCAAAATTTTACTCAGAATTTTCTATTGCATTTAATTTTTTTTTTTTTGTGTTAAATTGATTTTCAATTTATGATTTTCGGTTCTGGAATAATTTTGTTGCATGTGTATTTAGAACCAAAACTTATTTTCTGTTCAAGCGTATAATGCAGAGAAGTGGAGGACATATTCCAAAATATATCGATTTATTTTAACTTAGGTTTTCAATTTTTAAATTGCATTTCTATTAGTGTGCAACATATTAAATATAATATCAGATCGTGTTAATAAAATCTACATGTACATATTGCCAACAACACTAAGAACTTTTAAATTTGTTTGTTTTCATTGGCATTGAAAAAGCTTCGTCCGCATTTAGAGAAACTGTCAGTATCTTTAAAGCAGAATTACATTTTTCAATAATATAGTATTGCTATAATAATTTCATGTGTGAACGTAATTTACCTGTACAACTTCAGTGCAAAAATCCATGACTATTGTGGCCTTGGCCTCACCCTGCTTTTCGTCCTTGTGCAGTTCTAATATATAAGTGCCATCAACTTCCTGACGCAAGTAGCAATATCTTGGAACAAATGAAATTTAACACAAATTTTCAAGTTTTTGAATAGAGCACCACCCACCTTCTTTTAAATGATTTGTTACCAATGTTGGCAAACATGCGATCTGAGCCGGAATCGGGTCCTTTTAACAGATAACCCTGTTTCGTTATAGAATCAGCCTGAGAACGTGACATTTGCTCATCAATGCGATCTTGATCGGCGTCAATTTCGTATACTTCCTCTCTTAAAACTTCTTTTATATTTTTCCTACGAAAATAATTTGATTAAAATGAGCAAAAAAAAAGACAACAGTAATATTTACTCACTTTGGTAAATCATGACAGGTGCCACCATATTCATGGTATTTGTAGTGTATCAAATGATTTTTGGCCCTGTACGTATACAAGGCCTGTCGTGTGAAACGTGAACATTCAAATTTTGGTTTGGTCGCTTGAAGAACCAAATTATTTTCAAATGTATCCGCCACTGTGTCCAAGTCATCATCTTCTTCGGGTTGAGCTAAATTACTTGACTTTAAAGTCGAAGAAGATGACGACGATACTGATTTGAGTGTGCCGCCATTGGTTGATAATGCTGACTCATAAGATTCCAGTGATGAGGTAGGTGAATTGATCGAACTGAGTTGAGAGGCTTGTGAGCACTTGCGAGAAATGTTGCCACCATTTTGCTGCTGTTGTATGGAACCATTGGAGGAGGCTGTTGATTGGTTACTTAACTGTCGTTTCGTCTGTCGTGGACTATTGGAAGCATTACTATTCTGCCGCGTTACGTTTTTTGAACCACTGGGTGTTGTTCCATTGCTGGCACCATGCAGAGGACAAACTATTGATTCGTTTGGAGGCTCAAATCGGTCTATTATCGATTTCGATTTTGTACGCAATTTGCGGGGAAGAATTTTTTCCTGAAAATCACACAAGCAGATGAGAAATGTTTAAAGAGTTCAATAATATAAACGCTATAAAACGTTTAATAATCCAATTCAATTTCAATTTCGCAGAAAACATCAATGAATATGGAATTTATTATTTTAAAATATGTACATATGTAGTTAACGAGCAAGTGTCTGTAGATTGTGTAAAAATGCAGTATCTCAAAAACCCTACACACATTTTTTGTTTTTCCATATTATTTACCGACATTTTTGTCCCCCTTTGGGTCTCGTTTTTATTACTCCTTATCTATTAAACAACGATGGAAATTGAAATATTGACAAAAACACAAAAAACAAATAAGAATCCCTCCCCCCAAGTCGTATAGCAGAGTAATAAAAAAGAAGAAGAAGGTCGAATAAAATTTTAAAATTTAAACTATTAAAAATTAAAGTCACGAACGACAAACAACGTGCAGTCTCTATTTTGCGGGAACGAGAATCCATACTGTTACGTTTACTTTTTGCATTTGTTTTTCTTAAATAAAAGTTTGTAGGCAAAAAAAACATACATACTCGTAGATAAATAAAATAAACATTTACTTTTGCAAAGTAATTATGTATGTGTGTATGTATGTATGTATATTGCACGCATACAGCAAAGATTTTATTAATAACGTCTATCCAATATTATTTCAGAAAGAAATAGCACAGAAATATGTTACATGTATATATGTATGTACATAAAAAAAAGCTTAAAATATATTCATTTTATATAATATTGTGTAATATTTACCGTTACATCGTCATTGGGATACATAAGCAATTCTCTTTGAGGATCGTTTTGTATGAGAGTTTTATTTTTGGCAATAAAACTTTCAAAGTCGATTGGTTCCACCACTAAAGGTTTGTTCTGAAAGTATAAAATTTAAACAAAAACACATTATTAGAGATTAAAAAGTGAAACAATTTTTTTATACCCTTCACATAAATGTGTAAGGGTATATATGTATAAGTTTGTGATTCCGTTTGTAACGCATTGAAATATCCATCTAAGACCCCATAAAGTATATATATTCTGGATCAGCATCAATAGCGATTACGATTGAGCGATGTCCGTCTGTCCGTCTGTCCGTCGGTCCGTCTGTCCGTCTGTCCGTCTGTAGTCGTTGAAATACCGTTTCTGAGAAAACGGTTTGAGATAGAAACCTCATTCTTTCACTAAAACGTGTGAAACCCCGGTAGTGGGTCTGCTATTGAAATTCAGTAAGATAGGTCCACGGATAGCCGAGATATATTCAAAAAACCGGGTTTTGAGGGGTATTTTGTGCAATTTGTGTATTCAGATTTTTGAAAAAAAATTTTTTCTTAAAAACTAAACCATATCATTTTTAGTGCCCATTAAATCCTAGAAATGAAGGAATTTTTGAAATCGGCCCATATATATCCGAGATATAGCGTCTCCCGATTTTTAAAGAAATCGGCTTTATAAGCCAAATAAGACAACTTTTGGCACCGAAGATCAATCGAAATGGTATATATAGGCTATTTAGAGCCAAAAGTGGAAAATTTTTCCACATCGGCCCATATACACTCGAGATATAGCGCCTCCCGTTTTCTCAAGAAGTCGGCTCTAAAAGCCAAATAAAACAACTTTTGGTATCAAAAATCGATTAGAATGGAACATATAAGGTGTTTAAAAGCAAAATTGGAAAATTTTTGAAATCGGTCCAGATATATCTGAGATATAGCGACTCCTGATTTTTCAAGAAATCCGCTCTTTAAGCCAAATAAAGCAATTTTTGGCACTAAAAATCAATCAGAATGGTACACATAGACTATTTAGATGCAAACGTGGAAAATTTTGGACATCGGCCCATATACACTCGAGATATAGCGCCTCAAGTTTTCTCAAGAAGTCGGCTCTAAAAGCCAAATAAAACAACTTTTGGTACCAAAAATCGATCAGAATGGTACATATAAGGTGTTTAAAAGTAAAATTTGAAAATGTCTGCAATCGGTCTATATATACCTGAGATATAGCGTCTCCCGATTTTTCAAGAAATCGGCTCTATAAGCTAAATAAAACAACTTTTGGCACCAAAAGTCAATCAGGATGATACATATAGGTTAGTCAGAAGCAAAACTGGAAATCTTTTTGTCATCGGCCCATATATGTTCGAGATATAGCGCCTCCCGATATCTCAAGAAGTCGGGCCTGGAAGCTAAACGAAACAGTTTTTTGCACTAAAAATTTGTCGGAATGGTACATACAGGCTGTTTAGGGGCAAAATTAGAAAATTTTTGGACATCGGCCCATATGCACCCAACTTTTGGTACCAAAAATCGATCATAATGGTACATACATACATATGTAGCAAAATTCGAAAATATTTGCGATCATGTATGAATGTATGTATGTATGTATGTATGTATGTATGTATGTATGTATGTATGTATGTATGTATGTATGTATGTATGTATGTATGTATGTATGTATGTAGATACGTTTGTATGTATGTAGGTATGTATGTATCTACATATGTAAGTATGCATGCAAGTATGTTAGCATAAACAATTTTTTTGCTTTGGTGTAAAAATGTGTATGTATGTACATACGTATGTATACACGAGCTTGAAAATGAAAGTGATATAAAGAATTGTTGAAAAAAGGGTACGCAATGAAATTCTTTTAAACAATTGCGTCTTCAAATTCATTCACACAAAAAATCATTTTGGGTTTCCCTACGTACTTACATATGTACATACACACACACATGTGTATGATGATACGCAATAGATCATCAACAACGTGCACAAGAAAAAAATAATTTTGTAAAAGCAAGCAATGTAAATATGTATGTATGTATATATGTATGTATATAATCATTGTTTTATGGAACACACTGAAAATATTCAATAATAAAGAATTTATTTTAGAGTTTTCTATTATACATACATACATACGTATGCATGTACCCACATACGTAAGTAAATTGAAAAGCAAATCACACTTAATGGCAATGTTTAGCATTATAACTCAAAAATAATGCAATTGTATGCAATTTTTTGTTAAATAAATTTTACTATAAAGTTAACTGATAAATAATTAAGAAATACATTTTGCTTTTCTTTATTTCATTGATATTAAAAAGAATTGGTGTCACCCAGTGGTTGAAGTTGAGCATATTAGGAATTATTTAAATACAAGTTTTGCAGCCTGTGTTAAATCCCGGTAGTGGATCTGATATTGAAATTCAGAAAAAATCGGCCCATATGTACCCCAGATATAGCGTCTCCCGATATTTCAAGAAATCGGCTTTAAAAGCCAAATAAAACAACTTTTCGCACCAAAAATCAATCAGAATGTATGTACCATTGTGAAGGGTATTTAAGATTCGGCCCAGCCGAATATAGCACTCTTACTTGTTTTAAATTAGAATTGAATTAAAAGCGTATTTCACATTATTTTTAGCAATAAAATAAATAAGCAGCGATATTCTGATTAAGAACTTTTCAAAAATTAAATCAGCCACGTAATTGTTAAAGAAAAATGTATTTATTGTTATGCTTTCGATTTGAAAACGTCTCGAAAAGCACATATGGATTATT
The DNA here is from genome assembly GCA_963662145.1 of Sturmia bella. NCBI lineage: Eukaryota > Metazoa > Arthropoda > Insecta > Diptera > Tachinidae > Sturmia > Sturmia bella. Next base: position 3,054,914 of record OY759171.1, on the reverse strand, counting down.
TCAACGTTTAACCACGAACAGTTTTATTGCCAATTGTTTCATGGCTTTTTAATAGTGACCATGTTTCCAAATTTCAAACAATAATTTGAAAAATATGTCAAATAAAATTTTCTTCTGATTTTTATTCTGGTGTTATTGCAAATGATATGATGCCACACGTGGCTTTCTTTAGTCTGGGAATAACATTTCAAATTTATTTATTCACACACTTCTCAATTCCTCTTCCATCAAGTCTTCACTTTAACAAACTTTAACAAACTGGATTCGCTTTAAGCCGACGTTTACTCTCCTAAGTTTAAAATACAACTACTTCACCTGATGTCAGGTAGATTGCCTATGAGTTGGTTTCATGTAGAAAGGTCCTAACTTACAGTTTTTTCAGTCTCGGATTTTTTACGTATGGTGATTAATTGTAAGATGTTATATTGGGATATGCCAAAAAGGCAGGCAAAAATGCAAAGACAAGACATTTCGATCACTTGGTAAATTAAATTAAATTTATTTTGAAATGAATCTTTTCCCCTCTGGAAAAAAACTATAAAAAATATTTTTATAAAATAAAAAATAGTTGAAAATACAAAAATAGCTTGGGTCTTTAGGGTAGAACGGTAGAATATAAACAAACAAATCTTCGATATCAGTAAAATTCTATATGACAGGCAAGTGTGTTCTTTGTAGAAAAAAAAAAAAAAACACAAAAACCTAATAAGAAAATTTAAGGTGGGGCTGGTCTACATCATCTTAAGAATTATTGCAGTGGTCAAGGCAATTAATGCCTGCAACATTTCGTAACCAAATACATAAAACAAAGTCAAACATTGACGTCATTAATTCTTACAAAATCTATAAATTAACGCAATAAAATGAAAAAATTTCAAATATTTCGTGCTTAAAACGAATTTAGTAAATAAACCATTTAAAATGAATAGATTTTTTTTATATTGTTTACAACAACTACGTATTATTGTTATTTGATCTACAGACAAATGCATCTGCGTACATACATATGGATGTATGTATGTTTGTGTGAGCTTGTGCTTCAATAGAATTGTAAAAGTGGTCAAGGTTAGTTGGAATATTTTCAAATATATATGTATGTATGTAGTTTGTATTTCAATTTGTATAGAACTAATTCAAATGTACATACATACATATGTGTATTTTTATACATTTCAAACAAGAATGATTTTTTACCGAATTGTTTATCATTGTACAGAAGTTTTATACTCCTCATAAATCTAAAAGTATCTGTGAACGAAGGGCATTGAACCAACCACTAAGACATCTTGCTCAACCACTTAATTCATTAGGAGATTTACATATATATTCTTTTTATTCTCGAAACCTACATATATGGAAATAATTTCTGATTTAATGTTTCATTGCAGAAAAAATAAAAAATAAACTTTTATGGCCCTCTAAACAAAAATATACAAAATATGTACAGTTGAGGAGAAAACTATTTGTTGAGAGGGCTATCGGCCGAGCCAGCAATTTCCACGGGATTTTGAATAAATTACAAAACGTAACAAAAGGCTTGATTCATTACGCAATATAATTTTATTAAAATTCCTTTGTAAAAAATATACATATATATTTATATTAAATTCAAATATTCATAATAAAGATGATTAATTCTACATACTTTTTTGTATGGAAATTCCTGGAAAATCCTATGACACTATGGACAATCACGTCTTATCCGCTTCGCAATTAGAATAAAAATGGCTTATTAAAAGATGGCAATTAAATTCTTTTAAAAATGGCGAGGGCGGTAAGACGTTCTTGACAATACAACTTTCGTTAAATTGGCAAATATGCCATAATTTTTAAGCAACTACTTTTTCCACTTAAATTAGTGATGCCAGATTAAGAGGCAATCATGAGGATTTTGGGAGTCGTGTTAACACTATTTATTGTGTGTAAATATATTTTATAAATCGCCTAGAATTTATTAGGAAATTTTAATTTTTTTTTTTTTTTTTTTTTGGCTTAATTAAGTGGTCAAAAAGAAACTAATACCCAGCACATTGTTTAAACAAGATCTAAAAGAATGAAAATTTCTTGAAACATTTAATGTGCATCTATATATGTACATAAAAAACGCCGTTTAACTAAGTTCATTGTTCATTTTGTTGCCAAGTACGGCCTGCCATATTCTCAGCATCGATCGCACCAAATTACTTCCATAGTATAGTAAAGCAATCAGTCCTGAATAAGTTAAATGTTTTGAATAATTGTCCTGTTGCAATATCCAACCATGGCCACGGCTCAAATCGTCTGCGCAACTTACGCAATGTACTGTACATACATAAAATATATTTCCAAATTATAGAAATAAAAGTTAAATATCAATGAAGTAGTTGGGTAAAAACTGCTGAGAAGAATTCATATTTTATTGATTCGCCCACATTTGAAACTGACCAATTTATGAAAAATTTCTTAATATTTTTTATCAACATCAAAAATAAATGCTAAATAGGTACACAAGAGTTTTTTCTGAATTTTATGCACTCTTATTAAATTAAACTTGTGAGTTCATTTCGAACCAACTCAAATTTCGATTCAATAGCAGAAAATATTATCGCTGTATGGACATTACTACAATAACATGCCTCCTTTATTACAATTCATTTTCTTATGGGCTGCAGCATTATCTCGTCGAATTCCATTAAATTCAATGCATAGTTGCTTTCGCAATTGAAAAGAAAAGTTTTTAAGAGAAAAACTTTAAAAATAAAACACACACTCATGCAGCATGAATGCGCTTAAGAAAGGGTTTGGCTACAAAAAGTGTTATTTGAAATCACTATACAACAACAATTTTCCCAGCTCTAAATAAAATTTCCAAGTAACCTCTTTTTCTTTCCATCCTACCTATTACGTATAAAATAGCGGGTGGAAAAGTTTCTCTTTAGATTTTTCTCCAGGTTTTCTCAAAACATTCACACTTAAAAATTACGGGTTTCTTTATAGAAGAAGACAAAAATGTAAATAGGTAATGCTTATGAAACATACAACTATAGCCAGTTTCAAAATCGTGCAATACTCGTACCATTTTCATTCGTATTCTATCTGAGCTCTATGCGACAAGTTCCTCGAACGATACAGCGTTAGAAGACGTAAGAGCTTTCATATAAATTTGCGTTTCGCAATCAGAACTACGAACGCAATAACAAAATCAAGCACTTTTAAGCCAAACACAAATGAATATGAGTAACTTGCAATTTTTTCAAAATAAAACTAAAATCAAATTTACCTCTTTAAATTAGAAAACTGCCCACATCTAAACTCGTTTTGTTAAAAGTGGCAACAGTTTTTTCAGTTGTTAAGAAAAATTATTATACTAATGGATATTTACATAAATGCATAAAATATATACATATACTAAAGGCAATACGAAATATTGGAAAAATACCGATTCTAGACAGGAAAGTTTAATTTATAATATCCAATTTGAAGTTCATTCACTCGATATGTATGTATTTATATTATGAAAGGACTGCAAAACAAGCGCACTAAACAACTTTCCGCAAATTATTATACAATAAAATCACCGGTTTTCAATGTTAAGTAATTTTTCCTTTTTACAAATAAAGTTTTTGTACATGCAAACTCTCTCTATCTCTCTCTCTCTCTCTCTATCTCTCTCTTGTCGACATCCCTGATTCCGTGATACAAACTTGATGACAATTTTTGCTTTCCATAGAGAGCATCAAGTCACAATCAACAAAACAGCTGACAACAATTCTTTTTCGTTCCGTCTGCAAATATTTGCTTGTTTTGTTTGAAAGTTGCAATTAAAAGTGACCAAAAAATTAAACAGATTCAAGCTTAAAAATAGAAATAAAAATGGTTACGTGCAAAACCAACAAATACAATGATGTGCTGCGATTTATAGAGCTATACAGAAGCCACGAAGATCTGTGGAATATGAATGTGGCGTCATATCGACTCCTTCAACTAATCAAAATATGCAAAAACCACGAGATTAAACAAATGAGAGACAATTTCTACATAAGGCCAACAGTATGTACATATGTATATTTTTTGGTTAAAATTTTAATATTTGTAAAAAGAGAAACTTAACAAAATTAACCAAAATTATAAGAGCACCTCTGCTTAAAGAAAACAAATCTGTTCTGAAAAAAAAAAATAACATAAATTTAATGATCGACCACGTGAAACTCAAATGTTTGCTTTTTCATCGAAAAGTTTTGTTCCATTTTATATATCAAAATAAAGCATTTAAAATTCTTGCCGCTTTTGATTTAATGCATGTTTGGAAATTTGTTCATGTTTTCTTTTAAGAAATCAGAAGCAAATTTTGTTCGTTCGTGTTTAATTGGATTTGGACTTGAAATTGTGTTTTGGTTGTTGATTGATTGCAAAGCAATTAAAGAAAAAAAATAATTGTTGCATTCTTTACAGTTTTACAGTAAAAATTATAAATTTTTACAAAAAAATCATGACTTTTTCACACTTGAGAGCAGAAAGAAAAATAAATTATGATGTAGAATTTCAATCTCGATTGAAAAATATTTAAAGAAGAATGATTTGTTTTGATGCCTCCAAATCAAAATGAGACTATTTAAATGAGTCGATTTTCAAAAAAAGCTTTAGCTTTTAAAATGCAAATACTACAACTTCTGCTGTAATAGTCTTCAAATTCCTCATGCTACAGAATAGAAAGAAGCTTGGTTATTTTTTTTACTAATATGTATATCGGTCCGACTGGATTTGTCTTTCGGGCACGAGACACGTTTTTGTTTCAAAGCACAAACTGTCACGGACAAAATTCATATTTTACTATTACAAACTAAAAGCATGACATTTACATGTGCTTAAAATTGTTGCTAGGGATTTTACTTCATAATGTTAATAAAGTATGCAATTTGGGCAAAACAAAAAACAAATGCAACTATTTTAATGTCAATGACCAAATACCGCCGCCGCAAGTTATGATTGGCATTTTGTATGTTCAGTTTTAGACAATGGCGGTGGAAAAATGTGGTTAGTTTGTGCATTTGTCTAGTGAATTTATTGGCTGACCATGTGTGCAAAGTGTAAAGTATATTTATGGATTAGTATGGCATAAGCACGTTAATGCAACAAATACTTTCCAAGAGCATATTTGGTGGACTCATTTTGTTTGACATGCTTACAAGTAATTTTTGTCTAATGACTGGTGCAAGTGCGCACATATGTTTGCGCGTATAATAATTTTATTTCAAACTAAATTCAATTAGGAGTGAAACCTAATGTTTTTTAGACATACATACATACATTCGTATAAAACTAAAATTTTAGATATTCCAGATAGTACTGGTGAATTCTATTACTTCTCATTACTCAATTATATTCAATACTTTTCATTTGAGTACTCAAATGAACATTTGAATTAACGCATTTTGAATATTTGAACAACATTTGTGCATACATACATACCTACATACATATATAAAATATGTACATACGTATGTATGAACATATGTCAAAAATATGTTTTAATTTTAACAAAAGAAAAAAAGATAAAAACATATTCTTTGCTTATCACCTTTAATTTGACGCTGATTCTGGAACAATTCTAATGATTTTCAGCTAGAGTTTCATTATATTTGAATTTTTCGTTAAATTTGTTAAAAAAAATTTAAAACTCTGAAAGTATTGAGTAATTATCTTGAGTATTGAGCATCCAAAATAGATACAAATACTCAGTACTCGGCACCCTAATTCTCAATACTTCACCAGCAACAATTCCAAATAAACACAAATACTTAAGAGGTAATCTCTCCCATAAAATGACAAGAGAAAACTAAAAATCTTTTTAAGCCTCTTTTAAGCTAAATTGCTGTTATCTGCTGATCATGAAATTTTCGCGTTTTTATCGACAGCACCAGATCCCTTCTTCAAAGATCGATATCTCGAATTTAGCGGTGAGCTCATTGGATTTCGCAGGAATGTAGCAATTATCTCTGCAGCAATGGCTTTGCTTAGCCAAAAAGTTAAAGATATATGTATGTATGTATGTATGTACATATGTGTAATTAAAGCAATTGCTATTTTAGTTTTTGCTTTTTAGTTCTGCTTTTCTTCACAACAAAAATATAAAAAAAAGTTGACAAAAGAAAGCTTTTTCCTTCATTTAAAATGTGTTTGTTCAAATGGTGGCGCAATTTGGCAAGTGCTAGTTGCGACAGGTACGAGTACTGAATATCATACCTTGACTGGCAATTCTGTTTGATTTTGATTTGAAAGAAAATGTTGCTGTCACACCACTGGCGTACGCATTCAGGTTGAAACCATTCAAGCAGTTTACAACAATTTTTAAAACTCAAAACAACATACAACAAAGTCATGGTCTAGTTCAGGTTCATTGTTTAGCTGCTACAAGTAATAAAACCAAATAATTTCTTATTTTGTTTTTCCCTCTTTTCCACCTTTAAAAGTACGTACGTATGTAGTTGCTGGCAAACTTTATTTCAAGTGCTCAAACGCAAGTGTCAATTTCAAAGTGAAAAAATGCTACATATGCAAATTATTTTATATATTATTTGTCAGGAATATTAATATCCAAACAATTACCACTTGATTATTGTGCATATTGTTATTAAGGGAGGGGGGAAGGGTAGGGGAAATGAGTGTACATACACATGTATTTATGCGTACATTGTCATACCTGAAAGAGCTGTTATCTACTTCCGCTCTACATATACGATATTTTGGCCATTCTCACACTTTTAGAACCCCTTTCAATGAATTTATTTTTGTTTTATGCTTTTTTTTATGCCTTATAAACTTGCTTAACAAGACTTTTTATTCTTATTTTATGCCTTTCTACTACCAGCATCATTAGTTCAAATATTTATTGCTGTTATTTTCCAGTTTTATGCAAAAATACCATGACGGGAACATAAAATTGGCGACTTTTGTTTTTGCAATAGTCAAATTAACTTCCAAGTATGACATGTTAAATTCTAGCTCGAATAATAATAGCGTTTGTAGACATATTATTTTATCTATAATAAATGTTGAGTAAAATAGTCAATAAAAATAATTTCAAGTTTTGATATTAATGAAAAACAACTGGATGGATCAAAGGCAGTTTGCATTTTAGCAGAGTTTAACTAAACTACGATTAAATTAAATTTAATCGGCCTTTTAAAAGCTGCCTCTAGTGTCAACACGCAGAATGGTTGGCTTTAAACGGGGTAATGCCACTTAACCTCGTTTTTTGTTTTCACAGAATCGGACCCTGTTGTCCACTTTCCCTGCAGTTTAACCGCGCCAGCATGAGACTACAATATAAAACTATAAAACATAATGCTTTAACAAATATTTTTGGTTGCTTTGTTGAAGGAGAAACTTTTCTTTTATAATTTCCATCTATTGGGTATGACTAATTGTTTTTAAACACTTTCAGTGTTCTTTACTTAACAACAACATTACATACGCATGATTATTTGAATGTACTTAGTACATGTGTATGTAAGTACATACATATGTATGTATATGCTTGAAACTGGTTGACCCATATTTCCATAATAAACTGTGGAAGTTGTCAACAGCTTTTTATTAATATGGTCTTAAATCAACAACAAAAGTGTACTACAAACTTAATTTTTGTTTATTTACTTCATGCAACTACAATAACAACACAAGACTAATTAATGATAAAGTTAAATGAACTCTTTTTTTTCGAGTTACAATTTTATTTTTATCTGGTTTAATGTTTTCAGTTACAAGTTTCATATTCACAAATGTATGTATGTATACACATACACATGTAAATATGTATCTATGTATGTACATTGTGTCTTCATGCTCAAGTGGCGATGGCGGCGAATGATTACGCAAAATGATGACCTATCTGATGTTCTTTATACAGGAACATTTTAGAAAAGCAAATAGAAAAGATTGTCTACAATTTATAAATCAATAAATACATATAGTATATATTCGTTTATAGAAAGATGCGAAGTTGTTTACTACATATGTACTGTACCTATTTAGAATACATATGTATACACAAGTTTTCTTCATGGCTGTGTACAACAACGTCAAAGCATCGATACTTTACAATAATGCAAATAAAATGTGTTGCTTTATTATTTAAAATCTTTTCATTTTGAATTTAAACCTTCCAATATGATACATCTGTTTTTAGAATTTTTCTTCTATATTCGGTTTCTGGGCTCTTCTTCCTTCGATTCCATTTGAAAGAAAAAAACCTTTTTTTTCGCAAGAAAATGTAAAAATGTGTGTGGGTATTTTTTTTTAGTGTCTTTAACTTCTGCTACGTTTTTTTTTGTGCTAAATGCAATCTAATACATTTTTCATAATACATACAAATGTGCGTTTTTGCACGTATTTGTAAATAGTCAAAAAAGTGACTTGATGCAGTGCAACTCCCACATACAGATGCACACGTATACCTACTTATAAGCCCTTGTGCCACAATAGTGTTTCTCTTGTACATATATATATATATATTTTTTTAATGTATATAATAATCGCATCGCATCACATAAAATAAAACTTCTTGTCTCAATATCTCATGTTTTGGAGAAGAATCTACAGTTCACAAAAACATTTTCTATTCAGGAAGCATGCAGCAGCATAATTATGCATGTAGAATGTACAGCTGCGGTAAGAAAAATGGTACCACCAAAAGCTAAAAATGCCTATCGAAGGCCAAGAAGTGCATGTCCTGTAAACAAAATGGAGTATTACTAAAAAAGAGGAATTTTTTGTAAGTGATTTATCAAGCTTTTATTTTCATCTAATCAAGACCAAATTGTGTAAGTCACAAATGAGTTAATAATAATTGCGATGTTAAGCATAAGCCTTTGGTGGTACTATTTTTTCTACCGCAGCTGTTTATGCTTACTTACATGTATTTCGTTCGTCTCATGGAGAAAGACTCTAATTCACATTTTTTTCAATCTCATATTTCAATATAAAATCCTTCATTTTTATCAAAATCTCGTACAGAAAAAAACCGAAATTGAAAAAATACGAGTCGGGGCCTTTCTACATGAGACCAACTTCACATTTTCCTCTCAAGCCCTTTAGTACATGACCCTGCTAATGGAACCATAAACAAAAACATGAAGATAACAAATATTTTCTAAAATGCTTTATATTCGGGAATATGGTTTTACGAAAATGTAAATAAGTTCTGATTACTTTAGAGAAAGTTAAATTCTTCTCACCCAATTCCACCAAAAACACATACAAATGTCAATCGTTTAACCTTTCAACTTTTTAATTCGTCTACCTTTTAGTTTGCAATTCAAATTGGTAAGCAGCTTTTTTTTTATCACAAAAGCTTAACTAATTTCCACAAACTACACGTGAGAGTGTCTGTTGGCCTGGCCTGGTCTGCTGACATTTACGAGTACTTGGCACTTGTAATTTTCATGCCATTACCAAACCCCAAGTAAATCTTTTTATTCACTACATGCCAATATGTGAGAATGCGAGTTAGTGTTTAGTAAATTGCTATCTTTGGGGTCTTTTCAGATTCGTCTCACTTTCAAAATGAACCAACCTACTTAACCGGTTGCCTTTTTTTCAACTAGACAAATACACCTGATATCTTTGGTTGAACTCATATTTCAATTTTAAGTAGCCAACTGCTGAACTGGCTAATAAGTACTCTTTTTTTAAATGTTTATTTAAGCTATTTTAAACAATGAAAAAAAAAATATAAAAAAGACAACTGCACAAATATTTCTCTTTTTGAAGAATTGCAAGCTTCACGGCGACAACTTCAGTTACCACCAAAGAAGCAGAAATCATCATTATTAAAATTCTGAAAATGTTAAAAATGTAGTAAACAAAACAACTTTCGCAGTGTAATGAATACTTGTTCGGCAAATTAAAGTGAGTGAAATTAGTTTAAGGGGAGCAAACATAATGCTTGCTAATATTCTGAATGCGAAAGTGAATTGTTTGTTTGCCTAGTTCTGTCAAGACAAGGAGTCCTTTCGACTCTACTTGGCTATTTGCATGATAAGTCTAAGGTGGAAAACTATGCCTGACATAAATAACAGTTTATACGGTTTGGAGTCGTTTTTTTTTTTTATTCGGTATGGTTTTTGCTCGCGGAGCGTATTTTTGTACTTATTTGGGTAAATAGCGCTTAAACTAGCTTTATTCTGGTTTAGGCTTATATTTTTAATGAGCGATTCGCCAATGGTGCTTAAGCTACGCTCTTTTGCTTTTATATCCTTCTCAGTTTAGTGAAATATAAAGATGTCCAGTCGACGAGGGTCCATCACACAACAACTCCTTGGTGATGATCTCTTCTTAATTTGCTTGGAAAACAAAATTAATTTTATGATTCTTTTTACTTTTGGATTATTTTTTGTCATCGACAAAAAAACAACTAGTTGTCTTTGATATTTAATTAATGTCTTTGATATTTAATTAATATCAATCACAAGAATAATATAGAAAGAACTTGAGCCTGATAAACTTAATACAAAAAAAAAAACAGTCATCGACAAAGTGAAGACCATTTGTAATTTTCAAATACAATTAGTGCTTTCTTTCAATAGGGCTTTCTTTCTAACTGATAATGGTCAAACCTTTGAATTTAAATTACAAATAAAATAAAAACAATTTTCATAAATTTTTCACTTTTTTTCGAACGTCTTCAGGAGTATTTATTTGCTGATTATTTTTTTTTTCTCATTATATTTATCTTACTCCAAAAAAAAAAAATAAATAAATAAATAAAAATGGCCATCACAATACAAAGTTTGAAAACTAAATAACTAATTAATAAGTGGTACAATACAAACATAAATCGAAGGCAAAAATCAAGCTTAATAACACAGAATGCTGAATACATACTGTTTGACCATCATCAGACCCCATATCGAAAGAAATATTAAAATTATATTGTCAGTAAGCAATGATTACAACATTAAACTAAGAGAATATTCGAAACAGCTGTCCCCTAGCTGCAATCTGAACTTTACTTTTCTGTTCTGGCGGCGAAATTAATCATGATTTAGCAGATGAAACTAGAGCCCGAATAAATTAAATTGTGAAATGCCACTAGTTTTACGACGCATTAGTACAAAACATACTTTTTTTCAATGCAACTTTTATAAAAAAGTACTTTTGTTACTTTTGGAAAAAATCTCTTTTTGAAGAGCATAATTTTAACGAAATACTTCGCTAGAAGAGATTTTTTGTATTTTAAATAATCTTCTCGAAAGAAGTTGTTTCAAATCTACTTTTCATGAAATACTTTTTTTGAAATGTACTTCTCTCCCGAACACAAAATAATTTTTCCAATCCATAATTCTCATTTTTCATTTCGACCCTAAATTTATATCTCAGAATATAAATGCTGCAGTTCTTTAGGAAAAAAGAGTTCACTATACACATGCATAAGTGAGTGCTTGCACACATCAAACATGCCAACACGACAGTCAGTACATCAAAAGAACGATAGGTCGCTGTGTCGGTCTGTAGTCCGTCAGAATGAGGACTGTCAAGTAGATTATTGTTAAAACGTTTTGTTACACTTAAAAGCAATTAAAAATTAAATACTTTTCTGTTTATGATTTCAACACTTAAACATAATTAAAGAAAGAAAAAAAGTCTTATGAAAAGACGTAACAAAAACGTTTAGGACATTAACGCAACAATGAAACACATCTTAAGAAATAAATAAAACAGCCACCAATAAAATAAAATGTGTTTCTAGAGAAAGTTTATAGTAAAATATTTGTTAAATTTATTGATATTGAGGCGATTCGGTTGATAGTTTCGATTATCATTGCGTGGCCGTTATTCTTTTCATCAAACGTATTCAAATTGTTAACATTTATTTAAATAAAATTCAAAAATGTGTAACACTAAACATTAAATTATATATAAATTGCTTGTGGCAACCGCCACAAAACATATGTAGTATTTACGACTAGTTAATTTTTTATATATACTGCAGGAAATCTCAAAAATAACATCTAAAAAATATTATTAATTTTAACTTTATAGTCAAACTATATGATTTACAATTGTTAATAATTTAATCGGACTTTTTAGTTTGATTTTTACTTCCTCAAAATTGAGAAATATTATTGAATTTAATTTTGATAGCAAGAGTTTTAAAAAGTTTTCTTATTTAAGCAGCACTTTATTGTTGCTAGTTTACATACATGGTGAAGTTTCTAACATTTAGTTTACAATCAAATAGTAGTTTGTTTACTTCCATGGATTTTCAAAACTCCGCACCTTCAACAGCACCAACGCCGCCTTATGTTTGGAGTTTCTAACCGCCGACATTTTTGGTAATGTTTATGTGCATGTCGCACATCCAGTTCAAAAGTGGCTCAACTCAAAAAGGGCAATTTAATAGGAAATTCATACAGATTATGATTTAAAATGTTTTCGTGCACAGTTTGAGCTAATAAGTGCAAAGTATTAAAATTTTGAGTTGAGTCTCTTTTGATTTGTGTGTGCGATATGTACATATGTAACAAAGACGGAGTTTGCGGCAAAAGTGTTACGTCATTTTATCTGACAATAACACGATGCACCTACTCAGATTTGTTTTTTTATCTGAACAAGTGCCTGAATATTTTAAAAACTTGTTTGTAAATAGAAGTTCCTTAAAAGTAATGTTAAACATTTTGTAAATTACTGAAAGAAGCGCATTAGGGGCATTCATTGATTTCTAACGAAACAGTAGTCAACTTGAGTTGAAAAATAAAAACGGAAATGTAAGTATGCATGTAAAAGGAAATCGCACCCTCCCTTCAAAAGAATACAGCAGCGAATAGTTTTCAGAACTTTTTAAATACATCATTTTTAAATACATATGTATGTACATATTTTCACAATGAGACGACAGATGATTTTTTTGTGATAAAACTGGAGTGATGAACATTTTTAAAGAAGACAAGAAAAGCAAAGTTGAAGAGTTACTGGCTGGGGAACGTACCACGCCTGTGTCACGGCCACCACGTCGCTCATCAGCATCCAAATTGCTTCGAACCCAGCTCATAGCTGCTAATTCAATACTGTTTTTTAAGCCCTTCATTATTGACTGTCTATATTTAATCGTATTGACCAACTTTTCATTTTATCACAGTGTTTTTCTATTGATTGCACTATACTTTATATTCTCTCACCAACATCCAATTGATTTCCTATTGATTTTTCTGTTTGTTGCTATTGTATCAGTGCTAACAACGGATTCAAACTTTTCGCCATGCTCAGCGATTTTTAAGCATTAATTTTCAACTTTATACTCAAACTTTATGATTTACAATTGTTAATATTTTTTATCAGGCCTGAGTTTTTTCTCATAAATGTGTATCTGGGCCCATTGTTTTATTAATGGGAAAGTCAAATCTAGCCCGATTTGCCTAAAACTTATTTTTCGTAAATTTGCACATAAAGTTTCAATATTTTGTAAATGTATTATTTTGGGTCCAAAGATAGAGCTTAATAGTTTTGTGCCCTTTTCAGCCGTCTATAGGCCGCCGACATTTCGTTGATGCTCCTCAGCTTGTCAGTTGACTCGAAAAAAAAAACTTAAAAGAATGTTTACATTTTGTAAATACTTTTTGGATTAAATACTTTTTTATTCCAATTCTTCGATCTTTATTGTTTCTTAATTTTTCATTTCATAATATTGAGTTGGAGTCTCCTCTGTTCCATAACAAGTTAGTTGTTACTCCTTGATATTTTATACACATTTTTACGATTTCCAAATAGTGTTTTGTTACTGTAACACATTCTAAAAGTAGAAAAGCTTAATTTATGTTTAACTTTTTTTTTTTGCAGAAGTCAATAATCTTACTTTTTGCGAAATAATTTAAATTAAATAACAAAAAACCTTTTTCCACACACTCATAAATAAACCATTCAATTCATTATGAACACTAAAATCATTATTTAAATCAGTCAGTCAGTCGGTCACGCTATAAAAATAAATTAAATTTGACGTGATTCGTTACAGGCAATTCTCAACAACAATATATGTACATATGTATATGTATATGTATATAAGTGAAAAAAATAATAATAATACAATACAAATTATTGAATAATTTAATGTTTTGGAAATTTTTGTCGCTTTTGTTTTATATAAATAACAACCATTCACACAGCGTTTCAAAAGTTTTTTAGGCGAAATAAGTTTGCAATAATTTTTCAAGTGGCGTTTTATATACATATTTTTTTAATTATGCATAAGTTCAGTGCTTGCGAAAAAAATGTACTTTCGTTCGAAAATTTGTAATGAAAACAAAAAAAACGAAAAAGTAGTTTCTGCAAAAAAATAAAATTCTATACGGCATGTTAATGAAATATTTATTTATTATTGCCGACAAGCGACTTAAATTGACCAAACGCATATTTAACTATAACGGAATCTACAAAACTGAAATTGAGTTTTACAAACTGAAAAGAAATTAATATACTTTAAAAATTGAAAACGAAAACAAATTTCCATATTTTGTTGTTGTTTTGAATATAAATTCAAGAATGAAAATGTGTGAAAGTTTTAGAAAAACTGGCAAAATAATGTGGAGTTATAGCCAGACCTGAAGAGATAATTTTGTGGTTTTAGGATGCATCAATATATTTTACGCCCAGTCAATTCCACTAAGAGCTCAGCATCAATTTATTGTGTTCAATTAATTTGCAACATTATTATTATTTGTTGTAATAATTTAGGCTCCGTTGATCAAAATCTAATTATTGTGAATAATTGCGGAATTCGCAATAGCGTTCGTTCATTGATCAAAATTAGTTCGCTCAAAATTGTTTACGATTATGGAAGATAGAATATTGTTCACAACAAGGGCACATATTCTACTAACTTTATTTATAAGCATATATGTATGTATATATACAGACACACAACACATATACATACATATGTATATGTAGATAAATTTTAGCGCAAAGTTCCTCGAAAGCCTCATCCATATGTGTATGTATTTCACCTGTATACTTCATTTTAAAGAGAAAAATTGAATAGCAAAAGTGGAAAAAATTGTAACCAGTTTTTTTTTTTAATCTAAATTATCATATAAAATGTTGCTACAGAGGCGATTTATGATGAGAATCCTCGTCTCAGTTTCCCATGGAAACCAGTCTGTCTGCCTGCCTGCCTGCCATTTATCTACTGGAGAAGAGATGCTGCATTTTAATAAAATTTACAATTTTATTTTTATTAAATTTTTTATGCACTTTTGTTGTTGTTGGTTGCTGTTGTTGGTATTTGGGTTTGTTTTGCTCTTCAGCTTGTTGCTGTAATACTTGAATGACATTTAAATACGTGAAGTGAATGTTCAAGTAATCAAATTGAACGTGCCAGCAGTAGGAAGACCACAAAAGGAGTTTTTGTTACTCATATACTTGAACTTCACAAAGCATCTTAAAATGTGATATTTTCAAAGTGCGATATTATATATTTCACTATGAAATGAAAGCAAAGTAGTTACTGATTCCCCTTTAAAAAATGCATGACATGTGATAGAAAAGTGAAATAAAGTTTAGTATTCTAGAGTATATTATTAATAAAAAATAATAATATTTTCTTCGGCTAAATGTCATTTTATTACACTTTCTTTTATATTTCTACGTATATTTCGCTCACCTTCGGATTGGAAATATTCAAAATGAATTCAATTATTTATTTTTTATAAGAGCCAATTGAAATGTATTACTTTAGGTCTAAAAATGTATCTTATTAATTGTTTTCTATCTTCTTCAGCCGTTCATATGCCTCTGAGATTTCGTTGATGCTACTCAACTCGTCAGTAGACTCGAAAACTATTTAAGCAATGTTGGAAATCCTGAAATTCTCATGATCACTCCTTATATTCTATCACAAGTGTTCAAATAAACACTTTTACTTTTATTCCCAATCTTCATACAACGAGTTACCGTTGGTTACTACGATTTTATACCTGAAAGTATCAAAAAGTAAACGTTTTTTTAAATATTCAAAAATTAATTTAATTGTTTTGTGTTTCTCATTGTGTTCATGGAAGTTTTAGAATATAATGTGGGAAACATTCCTTTAAGTTTTTTTCGAACCGACTGAGGAGTTCAGTTTAATCAAAGAAATAACAATTAATAAGGTGTATTTTTAGTCCTAAAGTAATATAAAAATATCTATAATATGAAAAGACCTTTAGTTCATGCAAATACAAATATATGTATAAGTTATTTTAGATATAATTCCCTGCAGCTGGCCAACACCTCTTGTTTATATAGACACGCTGAAAATAGTAAAGAGGCAGCCTCAAAATCTTTAAATACAAAAAACAAAAATTTTGATTTGGCAACGAAAAACATTTGCAATGTAAGGCTTTTTGGCTTTTTGAAACTATATTGTTTAGCCTCTTTCCCGCAAAAGTTGTTTATTTTATAGAAAAATTCCATAAATTATTCATCAATCGAATGGGAGCTCTCCTAATGCAAATAAATATCCGCTTATTTTATTGAATGAATGGCTGGAAATTTTCACTTACAGACAAACTCTAGGGAAAAATCTAGATGTTTTTTTTTGTTCACCAGCAGACTCATTTCTGGGTAATGTAATCATTGAGATTGTTGTTCAATCATTGAAAAGCCAAGCTAAAACAAACCTAGCAATTCTTCTATCGCGATAGTTAAATGTGTATTTATGTACGAGTGAGTATGTATGTACGTAGCTGGCGGAAAATTCAAACATAAAATTCATTAGCAAGGAAATTAAGTTTTAAATGGAGGGTGACTCATTGCAGTTTTTTATAAACACCATCATTTAAATGACATACATACATATGTATGTTTGAAAGTTTTAGTTAAAAGTCTAATAAGGCTTTAGAGCGTATGCACGTACGTACTTCGAACTATTGAAATATCTCTTTCTGGTTAAGTAAAATTTTCTGTATTGAAAGCACTCTTTAACTGTTGCACATAAATTGCAAATTTAGTTAAAATTAAAACAAATACAATTTTCACAAAATTTATATCGAAGGCTTATATCCAAAAAATGATATCTATATAAACAAAAAAATTTTTTGAAGGTCGAAAAAATTAAGGTTTTCTTTAATTCAAGGAGTCATAATTGACACAAGTCCTTTATCAACAACATCGTATATGTACTGCAGTTTAACTGTTATTACTGGCGGGCTACTCTGTATTGCGATGCGAAAGCTTTTCTTTCTCTACCTGACTTCATCGAAGCAGTGCGACAAATTTTTCTTTCGCATTACAATAGAGAGTGACCCCTCTGAGTTCTTTGCTGTCCTTCAAAACTCCATGTGAAAAATAGCACTTTTTCAATATCAGCACTCGGTATGTGGTCAATAACATTACAAATGATCTAAAAACATGTACATACATACTATTGTTGTCCTAAATAATTTATTATAAAACCATTTCAACTGCATTTCGCAACCGAAATGATTTGCGTTTCAGCACCTGTTTTAGAAAAAACACAAAAACCTTAACGAATTGTCTATGATGCTTGCAATTTTCTAAACATTTCCATTCAATAGCTTAGAAATTCGGTAAAAATGAGCGTCACCTTTATTATTGCTTTCGAGCCCTTGAGGTGTTGCCTGTGTTCCTCAAGTCACCCCGTTAACCAGCCTTAAATAAAATTTATTGCGCAAAAAGTTTAAACATTAAGGAAAATGAAATAAGTTTAATAAAAAAGAAAGAAAATTCACAAGCCCACAGAGTTGCATAAATAATAATACTTTATACATATGTATGTACACATTAAGATTAGAAATGAAAAACAAAATTTCCTCTATTTGTGCTTCTGCTGTGCTCCAAAAAAATGTCTTGTTAAGAAACGCAAACGCTGTATGCACAATTCCGATATTGTAAAACTTTTACATAAAATGCCTTCATACTCATGCATCCAAGTACTTACATACATATTTCAAGGGAAAAAATTAAGAAGTAAAACATGCCACATTTATAAGAATAAAAGAAAAAAACATTCCATTATGTCAAAAACCTTGTAGTCATAAATGGCAGTTAATGACTCAATATTGAATCAAGTGCAAAAGGAAATTAAAGGGAAAAAAAAGAAAAGAAAAACAGAAGTCATCTTAAGAAATATGAAATATAATACAAAATAATAATTTGTTATCAAAACTGCCAAGAAAATAAATGGATTTTTAAGCTTACATATGTATTTAATCAACAACAATTATAAAAAAGTAAAATATGTATCAGAGAACTGCACCAGTGTTCGTTGTTCGGTGCATGAGCAAAATGTTCAAACTGAGTGCCGAGTGTATGAAAACGACACACAGCATTCGAACCCCAGTTTAAGGATTAATCAAATATTCGACTACGCATGTAGTCATACTCGTTGCAAGCACACATCTTTGTTGCGATCAATATACTTTTTGTTCTTGCAATCGTCGGCTACAGTTCTCTGATAATGTATACATACATACATACATATACATACAAAAAGATGTACATAAATACATTTTATAAATATTTCTTAAGAAAACATAAAAATTTAACATCAACAAGTAGATAATTAAAAAGTTTTTTTAAGAAACTTTAAAAGCTTTGTGGGGAAAAAGGAGACCAAGTGACTTCAGCCTTCTTCTGCACATCATAAAAGCAGAACTCAACTAATTGAAGCAGCTTTCTTCATCTCTCATATACCGTATCATGCCAACAGGCGGCGAGCCATTAAAGTTTCTTAAAACCATTGCCAAATAGAAACATCAAACAGAGAAAAAGTAGAAATATCTGTACATACACACAACTAATCAATCATTCCATTTGAATATTACCCATTGTGCACTACCGGCATTACGCTGCCTGTTCGTTGGACACTTCATCTGTTTGGGCGCAATGTTTTTTGCGTTAGCACAAGTTTAAAAAAGAGAAAAAACAAAACAAATTTTTTGTGTTAATTACTATGCAAAAGTTATCATTAATAATATATGATTATCAGTAATTTGAAAGAGAGAAAAATCGGTAGCCAAAAACGAACGTGTTTACAAAAATTTGCACACATCAATATTTTCCATTTTGGCAATAAAGCAAACGAAAACTTTAAAAACAAAGTAAACAAATTTGTTTTATACAGTCAGTTTACCTTTTCTACAAAGCGTACTTAGTAATCATAGTTTTTTTTTTCTGGGTGAAATTATGTTCGTTTCCAACAACAATTTCACACACTGACGAAAGAAAAATTAAGAGCAAAAAAAAAAAAATTCCAAACTCAAGTGAAAATGAGTTCATTTTTGTTTTTTAACAGGGGTTTACCCATTAACTCTGGACCAAAGCATATTTAATAAAGTATATTGTCATAACAAACTGGCAGCCACGTAAAGACTTCAGAAAACATGTCCAACACAAATGAATAATTTTTCATCACCCCAAATTTTATACAGATTTTTTTTATCGTTCTTGCAATGCGAAACATCACCTAAAACCCAGAGGACACAAATTTTAGCTTAATGGAATGTAATTTTCCTGCTCATCAGGAGCGGGTTCTTTTCAGTTCTGTATCCGCAACAGTGAGAATGAATTATTATGATGGTTCTAGTGAACACCGCAGCCAACACTGAGAAATGTGCGATGAGTTTTGGTGATTTATTAGACATTTTAAAATTTCAAAATTCAAAATATTTAAAAACTTTCTTCTGTAAATAGAAAAGTTTAGAATTTGTATCATAAAAACTGCAAAAAAAAATTACTTAAATACGAAACAGGCATGATTGCTGGACAAATTTGGGCTGAACTTCTATCTAATTTCTAATTTTATGCGTGGTTTTCACAACACAAACCAGCGACCTGCCAAGAAATTTTGTATGAAAAACACTCGTATTTTGTGATTACTATACAAATTGTTCATACAAGTCGCTACTACAAATCAATCTATAAAAAAAAAAACGGAAAAATCGTATAAAGAAGTACGGGAGAGTTTTTTGATTAATTTTTTCATTAGTAGAACTAAAAGTGTTTTTAAAAATCCTCCCCATCCCCAGCCGACGATTAAACATAAAACACCTGCTTCAGTGGAACATTTGAATACTTGGTAAATGTGAATAAATCAAATATTAAATTATTTTTATACAGATTTACATCGGAAAAGGTGTCGTTTTGAAGTGAAGCATATAAAATGAAACGAAACCCCTTTCAGTTGTTACTCTGCTAATCCATTCCACACCATTCTTCCACGAAAATGAAAAAAAAAAGAATATGTATCATGTATGTATGTATGTATATTTTGAAAGGTCAGAAGAAAATTATGTATATACATATGTATGTGTGACTACGACCTTGAAAATCACAAACGAATTTTTAGTTATTTAAAGTATAATTATATTATATTTAATTTATGA
Organism: Sturmia bella; assembly: GCA_963662145.1. NCBI lineage: Eukaryota > Metazoa > Arthropoda > Insecta > Diptera > Tachinidae > Sturmia > Sturmia bella. Next base: position 3,034,554 of record OY759171.1, on the reverse strand, counting down.
AAGTTAAATATTCTGAGCAAATGAATAGAAGCAAAATCAGAAAATGAATTAAAAGCTTTATGCTGAAAAAAATTAACCACATTGTGAGATTGATGATTGTTTGATAAAGATTTTAGTTTAAATGAAAAATAAAAATAAACTCACAATACGTACATACATACATACATACATTAGTATTATATTGTACCTTCCTGTGACTACGGATTCATAAGAAAATCAAACACTCAACACGTGGGTCGGTTTTAGAATATTAAAAACATAAAAAAAGAAAATTACGTAGGCAAGAAAGTTTGAACAACACAGTTTTTTATTGATTGCCAGGCGGTAGACACTTATAATAACAGGCTTAGAAAAATATTTTTATAGACTTCTGGAATTCCTTTATTATTAACAAAAAAAAAAAAAAAAACGCGAAACAACTTTTAGCAAGCGCAGAAATTAAATATTGTTTTGATTGTAATAAAATTTGTAAAGTAAGAATTAGTTTTGGGATATTTCAAACCCAAATACCCAGTGTTATTTGTTATCGTAAGTAACAAGTAAGAGTGCTATATCCGACTGGGTCGGATCTTAAATTGATCTATACTAAAAGTTTATTATTTTTTGCCTTCTAGTGACCCCGATAAAAAAAGTTACCAGCTTTGGAGCAAAACAAAACGGTTTCAAAAATTTTATTAGAAATATTCTCAAAAAGCCGCTCAGAGCCAAAACTATTAAACAGGATCCGTTAGACTTTCTCTTTGAAACGTTCTTAGGCTGAGGAATATACCAGCAGAAAGAAACAAAGATTTTTCTGCACGGATTCCTCAATTTTATTTTGCTTATTATCGATGATTTTATTTATATCGATTAAAACCAATTTAAATGTATTATTTTGGGTCTAAAAATCTACCTTATTGATGTTTTTCAGTTGTCTATATGCCAACGACATTTCGTTGATGCTAATCAACTCATCAGTAGACTCGAAAAATCTCAGAATATGAATGTTTGAAACCCAACATGAACACTGTTTCACTGAGTGGTTTTTTTTAATGAACTCGCCAGCTGCTTTGGCTGAATTTCAAGAGCACACACATCAAGGTACATTTATACCAGCTACGCTTACAGCACCAGCTGACTATTGCTTCTAGCTTGACGAACTGTCAAAGTACACAACAAAACACACACAAACATGAGCAAATGGGTGACAGAATTCAAAGTATTCCAACCAAAAATATGTGTACATGAAATATCTTTATATTGTTGGTGTTGTGTTTGTTGTAGTTATGCGGCTACCTGTTATTAAGATACATATGTATGTATGTACCTTGAAAGACATCAATCGATTTTAAAATCGATTAATATACATACGTTATGCGGGCCGAGAAAAAAGCTGTGGAAATTACAAACCCCTCATACTTCTTGTGAGGAGTATAATTGAGCATTCAAAGATTTCTGAAGCGCTGGGTTTTTGGCATAGAATGAAAAATATTTCAAAAGTTTTTTTTTGTTTCGCAACCATGTTTTAATTTGTTTATACAATTTTTCTCTTTTATTAAAGCAAATTTTAAATTGTTTGTTTAATTAAAATTTATGGTTTAATTTTTTACCTTTGCGCGTATTTATTTTAATGTCATTGTTTAAAAAAAAAGTTTCCTGTTTTGAAATAAAAGTGCCTGGTCCACGATTCGATGGGCTTGAGCAAGAACAGTGAAAACAACAATAAAATGTTGCGAATGGTATCGAGCAATATCGTGGGCACCAGGCACAAAAATATCGTTTACTTATTTTTCTTTCTTTTCACCTGTTTTATTTTATAAAATTTAAATAAATGAAGATAATGGGGTTTTTTTTATACAAATGCCTGCAAAACACAAGAAACTAATTTAAATGCTATTGTGATTTTATTCTGCTGGTCCTTCTTGTTTTTATTGATTTTAATTGTTTTGTTAATTTCCTGAAGGCGCAATTCGTTGGTTACTTTCTATTTTAGCGCAAATCACATTTTTCACAAATTCGAGTTGTGAACCAATTTCATGTGAAATACGTGTCGGTGTTTCAAATCAAAGTCCACTCTTTCACGTTTCAAATTACCTCAAATCATTTTTTCAAAAATGTACGACGTAAACTGTAGCATAGAGCAGAAAAACAAATTTATATACTACTTTGACCCAGCACAAGGTAAAATTAACTCACCACCCGACAGCATCAATCAAACGTTGCAGCACAAGGTGTGACTATAAAATCACAATAATTATGATGTTTCACGTCGTTTATGCTACGCCTGTGGCAAACTATTCAAGTAAACGACACTAACACACTGAAACTGTATGAAGAGTTAGTTGCGTGTGTCTAGGCTACTTAAGAAAAAAAATTTAAAAATCATATTTCCAAGTGTGAACTAATGCATACGCCGCTATTAAATAATGAATTTAAAAAAATCTTTAATTAATCTCGTGTTTTTTGTTTTATATTATACCCCTTTACATAAGTTTTTTTTTTTACTTTATATTATATAAGATGGTAATTTTGCAGGTATTATTTGAGTGGAATATAAATCATACTTGGCCTTGTAGGCTTCGATTTTTAATGTATTTATAAATAAAAACGCAACGTATTTCTAAACTCTTAACCAAGCTAAAGTTAAATATTTTATTACTCATGATTAAGAAAGAATAGTCAAATTTCAGCTTGGCTACAACTAACTGCTGCGAAGATGCTACACTTCTCATCCGCATCCATTCAAGCTTTGGTCGTGCCAAATGTCATTATTTAGATGTATGTATATGACAAGAGGGGTTTAAGCGGCAGCGCTAAAATAATGAAATTTAGCATTGCCCAAGTTCAAACAGTATATTCGATTAGAGCCGTGGCGATTCGCAAGGAAACCCCTATTTATATACAATAATATGAAAATACCAAAGATTTCTGTTGTTTTTGGTAGCAACTAAAATATTTACCTTTTCAGCCGAGTCGTCGAAATACGAAGGTTTGAATTATTGATATCCTTCAAATGAGGACAACTGATAAGAAGCCAGATTTGGCATCTCATTAGTCGTTTGTGATTATTTATATTGCTATATAAAAAGCTTCAGCTCCAATAGTATTCAATAAAACTATTTCAGTAAAGTATTTTTGATATACTATTAGCATAACTCAGGCTGCAACAACCTCGGTTCAAATTCAAAACGCCCTTTGAATCTATCAAAAAAATTGTAACGGGTATTCTGAACCGGAGGGAAACAGCCGTCAACGTTGACTATACAAGTGTGATAAACTTCAACGGGAATTAGATAATTCCTTTATTTATGTTTTAACACAAACTACGGAAAACTGGAGAAGAGAAAAAAGCATGTACGCACTTATGCATGCAAATGTGTAATATGTGTTGCGTTTAAGTTTACGACGTAAACTTTTTTTACACTATTCTATTTGGCATAAATCCAAATTTTGTTTGATTTAAAAAATTACAAAAATAGTTTTAGAAAAATATGTAAATATACGACATATGTACATGCATTTGTATGTATGTATGTATGTGAATATGTACACAATTTTTGGAGAAGCTCGGCAATATGTTACCGCGTAAGTTTTTGAAAATTGAAAATATTTTGTGATGTACAAATACATATATCTCTGCAGAGATATATGTATGTATGTGCCTAGACATGTGTCTATATACATACATATGTATCTGCATATCCATATGTGTAATATCTCTGTCGACAATTCATTTCAAATTAATTTTTTCAAATTGTTTATTTTCATATGGCAATACCGCTGCTTCTTAGTCATTATTTTTCATCTAACTTAATGGCACAACGGGACCTTTTTAGGACCCAAGTGAGCCGGCCTCAGAACCGGCGGCCCGCGTAACATAACATAATCGTAGATATTCAAAAGTTAGTGAAGGAAAACACATGGTTGAATTTATGTTTCAGATTAAATAGACTAAAAATTTCATTTAATTGCATTGCAATCATATCTTATATCCTTTTTATAATTTCGTTTCTTTTATTTTTGTACTGCAAAGTGTTTCGCTACCTGTGACGTGATTCGAACCGCAAACATTACGACTGCTGAACACCATACCCACTCAGCCTTAGCAACATTTAGAAAACAAAAAGAAATTTAGATTTTAGAGAGTAGGGATGTATGTATGTTATTATTTGGACTTTGGGTCAAATCTGCTTTAGTTTGCAGTTAGTTTATAATCAGTCAGTAAAAATGGATTTTTCTTGCAATCGGCTACCTAATTTCGCGCAGTATATATGTAAGATTGACAGAAGGCTCACACGAAAGGGTTATGAATCACATATAAATACATAAATACAGCACTGAAATCGAATCTGAGCAAGATTTGACAGTTGCATATTTAGAGTTCCGTACTCACAGGGTGAGAACGGAACCCTATAACTGAGACTTTGATATCCCTCCATCCGTCCGTTCGTCAGAGCACCCATTCTCCGAAACGGTGGTAAAAGCTAGGCAACTGAAATTTTTTCAGGATTTGTAGTTACGTTTCAGCTACAACAACAAATGTTAAAAACAACAAAAAGTTCAAAAATAAAAAGTGACCCCATAAAAGAAACTGTGCAAATCAGCTGTAACTTTCGAGCCATACAAGAGACTTGAACTTTAGATTGGGTATATGGTTACACGGGCTCTATAACGACAAATATTAAACAAGAAGTTGAAAATTAAAGTGTGTTCCCATACAATAAACTGAAAATTAGATGCAAGTCTTGAACCATAAGAGAGTTTGGAAATTTCCACAGTATATCGAGTTGACTGGCCTGTACATCAATAACTGGTCTCTTAATAATAGCAAAACTAACAGAAGTTTTCAATTTAAATGGTGCCCAACTCCAGGTGGCATGGCTTAGTTTAAAAATTAGCTATAACTTTTGAGTCGTAAGAGACAGATGACAGACAGGTGACTGACCGCTACCAACCTGAAATTCCGTAAGTTTTTCCACACAGTTTTTGTGGGAACGTAAATGTCCTTAAGACCTCCGTACCGGCCTTAATACATTTCAATACCTCAAAAATAAATTGTGTTTCAAAAATAAAAGTGTTTGTACCTACATATGTATGTGTGTTATTTGCAATCCAACGGAAATTAGCGCGTCTAGAGTATTTTTGCCCTCTAAGCCACCCATTTTGTATAAAATTGGGTTATAAATTTCCATATTTTGATTCGGGTCACCTTTTGGGACGGGAATGAATGAACATACATATTTATGTGTGTGCGTTAGAGTGGATCGATTTGGCGATATTGTTCAACAGATCATTCAATAGCTTTTGTTATAATGAAAAAAAAGTCCAATAATTTTAGAGGTGCTCGAATTTAAATTATTTGTATTTTTTTTATTTCGGAGTGAGTAACCCCAATGAGACGTGGTACGGGATTACGGTGTTCGAAAAAATATATTTTTGGGACGAAAAATTATTGGGGGTTGGTTACACACTTGATTTCTCTGTGCGCAGCCTGGGGCTGATTGGTGTGATGGGAGAAAATCAAGATTGCAGAAAATATGAGTTAGGGCCTTTAATCAATCCCAGGGTACCCGTAGAGGACATCAAGCACATCCTGTGACAAATACAATGATCATATGTACGACCATCCCTCAATAATTTTTTTTTTCTACAATTTTTTTCGAACACATCATTACCATGCCCCCTTAAGGGGACCTAACAAATACATATGTATATAAAAAAATTAAATTCAGACGCCTGGAAAATGATTTTTTTTGATACATATGTAGGTATGTCAGGTGCAACATTTTTTCTCCTGTCAAAAACTATCGAAAAATCGATGGCGCAGTATCGATTGCTAAATGGACCTCCCTAATGTAGATACATATGTACATGATCGAAGTTTGTAGAAGGCGGAAGGTAAAATGTTATTTGCCAATACATCTTTAATAAACATTACTCTATGCATGTAGTCATGTGTGTGTACATACATACATCTGTACATACGTATGTATCGAATACATATGTATATATCTGTTCATACATACATACATACATATGTAGGTATAAAACTGTTAAAATTAACTGCGAAATCGTCAATTGTGACACACCCTTTTTGTTAAAATGGAATGTGAAACAGAAGTTATTCCCTACATACATACATACATAGTATGTACATAGATATCTATGAAGGTATGCATGCATACATATGTTTACAGTTTAAAGCAAATGACAAAATTAATGCATAAGCAAAACTTCCACAGTTCCATGCATATATACATACATGTGTATATGTAAGTATGTACATATGTACCTACATACATATATGCATGTAGATAATGTATGTACATGTCGTCAGCTTAGATTGTAAACCTGCTCGCTTGCATACATTTTTAAATTCCTTACAAATAAACTTTAATACGTTTACTGAATAACCCCAAAAGCAGTGGATGCGAATTGAGACACATTGTTTCAGATAAAATCGGCACCCTTCCCAGGTGCAAATTGAAACGCTTTTTAAGATTAATAAATAAAAAGCATTTTTTTTAGGCGCCTCAAAATAAAAGAAAGTGATGCACTTACCAACACTGCACTCTCTCGAACAACTTGTGATACTGTCTCACGCAGCTGTGCAGCCATACCCGGCTTATTTAGGGCCCGGGTAAATTTTCGTTCTGCCATACCTTTAACTCAGTTCCGCGTTGACATAAACGAAAAGCAAACAATATAATTTAGGGACCAACAAGCTGTTCCCTTCACGTAAGTATTTAGTAGTTTATTTTTAGTTTGTTTGCAAAAACACGGTTCCAATACACCAAAAACACACGCACAAATATGTATTAATAAACACTGCACACACACACACACACTAACACACAGACGCACTGATGAACTCAGAAACAGCCGGGTGAGTAGACTTTGTTGTTTTAGTTATTATTATTATTATTATTATTTTTTGGTAGCGTTTTTTGTTGGTTATAACTGCAAAACAAGGTAGAGTGATGACTTTTATGTGTTTATGATAAACAGTGTTGTCGAAGCGTACAAAAAATACTGATTTAAACAAGATTTACAGCAATATATGTATGTATAAATAAAAATTAGAGAAACAGTAGTCCATCCTATAATGATTTTTTTTTTCTCAAATAATACTCCGGCTAAAGCATTTATAGCCGGTAGAAAGCCTCTAAATGTCGCGAGCGTGAAGAGCATGAACTTTAAGAATAACCTCTATGTACCTGCATGCATATGGATCTGTATATAAGATGAATGACATTTATCCTTAATGCTATTTTAAACCTGTTTGCCAACACTAATAATTATAAGCCGACGTGATGAGTAATCCTTAAAATATTTTATGGAATGGTGCAGTTCCTTAAATTGTTACTTCATGTTTTACCTGCGATGACACGAACAAAAAACTTTCGAGTAGATAAAAACACCTATCTATGAAATGTATCCTTTTTTATGTTTTCTTCACTAAGATTGCATATATGTACATACACCTATGTATGCATATGTACATACATATCTACACACATTACTAAAATTTAATCTCAAGCGGCTTTTATTTTGTTAAATACATTCACATTTTTTATTTATTTATTTACTATCGCACTTGTGTTCTTGTTTTATAGTAGGTATCTACAATTCCCATTTGTTTAAACATCACCAACATCACTTAAACTCACAATTCTTATAAGAATGTGTACATCCAAAATTGATTTAAATTCATTACATACACCTACACAGGCATTTTTTCTATGGTGTTTTATTTTTCATTCTATTCTTGTTTCAATTATTTTGTTTGCAATATTTAAAAAGGCTTCATACAGTTTGGTATTAAAAATTGTATTAGAGAATATAAAACAATAACAAATCTTTACTAAAAATGCACAATTTGTGATGAAGCAGGAAAAATTAACTACATACATCGCCCCTACTGCCGTACACTCAAAAAATTACAACTGACTTTGCGGACGCGTAAAAATCGACTGAAAATTTTCTAAACAACAAAAAATCAGTTGTCAAAAACACCAATGCTATTGTTGCCAACCGAACTTAAGTAAAATGTCGCTTGAAATATTGCCACAGTTTTCTTTAATTCAGTTGAAGAATTTCATTATTTGAATTGTGAAGTTTTTACTATTTCTTTATTTATTTATTTATTTATTTATTTATTTATTTATTTATTATTCTTTTAGCCTTATAATTAAAATTAAAAGCTAAGTTTTTACTATAAACGTTTAACTTTGTGCTAAATTTATTTTAATTTTATATTATTTGATCTTTAGATTGTTAAACTAAATATTCAAGCTTTAGATCTTTGATTTTTTATAAAAATAATTTTAAACAATTATTTATTTATTTTCAATACTACGCCAACAATTTATTGGCATTTTCAGGAAAATAATTATAAAATTCAAATAACCAAAATTTTTCAATAATTTGTTTTTGTTTTTTGAATTTTATAATTATTCTCCTGAAGATGCCAATAAATTGTTGGCGAAATATTGAAAATAAATAAATAACTGTTTAAAAGTATTTTTATAAAAAATTAAAGATCAGCACCGGTATTCATAAAAAATAAAACATTGTTGAAACACATTTTAAAACAAATTTTTCATATAAAATTTGTTCTAAAATGTACTTCAGCAACGTTTTATTTTTTATGACTACCGGTACAAAAGTTTGAATAATTAATTTAACAATGAATTTATTTTCAATATTTCTTATTTAAGTTATTTTAGAAAGATATGGATGTTTTAAACTGTCCAAGGAATTTGAAGCTATAAGCAACTGTACAGGGGGACTCAAATAATTTTAAGCGTTGGATAAGTTTTTGAAGTTGGCAATAGTAACCATTAACTGCAAAAACGGCATTATCTTGAGAAAAATTTATATAGATGAAAAAAAAAATTACATAATCAGAAAATTTTATGTGGTAAGAAATAAATCCAATTTCGTACTTTGCTTACAGCTCAGACAAATATAATACAGAATACATAAAATTGCGAAACAAAATAAAAGTGTTTTGGGCCAAATCTGCCATACCATCAAACCTGCCTTACCAAGAAACCTGTATTACCTTAAAAGAGGGAAAATACGAAAAAATCAACTCTAATAAAAAAAAAATAGACAATACGGATAATCTAAATCAACTGTTAAGATAAATTTTGTATAAAAAAAAGTTAAGTTGATATTTTGCGCGAATTCGTGGTTATCAAATTTCCAATTTGTAATATAGAATCAAGAAAATTCGTGAATTTTTAAATAACAAATTCAAAACCTTATTGCTTATAATTTGAGGGTAAGTAATAGATATACAGCCGCGACTGGCATGCACATATGTATGGCTAGATATGTGGATGGTTCATTGGAATTTCTGAATATTTTTCTCAAGAAAATGTCACTTATTTTAAGTAAATATTTATGTAACATTGTAAATTTATAAAAAGAATTGTAATACATGCAATTGTAATGCATACATATATATGTAGGTGCATTAGGGGATACATTTTTGCATATTTTGTAGGTACCGTCCCCAATCTTGCACAACAAGGAAAATATTACGATTTCATATTTTCGCCATATTAAAAGATTAATGAATCAAACGTACATACTTCAGGCCATGTTTAATTTTCATATTTACATGCATGCATACATCAATAGGTTTCTTTTCTAATAAAAATAATATTCTTATTACCATGTTCGTACTACATACATATGTATTTTAAAAGATATATACATATGTATGTATTGTAAATACATATTACCATATAAAAAAAAAGCCTCAGCAAATAATTTGGTAGGAGCAAAACGGGCTAAATCGTTGCATTCGTGGTCTGGCGGATTCTGTTGCCTAGACATTTTTGTTTGTTTTTCAATATTTTTTTTCGATGATTAATTCGATATCTAATTCGACGATTTGGCCCCTGCTATTATTTTTTAACGTATACAGATGCTTGCTAACCAGAAACAGTCAGTTATCCACCTAACTCTAAAAAGTTACTTACCTAGTAAAAAAAAGTAATCAGCCAAGGGTTGAACTGGAGCAAGCGAAGAATTATTAAAATTACTTATTTTAGTGTCACCAAATTTAATCCCTCTTAGATGTCCTATACAATTGTGTAACGAGATTGTCGGCAAAAAATCATTGTATAAGTTAGTATGAAAACACTAGTTTTCATACATTGAAAATACAGTATTTCCAGCCTCCACGTAAAACTCGGTTACGCGTGAAAAAAATAAGGTGGGTATAAAAATGCAATAGTAGGTGGTTGTTGTGCATATTTAAGCATTAATGACATACATACATACATATGTATGTACATGTGAAACAAGAATTTTTAATTTTCTGTTTTATGTGTTAATACCATTATTAATAAGCCAAAACCCACTTTACATTCCCTTGTTATTGTAAAAATCAGTTAAGTTTTCCCTGACAAAACTATGGACCAGGAATCGCTTTTTAATATGAACACACAATCACCATCACAACCATTTGAGGAACGTAAATTTAATTTATATGTATTCCTGAGGCTTATATTGACATCTGTCTAAATTAATTTATTAATTATATAAGAAGGTATATGTCTCGAAATTCTAATATACATACGTATGTAGGTAGGTAGGTATATTTAATTTAAAAATTAAAATTTTCCCAACACCACCTCCGAGTTGGGATGACTGTTGTATCGAAAAATAATCAAAACAGCGTATTTATCACTTGCTTACCGGCTACTCAATGAAATACATATCTGTATCTTCAAGATACCTATTCTGTTCGAGTTTTGAGAAGTGGAGAGAAGTATTGAAATTTAAAAGAGAGTATAATTGTTTTCTTTTCAAAATGCCTATTCGCATTTACAGAGTTCAGTTGTGAGAAGAACGTTGAAGTTGGTTGATCGTGTTGCGCTTGAATATTGTCCAATGGTTCTGCAGTAAAAAAAAAAGAAAATAAGTAAATTAAAACAAATAAAAACTTACAGATAAAACACTCAAAAAGTGTTCATATGTTGTAACTTTAAATGTGTTAAAAATATGTGACCGTGTGTGTGCGATGTTTTCAAAAGAAACTAAATATGTATTGCAATCTGTAAGTGGCCCAGGAATTTCTTAAAAAAGCATTCATTTTGATTAAATTTAAAACAACCGCACAGCCATATGGTGGTAAGTATACTTTAAAAATATTTATTAACTTAAGTTTAAGCATAGTTAATATTAGAAGTATGGCGTTTTCTTTTTATCAAAATGGGTTTTCTATGATTTACAAGTACAACTTCATTATGATGTTAAATAAATTGTAGGTCTTTTCTTGTTTATTTGTTTTTTATTCTGCCTGTTTTTTCCTATACATTTTATTGTGTTTTCTTTGATATGGTTTCTTACAACTTTTTCTTTTTCTTCTGAAGTGCATTCTGTAGCACTTATAAGGTGATCATTTAAAAAAGAACATGAACATTTGTATTCATGTATTTATTACGTCTGCTGTATGCTTTAGTTTTGTTAAAAAAAAAAAAAAGAAATTGCTTAAATATGTATATCAAGTTCTTTTAGACAATTGTTTTAATGCTTTGGGTAATTTAATCTGCATTTGTATATGTAGGTAGGTAGGTATGTGTCGTTTAATTTTTCTCCAGTTTTTGGAAGCAAATGCAGTGCTAAGCAGAGCACAAAATAAATCCATCAAACACAAGTTCATTTATTCATGAGTCAACAAAGGTTTATAAATTCCTTTGACTTGTGATTTGAAATAGCGTCTCTTAGCTTTTCCATTCATCTTGCAAAACCAAAAACTCTTTGGAACTGTAGTGTCTATGAAGATTTCGTCTTCAACCTGTAAAACGATTATTTACTCCTAATAAACAATGACATCATTTTGTGTGCTTGAAAATCTGTTAGAAATCCTCATACATATTTTGTTGTCTTTTAATTCATTGTGTACAAATATTTCATCTACATTAAAATGAGTTTTAATTTCTAAAACTGTTGTTCATATGCTACATACATACATATGTACATATGTATGTAGATTCGTATGTTTGTACATATTAAATTCTAACTGTCTGTCCTAGCTCTTGTTTCATTTAATTCATTAAATTGTGTCCAAACACTTTAATTGAAACCAACTGAAAAAATAATTACTTTATTTAATGCGTCTGAGTGTGTTTTTTTATGTACGCTAAAAATTATGAGATTAAAATTCTCAAAACTGTTTTTACATGGCATCAAATTCAATTTCATGCTGGATCTCATAAAATCTGTTCAGTTTTTATTTTTGCCAGCCAGTAATATTTTCTTATCCATTTCATTCTGCTGATCTCATCTTAATTTTTCATGAAAATTTGTTGGTTTAGTCTCCGAACATTTGTGATCTGAAAGCGAAATGCAAGTAAAACATGTGTTGACTTATATATACATACATACATATACATATGTATGTATGTAGGTATCGAGATGCACATGTATGTGTACACATATGTATTGTACAAACCAAATTACATACCATCTCTACACATGAAACATATTTCATTAACGTAGTCGTCGTATACAAATTAAAAGAAAACAAAACCGACAGGAAACATTATAAAAATTTCGCGTTTGTTTTTTTTTTTTTGTGTGGAAACCAACAGTTTTATATGTGTGTGCATGTGTGTATGGATGTATGCACGTGTAGAACTTCGAAAAAATTATACGTGTATGTATGTACCTATATAAATTTTTCATTTTATATATTGTAGATGGTTTGCTTTTTTGTAATTTTGCAATTGTTTATTTTATGTAAACATGTATTTTCATTCATGTGACTGTATTGTGGTCGAAAGTGGAAATCGAATGCTGCATCTGTTGTAATAAATAAATCCTGGTCAGCTTTGGCGGCTTCTCTCCCCAATCTCTCCCGTAGCTTCTTACTTCTGGTTGGTCTAAGTTCTAATTTTATTTTTCGTCGATGTATGTATGTATGTACATTCGACGTACATATGAAAAGTGTTTTCTTGGGCATACCCTGTAATGGACGTAGCAATCTCACACTATGAAACAGCCACTTTATTTCGATTGCTCAGAATAACTCTTCAAGCAATGGGTTGCGTAGCAGTTATCCTAGATTGAACTTTAATTGTTGAAAAATTACGGGCAAATGCATTTCGAATCATACCTCACTTGCATCTAAAGAATTTCTTTCTTTATTTATTTCTGTAAAATGATCGATGCCTACATGGCCAACTGGGTAAATATTTTTGTAGTTCAATGTGTGTTTTCTTTGCGGTTTCGTCTTAAAACAACTGTCCATTAATTGTTTTCTGCACAAAATCAATTAAAAATCTGAAAAACCTAATGAAGTCTGCAGTAATGTTTATTTGACGTCTCATTACTTGACTTTGTTTACAATCTTTTTTTTTATTTGCCGAATGATTTTGTTTTATTTTTAGCTGGTTGGTTATTCAAAAAAGTTTTCAATCCTCCGCGTTAATAATTTCCATACCAATTCAAGTAAAAAAGAAAAAAAAAAATTAAAATACAGTGCTAATATTTATTGAACAAAGGTTTGCTCATTTTAAATAAATATTCTTGCTCCAAATTTTCGAAAATATTTCACTATTGCTACGAATTTACATACATATGTATGTGTGTATGTATGTACAAGTCCGTATCATAATAAGCTAATGCAATTGAGAAACTGGAATGAGCTCATTTTTCTTTTTAATTGAAGAAGATGGATTTAAATGTCTGCTTAAAAGGCATATACATATGTATGTACATATGTACATTAGGATGGGTCGATTTAGCATCGCTATTTTGTTATCGATTTTTAGCTAGCTTTTTTTTCGAACACACATAGCCCGTTCCACGTCTCCTTAGTGGCCACCACAAAAAATACAAAAAAACGAAAATGTTTTTTTTTTGATCCTGGTGAAACTTTTTTTTTCCTCGTGCCAAAATCTATCGAAAAATCGAGGGCACAAGTTTTTGTCCACACAAATCGCCCCGCCTAATACATGTACACACATTCATCTGCATGTAATATATTTTTTTCTTTTTAAAAACTATATAATATTTTTAAACCATGTTCATATGTGTAGTGAGCAACTATTTTAATCAGACAACGAGTTCTTATCAAAAAACTTAAATTATTTGTAAAAAAATGTGTGTGTGTGTGTGTATGTTAAAAAGGGTAATTTAAAAATATTCGAAGATTGAAAAAACACACATACACAGATAAATTTGCGGTAATAGCTACAGGAACCGCCAAAAACTTTTTGGGTTTTGTCAACTAATTACATTTTTTTCATTATAAATAAGTCAATTTAGGCGCCAAAAAAAAAAAACGAAAAATACGCAAAAGAGTATCAAATTTTGTAAAATGAATAATCATCTACATACATATTTAATGAAAAATATTATTAAAGGACTATTTGATTTTAAATGCATTTTGTCTTTAGACACTGGAACCTACAAAGCGATACTATTTTTATTATAGTTTCTGTCGAGTCACAACGAAAATCTCTTCTTAATAATTTTTAGTCCAGATTGTTTCAGTTTTGGAACACACGCCATTTTTTACAGACCCTAAGATTGTGTAGGATAGTGAATGATGGCCTTAAGTGTGCAACAGTGTCTAAACTCGTATAAGTACCTTATGCTCATCGAAAAGTATATTTTTATATAATTAAGCATTTGACAGGGGGTTCGTTGAATTTCGGCATCAGCCACCCTCTGGGGTCAAATTTTGAGTGTGGAATTTTGAATGATTCTGCAATTACTTTTCCAAATTTCAACTGCAGCAATTTTTCCCAGACATTTAAAGCAAACGAATAATTTTTTTTCAAAACCCAGAATTGGAGAAACTACTGAGAAGGAAAACAAAAATGATGGACATGTTGGTAGAAACCGTCTGCCAAACATGGTGTGGCGATCTAAAACTTTTTGCTTTAGGTTTACTTGTTCTGAAATAAACTTTGAGACCAAACAGTTTTTCCGAATTATTCATTTTTTTCAAAAACTTTTCAATTCCCAAGAACATCGGCAAACCTGCATTTGCATGAAACATCTTGCCTCAGCTGGCTTTTTGCAATCTTTGCATTTGGTGCTATTATTTTGAACGGCACTGTTGATTAAAAGCACTTTTTTGTAAGGCGCCAATTAGATTTTTTACGAATGGCAACAGAAAAAGTCTGCGGACAGTGGCTTTGAAGATTTTTGTTTTAAGAGATTTTTCGTAACCGTTTCCGCCCACAGACAAAACTTATGAGATGCAAACTATTCTAGAAGTTGTCAAAGGTCATAAAATGACTGGGCTTTTCTGCTCTTTAAAACCTTTCATAAGGAAATGCACATATGTATGTATACATATGTATGTATTTTGCTCCCTTTATTAATATGCCTGCCTCATTAAAAAAAAAAAAAAACTTAAAGAAACTTTAAAATATTGCTTTCTTTATTACATTGAAGTGGTATCAACAGAAGTATTAAAGATTGATTTTTGAAATCTATGATTTATTAAATGAACGATAGTTTTTAACAAAAAAAAAAAAAAAAAAAATAACCAAAAAAAAAAAAAACGAACAGAAAACATAAATTCTCAAAGATGCTGATAAGAATTTTGTTTCATTTAAAAATGAACAAATGTAAAACGAGTCCACATGTCAGTGTATTTGTTTAAGAAAAACTGATAAAAAAAAAAAGTTTTTAAAAAACTATGAGGCTTAATTTGAGAAGAAAAAAAATATACACAAATATACCATGAATAATATTTTTATCGCCTTTCATTTTATGCAAGTTCTGTATTTTGAGTTCTTTTCGTTTAATTCATTGAAATGTTCATTGCGTTCTCAGAAGTATGTTTTAAGAACAAATTCGAAATTTCATTCTCAGTCTTGGCGAGTTTGTGGTCGGGTTTGGTTCTTAGCGGATTTAATAAATAGAAATAAAACGGAAAGACTTTATTTCACACCGGTACTAATTTTCATTTATTATACAATACTAAAAACAATTTTTAATTATAAACTTTTGCACATAATGTATATTAAAACTAAAAAATGTGGTGCTGCTAATATTGAACATGGTTTTTGTATCTTATTTGAATGAAGTCTGGTGCTTGAAATTGAGATTTCAAAACTTGTTAGCAAGAGTGATGACTTAATTTATAGTAAATAGGAAACAAGCATTAAAAATACTGATAAGAAATTTATTTCAAAAATACATTCTAAAAATGGCGGAAAGTTTTGTAAAGTGAATAAAAGTGGATTACTTTCACTAAAACTGATTTCGAAATAATTAAGAATTTAATTTATTATGCCATCGAAATTTCTACTTTGAATGTTACAAAAACGAAAACTAAAAAAAATAAGCGTGCACATAGTGTACATATGTATGTTTTGGCACGTCCGCATTTTGTGAAACTTCTTGTTAAACAAAGTGGATTGCTAGAATCCAATAAAGAATAAAATAATCTTTAATAAATTCTATTTACACAAAATTGAGTCGAAAGTTGATGTTACAAATTATGTCCTCTAAATAACTACTGTGCTAGTTTGAAAATTTAGCAAGCGCAGCATCCGGCCTAATTGATGACCTAATTGATCGAGTGCGCTGTTTCCATTTTTAGGGTTTCGTACTGAAACTTTGTTGTCCGTCCGTCCGTCACAGTGCCCATTCTCCCCAATGACAACAACTAGAGAGCTGAAGTTTTCACAGGATATGCCGCTACAACAACAAATGCCAAAAACAAAAAAAAATTGAAGACTAAAGAGTGGCTCCATACAACAAACTGCGAAAATCGACTCACCCCTTTGGAATCATAAGAGATAGAGACTTGAGATTGGCGTAGATTATGTATGTAGTAGGGCTGGTGCATTCTACTACTTTTCATTGCTCAATGATAATCAATACTTTTCAGTTGGGTACTCAATACGTCTAACGGTTTTTGTTGAATGTTTAAGCAACAGGTAGTTATTTGCATTTATACATATGTACATATGTATGTATGCATGTAGATCGAAAATAGTTTTTTCTCTTTGACTGCTGATGCTTTTTAAACAGTGTTAAAACATTTATCAGAGTTGATTTTCAAATACAGTTGTATTTATTTTGAATTTTCCATTAAATTTGGTTAAAAAGTGCAACTCTGAAAGTATTGAGCAACTGCTTTTCACTATTGAGTATCTGAAAAAAGGACAAGTATTCGAAGTACTCGATACCCTAATACTGGGGTCTACAAACACAAATACCAAACCCAACGACAAGGCAAAAACTAAAGGGTGTCCGTCCGTCCCTAAGCAAGAAATTGGAAATCGTCTGTAAATTTTGCTTAGACTTGAAATTTGCATAGGATATGTAGTTGCCTGACCTCTACAACAACAAATGCCAAAATTAATAAAACCTCGATGTTTAAATGGTGTTTAATGCATGGGGATACCGTTTAGGTTAAAAATTAGCTGTAACTTTTGAACCGCAAGGAGATAGAATCTTGAAATTTACCCTGCATATGTAGTTAACTGGCCTCTATAGCAACAAATATATAAAAAAATTACAATTAAATGGTGTTTAATACATGGGGACACCCTTTAGTTTCAACCGTGAGAGACAGGCAATTGAAATTCGCTCAGTATATATAGTTGCCAGGCCTCTACAAAAACAAATACTAAAAAGATAAAATTTAAATATATAGTACCCAAAACATGATGGCACCCTTTGGTTTGAAAATTAGCTGGAACATGTGAACCATACGAGAGGTAGACAAATAACAATAAAAACTTGGTGTAAAAATGTAAAAACTAAAGAGTACCACATAAAAGGGACATTCTTCTTCTGCGAAGTGAAATGGACCAAGCCACTATCGCGGTGATACGAAACCCTTCTTGTACGTGTCAGTCTCGCTCTTGGCTGACTTTATTTAGCCATCTAGAACATATTTATGAAGTTTTGTGGCTTCCTAGTAACAAAAAAAAAAACAATTTTTTTCAGAATTCTAGCGTTTGTTAATTTTTATATCGACTGAGTAATAATAGCACACGGTATTACAAAATTGATATAAAACTCATTGAAGGGACTCAATCTGAGTTATAGCCCGCTTGGAGAGTACATCATTTTGTAATTTTTAAAATACGTGAAATAAAAATTTGTGGGAAAAACTTTTTTTCATTGTGCAGTCTTTTCACTAAAATTTTAGTTTAAATTTTAAAAAGAATATCGCTCGACACAAGAAATTAATAAAGCCTACTTCTACACATATGGGGGCACTCAGATCTACCAAAATTTTTTTCAATTGACCGTATCCGCCGTAAGCACCACCTATTAAAAAAAAAAAAAAAAAACAATGTCTCAAAAAATTAAAAGCGATCAGTCATCTTGGGGATGCATCTATGAAACATTGCTGTGGCTTTAAAGCACAAAACACCTTAGATTTATGGAAACTATAAAAACTAATATTAGCTGATGGAGTTGAATCAGCTTAGAAATGAATTTATGAATTGAAAATCATTTCAACACTTCAATCCTAATTTTGTGTTGGTGGTGTCGAAACGGTGTATATATGTATGTATGAATGTGTACATAGTAGTTACATGTCATAATGTCAACGCATTATCAGAAAAGTCACAAGATGTTTTGCTTTTTGTGGTGTTGCAACTTCATACGATTATTTAGAACGAGACATTACGAAAGTCATTGTTTTTTATTTGGAATACAAAACGCTTTCAAAATTAGAATTCTGTATTAATGGAGTTGAGTTATTGAAAACAGACGTAGAAATTGCTCGTAAGTGCTTTTAAGTTTGTGTGATTCAAGAGAGATTGAATAAGTTGCAATATTAAGTTTGAATCCGTACTTTTCCGGCAAAGTCCGGTAAAATGAGAGCAATCATGCATTTCACTCAATAATAGAAAGAAAAAAAAACGCTCAAAAGTACGAGACTACCAAAAGTCGCATTTTTACCCCCAAAAATAACGTGCATATGCGGTATTTTGAGATGCTGCAATGAAAATTGAAAAGTACATTTTGTTTCTCTGCGCGCATTTAGATGTTAAAGTGCTTTGTAGGTACTTTGATGAAAAACATTAAAATTGTTATTATATTGGTTGATTCAGTTGAACTGTTTTGTTTGTTGTTGTTTACTTTTTGCAACAGCTGACTGTTTAACTACTTGCCCAAACTATCACGGGCTGTTGCCTGCAGGAGGAACAAGAATATTTCTTTCTCACTCGCCCGAACTTTCAGTTTTCGTACAAACTGCGATCCCGCAGGTTCCCAATATTGAGGATGGGATAACTACTAATGTATTATATAATATGCCAAAAGCGAGCGCTTTCTGGCATGACATTTGGAAGTGTAACCGATCGCCAGACTATTATTGGCGAGTTCAAGTCAAAATAGCATAAGTGAGCGAATGAATTTAGTTGATGAATTAAAATTTGAATAAATTAAATTGGTTTTATAATTGTCATTTACAATTTTGATTTGAAAACTAGTAGATTTTTCTCCTAATTTCATATGCATATGGCATATAAAAAAAAACATTCCTTGATTTTCTTAATGTGCATTATCTTCTTATACGCTGGCGATTTGTTGCTCAAATAAGGCAAGGCTAATTGCTAGAAAAACGCGTGCGTCACTAAACTTCTAAAACTAAATTTGGCGCTTTCAAGAACTTGCCAGCGTGCAAACCACCCTGCTACAAATGCGGCAGTTCTGTAAATTACTTAGTCTTGTAGTGTAGTCAAAACCGACTATGAGGCAAAGAAATAAAAGAAGAAAACAATAATGATCCATTGTGTGGCAGGACAATGGTTTCTTAAGCAATTTCTTATGGTCTTTTACCATAATAATAACTTATGAGGGTAGCATTACCCGAATAACCCACAGTTCTTGACAAGTCACATGGCTGGCTAGAAAAAAAAAAAGAAAATGTACAAGAATATTGATCTCACGTTCTTAAAGCTTTATCAGTTGATCAAAAACGCCATACTTTTTTTTAAACACTAATACTTAAATTCCAAATCTATGTATGTATATATGTATGTATGTACATACATATGTATGTTTGCACATGTAAAGCATATTAAACGAAATCTTATATTTTAGATCATCATTCATCATAGTTCTCGATTTGTTGTCAGCATCAAATGAAAGTTCTCCTAAAATCAAGTAAGTTTCTCGTTAAAAAGAAAAGTAAAAAAAATAGATCACATTTCACTCTTTTTATTTTTGCAGGTGGAAATTTAAAGTCCATAATGAATACGTTGTAAAGAGAAAGAAAACATTTGAAATTTCAACTCAACAATATATTTCTGTACCCCTCTGCTACAGAAAACTTTATCTCTACGAACTGAGCGAAAAAAAAACGAAAATTAGAGCATCTTTCGCTCTCATTGGTCTCATGATTAAGACCGGAAATAAATAAACTTAACAATAAAAGGAGAACTCACACACATCGGACTGAAGAGCACAACAACATATCAAAAGCAGCAAATACAAACAAATAATAAAATTACGGATAAAAATCATCGGGCTAAAATTGCTTAACAAGATGACAGCATTCTGCTGGAGCGGCTCTGCTAGCAGCCGCTTCACGCTTATCTCTACAATAGTTGTTTTTGTATTGTTAAGTGTTTCTTGTTTTGTGCGCGTGACGGATGCTCAACAAAAGCATGCCGGTCGGCGTGATCGTCCACGCAATCCCCCTCGACAATATGTGAAAACACATCCCTGTGAAAGATCCTCTTGCTACCCTGCTACGGGTAATTTGCTGATTGGACGTGAAAATCGTTTAACGGCTTCTTCGACTTGCGGTCTGTACACTCCAGAACGTTTCTGCATCTTATCGCACTTGCAGGATAAGAAATGTTTTTTGTGCGACACGCGGGAGGAAACGCGTAATGATCCGTACAAAAATCATCGCATTGGCCAAATAGTTTATAAAACAAAACCTGGTACAAACATTCCTACCTGGTGGCAGTCAGAAAACGGCAAAGAAGATGTTTCCATACAATTGGATTTGGAAGCCGAATTCCACTTCACACATTTGATTATGTCATTTACGACTTTCCGCCCGGCTGCCATGTACATTGAGCGTTCATTCGACTTTGGCCAAACTTGGCACGTTTATCGATATTTTGCTTACGATTGTGCCGATTCCTTCCCAGGTATACCAACGGTGCTGCGCAACATAACCGATGTAGTGTGTACCTCACGTTATTCGAATGTGGAACCGTCGCGCAACGGTGAAGTAATTTTCCGTGTTTTGCCTCCCAATATAAATGTCACGGATCCTTATGCTGCTCATGTGCAAAATATGTTGAAGGTGACAAACCTTCGTGTTGTATTTAAAAAGCTCCATAAATTGGGCGACAACTTGTTGGACAATCGCTTGGAAAATGAAGAAAAGTATTATTATGGTATCAACAATATGGTTGTACGTGGTTCCTGTTCCTGTTACGGTCATGCTTCTCAATGTTTGCCATTAGATGGAACCGAAGATAGTGAACCCGATATGGTGCATGGACGCTGCCAGTGTACCCACAACACAAAGGGGTTCAACTGCGAATCATGTGAAGATTTCTTTAATGATTTCCCCTGGAAACCGGCGTTTGGCAAGCAAACTAATGCCTGTAAGAAGTGTGAATGCAATGACCACGCAGTCAGCTGCCACTTTGATGAAGCTGTATTTGAACAGTCGGGTCGCGTTTCTGGTGGAGTGTGCGATAATTGTATGCACAATACCCAGGGTCAACATTGTGAAGAATGCATGCCGTTCTTCTATCGTGATCCCTTGGAAGACATTAGAAGCCCCTACGTTTGTAAACCTTGCGATTGCGATCTGGTAGGTTCTGTAGATGAAGGCATTTGTGATTCGGTAAATGACCCGGAGAATGGAGCAGAGGCTGGTTCGTGTCATTGCAAAACTCACGTCAAGGGCCGCCGTTGTGACACCTGTAAAGATGGTTTCTGGAATTTGGTAGCAGAGAATCCAGATGGCTGCGAGCAGTGCACTTGCAATACCTTAGGAACGGTTGATAATTCCGGTTGCAATATGTTTACAGGCGAGTGCACTTGCAAGCGTTTGGTTACTGGAAAGGATTGTAATCAATGTGCGCCTGAAACGTATGGTCTTTCTGAATCCGCAGATGGATGTACTCTGTGTAATTGTGATATTGGTGGTTCTTATGATAACTTTTGTGACGTGCTTACCGGCCAGTGTCGCTGCCGTCCTCACATGACAGGTCGCACCTGCTCGCAACCGAAACAAAACTATTTCATCCACCAAATTGCATTAGTTCACGAGGCTGAAGTGGCTAAGCATTGTATATCATATTCTAATAATGGCAATTGTTCAATGGTCCCTTACCAACCGCCTCAAGACCGCATTCCCGATTCCACTGGTATTGGCTTTATACGTGTTCCAGAAAATTCTGAGCTCATTATAACTGTAGATGATATTCCACGTTCTATGCCGTATGATGTGGTTCTTCGCTATCAGTCTACTTCTCGTGGAGATTGGGAAGACGCCTTTATAACTTTAATAAGGCCTGACGAAGTGGATCCAGAAGGTGATTGTGCTGCTTCCGTGCCCCCTGGTTCCGGCGTTTATGAGTCTCGGGTGCCGTTCTATCTGCCAGAACGTGAAAGGCAAGTAATTGCTTTGAGGGAAGTGTGTCTGGAAGCTGGAAAGGTTTACAAGTTTAAGATACACTTTGAAAGGCGCAGGCACAATGAAGATAATCCCACTGCCACGATAATGATCGATTCTCTTACGCTGATACCGCGCATAGAGCTGACTAGCGTGTTTAGTGGTACTCCCATAGCTGACTCACGTCGTCAGGAATATTATCAGATGGGTTGCAATCAATCTTTGTATGATTTGCGTTATGGCGCCTTCGTCGACGAACGCTGTCGTGAGCTGGAAAATTATGTGAGTACTGTTATCTATGATGGTGCCAGTATGTGTAATTGTAATCCAACGGGCTCATTGAGTAAAGAATGCGAATCCAAGGGCGGTTATTGTCACTGTAAGCCAAATGTTATCGGCCGCCAATGTGACCAATGTGCTCCCGGCACTTATGGCTTTGGACCAGAGGGCTGTAAAGCTTGCGACTGTAATAGCATAGGCGCCAAGGATAATAACTGTGACGTTATAACTGGCCAATGTGGTTGTCACCCCAACACCTACGGCCGCGAATGTGATCAGTGTCAACCAGGTTTTTGGAATTTCCCCAACTGTCAAGCCTGCGAATGCAATGGACATGCCCAACAATGCGATGCGCGTACTGGTCAGTGTCTGAATTGTGCAGACTTCACTACTGGATATGGCTGTGACTCTTGCTTGGATGGTTATTATGGAAACCCTTTCCTAGGCAGTGAAATCGGATGTCGTGCCTGTCGCTGTCCCGACACCATTGCAAGTGGCAATGCTCATGCTGATGGCTGTTCACTAGATTCGCGCAATAACAATATGATTTGCCACTGTCAAGAAGGTTACGATGGCCCCCGTTGCGACATATGCGCTGACAATTACTTTGGTGATGCCGAAACTGCCGGTGGTTCCTGTGCAAAATGCGATTGCGGTAATAATATTGATATTTACGACACTGGCAATTGCGACAGACGCACTGGCCAGTGTTTGAAATGCTTGTATGACACTACTGGAGATCATTGTGAACATTGTCGTGACGGTTTCTTTGGGAATGCTCTTCAACAAAATTGTGTGCAATGCGATTGCGATTTTCTGGGTACAAATAACACGTTACAGTTTTGTGATCGTGTGTCTGGCCAGTGTCCTTGTCTGCCGAACGTGGTGGGTTTGCGTTGCGATGAATGTGCCGTCAACCACTGGAAGATTGCTTCAGGTAAGGGCTGTGAAGACTGTGAATGTGATCCCATTGGTTCACACTCCGAACAGTGCAATCGCTATGATGGACAGTGTGAATGTAAGCCAGGCTTTGGTGGCCGTGCCTGTAACCAGTGTCAGTCTAACTTCTGGGGTAATCCTAATGAAAAATGCCAGCCCTGTGACTGTGAACCTTATGGGTCTGCCGATTTCCAGTGTGATCGCGAAACTGGCCAGTGCGTTTGCCACGAAGGAATCGGTGGTTACAAGTGCAATCAATGTGCTCGGGGTTACATTGGTGAATTCCCACATTGCATGCCCTGTGGAGAGTGTTTTAACAACTGGGATTTGATATTAAAGGAACTTGAAGAAGCTACTGCGGAAGCAATACAACGGGCGAAAGAAATTAAATTGATAGGAGCAACTGGAGCTTATACTTCTGAATTTAGTACCCTTGATAAAAAATTGCAGAACATAAGAGAATTATTGCAAAACACTTCTGTGAGCTTGAAGGACCTTGATGGCTTGGATAAGGAAGTGGCTGAATTAAGAACGAAGCTGGGCAAAGCAAGCCAAAAACTTGTTGACACAGAAGGCAGCTTAGAGGACATTTACTCATCCCTCAGTTTGTCTGCAGTGGAGTTGGAAGGCTTGCAAAACCAAGCTGCCTTGGTTAAAAAGCTTTCGAAAGACTTAAAGGAACACGGTATTCAACTGCAAGAATCCAATATCGAAGGCGCTCTAAACTTAACACGAAATGCTTATGAACGCGTTTTGGATCTCTCGAACATTAAAAATGAAGCCGAAGACTTCGCCAGTAATACAGAACGTAATTGCAAGCGTGTTGAAACTTTGGCCAATAAAATGAAAGACGATGTTTCCGCAATTACCGCAAACGAGGAGATTATTGACAAATACAACCATGAACTCTCAACCCTTACTGCCATGATACCCAATCTTAACAATGAAGTATGTGGCAGCAAGAGTGACCCTTGCGATAACGTGTGTGGTGGTGCTGGCTGTGGCTCATGTGGTGGTTTGTCATGCGAAATTGGAGCACTAACTCGAACACAAAAAGCCCTAAAAGTGGCCAAGGATACCGAGCAAGAGATAAAACAAAAGAAAGATCAAGCCGATCAAACAATTCGTGCTTTATTCCAGGCTAAAGTCAATGCTTCAGAAGCCCACCAGAAAGCTAAAAGCGCTCATGAGGATGCCGAACGTTATCTTAATCGCACCGAACTTAATATAAAACGTGGTGAAGTAATGATTCAAAATTTAACTGACTTTATGAAAAACCAAACCGCTTTGCCTGCCGATACAAAAGAGCTGGCTCAAAAGACCTTAACGCTTGACCTAACCTTGGATCCACTAGAGATACAAAACTTGGGAGGTAAAATCAATAACGCTGTATCTTCGCTCAAAAATGTAGAATCGATCATCTACAACACTCGTGGAGACTTAGCACGTGTCAATGAACTACAAGCCAAAGCCAATGAAACAAAAGAACTGGCAAATGAAATATTAACTACTGCCAACAGTGTGGTGAAAAATCTTGATGACGCTGATAATATACAACAAATTGCCGTTCGTGCCATTTTGGATGCCAACAGCAACATCGATTTGGCTGCAAAGGATTTGGATCAAATTGATGCCGAAACTAACGAGGCAGAAGCTCCAGCCAATGCTACGGCACTACATGTTGAAGAACTGGCTAAGAAAGTCAATCGTTTGCAAAAGAACATACTTAAAAATGAACTCGACGCCAAGGATGTGAAAAACGAGGCTGATAAAGTCAAAGAGTCGGCTAAAAATGCTCATGCAGACGCCCAAAAACTACAATATTCATCTTCGGCTGCCAATCAAACTCTTACCGATCGTGCCATACATTCAGAAAATGCTCGTGAGCGAGCAAAACAATTATTACAAAGAGCATCCAAATTAACAGTGGATACTAAAGAGAAATTAAAGGAACTAAAACTAATGCAGGATTCCTACAAAGAAAAGAACGATAAACTGCAAAAACTCCAAGATGATTTGCAACCGTTGCATGAAGAACTTTCAAATCATTTGAAAAACATACAAACGAACGCTGAACGCTATCGACAGTGTTAGAAATATAGAAAATTGAAATATGATTTAAGTATAAAAAGTAGCCTGGAACAAAGCAATTACTTAAAATGTTCAGGCTCACTTCCTTATTCAAGTAGATGTACATTTTCTGTATTTATTTAACTCATTTTGTTTCTTACAATAAACAAATGCCATATCGAAGAAATAAATAGTTTGAAAAACCAATATTATTAGAAATAGTTTTCTATGTAAGACGACTATAGTTTAATTTTCCGATAAATGCAATATTTTTATACTTTTACACATAAACTTTAAATAAATATTTGAGTATCTGAAACGTATCTTTATTTACTATGTGCCTTATACAAAATAAAAATATATAGCAATTTTAACTAACTCGAATAAGAAATAACAAAAGAATCTTTTCCGGCTTGTCTTCTTTAAGTCAAACATAATTTTTTAGATTTTAAAGTTCAAATATAAAAATTGAAATAAAAAATAAAAAGTGAAAAAATGTGTTTACTTGGCTACTAAACCGCCAACATTGGCTACTTCAACTGATAAATAAAAAATAAAAAAAATTATTCAACATGATAAAAGCTAAAAAGGAAATATTAAAGCTGACGGATCTCTATTGTGACCACCGGCCCTTGATTTTCCTCAAAATAGTGGTGATGTAGAGTAAAAATATGCTGAGATCATTTCTTGCTTATAACTAATAGTCACCTATTCTACACTGTTTTTACACAACCTAACAAAATCCGTCGTACCTTCCTGGTTCTGAACATCTTCCCGTCAACTCTAGAAGGATCTTGTTTCTTGCCCCTCAAAACAGGGCAAGTGGTTTTCAAGACGTTTCTCGGGTAGGCTTACACACTAAAGGTGACCGATTGTTGTAGTCACCAATCTTTGCTGCACTGACTTTGCTACCTTTGCTTTGAACAACCGCGTCCAAATTGCCAATTTATGGTATTTGCAGTATCCACATTCAAGTACTGTCTACTGTTGGTTCTTTCACGCCGTATTTTTAGTCTGGCCTGGAGCTCAGCTGCCTGCAATTCAGCTCTTTAAAAATATCTAATAAGATGAAAAAAAAAAATAATAATATTTTATTTTTTATGATCCCTTTTTGTTTAATACAAGCATTTTGTTCAGCTAAAGGTCTTTATATTAGATACATACATATATTTTTTTTTTATTTCTTCGAATATTTGTGTCAATGTTTCGCACTTCAGGGCAAATAAGATATCCGAAGGAGAGCGATATATCGACAAAAATATTCGTAGAAATACAAAAAAATACATACATACATACATATGTATATCAGACAGACCTTTAGATGATGAAAATACTAATATTGACTTAAAAATTAAAATAATCCAACCGTTTTAAAAGACTGCAACAACTCGCATGAGTCAAGAAACATCGCCAGCATACATGAAGTATTAAATTATAATATCGATTCGCCGCATAACAACGTGGTTCAGTTGTGCGCGCCCGAATAGATTTTACCAGCAATATCATCAATACTATAATATTCATAAGCATTTGAAAGCATAGTGCCTCCAAAAATGTGTATATGTATGTTTGTATGTATACGCCATAAGATATGCTTCTCTTATTTCTTATTAATTAGATTCAATTCAATTCAACATGACAAAAGAAAGTGCAAAACACAAGGCCCACGGCAAGAAATCAAATCCGGCTTCAAATGCCGATTTAGATACATTTTTGAAAAACCAGCAGAATATTGTGAGCCGACTTAGAACTGAGTTCAAATCCGTAATTAACCAAATACAACTGTCGGAAAATGGAACTGTGGAGAAGGACAAGTGTATACATGACTTACAGCAAAGGTAAGCAGAATTGAATTTAAATTTACTTAGGAAAGGAAAATCTATTGCAGTTTGTAACAGTTTAAATCGACGAGAAGCTGAAATCCATAAACTCAGTGCAAATTTGGAGGTATTAAAAGAAGAAAATAGCAGAATTTTAATGGAATTTAACTTTTTCAAAGAAAGATTTTATCAACTGGAGACCGACTATGATAAAGCTTTAAACGTACACCATCAAGAAAATGAGAGTTTGCGTTCGCAGTTAGAACAACAACAGACTAATGAAAACCAAGAAATTGAGCAACTTTCCGCAAAATGTCAGGAACTGCAAAACAATTTACATGATAATGTGAATGAGTTTGCGCAATTAAATAAAATTCATGTAGAAACGCTGCAGAATTTCGATAAAATGAAAATAAATTTAGAACGGCAGCAAAAAGAATTCGAACTTTATAAGAAGCAAGTCGAAGAAGAAAAAAAAATAGGAGAGCAAACCCTTAAAGTATGTAAAACTTAGTGAAACTTACTTGTTGCCTGGAAACATGTAAAGCATTTAAATATCTCTCATAATTTAGCTTGATTTGGCGTCTCTGAAAGATGAAATAAAGCAAAAGGAGGAAGCTTTAAAGCAATGTTTGTCGGACAAAAACGCCTTGGAGAAAGAGAAAAATGTAATGTGGAGAAAACTGCAATTGAAATCATATATGTATATAATTTTCCTTTTCAGTTGGTTATTGATGAACTCAATCACAAAATTTTTCGCATCGAAAGAGCCTTTAGCCAGCCAACAAAAGTTGTACAGCCCATGGTCACTTTGCCCCGACAAACCAACAATTCTGATGTTTCAGAAGTAAATAATTATAGAAATAGAATTATGTATGTATGTGTGTATTTTAATTTAATATTTTGTATACTTTGTTGGTAGAGCTCCAATGAAAATGTGGGAATAAGCTTACCTCAAGTGAGCAAGCCTGTAGAGAATATGCCTCTTCAAGTGGTGTCAATTAACGAAAATCAAAAAGTTGATCTAAATCAAAACCAGCGCAACTACAAATTCAAACGGCCCTTGCAACCACTAACCAGTTCTCAGCAAACCAATCTGCAAACAAACATCGGTTCACAAAGAAAACGTAGAAATCAGCCTAGACAGTCTAGTGCCCAGAAAAATTACAACGAATTCTCTTTATCATCCTCAGATGAAGACAATGATAACGACAGCAACTATGACAGTTTTTCGCAACCGCTTTGGCGTCCAAATAACAACGATTGTGTAAGTTTTTCTCTTCACGTTAAATACATGCATATGTATAGTGTATGCATGAATTGATGATTAATAGAATCGTAAAAGGCGAATTTGATTTGATACTCGAAGCACATAAAATTTAAATGGTGTGATTTACGGTTGTACGGCTGTAGGGTATAAAAAATAACAAGCGTGTTGTGAATGTACCTGGTGCTGTTCAGATGTTAAAACATTTAACTCTCTTGGTTTTCATCAAACCAAGTTTATTGCCCGACGATGAGTGCGTCGGATTTCTTTGTTGTCCAGCACATATAAATTGAAATGACCCCAAACATATATATATATATAATCTATTTCACAACCAAGAAGTTGTTAATCTACTTGAATTTGCCGCTGCACCCACTAGTCGAATAATTCGTCTTGGTTTCAAGAATTACGATTTGAATTTGCATCCACCCAACTATCAAACTCTATATATGTTCTCGCGCCATTTAAAATTTCATATATGTTTGACAGACCATTGACCGGAACTCGCTAACAGGCCAAGGCCACCTTGGTATTTAAAATATTAGTTTTGCCAACCACAATTAATATTAAAAAGAAGTATAATAGCGGCTTTCACTTGTATCCTTGCACATTTTATGAATCCATTTAAAGTACAGTGTACTCGCGATAATATGGACTAATCAAAACAAGGACAGTTAAAACTTAAACTATTTCTGCAATGACATCCATTTTCGGGTACTTCGACGGTCATATTTTTTCTTTAAAATTGAAATTTTATGTTTTTTGTATGCATATCTTACAAATTATTTACTCTTAATTAACATTTGAAAACTAAACATGATTTGTGTCTGCGTACATGTAAAAACCAACTACAAAGTTAATTACTCGGGGTTTCCCCTGATATTTATACATATTATGGAACTGAAATCCGTTTCAAAATAAAAAAATAAATGTTCATATTTTAAAACTTTTGTACAAAGTACATATTCTGAATTAGTCAATGGCAGAGAAAAATGTTCATGTTTTGGGGTGTTCATTTGTTAGGATGTTAATATTACAGCGAGTGCACTGTATTAGGTTTTAGAATAAATCGTCTTACCGCTTAAAATCTGATTAAAAATGATTGTAAAGTACTGCAATTGAAATTATTTTAGGTTTGATACAAAAGAATGTTTTCTACTACGCTTAAAATAATACCTATTTTAAATTCGCTTTGTTTATATGAGTTTTCATTTTTATAAAACACTGTTAATTAACAACATTAACATTCCATTTTAGTACGTTCCTGATACGGATGCATCTGAAGGATTTGCAAAAACCAAACGTTCTAAAAAATAATCGCAAAAAAAATTTCAATTCTTTGTTTTTTCATTAAAAATCATATTGAATTGTTGAATTAGTTTTTATTTTTTTTCAAATGCTTCAAACTTTTAGTAATTTAAAAGATTTAAAGAAGATGTATACATATTAAAATATTTTCGTAGTATTTATGAAATAATGTCAAATATACTTATGTACGTAAATATTATATTTCAAAATTTTGTGATTTAATCAATTATACCTAAAACCCTGGCCTTGCTAAGAAAATCAGTTCTTTGCACATAACAACCAGTCATTGTTCTATGTCCTGTATACGCATGACGGCCATGGAATATCCGCCAGTTATCGAAAATAACAATTGTGCCAGGCTCCAATTTAATGCGCCATTGCTTGTCGGAACTTTGCACAATTTGCAAAAATGCCCGAAAACTATCATAGAACTCTGACATTTTGTGCTGCGGCAAAGTATTGAATGCGGCACGGTCATATATATTCAAACGTAATTGTATGATTTCGTCAGTAATTGGGTCGAGCCGTATTATGGGTGCTGAATGAGTATGATGCTGGCCATTTTCTATATACTCGGCAGGTACGTGAACTTTGGTTAATATTTCAAATGCCTTGGGGTAGCGTCTTTTCAATTCCAAAGCACAATACAAACCATCCACAAAAAAATTTTCACCTCCTTCACCTTTAGTGTGTTCAAGACAGTGAAGTGCCTGAAGACCAGCTGCATCACAAAAATAAGTGTTATCAGTATGGGATCCAATGTATTCTTTAGTGTAGGCTGTGTCCGCATGATCAGGAGCATCAGAGAATGTGTACATGTCGCCAAAGAATGTTTTCATTACAGGAAATACTCTGCGTACAGCCATTTCTGTCATGGTGGTATTAACTGGCACTTCTTCCACAAATACCAGTCCATAACATATTAACGAAGTTACCAAATCTTTGACGCAAGATTCCTTGGCCACCAAATCGGTAAGTTGAAAATGTAAATGCCTTTCATTTTGCAGAATTATTGGTAGATTCCATTTAGTTTTAGTTGGATGCAAATGAATACTTAGTTTACTATTTTCCACTTGCATCAAATACACAAAATCGATATCGTATACTGAGACATGATCATCAGTCCCTTGAAAACCAACCATTACAATATAAGACAGCCCATCCATCTATACATACACATTTTTGCACTTACATGTCACTTGCAATAATTTGCCATCATTTAAGTAAATTATTTCTTTTGGCCTTACATCCTTGTCTATATCTAATAAATTGTATTTTCTTTGCTTGGTCTCTTCATTATAACACTTGTTGCATCGGCAATGATCTCTCAGCCAAAATGAATCGATTTGCAAGATCTTAGAGTTATATTTAATTTCGAGCATTTTCAACGTCGACTTCAAGGCTCAGCTTCTGGAAGTAAACTAGACTTGTCAAACTTTAAGAATAATTTATTAAAAGTAATTATTTTTATTGCAATACAATAAGAGCGATAACCAGTATCTCTTCATTTTATTTTTTGTTTTCCTTTTGTCTCACACAAGTGCTGATGATAACACCGATGGAACCTAAAAAAAAAGTAATACAAATTAATATAAAAACAATCACTCTTATCAATGTTTTGAAAATCATAACATTTGTTACAACAAAAAGTCTTTGTGAGATGTCCAACAGAATACTCTTTCTCTGTTTAAATTCTGAGCTAACAGTAGTTTAGCAAATTTTAAGCGTGTGAGTGAAACAGAAAATGAATGACTTGATAAAATTACATACATAGATGGTTTGACAAGTAAATGGAACAAAACAAAAAGGAATGAATTGATCAAAATATGCATGTCCTTTGACAAAAACCAATTTCGGACTATTACACGAGTTTAATGGCATGTCGTTCAGCCAAGTTTGACTAGTCAGCTATTAGTGTGTAATTCGAGACTTAAAATATAATATAGTTTTTCTCATTGCTCTTTTCATTTACTAAAAATTTTACATCACTTGGATTTTTTCTCAAATACGAATTCTTGCAATAATCTAAGGGAAGAAGAGACGAAAAATTATGTATTTTAAAAGTGATACACATGCAGGAATTTTTGTTTTCCTTCTAAGAGATATTTAAATGTTTTTATTTATTATTAAATGAAAACGGTAAAAACATTTCACACTGCCTAATTTGACATTTCAGAAAATTCTTTTGCTGCCGAAAACGATTAGAGAGCTGAATTTAATTTTCAGTGAGAAAGCAGTGAAGGATTTCATTGAAATAAAAATTTTGTATGTTCCCCACTCTTTTTACAAATTAATACTACATGGTAAATTTAGTTGCACGCTTACGTGAATGTGATTTAACATGTGCTTGCTTTTCATTAGCCATCTTGGGGGGGAAAAGTAAGGTTCAAGGTAAATAAAAAATCAAAATTCCGATTTGGCTTCAGCGCTTACACATTAACCACCAACTCGCCCTGAATTTTTAATACCCACTGCAATTTAGCTTATCTCTATAGAAACTAAAGTAGTTAATCGTTGTACTTTGGTGAAAACAAAACTTTGTTTCATTTAGTTGATTAAGGGTGGTCACTTTCAATTATTTTACACACCAAACCGAATCAAATTTTACTTTGATTAACTCAAGTTCTTTGTGTATTTCCCAAATCTATACATAAATATACATATATGCCGTGTTGTTGTTTTTGTTTAAATAAGATTAATTTTGAGCATTGCATATGCACACATACATATATGTATATGTATGTATGTACATACATGTACACATATTTTAAGAATCTTACAGCACAAAAACGTTTTCTGAATTTTTCCAATATTTTATAGAACAGAGAGAACGATAGAGCGCAAGAGAAATAAAACAAAAAACTTTTTAATTTATTATTACAAAACAGTTTTTTTTTTAAAAGAGCACTGAGGCGTATAAGTAATGTAATACTACAACTATATAGAACTTGCTCAGTCATATGCTAACTTACAGTCTGTCTGCATCTTACTGTTTCGTAAACGTGCTCAAAATTTTCATGAACTAATAGTTTCACTATGGGCAAGAAAGGGCTGGAAAGCTATTTCAAATTAAAATCAAAGACTAGAATCATTCAGTAAGGTGACCGATTATTAGCTCGAAGATTCAAAATTCTAACACCGCCGGCTAAATGCTTTTCTGAAATCGAGCTAACCAGTAACGCATAGGCAAAACCAGGTTTTGTGTTTGTCTTTTTTAGCTCGAAAGTAATATTTTGCGTTTTCGGTAAAAAAAACAAAAAAAACAAGGGCTAATTCTGTCATTCGTTGGCGAACGAGTTCTTACTCGAACGATCAGTTTTTTTTTACATTTTGGATTCTCTGATTCGCTATCGAATAAAATGTATCGAAATTTCTTAAACTATAATTCGATAGTGAGGGAGCATTCGAATGTAAATTTACGGGTTTTTACTCGTATGCAGAATTAACGTTTAATTTTAAAAAGCAAGGAGAAACAAAATGTGCAAATTTTCTACTTATTAAACAATAAATAATAAATAGTACACTCCAAAGCAAATTCTTGTCAACTCACCAACATGGCAAAAAATATGCTCGAACTATTAAAATATTAAACAATAAAGGTCGAAAAATTAGCATCAAGAATGTATTTTTTTCTGTTGATTGGAATATATTTTATATTCTCTCACGAACTGATTTTTGAGTGTGTTGCTATTGTATCAGTGCTGACAACCCTGTCAAACTTTGCGAACTATACGATTTACAACTTTACTTTTCTTGTATTCTTTAAAATGTTGCTCACTAAAATTTTATCCCAAGAAATCTCTCAATTATGAGGAAGTATAATCAAATAGATCGAGTATAAAGTTAAATTTTTGTTTATATATTTTTCAGTGCGAAAGTGAAACGCACGAGCGTTTCTTTTGAACACTCTATTGGAATTAATTGCTATTCGAATCCAATTTCGATCACAAATAAGGGAATCAGCCCCCAGATTTTGCGTAACTTTCGAGTGTTTTTTAACCACTGTATGAATTTGCAAATAAATGGTTCTGTATGTACAAAATTTGTAGCAGAGCAAATTTTTTTTTTTTGCTGGTAGTTATTAATGTACTAAATCTCTTAATTAAATGCGCTCTGCGTAGTAAAAATATGTTCAAAGGATTTTTCATGCAGCAAAACAAAACAAGATCAGTCAAAATTTACAATAACCAAAATTGTCTCCTTCCAATAACCCAACCCCACCCATTGTGCAAAAGCTTATTTCTTCAACACTTAGTAGACGACTGGCTGTACGAGTATGTACACCAATATCTACTCAAAACTAAGAGGGAGAAATTGAGTCGTAACACTAAATTCGCAAGCAGTGGGTTTTCAAAGGTGTTTAGCGTAGTGCACTTGCTCGTGTTTATTGTTGTCAATCAAAACTAAAAACTAAATGCATAACAAGAAAACCAAAAACTGCAAAAAATATATTCAATTTAAATACTATAAACTATAGTATTTTTATCATTGTGTTTTCTGCTCTCGTTTTGCTGTTTTCTTTAGTTCAACATTCTGTATATTTCACAGGAAAATGTGCAAAAATCCAAACCAAAACATATTCGTTAAAGAATATATTTTTTAGTTGTTTTCGAAAAATTCTATAAATTAGCAAATGCAAAGAGTTGCGGTGCGGCGGCAGTCAAAAATAAATATGAAATAATAATTGAAGAAAAAAGAAAACATTGAACAAATTCAAGGATTACAACAATGAACTTGACAATTTCTAAAGAATACTATCAAATCCAATTAAAAAACATTGCACAGAAAATAATTGATTAACCCGAAAGGAATTTGACGTGAAAGTGTTGTAATTAGAATAAAATGTTTCATTAAGACAACAACAATGAGGAGTAAAAATCGATTAACTTTGATAAAAACTGTTTCAATTCAACTGTTGGCCCTCGAAAATCATTGTAATAGAAAATATGCATACTAACAGCAGTATTCACAACTTTAGTTTCAACCATCATTCTCAAACCTTGTTTAGTCGTTCCCTTAAGCGTTCTGTGAGCTTCAACTCAGGTAAATATTGACATGGAAAGAAATTATTTTTGCAATCACTTCAAACCTAAATATTTACATACATTCATACGGACATTTGCACAAATGTCTACATTTTACATAAACGAATTGAATTTATTTTGAATAACCAACCGCATTTGTTTAAATTGCATTTGCTGTCATTTAGCATTTTTGTTTTAGTTGTTTAATAGAATTTGATTGCCAAAATTTATCATACAAACACAAATGCGCATTTTTATCTTCATAATCGTCACCTTTTGTGTATAAACAATAATAATTGCAATAAATAATAGAAAAACATAGAGACGACCTGATTGATGACGTTTTATTTTATTTTCATCGGACAGCGAGCTGTAGGTAGTATCTTAAGCGATCCACAATATCATATGATTCCTTTTCACTTGTTCATTTATTGGGCATATGATTGCAATATGTATGAGTTGAATGTTGTATTATTACACGGTCGACGGTTCTGAATGAAGCTTTAGAGTAGTATGAATGGTGTGATAATGCGATAACATTATTTAATTGAAGGACAGCCAAAGATTCTTCTTATGTCTTGCCACCCACCATAAACACTGCTTATTGGGTTGGTCTACGTTGTGATACGAACTCAGAGTTTATCGGTGATAAATAGGATGCAACTTGATACCTTTAAATACATCTTCCAAAGTTTCCTTTAGCAACGGTAAATGTTGAGTAACATCATTGTGCCGTTCGTTGCACTGTTTTTCGTAAACAAAAACATCTAAAGCTGCCATACTTTGTGCTATTTTTTACTACTAACCGAATGTTGGTGAACTCAAAGTCGGTAACCGGCAGTTAGTTTTGATTACTTGTTGATGGAAACTTAATTATGGATTGTGTGAAAAGGTCCCCAAGACAGAATAATATAAAATCGTGCATTAATAATGCAAATTTTATTCGCTGAACT
The DNA here is from genome assembly GCA_963662145.1 of Sturmia bella. Lineage (NCBI taxonomy): Eukaryota > Metazoa > Arthropoda > Insecta > Diptera > Tachinidae > Sturmia > Sturmia bella. The sequence goes on along the minus strand of OY759171.1, from coordinate 2,998,309 downwards.
TATACAAAAATTAAACATTTAACACATTTCTAACCGCGTCCCGATCGAGAACGCCGACGTGTGCCGCGACTGCGGCTGCGATGTGAAATACGTTTTGGACTACGACGACGAACATTTCGTCTTCTTCCTCCTTGTCCAAGCTCCCTAATAGATGGCATATCAGGATGTGTTCGTCTTGGTTGAGTCACAGTCGTTTTATCTTTTTCGAGTTCCAACGTCTTGAAGAAAAAAAAAAAATCTCGTTTCATTTAAAAAAGATGTTGCCTTTAAAAATAACTTACCTTTCTAGCAGTTTGTTGCTTATTGACAGTCTTATTGTACTTAAATGGCAATCTTACACGATCATCGGTCCATGTCAAAACTCCTATATTTTGGCCAACTTTTAAAGCATTCTCAACGCTTTTTTCAATTTTTTCATTGTGAACATTTTTATCAGACAAAACCAATTTAATTTCGTTACAAAGATTTTCGTACGTATCACCTTAAAGTTTAAAATATTCAAATATTTATTTATTGCGGCAAATATATAGTACATAAACACCACTTACAGAATCCAACTTTTTCGCTGAGAGTTACCAAAATATGAGGTAAAAGAGCTGACTTTTCTTCCATTTTCTCAAATTTATTACAATAATTTATTACGAAATAATTTATCTCCACAAAAAATACAAACTGTGTCTCAGGAAAAAATCAACTACAAATGAAAATTAATGCCAAGAAAACCAAAGTAGATTGAAAAATACTATACATATTGATATTAATTCCCAGCAAACACGAATCTAAATGCTTAAAATAAAATACAAAACGTTGTTCAAAGCAAAGCTGAGCTTCGCGCATACCACATGATTTCAAATGAATTAATAACTTTTATTATAATCACTATTCGACGCTCATTCGATAAAGTCAAGTATAAATGGATTTTTTAATAATAATTATTATTAAATTAAATTTTAATAATAATTTTCCCATCTTGTTGAGTATATTTCAAGCTGAAAATGCGTTTTTTTCCACGCAGCTCTTTCGATGTCCCTTTTCGTGTTGTGATAACTAATATAGAAAAGTCCATTATTGTTGAGAAGAAAGACGTGGCTAAAAATCGTCGTTAAACACAAATGATTTTGAAAGTCCCAGCTCGCACTATGATATTTTTCTTGCAGAAATTCTGAGTTGTTTTTGTGATAGTGGGTAACAGAGGTGAAAGGAATGAAATGAATGCAGAGTTTCTGAAATTCTCTTGTGTTCTCTGATTTCTCTGATAAGTTTAAAAGATAATTAAAAATAGTTTCAGAAAGAAAACTTTCAAAGTGCGGACCGAGGCAAGGTGGCTGTTTAAATAAATTTCTATTGTGAATTCAAACCTTTTTGTTTATTGGGCTATAGTTTTTAAAAAGTTGTGTACGACAAAATTAAAAGCTGCTTTGTTTTTTTTTTTTCATTTCTCGTGCAGTGTATTTTATACAAAGTATATTTTAAAAAATCGGCTTATATTAACAAAAGATATTGCAAAACGTGGCATTAAATAGTTCACATATGTACTTGCAAATTCCCCAAAATAAACCTGTGAAAATGAGGAAGTAAAATCGAGCCAAAAGCCCGATAAAGTCATTAAGATTTGTAAATCATGAGGTTGGGCTAATAGTTAAATTAATGTTAAAAAAAAAATCGTTGAGACCGGCGCAAAGTGGAGGGCGTTTTCATCACTGATACAACAGCAACAAACACAAAAATCAATTGAATGTTGGATTGAGAGAATACAAAATACATAATGATAAAATTGAAAGTTGATCAATAGATTGAGTATAGGCAGCCAGTAATGAAGAGCTCAGTTAGTAGGATGACTACTTAATAACAGCATGCAATTAGTTATGACCTGGGTTCGAATGAATTTGGGTGCTGATGATTGTCGTGGTGGACATGAAAGAACCAATAAGTCTTCAATTTAACTTTTCTAAAAAAAAAAATACTTTCTAAATTCCGAGGCAGTAAAATCAAACTGAAATAATTAACAATTGTAAATCCTGAAGTTCGACTATAAAATTAAATTATTGTAAAATTTTCGTTTGTGCATATTTTCGGCACATGTATGAAAGGCATTGTCTTAGATTAAAAAGAACAATTTTATTTTGTATAATGATGAATTGATTTCACTCCATTTATGTTGCTTCAAAATTAATAAAACTTAACTCAAATTCAATTTGGCAAATAATTTAAATAAAAGTGTTCATGTTGAACAGCCATGCAGTGGAAAGAAATGCCTACATATGTACATATGTACATGTCACCAGCAAAAATATCGGTCTACCTGAAAGCAGGTTTGTTAACGAGAGATTACGTACTACCGCTTTTGTTCACAATGTCCCACTTGGTAGGTGTCTGCTTCGCTAATTATTATTTGAAACCATCCTAGAAGCTCTAATATCATATATACATATGTATATTATGAGCAATTCTAAGCATCTGAGATGCAGTCAAATCAACTAAACGATGCTATTAATAAAAGTTTTTCTCTCGGAACGATCTAAAATCTTCTCTCTTGCTCAGCGTGTTACTTTTTTTTAACGAGAATTAATACGTACAAAATTAGATTTTGCAAGAAAAAACTCGTTCGCTGAAACCACTGCAATCTCGCACGCGAGGGAGGATGTAGTGCGTAGCTTCATGGAATAAATTTTGTTTGAAAGGCAAATATGATTTCCATTATTAGCGTCCAGGTATCACATTTGTAAAGCGTGAATTTTTTTTATTGTTCCTCAATTTGAAACGTATTTTTGCCATAGAGCTTTGAATCGAATTATGTATTCTATAATCGTATACATGAACCACCCTGTTTCCATTCTGACATTTGTTTATGTTTCAGACGTTTATTGGATATTATGTGTTTCCCAAACAAATGCTCGGAACAAAAACAAACAGCACGATAATCAAATTTCACTTCCCAGAACAAAAACTAAGACGACTAGTGTTTGTCATGCTCTCTCTGGCTCTCTGTGCATCTCTCATTTAGTGAAACGCAGGCTAAATTACTCTTCAATTGTGTTTCGTCGCAGAGAAACCTCCTAACTAAAGTAATACTAATTTTAATAAATACAAAAATACTTGTGAGATAGATGTTGGCAGCTACCTATACTTACTTTTCGAGCACACTTAATTTGGCTCACACGTATTTTGTTCAGTTTCAGTCTTTTCACTACGGTACCAGAGTCAACAAGTTGAAAACGTTTGATAAACGAAACAAATATCGACGACAATCATTACATTGTCTTCGGTAAAAAGAGATTGAAATTAAAAATTATATGTAGGTACCTACATACATACACTCAGTGGTACACACATATAATATTTATTATAAAAAACTAAAAATAAAGTAATTAAACGGTGAAATGAATATTACAACGACGAAGCTTGATTATTAACAAACACCAAGTGGCAAGTGGCACAGTGGCACAAAAGAAAACTAGAGATTTTTTGGAAAAAATTTTCCATTTTATTAAAGACGGCAAACGTTAACGTTGAGCTCGAATAACAAAATAATACCTATTAAAAACAAGAAAAAAGGCCGAATAAAGTAAATAGTTAACATAACATATGTATTTATGTATAAAAGAAATTATTTGAACATCTTTCGAATAAAAGGCTAAAAATAAAAAGAAATGTAATTTATGTATGTTGTACATGAAAAGAAATTAATACTAATTTTGTGACATACAAAAACGAAAAAAAATCTACTTACATATAAATAACCTCATTTATAAATTATAGCTACATACGTGCATACATAAACAAATATGTATATTTAATTAAAAAAACTTTCGGCTATGAAACAGAATTACGCGATTGTGAACGTATTTATGAATATTTGTATAAAGTAAAATGTATCTTTACGTCGAATATGTGAATAAATGAACAAAAAAGAATGAAAACAAAAATAGGGGTGATTTTTTTTTTTTTTTTTTTTTGTAGGTATCAAACAGAAAACAAAATTTATATTCTTGGCATGCGACTGCTGTGAAAATCAAATGAAAACAAAGAAGTGTATGTAGACCGCATCGAATGTTATGGCCGCTACATTGTTTGATTACTCCCATCTGCTTTTACTCATCCATTGAATTAATTCTGTTTGAAAAGTATAGTTTGTAATAATAAATCTGAAAATTTCGATCGAAATCTTTGCTTTCGCGATTTGAAATCAAAAAATTTCAAAAATTTCTTCTACTTCAACTCGCAAGCAATAGGTATATTAAGTTTGTGTATTAAATATATGTATAAACAATGTAAAAACCAGATTATGACCGAAATGAGTGCAGATGAAAGGCGTAGCGCCCTCGAAACAGCTTGTTCTACACTGCTCAAGTCATAATTTTCCTTATATGTGTCGCACTAAGCGTAAAATGCAGTGTTTTCATTTTAGTTTAAATAAATTTTACTTTCAAAAAATTCTAAATAAACTTTGAATTTGTGGCCATTTCACAACACCAACGCAAATGCGTGTAGCATTTGCGTTGAACAAACGTCATAATTTATAGCACATGGGCACATTGCATAATCTTAGGTCTGTTCAATAACTTGACTTATAGAGACTAGGAACAAGAGAGCAAACAAGAATTCAGCAGAATTGCTCTCAATAATATCAAAAAGCAAATGAACGCTTTACCAAGTAAACTTAGCAAGCTAGAGCAATGTTTTGATACACAAGTACGTATACATATATGAGCACTCAATAGCTGCTCGTAAACCTAAGAAATTTTAAGTATTAGTATAAAAATGATTTTATTTCAAACAGCTATGTTTGTTTCTGATCCCATTAATACAATTTATACTTTTGAAAATCTACAATTTCCAAAAATTTTGCAAAATTTTACATGTTTGATCAGTGTTCAGAAAACTTATTTTGTACGTATATATAAATAACAGCTGATTAAAAAATTATTGTATATAAAAATTTTACCAGCAAAAATTTCCAAGAACTTTTTTCTCTCAATATTTTACTCCTGTTTTTTTGTTGCTCTCTCGTTTAAAATTTTTGGGTTAATGAACACTTTTCAGTAGCAATTGTTAAAAAGTTCGTAACAGTTTTCAGATATAATGAAAGATTGAAATTTGTTGGAAAAAAGTAAATGTATCAAAGTCTGAAAAAAGGATGTAATTAAAATCATTCTGAGTAATTTTCGTGACAGGTATTTATTTGAGAAAACCCAATTGCAATCTGTCACATATTCCCAGCGAAAAAACTTTTCTGTAGAATAATTAATCGATATTGCATTTTAGAACAAACAAGTATAAAAATAAAACCTTGATATTGAAAATTTTGTAATATTTGTATGCATAGTTTTCATTTGATATTTCTGCAGTCTTGCCTGATGTACAACTAATGTTGTGTGCCTGGAGTAGGGTGTATTATTCGTCCATGTAATAACTTTAATATCAAATACTTTGCATACACAGCTGAGCTTGCCAATTTAATATAAAGAGAAATAACGCAATGATAAAAATAAGATTAAAAATTTGCAAAAGAAGAAAAAGATATACACGTAGATAATTTAAAAGATTCTTAGTTCATAATTTTATTTTTGGGTCACCTCGAGAACAAATAACATCAGAAGTAAAACAAAAAGAATACATGTGATATTAATTTTTGTGATAAGTGTCAAGTGATTTTGTGCAAATCATCTGTTTACTATTTATATCGTATTTTGTAACATTGCAGATATTGTACGAAATTTAATTATACGAGTACCTATAAAGAACAAAAAAATCTGACAAAAATTAATTGACTCAGCAGTTGACTCTTAAATTGAGAAAAAAAATAATTTTTTTTAGATTACCTTTCATGTTTTTCTAAATTTTAACCCGATTTTTTTTTTAAATAGTGCAGTAAAAAGCGAAAAAGTGGTTTCGGTAGTCCATAGAATTGTGAAGTTCCCATAGAAATCAAAAATAAACAAACAAACAAAACAATCAGTCATTGCTTTTTCCATATTCTCTTTAATAAGAATTGTATCGCTACATGGATGACGAGCTTGAAGATAAAGTCTTTTATCAAACATACATTTCCCACATGAAGATTTTATCGAAATTTGCTGTGGGCGTTTCGTCCATTAATTCGCCACTAGCGTACATTTGGAAGTTATGTCGTCTCTATGTTTTGCGACCAGAAGTGATATTTTGCGGTGTTATACTATTCATTTTACTACTTTATTTACAAGCTGTAGACACATGGTCGCGGGGCTTATTGGGCCGTATACAGGCGACACTCAGTGGTCGCCAAAAATCAAATCGTTTCAAATTGCTGGAAGCATCCGGTCAAGGTGATCATCAGGCCTGGGAGGCCTTGCGTGCACAGAGCTCTGCTTATGCGATACTTGGAAGGAGGCCTCGTATGGAAGATCGGTGAGTAATATTCTCAATCTGTTTTTTTTTCAATCTTCAACAAAATATTATTTTAATTTAAACGGATTCTGGTTAAGTTCAACAAAACAGAAAAGTGAATTTAACGCAAGCTGGATGTTCCCCCCCCCCCCAGAAAGCTAGCTGCTTCGAAACAGTACGACTACACCAGCCTCAATGTCTCAAATTCAGGCCAATAATTTTGAATGTATGTTTCCATAGCGGTCTTCGAACCACTCACCCACAAAACAAGTGTGGCTTGGCGTTTTCAGAATTTTTAAAATTAAGAATTACTGAAAAAAAACATTTGTAGTCTCAGCATAAGAAGATTCGATAGTGTCAACATATAGGTAGATTTGGAGTGATCGGCTGGGTTTTTCTGCTATCGGTTTCTAAAAGTTTCACAACGACATATTAAACAAATAATTCTTGAAGAGTTGAATTTTCATATTTTTCTATTTTCATTTGTCTAAATTGAATAACTCACTCATTTGTTAAAATCGAACTCAAGCTGGCAACACCCGAGCTGCTGTTTTTTCAGTAAGCTTGGCTACAGCCATTTTACGGTTGTTTCCTGTGTTTTTGAACAAAATTGGTGGAAAAACTTAATTAAGTTTTATAGTCCAGGCCCACGATGTCTCTCAACATCGCTTGCTCTCTTATTTAGATGCAAAACAATAACTAAATTCAAGATTTTCTTGCTGCTATCAGTGTTTTTGTGTAAACGAATGGTGTCGAGCGACATCGCGGGCCTGGCACTAAATTTAAGAATTAAGAATAATACAAATCATAATTTCTTGTTCCAAAATTCCTTTTGGTGTTTTTTTTTTCTTTGGGAAAAATCTACGGTTTATTGTTCACAAAAATTATAGTTGTTAATCTGTCCAAAAATCATTTTCGATAGCTTTAGTTACTATTAATAATACAAATTTTCCTGTTCAATGGCTAGAGATAATCGAGTCAGAATTTTCTAATAACACGGCTATTTAGAAACCGATTTTTAAAATTAGTTTTTCTTCATGAAAGGGTTTGTCAATAAAATGGAAACATTGAAAAAAGAAATGAATTTTTTTGTTAAGTTGGATCCCGTACTTTTTATGTCGCAATTTTACTATAACAATAAAACCGCACAAAAGTACGGGAACACTAATAACAACATTTATATCTCAAAAAGTAACATATGGTATATTTTGATGCTGTAATGCAAATTGAAACGCAAATATTGGGAAAATGAAAGGTTTTTCTAGAAGTTATTGTTACAGCTGACTCTTTTACTACTTGCCAAACCGAAGAAAAAGTGCGGGCTGTTTCGTGCAACAAGAACAAGAAGTGCTCTCTCTCCCTCTATCAAAATCTCTCTCGCGTGCACGAACTTTTAGTACGGAAACAGTTTTCGTGCAAATTTGGATGCCGGGGGCTATTGTTTGCTATAGCAGCCAATTGAAATGTATTATTCTAAGCCTACTTAGACCTAGAATTATAAATTTTAGCTTAATGTTATTTAAAACTATTATAGAGTCTCATCAACGCGCGGCTGGTTCAGCTATTGAAGTAAAAGCTGGCTACTCGTACGATATTTGCATTGTTGTAGAATTAATTAATTAATTTTTCAGGTTAAAACACGTACGTGAGTTAAACGCAGAAACTATCAAGTTATTTTTTTTTCTACATATTTACGCTGATAGATGTACATATGTATGTAGTGGAACGTGTCAAGGGCTCTCAGGTAAAACCTTAATAGTACGTTGCTGTTGACGCTTATCTTAAAAAAGGTGTCAAGAAGTTGTATACTCTTAAACAAAATGATCACAAATTGATTTTTAAAAATTGGTTTACTGTTTTACACATTGTTTATGCTTCGATTTTTTTATTTACATATATTCTGTGCAACAATTTACCAAAAGCAAGATAAGGGGACTTTTTCGATTCAAGAAACAAGAACCCCGTTTTCCATGACATCAGTACTAATTTCTATTGTATGTGGAAATGTTCATGTGTATGTAAATTGAAAATCAAAAGTTAAATTCGTTGTGCACTTGTTTCAAGTGCAGACATTATAGCTCTTGAACGAATAAAGACATTAAATCCTAGAATAGAATTATATTATGTAGTCTTAATTAAAACATGCATACGAGTGTTACATGCTGCTGTTGCATTTACGTAGAAACGAAAAAAAAAATCAATAAAATGCTAGTAGTATTTTGTAGTAAATTTTCTATTTCCATTTGCTGCTTACGCTTCTCTCATGCCGTCAACTTACAAACCTATGTAAATATCGTCGTTGCTCTGACATGATCGGTTATGTGTATAATTTCGAAATTTTTTTATTGCAGTTTTTTGAGCCTTTGTTAATGATATGTACATCAGGCCACAAAACCATTTAGCGATATACATACATATTTGTTGCTTTAGAACTAAACATAAGTATGTAGATGTGTGTATTTTATATACAAACCCACCAAACCTCAACATTTGCGAATAATATCGTTTTCGACGTTATGCGAACATTTTGCGGACAAAACTATCATAAATGGCTATCGTAAACGAAAGTAAAACGAGCTAATAGAGCTCACTCGTCGCTCAGTTTGTGGCAGCAAAACACTCGTAAGCGATGGCTCGGAAACGATACTTTTGCCGACCTCTTGCGATATTAAAGACGGAGATTTAGCTATTCCTGTATACATTTTTTTTTTTTTTTTCAAAATAAAGCAAAATAGCTACATACAAAAAAATTTTGCCGTTTTTTGTCCGTTTATAGTACGAAAACGATATTATTTATGAATAATTAATGGAAGAAGAGAAACTAATGTTCTTTATTTGTCACTCTCACAATTTCTTCCGCATTTTATTCGTTTTTGATACTACAAACGATTGTTATTAGCGAGCATTCGCTTAAAATGGATCTCAGGTTTGGTGGGAAATGTTTGTACAAAAAATGGTTTTCTTGTTCTCCTGCAAATCTAGAAAAAACACATGACTGATTTGATCGCCGCAACGACGTTACATAAATATGTATATGTATTAGGGAAACTCGATTTGGCAAACGATATTGTAACATCGATTTTTCAATAGCTGGAACTTTTTTTTGTCCCTCATGGCATCACATGATTTCTAAAAACATTGCTTAAAAAAGCTGATGCTCTTTGTTATTTTTCTAATGTTATGATGTTTAAAATGCTATCTAGAATATATACATATATATGTATTTATATACAAAATATAGAATTTAGTTTTGTGAAAGTACTACATATATATTTTTTTATTCCTGAAACCACGTGACTTGTGGAACAGGGCTGATGGATACACTTTGAGAATTAATTAAAAGGAATTCTTTTCACACTTAAAATGGATGGTTGGGAGTTCCGTTTCTTTAACTGCCGATTTTAAATGCATTTAAAAAAGAAAACAACATTGTCGTAATTTGTTTTCGTTTTAAATGAATGCGAACGTTCGACAGATCCGATATCGATGATCTGACGGTTTGGTTTTTAACACAAATACTTACATAAAACCGCATTTACTATGTACGTTTTGGAAACATCGCCAGAATATATTTAAATTTTTTTTTTCTTATCAATTAAAGAATAAAAGAAAAATGATTAAAAACTTGAAAACTTTAAGCCACTCTCAGCGCACATTTACTAGGTTCGTTTGAATGTCCCTAAAATTGTGTATTCAACGTTTATTTAAACGTAAACCATCACGTCTCTTAGGAAAACCATTCCATTTAATCGAAGCAAGACCGTTTTAAGACTTCGCTGCATTGATTCAGAAAGAAGCTGAATGCAAGATTTTCATAGAAACTGCTTATGGGGACTAGTGGGTGCTAATCTCTATAGAGAGTGAAGTTGCAAGAAAAAAAGTGAGAGCAAGACAACGATTTGTAAAATTCACGCAGGAAAACTATTATAAAGTTGGGAAATATGTATGTTGTCCAAAATAAATTTGAATGGTAGTAATAGTAGAACATGTGTACTACGTTCAAAAATCGTCGAGTTCAATTATCGCTAAACCAAAAAAATGCTTGGATGTATCATGCATGATGTGGATTCAATAGAATGTAGATATTCAGATTTGTGCAAACATTTGCTTGGGAGAGTGTTATAAAGTCACACGCTGAATGGATATTCCATCTAGACATTCACTCAAAATAAACTTCGGCTCTAGAACTCTGGAGCCGTTTTTATTGATACGCTTAATCAATTCAATTTGTCCAATAACCAATTGGTCTTAAAATAATCTGAGATAACATTTTTTGCTCAATTTTATTGATTAGATTCAAAGTCTACTAAAGTAAAGTAGTATATGCAAGTCAACCGCTGATTGCTTTTTTTTCTTTTCTAGTTTTCCATCATAATGTCAAACGCTGTTTTTTCCGGGTTGGAAGCAATTATGCCTGCGATCTCAATTTATTTTTTTTCGTTTTTTTTTTAATTTGTGCTCCTGAACTTAAAAATAAAATTGGGAAAAGAAGTTTATTTTGCATTCTGGATGTTTTGCGTTTTCTTCGGGAAAGAAAAAAATTAACTTTTGGTTCTGTTTTCCTTTGCCTGAGAACGAAAAAAGTTCGAGCATTCTTCCTGCTCTGGTGCTTTCCTTGTATTTTGTTTTTCATTCTACAATTTTATAACAGCTTGGCGACTTTCTCAGTGTGTTTGTATTGAGTTGCAAATACTTCATTGAATATACTTTGATTAGAATTAATAATTTTGTTATCAACTTCAGAGATTATACTATATATTTTTATTGATTTCATACATTTAAGCCCTTCCTTTTGAAAATGAAACAACTCCAACTTTTTTTTTTTTAAATATTTAATTGCAGATAACGTCTACACCTGACAAAATTTTGTCAATATCTAGAATACATAAAATAGAAAAACCAAAACAAAAATAATTTCATATACAGCCTAAAATTTTGTCAACTGCGGATGTTAATGTACCTGACACAGAAAATAAAAGCGAGTTAAAAACGTAGAAAAAAAATTATTTCCTTTTATATGTACTGCAAATTCTTTTGTTTGCCTGTGACGGGTCTCGAACTGCAACCTCGCGCTTGTTAAACAGCCACCATACCCACTAAGTCATCCCAACAATTAGAATGAATGGAACAACAATTAATTTAAGAAGACTTGATTTTAAATTAGGTGTTTTTTTTCACAAATTCAACATGATTTTTAATCAAGTTTTTTCATGTTAATTTTACATTGCGTCTTGCTTCTGCGTGCAACTTTCGAAATAAGCAGCTCCTGTACTCAAGGCTAATTTATAATTTACCTTCCATATACATACATATGTATGTGGGTACATGTTTGTTCCAAACTTTGAAATTATTTAACAATGAAAACATAAACAACGAACGAATTATGTTGTTGTAGATTCTACAACGTAGACGCACGCCAACGCTCTGGAAAAATACTCAGGCACGAAATATGACAGATTTTATAACTTGTGTTAAACAAATCTACAATATTCATTCTGTTGTTGTGCTTCACTTTAGTTTTTTTGTTTTATTTTATATTATTATTCATTCTACTGTGTTGATATTAAATAAAAAAAAACAATATTTATGTACATATATACCGTTGGACATTGTTTATAAAAAAAAAAAAAATAAACGAAAGAAAAATTTAATGAAAAACATAAAATTTTGAAATGTTTTAATTAATATCGTCTCGTTTTTCGTGAACTTTCTGTTTTTGTTTAATATTAGCCAAGGCTACGAATATTAAAAAAAAAAACTTCTATTGAATTCTCGAGCTGAATTTAACAGACACTTTTTCTCCATTTTACTTAAATATGAAAACACAAAGAGGCTGGGAGTCAGTCAGTCAGTCAGTCTATTGCTTTTGAAATTCTCTTAGGCATTACATTTTTCATAGGCCAAACATCATCTGAGCGTCAGCCTCACGCTGACGATGTAAATGTCGCCTTTTGAATGAGGATGATTACTTTTTGTAAGAGTTTTGACATGTGTATACGTCAAACAGGTTTCAAACGTTTTCAGGAAAATGGAAACAAAATGGTAATGACCCATAATTAAATCAGTCAACCGCTAATTGTTGTTATTAATCACTTTAGCGGACTTTTAGTTCGATTTTACATCCTCAGAATTGAGAAAGAGTTTTTTGTAGCGATCAATATCTTTTTTTTTTTTAAAGAACACAAGAAAAGGATAGTTGAAGATTTATTGGCTGGGGAACATACCTTGACTGTTGCACTTACTTACCTTTCTTGTCTTCTTAAAAAAAAAATGTTGACAATTAAAAGTCCGATATTGTAATTAAGAATTGTAAATCATATTCTTTCTTTCTTTCTTCATTTATATAATCGAGCCCATAGGGCCATATTTGACTAATACATTTGGTTAATTGTAATGAATTCTATGAAATAAGATAATATTAGTCTAAAATTAAATCCATATACATATGTAATCCATATACATATACGATTGCAATGTATGCACATATAAGTCTTTGTTGCAAAACATTGGTTCAATTATAAAATTTATACAATTTGCGCTATAGAACATTCAAAATTTCTCAGATGTATGGGAAGGTTATTGTAGAGTCTGCACACTCTCACTTCAAACGATCTTTCAAACGTAGAGTTATTGATTCTAGATAAAATTAAATCGACTATGAAGTTAAATTGAACTACAGTTTTGCTTGAAAGTGAAAATATTTTTATTTATAAATAAATAAATTTTCTTTTAGCTAAAATAAATATGTATTTTATAAATTTGTTTTGTTTCACATTTAATGCAATTAAATGGATACATTCATATGGATACAGCTCATCATCTATTTTATTTACTTTTCATTAATAAATTATTGGTTTTTGTTCTTTCTTTTAGATTTATTATTGAGGAAAATATAAACAATAATACTGGTATTTCATTTTTTGCCGTATTTGATGGTCATGGTGGTGAATTTGCTGCAGACTTTGCCAAAGATATATTGGTTAAAAATATTTATAACAAGGTCATTGAGACAACCAAATTGTTGAGTGTACAAAAATTAGAACAAAAACATTTATCGGCCGCCAATGCTGCCGATATTGATAAAGATTATGTAGATTATGATGCTAGTCCGTATTTGAAAAGAAAATCAAGCCGTAAAGACAACACCGATGATGCTGGTAGTAATAAGGAAAACGAACTAACAGTGAGAAGACGTGACAGTTTGCGAAAAACCGCTAGGTAAGTTTTTCCTCTTTTTTTTTTTTTTGCTTAAATAAATTAAAATTAACATTTTTACTGAAAACCGTAATACATTTATATTAAAATACTTTTTCAGGCTCAAGTTCAATCCTTGGTTAGTCACTTCTTAATTTTGATCATGATGCTCATATGAACTTGAGACTGGAAAAGTAATTTAAAATAAGTTAAAATTAAATATTTTTAATATATTTATTTTCTCGAGCTGAAGGTCTTTTATAAGTGTTTCTATGATTTCTTTATTTATTTATTTATTTATTGAAAGTATTTTACAAAAATAAATTTATAAAATACGACACTAGAAATAGTGTCGTATAGTGATTTCTTTTTATTTATTCGAATATTGTCGATATTTCGATATGCGATACTGATAGAATTGTGAATTTAGCCGTTTAAATCGTTATGTAGATGCATAGAAAAAGGAATATTTTCAAAAAATTCAATGCGGTATTTTCATGACATACATTTTTTTTTAAGTCTTTGTAAATAAAAAATCTGAAACAATAACACAGTAAATAATGCGCAGCAATCTTTAAATCGCAACCAACTGAAGGAGATCTGCTATCTGGACATCATTATTACCAATATAAAAAAAGGCACAAACAATTGAGTTTCACACAAGTTTTGTTTTTCAGCGGAAACGCAATTAATTTTGACGTGAATAAAAAGCAAAAATAACAGAAATTTAAAAAGTGACGTCAATTTGTTTTAACATTTTAATCAATTAATTAATTACACTTTCCCAGAAAACTCATTTAATTTCCTGTGTAACAGATTACATAAAATCAGTTAAGGCACGTTTTAAATCTTTAATATAGAAAATGTATTGAAAATTTAAAACTCTGAACAGAATCTTCATTAAAGATAATGTAAAAACGATTCCAAAAATATTTTTATATTTTTTTTTTGCCACACTTGCAAAACTAATTCACCATATGCTGGTCTCTGCATACATTTCGAGTTAAGACTCTTAATTACAATCATCATTTTTTTTCGGCTCTCTTAGCGCCTCCGATGATTGCACTTCTAAAAAGACGGGCAATAGAGAATCATCAGACGTGTTTACTCTACAACTCAACTCCCTTCTGCGTGGCGTTGGCGGTGGCTCTAGTGTAAAGGATAGTTTCTTAAATAATAACAACAACAACAACAACAACAAAGATTCATCAACAAACGATGGCAAGGGACCTCAGCAATTTGATGCGAAATGCTACATTGAAAATGGTAAAATAAATTTCGGCAAATTAATTACCGATGAAGTACTTGCGGCCGATCACAAATTAGTGGAAGCTGCTAAAAAAACGGTAAGCCAGTGAAGAAACGAAAGTATTTTCGTATTTATTGAGTTTACAATCCTCTCTGTCGCTTTTAGACCAACATAGCTGGTACTACAGCTTTAATTGCAATCATTCAGGGCAGCCGTTTAATTGTCGCCAATGTGGGTGACTCTCGCGGTGTTATGTTCAACTCTAGGGGAATCGCCATTCCGCTGTCTTTCGATCATAAACCACAGCAGGTAAGAAATAAAATTCCTAATGATTGTTGCTGTACAACAACAAAAAAAAAACGTTTGCTATCTACCTGCTTAATTTGTTTTTATGTTTAGACCCCCTTAATGGAAGTTAGTAACACAAGAGCAAGGCCTATTTATTAGGTAAATGCATCTCTCCATATGATTTTGTGTGTTATGGCCTTTGTAGGCTTGACAGTGTCACTACTATTACACTACCCAATAGCCTATCTAAGTACAAAAATCATAAAAATTTCAAATTCTACAGCTTTTTTTTTGAATTTTATTCTTTCTAAAATATGAGATTTTCGTAAAGGTTGGTCCAGACCTCTAGTCATAACTTAAAAACGGCGTGTCCGATTTTATCATGTAATACGTCCAAAAATTATAAATTATGCCAGCTAGCAAGTTTTGCTAAAATTATTTTTTGGTGTATTTTAATAATTTTAGAGTTATTAGAACAAAAAAATATTTTTTTTTTTTTGAAAAATTGCAAAATTTTTGATTTTGGAAAGCAATAACAAGTAAACTTTGTATTATCGCACGCTTTTGCTACCTGCTACCTGCAGGTATCTCTAATTGTAAAAATCTGTGTGTATACATTTGGTCATACAATTACAACATTATTGTAGGCAGGTAACAGAACTAAAATGTATACATACTAATTAGAGATACCTGCTTTTAATTGTGAATAAAATCAACATTTGCTCATGGATTTTTATGATTTATTGCTTATTTTATTTCTTAGACATGATGAATTTAGGAAAATTTAAAAAATGTAAAATGCTGCCCATTTTTATTTTTGTATTGAGTATTAAAATTAAAAAAAAGAAAGTGAATTTTGCATGAAAATAAAAATTTTTCGCCATTTATTTTGTGAATAACTTTGAAACGGAGAAAGATAGAAACAAATTGTACACCAGTATTCGAAATAAAATACATTATAGCGCATATTTTGGTGTGCTAATCATTAAAATTGAAGAAGGGTCTTCCGAACTATGGGGAAATATATTGGCGTAACTCTATAATTTAGGGAGCAAAATTGGTCACGCCCATAAAAAAATTCTTACGTGATAGAGAAAAACTGAGAACAGGTTTAGAGCACCAAAATACATATAACCAACATATTGAACCCATTTTCACTGTTGTACAGTGTAATTAGGTGTTATTTAGCACTCGATCACGAGCACAACTCCACTTCGAACCCATAATCGCATAGTGTTTTTAGGCAACAGCGCTTAGTCATGCTAATAGCTACGTAGACTCTTCATAAACAGGTTTTTTGTTTTTGTAGAGTTGCACTGAATTCATATATAGGCCTTGGTCGAAAGTTTTTTTTTGTTATGAATAATGCCGATATTATTCACTATAACCTGAAATGCTTCGGAATCGTTTTTATAAAGTTCTAAAATTTGTAAGAACTCGCAAATATTTCAAGAACTCTAAAATAATTATACTGAGCCTGTGAAAACAGGGTTTTGAAAACAAAAAAAAAAAAAAAATCGATATAAAAATTACTAACCCAATGCCTAAAAACAAAATAAATCATATTTGCTTTCAGGTCAGAGAACGTAAACGCATCCACGACGCTGGTGGCTTTATAGCATTCAGGGGTGTTTGGCGTGTAGCCGGTATATTGGCCACTTCGAGAGCTCTGGGCGATTATCCTTTAAAAGACAAAAACCTCGTCATAGCAAATCCAGACATTTTATCATTTGATTTAAACGATCACAAGTAAGTAATAAAATTTGGTAAGACGCTGATTATAACTTTTAAATTGATTTCTGTTCTCTTTAAGGCCTTCATTCTTGATATTGGCCTCTGATGGTCTTTGGGATACTTTCACCAATGAGGAAGCTTGCATCTTCATAAAGGACCACTTAAGTGAACCCGATTTCGGTGCAAAATCATTGGCATTACAGTCCTACTATCGGGGCTCAGTTGACAATATTACAGTTTTAGTGATAGCCTTTAAAAATGGCGTATATCGCATTGGTTCGGCGACAAACACGCCGGCGGTATCGAATGCCCCTTCATCCTTATTATTATCGAATAATTCAAACAAAGAATCAGCTAAATCAGCAGCTTCGGCTATCGCTTCGACCAATTTAAACCGCTCGAACAGTGTTCGCGCCAAATAAAAGTTTCGTAATATTTTAGCCAGGTCGTCAAGACTGTTTGTTTTTAAATTCTAAATCGTGCACACTTGAAAAGGAATTTGTTTTTTTATTTTGGTTTAAAATAAAAAAGTTTAAAAACTTTATTTTAAAGTGCCCAAAGCTTAAATCAAATAAATTTTTGTAAAATACACGCATTTTATTCTCTAAGTAAGACTTTGTTGTTAAGTGTAACGAACAGCAAAAACCCACCACACCCGTGTGCTTTATAAGATCGCTCTCATATACGTACATATACATATATTTAAAAAAAAAAATTATTTATTACACATATGCATAGTTTTTCGCTAATTTAGAGAAATTGATACATAAAAAATTTAAATGTATGTTTTTTTGTTTTTAAACAAAACAAGTAACAAAAATGTGTTGCTAAAAGTTTATAATTCAACATTTCTGTTCGCCAATTATTTTAAATAGCTTTGTATGTATGAATGTTATTTTTATTATTGTATTAAATTGTATACCAAATGTATTTTAATCACCACCCATTCAAAGCAAATTCTTTTCTCTTTATTTTGTCTTGTTTTAAACGAATTTGCTAAACTTACTACCAAAATTTGGAATATCAGATGTGTGTAAAATTTTATGAATCTAATTTTTATAGGAAATGTGAATTTCAATTAAAAATTCTTGTATTAAGAAACATGAAACCAAACAAAAATAAAGTATTTAATTAAAAATGTTTTTCATTCATCTTTTTGTTGATTCCAAAGAGCAAAATGATCTGCGTAAAAACGCCCATGCTCACATGCAGTTTTCTGCAGTCTTCTGCATATTTTGATCAATCAAGGAAACTTGTATTGAAACCTCAAAAAATCGAGTTACGAGTCTTTCTACATCAGACCTTATTATTCATAACTATTGTTAGTAATTCGAATCTTGGAAAATAGAAATAGGTACTACATTAGCACCGTTCACCCAATCTTGTGAAAGGGGTGCAAAATAATTTTGTAAACTATTTTTTGTACATATCAATAAAGAGTATCACTGGTATGGAGTTCCATGCACAAATTATTTTTTTCTAAAATCAAAGCTATATTAAAGAAAAATGGTTTTGCGGACTGTACAATAAAAAGATTACTGAGACAGTGAACGCTCGCTCACAAACCAAACATAA
This sequence comes from Sturmia bella, assembly GCA_963662145.1. NCBI lineage: Eukaryota > Metazoa > Arthropoda > Insecta > Diptera > Tachinidae > Sturmia > Sturmia bella. Next base: position 2,979,903 of record OY759171.1, on the reverse strand, counting down.
TTTAGTCTGCAAAACCTTGTGGATCAACATTATATATCCCTGGTTTTTCTGAAAGGCTAAAACGCTGACAACCTCCCAGCATGCAAAAGCGCAATAGAAAATTATTCAGCAAATTGAAAACAAAATCGGACAACCTGGAAAAATCGAATGTTGGTAACTAAAACCAAATTGAAATATAGATTGGCTGCACCCAAGTTCGGTTTAGATTCAACCAACATATGCACAACACAAAAAGCATCACTTGTGGCCCACTGAGCTCAAATATTGGGCAATAAGATGAATTATAGAAAGAGATTTACTATTGAAATGTTACACATCATAGATGTACCCAACGAGAAGAGATTAATAAACAACAAACTAGAAACGGAAAATCGTGCTAAAACATATTTGTGTGCAGAAATACTGCAAGCAAGCATAGGAAAGCAATTTTTACTTTACTCTGTTGATTATAGTCGTGCAAAAAAAACATGATTTAAAATTGTTAAAAAAAAAAATAAACGATTTATGCAACATGTATTCTGTCAGAATGTTTATTATTTTTAAATATATAATTATTAATATAAAAATATTTTTTGTTTCTGGTATTATATGTTGTTTTCAGATCCCCTGATGATAAACGATGTGAATCGAAACATTGTGCCAACAATTTAAAAAATTTGACCTAAAGCTGAACAAAATAAAGACCAGTTTTATAAACATGTATCAAACGTTAACTGAACTAAAACACATGAATTTGTTAAAACTGTCACTTCACGTATGTACATCATATAAAAGTATTTGTAAATTTAATACCGTGTAACGATAACATTTATACCAACGAGTAAAAACGAAAGGAATCCATAATCAGTCAAGTTCCAACTGAAGCTTTTCAGTTTTACTATCTGCGAAACTCATCGGTTTAAAGTTAAGAAAGAAGTACCAACGGATGCACGCCACAATGATACAAATTGAAGCTCCCCATCATCACGTAAAGTTTACAACTAAAAATTTTCCAGATTTTCTTTTAATCAATAAAAAATTAAAATGCTTCTTGTATATGATTTTTAATCTTGTTATTTATTTGTTTATATAATAAACAAATCAGCGCTCAAAATACATTTTTCATATAAATCTTGTCTTGCTACACACCTATTTGCTTAAAACTAGTTCCAAACAAATTGTTTTTAAGAAATCGTAGTAGCACGTTGCTGCAGAACTGCTTAGTGAGCAGAAACAGAGACTTGCCATACGCGGATGGTGTTGTCAGAATAACCGGCGAAGAGAGTTTGGCCATCAGTAGACCAAGCCAAAGACAAACATTGAGGTTGATCTGCCTTCGAGCCATTGGAAACGATATCGGGGCGGAGTTCTTCAACAGTTTTCTTGCATGCCAAATCCCAGATTTTGATGGAAGGACCGTAAGCAACGCACAACCAGTAACGGTTGGGGGAGAAACACAAAGCATTAATGATGTCGTTGTGTTCTAAAGTGTACAAGTTCTTGCCATCATTCAAGTCCCACAATAGAGCCTTGGAGTCCTTGCCACCAGATGTACAAAGAGAACCATCAGGAGAAACGGTGACAGTGTTTAAGTAGCCATTGTGACCGTGGTGGTTGTTCTTCAACTTGCAGTTGGCCAAGTTCCAGACCTTAACGGTGCGATCCCATCCGCAAGAGACAATGATAGGATTGGAATGGTTGGGGGAGAAGCGTACGCAAGACACCCAATCGGAGTGACCATCTTCCTGAATGGTGAATTTGCATTCAGCCAAAGTATTCCACAATTTAATAGTCTTGTCACGAGAGCCAGAAACAATCTGACGGTTATCAGCAGAGAAGGCAACAGACAAAACATCCTAAAATGGCCAAAAACAAACTATTTTTACAACCAATTTCTAGTTTTTTTTTAGTTAAAATAAATTTTTTTTAATTGGAACGAAAAATAAAATAATGTTATAACAACAAGCACTTACAACAAAATATTCCTTTATTCAGTTCAAAGCGCATGAGACGGTAAGGTGATGAACATGTCCGCATAGACGCTCAACCAGAAATTCTGCCCCGCATGGGCGACACAATTTTATTTGGCATGGAGCACTTTTCTTTCATTTTAATAAATGCTAAACTCCTAACATTGTAGTTAACTAAGCTCCATGCCTTTATATTAAACAACCCTGTTTCTTTGACCTATTCAAATCACTCATAACATAAAAATACAATTTCCCACCTTTGTGTGATCTTCGAAACGACGGGTAGTCTTGCCGGCAGCCAAATCCCACAAACGTAAAGTCTTATCCCATGAGCCAGATAGAGCATAATTACCGTCAGACGACAAAACCACATCACTGATGAAGTGAGAGTGACCATACAAGCGCTTTTGGGGGAAACCATAGTTGGTATCTTCATCACGGGTCAGCTTCCAGACAATTAAAGTTTTATCTAAAATTAACACGCCAAATTTATAAATTATAACAGGGGATTATTAAGATCATGTGGGATTATATATGTATATAGCCAACGAATCTTTAATAAGCGCTAGTTACAACCATATGTACATACCACGGGAAGCTGAAATAATGGTATCAGGATCCTTTGGGTTAGTGGCGATTTGGGTCACCCAACCATTGTGTCCTAAAAGGGTACCACGAAGTTGCAAAGTTTCAGTCATTTTTAAATTTAGCTAATATTCTGTAGCGCCGCTAAAGAAACGTCCAACCTCGAAAAGGTCTTGATGAAAAAGAAGGAAATTAAAATACAGGGATGTAAAATCAGGTAGTATATTAAATTTGTAACTAGTAACCGCATGGTGGCGCTAAAATAAGACCAAGAACTAGGTAACACTATTACAGCGACTATCTAAGTGCTGCCAGAAATATTTTCTTTTGCTGCACAATTATCAAGGCAGATGTGTTTACCATCCACCTAACAAAAAATTACATCATTTATAAAAATTAGAAAAATATAACCCCTCAAAACCGATTGAAAAAGTCAGAAACCATTTAATAATTTTCACCAAAGTATTCTCTGTGTACTTGTAAGTTGGACATGTTTTTAGAAGAAAAGCTCTTACAATAATTTTATATTATACTAAGCTAAACTTTTAATTTTAAAGCGATTTTCGAATAATTTTTGTTCCTCAGTGGATTTAATTTTGAACATTTTACTTCCCTTTCACGAAGAAAAAACTATTTACAAATTCGATTTAAAAATATCGAATTATTAGAAAAGTATATTCAAATAATATTTTCCTTGAATTTGATTTCGGAAAAAAAATGTATATACTCATTTCACTGGTGAAAGACTTTTGAAAAGCAAAAAGAAAATGCAAAATCAGTTTACAGATGACTGAATTATGCAATTTGATTTAAAAAAATATGGACATGAAATACAAGCTAGTAATTGAAAAAAAAAAACGGTATCGGCATAATTGACATAGGAATAGTTTTTAATTTTTGTATCTATACCAATAGCGGTATTAAGTTTAGTATTGTACGGTTCATATATAGGCCTTGATACACACAAAAAATTGAAAATGCTTATTCGTACTCATGATACAACTAATTAGTTGTATCCATGATACATTGTTTGTTGTATCATGATTCGAAGATGGATTCGAAGGACATATACAAACTGGCACTACTTTTAAAATGTGGCTACATTAACAACATCTGGTAATGTTGGTCTAGAGTAGTTTGGCATTACTTATATAAAAAACTTTCTTTCAATTTGGCTGCACTTCAATTTGCCATCGTGAAGACCTCTTTTTCGGTAGTCTCCTATAAATGAATTAAAAGAAATTAATGCTATCTGATTCGTTATTGTTAATTAAACCGCACTTTTATAATTATTAAAACAATAAGTACAACACAAGACTCCAATAAAATACAATAATTAAATTATATCAGCCATACGACCATAAGTAAAAAAGAGATAAATATAACAAATCTAACATCACATACATTTTAAGAAAAATTGTGAAGCACTCCGTCAGTCGCTCGTCGTTTTTTCAGTCGCTCGTTTCGTTCTTTTAAGATATTTATCGTGTTTTTTATTCATAAACTAATTTTGGACGTTGTCACTGAAATTTGCATTTTCCCATGAAAGCTTGGTGAATTTCTTGCAACGCCCATAAAATAAAGAAAACCGTGATATAAAAGGACATCCGATATTACAAAAGGAAAAAAGTGGAACTTATAAGCCCAAACTCTTTGGATTATATAAAATTTTTTTCGCCCTTTTGTGTAAAGAAAAGCCGTCAAAATTGAATCGACAAAGATTGACGAGACTTTTTCCTCCACTTCAACTGCAATGGAGGATAAAGCAACAACAAAAGATCTGGATCAATGGATTGAACAATTGAATGAATGTAATCAATTGACAGAAGCACAAGTTAAAACTTTGTGCGAAAAGGTATGAATCAAATATTTTTTGAAAATATTTCTAAAAACAAGAAAGAAATGATAATAAATCCATTGTTTAATCACATGCAAAAAAAAAAACTCAGGAAAAAGGTGAAGAAATTTGTTTCGTGAACTTGTTTTTGCACATATTGTTGGTGTTAGTATATCGGTCTCTTTCAAAAGAATTTTCGGCAAGCAAAAGGTGAAGTCATTTGTGCATGAACTATAGTGTTATCTCCTTATTTTTTTTAAGCTATGCAGCCGTCAGCCATTTTTTTATTTCTCCCTGTTTTTGAACACTAAGTATTGTTTTGGTGTTTTTTCATTAGAACAACAGGGATGGCTACATGCTTAGAATCGGAAAAAATGAAAATCTTTCTCTTTTTGCATAATTTGTATAAAGAGCAAATTTCAGGAAACTTATTTTTTATTTAACAATTTCAATAAAATTAATACCATATGACTAAAACTTTAAAATGAATTTATTACAATTTACGAGAATGGATTAACTTTTGAATAGTTATGTAGTGTTTTGTATGTTCTTTAAATTAATAAAACTTAGGTTAGGTTTTTATGTAGCCATTTTCTGAATACATTCCTCTGTATATACAAAATAGTAATTAAACCCATTTAGTATCAGTACTAAGAGCCCCAATAAACCTGGTAGTTTTATTTAAATAAACGGTTTTATTTTTCGTTTGCTCCTATCTGTTTACACTCTTCAGGTAGACTGTAATGTCTATCTCTCTCGCCACTTTGAAGTTAACTCCAAAATTATTTCCTTTAAATTATCAAAGAACAGATTTTAAACCAGTTTCATACTTAAGGATTACAAATAGTTTTTCTACCTGCAATAGAGCTATATACATGCAGTGTTTGTTGGTGTTGCATTTTTTGTAGTAGTGAGACTACCTGCTGCAATATTGCCCTGGGTACATACATACATACATATGTACATACTAATTTTTTTGGATATTACCGTTCCGTGGAGAAGCTAATTTATTTATTTGTATAAATTTTTGTACAATATAAAATAACTAAAATAAAAAACAAGGCACTTGCTTTTTTTTACGTACTTAAAATATATAATTCCATTATTTTACTTATTTACATACTTACATATGTACATATGTAGGTACATAAATCCATATACATATATGTAGGCCTGTTCTATGTATTTATGGCTTAATTTCATGATGGCTTTTGCATGTGTTTCACGAAATCCTGTTGAAGCTACATCGATTATTTTCGATCTAGTGATTGTAACTGCTCTAAATTATCATACATATGTATATGGTTCATTGTGTGATGGAGCCACTTGGCCTAGACGTTTTTCTATTTCACTTCATATCAGCCTGTCTACCCAAATGCTCCAAATTCGTGGATGATAAGATTTATTTATTGTGACAATCTGATAAATTTGTTGTGAACTTCCTTCAATTATATACCTACTTGTGCGTTAGTAGAACTTGTCCAAGACGTAAGCGGGTAAAAAGCTTGTTTTTGATAGTAACTGCCAAAGAGCGGTACATTGTTAAGGATTATTTGTTTGTAGGTGGCAAGTAAAGTCTCAGATATTGATTTAAAATAAAAGGTGGATAATGCTGTGAATTAAGGTGAATTAAGTAATAATATCGTAATAATAGAAAAAGGAATGTTAGATAAATAAACAAATGCACGGCGTTTAGATTTTTGGTGACCAAATTTATCTACACACGTTCATATGCATATGCAAACATACATACATATGCATATGCAAACATACATACATACATACATATGTATGCGCTCATACGGTAGGTATGTATTTTCGTGTTAGTGTTATTTTGATTTTCATACAAATTGTAAACAAACGATGACTGAAGAAAACAATTGCAAAATGTTTGAAATAAATTATTGCTGCTAATTAAAATTAAAATAATGAAGAGGAAGACGGAAATGTATTTCAGTAGACCAATATGTAAAAGAAAAAAAGATTCTTTTTAATTTGAGGCAGATTTTTCTATTTATAAGTAAATAAATTAAAGCTTTTGTTTGTGCAGCTGTTGATTTTTTTTAATTACTAATTTTATTTTTAAACATACCTTCGTAGGTAAATTCTTTTTCAGAAAGAAACTATTTCAGATGGAAAATAATTTTCATGTTCGTACATAATTTTGTTTAATACACCTAAATCTCATTAATAGCCAGTTAATGACAGTAAAATAAAAACTTTTCAGGCCTATTAAATTTAACAATATATTTTTGTGACTACATATGTAGGTAAATACATTTGTATGTGCATGCATACATCCATATAATAGCTTTCTTTACTTTTTTAACCTTGAAGTGCTACAGCTCTTAAATATTTAAAGATATGTTGTCTACTAAACTCAACATTTTTTGAAGGACACACCTAAATTGTTTTACGTTGAACAAAAAAAAAAAAAAAAAAAAAATAAATACATTTATATACATAGGTAGGTATACCTACGTAATAAGTTTTAGATTACTAGACGTGTGGCGTGCAATAAAGTTTTTTCATCAATATGACAATTCATGGTCAATTGTCAACTGTTAATGTTGCATTAAATAAAAAAGTATAAATGTATGCATTTCTCTAATAAAATATTGATTAACAAATAAACAAATGTAAATATTGTAATAAATCTATTTTGGCATATATTTTTGCTCACGACATATTTTATAACCTCTCGAAATTGTTCGTAGTCAAAATGACGATGGTTGGCGTTAATGTACAAAATATAAGGATGATAATCTAAGGGTAAGGAATATATCGTGACATTCTTTTATTCGAATGCCTTTTATAAAACGTAAACAAAAGGCAATAAATCGATGAAATGATGACATTGAAATTTGTGAAGGTTTGCTTAATAATCAGTGATTAGTCATTTTGGTTTGCAATTTCAATATGCGAAAGTACCTATTTATGTATATGTTTAGATACAGTTATTTATTAAGACAAGTATATACGCATGTATATATGTAGACATACATACATGCATAGGTATGTATGCATAAGCAAAAAAATAAGTTAACTTTCCTTAATAACTACAAACGTGTGTATGTTCGTAGACTGGCCCTAAAAGAAACTGATGGGATACATATTTTAAAAATAGATTCCTTATTGCCCAACATTAACAATTACATTTTTTATTTACTTGCATACATATTATATTGTTTTCGCTCTCATATTCTTCAATTATTTTTGAAGATGGGCTGTATTTGCTTGGAAAAGAAAAACTTGAAAATTAAATTTGTATAAAATACTAACATACATTCATACATACATAAATACATACAAATGATTCCAATCTGCACCAAAACTGTTCCCGTACTCAAAGTTCATAAAAGAGCTTTTGAGACAGAAATGTTCTTTTTTTTCTTTCTTTGCACGAAACAGCCTGCACTATTTCTTCGCGCTAGTTTGGCCAAGTAGGTAGTTAAACAATCAGTTGTTGCGAAAAGCTGTTGCAATAAGTGAATTATTACAACCAATTTTGTAGATCATCCAATCGCATCCACCGTGCAAGTAAATTGTTTTCATAACATGATCGAACAAACTTTGTTCAATCTTGTAGTAATGCCATTATTATTTGTGTCGGAAAACATTTAAGTTCAATAACCTCTTCATAATTGTTACAAACACGACGTCATTGGTCACCTTAAACACTGCTACGAAATCAGAAATAAAATAAAATTTATAAACCATGAGAATAAATCGTGAGCTGTTAACAAATACGTATGTATAGAACAATTTAAAAGCATATTTGACAGTGACTGTTCAAAATATAATTAACATTTGCATACATATGCAAGTGTTATTTAAACTGCTACCAAATTGATTGCGTACTGTTATAAATATCAATCACGTGAATTAAAAGAAATATATGTATACATACATATGTATGTACGTAATACACGTTTTAGTAAGTGAATATAAAAATGATGAAAATGTTGCTTGATATTTAATGTGTACATCATGTCGGTGAAGATAAATATGAAAAATTAAATAGGTATTATTATAATTATGTATGTATGTTTATTAGAATTATATACATACATATATTATAATTATGTATGTACATACATATGTATATTATAATTGTATACATACATATATTATATTTATATATATTATAATTATATTATAATTATAAAATATTTGCTTTTCTTTATTTCTAGGCTCCAGGTCAGTGTTGTTTTAAATAAAACTCTGTTTGTTTTATTTTGCATTGATTTTATTATTTTCAATATTTCGAGTACCTCTGGTACTCTTTTTCAGGAGTTTTAGTAAAATCGTGAGTCTTATTGTACCAGATTTTGATGTTTTACTTTTTATTTAAAACAACATTGATCTAGAGCCTAGACATAAAGAAAAGCAAGCATTTTAAATTCATAAGATCATATAAAACTAACAACTTTATATTATAATATATATTATAATTATATAAAATAATTATTCCTCGAGCAAATATTATTGCTTTATACACATTTAGTATGTGTGTATCATTGAAATTCTACTAGACGCATTAAAACAACCGACTAGATAGATATTGACCAAGTAGTTCTTATGATTCCATATTGGGATAATCAAACTAAAAATTTACCAAAATATATCTATATATGTATAACTGAAGTACACAAAAAAAAATTATTATTTCAACTGGCTCATTTGTTGATAAAATATACCTTATCCTCTGTTCCACTCTTTTTATATCAACACATTGATGGCACCTGTAGTCATTTCAACTACTAATGGCAACCACTCTTAGGCCCCAGTCTGATTGCATGGTATTTAAAAACATTTACATTTGTAAATATAATTTTATGTGGCGTTGAAAACGTTTCTGCAAAACAAAATTTTTTTGAAGTAATTTCATTTTGTTATTGTTTTTTATTTAAATTCTGGCGTTGCGTTGTGAATTATATTGCTTTTACTGTGTACACACAGTAAGTCTATGGGTTCATGCATAGTTGTTAGTTTGATAAAGTCATAAAGTCAATGCATTGCGAATAGTTTAATTTTTACAAAAAAAAAAAAAAAAAAAAAATTAAACTTGAAGTCAGTCAATCGATTTCCTTTGGATTTGTTTGAGTGGTCGAAAAAAGAGGAAAATGTTACTAATATGCACAGTATATTTTTTTGCTCTTTGTTACAATTTATATAATGCATTTATTATTTACTTGGTTTATGGCTGTCACAAACTTTCTTCAAGTAGAAATTATATGATTGCATGTTTAATAATTATTATAGAAAAAGAAAGCACAATATCAAGATGTATTTTAAAATTATTGTTGGAAATTTGTTGTTCATAAATTTTTTACCTGGAAAATATTTAAATAATAAAGTAAAAATATTTTAATTTTTTAAAATAAATTTTTATTGCTTAAGATCTCTTTAAAAAACAACTATTTTCGATATTTCGCCAACAAATTGTTGGAATCTTCAGGAAAATAATTCCAAATTCCAAAAATTATTGAAAAAACTTGATTATAAGCATTCAAAAAATATTTCCCCTACCTAAAATGTATAAACAACATTCATGAAATTTATGTTTTTCAAAACAAGAATACGAATTAAGAGGCCAACATTTTTCTCTGTTGACATTTTTTCCGTTATTTTTTTATGGCTGGGCTTTTATGCAGTTTGGGGTCTTCTTATGGTTTTTTTTTTTTTTATATCCAGTGATTTAATAAATTTATCTTTTTAATTTTACTGTCAGTTCATTGATATTGAACCTATGGGCTTGATCACATAAATACATTTAAAACATTTGAAGTGCGTGTTTTCTTTAAATGTATTTATGCGATCAATGGCAGAGGTTAGATATCGATGAACTGGGTAGTTCGTATTAAAATTTTGGCAACATTACCCGTAGGTGAGTAAAAATTCTAATCGTGGACAGAAATATATTCTCGCTAGTCTTATATTCGGAGAATATAAGACTTTTCAAGATAACGTAAAACTCCGAATCTGAAATCGTTTTGTTCTGGATACTGGCACCTTTTACTTGCCAACTACAATCCACTAAAAACCCTTTATGCATGTTGGAACATACGAGTATACCTTATTGGTGTAGTTGTCCCAATACATGAAACCAATGGTATTGTGGACCAACATGTTTCAGTACATTAAAATTTAAACAAAGTGAAATTGTACTGCTATTTTCATGTTCGCAGCTGTACATACATATGTGCATATGTGTCTGATTACTTCTGTGATGTTAAAGTTTTTCTTCCTTGCCTCTGTGCAACCTGCAATCAAGTGAATACAAACAATGACTTAGTATATACTCAATGTCGTAATGCACTTGTTGATTATTTAATGTGAATACAACAATCACTATGAGAGATCATATCACCAGATTGCGCAATAAAAAAATTCCTTGTTTGTAAAGTGGTTTGTTTGCCGAATTCATAACTACTTTATCGAGAAAATCATTGAGGTAATTATTTTTAAAAATAATCCTCGCAACCAATTAACTCATTGACCTAAAACCATTTAACTGCAAATAAATCGATTGAACTTAATCAATCCCTTCGACTAGCCCTTAACGCCCCTCATTCTGATAAACTGAGTGCAACAATTAGTGTTTTTGTACAAAATAAATTGAGAAAGATAAGAATAAAATATAAACTGAAACAAAGTGTGATAAACGCCACTCACTGCCTTGATACTGATAGTTTTATTGTTGAACTGGCTGATGTGAAAATGAAATAGTTTTTGATGAATTTTGTTTCTGTAAAATGTAAAAATAAATTGCATCTCATTGTGTTTCTATGTTTGTGTTGTAAAGCCTGCTGATTATTTTTAAATTTATCACAACTAAAAATAATTCATTTGGTCTACACAAGTTGTATCACACAAGGAACGCATGCATCTATGAGGCGAACAAAATAAAACAAAACACAAAAATTGGCAACGAGGGGAAGAGGAAATCAAATAAATGATTGAGATATCAGGGCCGTGCTTCATTCGTTCGTTCATTCGTTCATTGGGTTAGAATACGAACTGATAAAGAAAAAAAAAAGATGCTTGTGAAATAAAACATTTAAAATAGCATATCTAGACGGATAGGCAGCATAAGTTTCCAAAACTAATTTTAACCTCAAATGCGTTTTATATAGTTACTACACATACCATATACCACTTACTTCCCAGGCCCTCAATTGATTGCAAAGCGATTGTAATTATGCACCACAAATTGCAAACTTGTTCATGGCTATTGTGTAAACTCTTTGTAGTTAATCGCAAGAGTACTAGATTTACGTGTACCGTTGTATAAGCAAAATAAAAACTTAGTGAACTCAAAATATATGTAAATAATTTAAAATGTATAACAACCAAAATATATATGTAAGTAATTTTCGGATTTGTATTTAATATTTCTTTTAAGGCTAAGGAAATTCTTTCCAAGGAATCAAATGTTCAAGAAGTAAAATGTCCAGTAACAGTATGTGGTGACGTGCATGGCCAATTTCACGATCTCATGGAACTTTTCCGGATAGGTGGTAAATCTCCCGATACAAATTATTTGTTTATGGGTGATTATGTAGATCGTGGCTATTATTCGGTGGAGACAGTTACATTATTGGTAGCGTTAAAAGTGCGTTATCGGGAAAGAATTACCATATTGCGTGGCAATCACGAATCTAGACAAATTACACAAGTTTATGGGTTTTACGATGAATGTCTGCGTAAATATGGTAACGCAAGTGTATGGAAATATTTCACCGATTTATTTGACTACTTACCATTGACTGCTTTGGTTGACGGTCAAATCTTTTGCTTGCATGGTGGCTTGAGTCCATCTATTGACAGTTTGGATCACATCCGCGCATTGGATCGTCTACAGGAGGTGCCGCATGAGGGACCTATGTGCGATTTGCTCTGGTCTGATCCTGATGACAGAGGTGGCTGGGGCATTTCACCACGTGGTGCTGGTTACACCTTTGGTCAAGTAAATGAAAACTATGCAGTTCTATTTTGCCATGAATAATTTCATTATTTTGCATCTTTCTACCAGGATATTTCAGAAACATTTAACAATACAAATGGCCTGACATTGGTATCACGTGCCCATCAGTTGGTCATGGAAGGCTATAATTGGTGTCATGATCGGAATGTTGTCACAATCTTCTCAGCTCCAAATTATTGTTATCGTTGTGGTAATCAAGCGGCTCTTATGGAATTAGACGATTCACTCAAATTTTCATTGTAAGTAAAAACAAATAAATGTATGTATATGCATTAACTTTTCACAGTGCGGTGGTGGTAATATGAAATTCATAGATATTGATAAATTTATCTACATTTGCCGTAGACAACCGTTTTTTGTTTCGCAATTGTGGTAAATTAAAAATATCCAAAGCGAAAAACACCTGCTAGAGATAGAATTTGTTTTTTTTTTTGTCAAGAAATATTATTCAACACCATTCAGTTTATTAACTAGAGTTTAATAAAAATTTGTCGAAGTAGTTTTTCTAAAAGAGCAACATTTTATTTAGTATTATTATTTTTTTCTACAATTTTTCCTTGTCTTCTTTCAAGCCTACAATTCGACCCAGCACCTAGACGCGGAGAACCTCATGTTACACGAAGAACACCAGATTATTTCCTTTAAGAGAAATTACCAACAAAACACCTTTACAACAAAATTTACATTTATTACTATTTAAAATATTAATGATAATAAAACATCAAAAAAAGAAGAAATATTTAAGGGAAAAATCCGAAATATACAGATTTACGTTAAAATTAAACCCAACAAATCAGGAACAATTTTATCAGCATTGACGACGTCGTTGTTGTCACCTTCATCATCAGAAAACAACAACACAGCCACTTAAACAAATGGCGGAGATGAATGTCAGGTTGAATGGCTGATGAAATGTATGTGAGAGAGTTTGAATGAAATGAAAGTTAAACTAAATAAAAGCAGCGTTAAGAAAAAATTAAAACAAAATAATTTATATACAATTAATTAGTTACAACAAAGCTGTAATTTAGAAAAGCAAATGAAAAAAAATAATGAAAATCGTATTTCTAATAAAAATAGAGACAAATTTAAATTGACACAAATGTAATAATTTAAAATCCCCGTGCATTTCGTTTCTTAAATCACTCAATATACTTTTTTTCCATTAAAAACTTTAAAATAAGAACAAGAGAAGGCCGTTATTAAACAAATTGATACGAAAGCCTAATGCAGAGGATAAACAATATTTGACCAGTCAGAAGGACAGACCGATTGCATGAAAGAGCCTCAAGCATTTTTTATTACAAAGTAAATGGCTCAAGCATAAAAGGAAACAAAATTTAATGAAAATCACACAAAATAAAAAGTTAATTAAAATAAAATATTGAATATTAAGAAAATATTAAATAAAACAGTTTCAAAATCGATAAAACAAATTGCAAAAATTAGTTTATAATTAATTAATAGTAAAAAACAGGCGAAAGCGAGGCAGAAGTAAATATGAATTAAAATTTCTCTATCCTCTTTGAACATTGAATAAAATCGTATTTCACAGCAAATTTAGACATACAGACATTATTCACTCCCCAGCACGTGCAGATTTCCATTTCATTAAATCATCTTCTAACATTTCCATAAAACATACTCAAACAACAATCATGGAACACATTAATAATAATACAAAAATATATATAAAATTTTTGGAAATAATCTAGCAAAAAATAATAATTTAAAAGATTATGCATACAACATATGCCTATAATCTATGCCGCAAAAATATACAAATGAATCGTGTTCCCATAAATTTTTATTATTATTTTTTTTCACTTCACGCTATTTTTCTTAATTTGAACAAAATACTTAATTCGAGTTCTAATTTATCGTCACATAAATGTTTTCTTCTTGATTTACATGTATGCATTACGCTTATACGTCGTACAATCAAAATAAATTTCTTAAATAAATGACGCAAAACAGTACATGACTTGCATTTTGAAGCTCTTAAAAAAATCAATGTTTCTTAAATTTTGTATATTTTTCAGAAGAAAAGTAAAGAAATGTTTGTCAATGTAATATTGTTTTCTGGTTGATTAATGAAGATTAAAATTGTTTATTAAGAAACTCAACCCGTGTTGTGTATTCTATAAATATTATATTGATTGTTTGAAAATTCCAGTATGTATTTATTTTTGGGAACTAAAGAGTTTAAAAAAGTTAAAAAAAAACCTTTGACTTGAGCAGGTACCGGAAATGTTGCTTGGATTGCAAAAACCGTCGTGGAACTACTTCCTAAAGTAATAACTCAATTTGCGTAACAGCACGAGTTGAAATTTGGTTCTCAAACATTATTTGTTTGAGAATAGGATATTTTTAATTTTTTCGTCTTCATGTCAGCTGCAGAATCATTTACATATCTTGAACATAACTTGAAAGGGATTGAGCATTTTGTTACACGGTAAAAAATCTTGTTAATATTTCTTCAGTCATTAAAAGTTACAACACATTTAGAAATATGTACTGAGTATACATACTTTTTTAACAAACTTATTTTAAGCGCCTAGAAAAATAATTATCGCAGCAGGATTAAATTGAAGGCATTTGGAATCGACCGGAATTTACAGTTCGATTTCATTCTCATAACAAGTTTAATTCTTAATTTCAAGGTTTTAGAATAGAACTAATTTAGCATTTTCTGATGTTTTAAAATTTATATGTATTCGGAACTTTGCAGTATCAATATGTATTTCGATTGAACCAAATGCCTTAACTTGTTTGCAATCAACGGCCTTTTGTACCCATTTCTAATAAGCTTCATTATGGATTCATTTCTACGAAAATTGTATTTTTGAGGGAATTTTTAACTACAATTTTGCAATACCTTTTTCGTACAGAATTCAAATGATTTGTTTGCATTTGTAAATTTTTGTGGCACAGTGTAGAAGGCAACAAATTAATGTTGCACTTCTAGCAAACAGAAGCAAGTGAAAACAATTAAAATTTATGATACAGTTAATAGAAATGACAAAAGATTGCAAAGGCGTTTGAAAAATAATAGTTTTAAATTAAAAAAATGAACGTAATTTTATATATATTTTTGCAAACTGTATTACGTATTGTTGTTAATTTAATGTACAATTATTTTTTTATATTCATAAAATTTTTATTTTTCTACAAAAAAAAAAAAATCTTAATATAATTTTGTGCCATTAAAGCTTTAGTAAAAAATATAAAAAAAATTATTAAAATTACTGAAATTGAAAATTTCACGAAAAACACGCCAGATTTACTAACATCTTACAGAATTCTTTTCTTTTACTACAAAAGCAAAAGAAAAACCTAAATGTGTGCATAATATCACTTGAGTATTCTTTAGTCTTTTCAATATATTTTTTTTTAAATAAAAATAACTTGTAAAATGAAACACAAGCTACATTTCTTTATTTAAACAAATTTTCTTTCAAACTAACTAAATTCTCTCAACAACCAGAATAACATCCTCGCTTTTGTATTGATTTGGTTTTCTTTTTTCTAAAAAAAAGAATTGTCCTTAAAATGCTAAATAATAAATATATATTTTATATGCGTACTGTACTAAAAATACTTTTACAATTTAAAGCATCATTAAAGGAGGGTTTTATTTAAAATTTTATATTATTTTTCAATTTATTAAAAGAACAACCCAAAATTCGAGATTAATGAAAAAGAGGAATCAACCGAACATTCGGTCGGTTGAAAGAAATGATAATAAAAATAATTTATAAACTCAAAAAAAAAGAAAATAATAATTAACAAATGTAAAATTATGTTATTGCATTTTTGGAAGGAAGGAAGAATCGAAAATGTATAATAGAAAGAGATCTAAAGGTGTTAATTATTGTTCTCAATAAATAATGGAGCTATAGAACCTGTATGTACATAAATGTAAGAACCAAGGGGAAATCTGTGAACGAAGGAACTTGAACGAACGGTCACGTTGGCCTATTGAACCACTTAGAAGACACATAAGAATCCTCACTGCCACATTCTACGACGAAGTAGGTACCCTCTGAATTGTGCAGTAGTGCAAAATGTGGCACGTTGAACTATTTGTGGCACTTTGGTGGTACGTTTGATGGCCCTGCTGTACTTTTTAATCTACATGGTGGGGGCATAAATGCTTTTAAATATATTTTAGGCTACTCTACAGCATTGGAAGTAGAGTAGTTTTCCAGTTCAATGAACCACTAGTTTGTCAGGCTTCTTAGTTAAATCGAAAAGTTCGTCATACGCAGCACGTACATATGTAAATAAATATACATACATGCATATGTATTATTGAGTAAAAATAAGTGCCATACTGTTGGAAATACTTTGAATTTGAATATCAATGTATTTTTATCAAGTAGTATTTGATTTTATACATACATATGTATATACGTATGTATGTATAATTGAATTAATCAAGCAATCGGTTTCCAGTCTTGTCAAGAATTTTCACAACGAAACATCGTTTATAATAAATGCCTTTTATATAAAGAATTAACCATTCCTTATTTAACATTGGTTATAAATAATCGATTTTTTTTTCAATTTGCTTTTTTTTTTTAAATCTAAATTATGTTTTGTTCGTTAAAGTGAAGACAAAAAATTCATTTTTGTTCGCATATACGAAGTTACTCGATGGAACCAGAAGCTTCGTTCGTTAAAAGTGAGCAAAGAGCAAAACATAATGGCGGAAACAACCGAACAAAAGCATTTTTTACTTTAAGAGCAAATGATGTATAATTTCTGAAATTTTTAATTTCTTCTGCCTAAAATACATATGTATGTATATATGTATGTATATAATATTAGAGTAAACGTGGCCACGTTGCTGGACAGTACAATACTTTTTGTTTCATACCATTCTTCTCCAGGCAATAACAAAGCAACAAAAAAAGATTGGGCGTATTTGGTTAAACCATTGACGCGTGCGTGATGCCGTGACCAAGGGAAATATGGATTCATTTTTATACTAGAATTTTTAATTACAAAATATGGGAGAGTGATTTAAAATCGGCAGTTATTTAGCTTACAGGATTCGAACCACGAAGCTACAAAAATTTCCGTGCGCAGAACACGATGTCCGCCTTTATGCACAGAAAATACAGTTCGTCCAAAATCCGATTGAGTGCAAACCACTAGTGTACACATTTTACCATAAGATTTTTCCATCATATACATATACATGTGTATATATTTGAAAATCGTGGATGACGAGATGTCTTAAAAGTTTAGAGTATTTTTTATTTTTTTGTATATTTGAAGTTCATTGCATTTGTAATGCTTGGCGAAGATGATATTCGTAGTGCAACGCAAAGCTGAGAAACTTATATACTAGATGGCGCTGCAAAAAGCTAAAGCTTACAAAATCGTGCAGCACGGCTTCCCACCTTCTTTAACGCTTTATGTCAACAAACTTTATCCCAGTATATTCAAGTTTAGAACTTTTTTGGCACTGGTATTAGGACATTACATTTTGGAAAGTTAGTTATTTTGTTGCAACTTAAATGACTGACTTAAATGACTGTACGATGTGTAATCTGACTTGAGGACGTTGCTGAAAAGTTGCAATACTCCGGTGATACAAAACACCAAAAATGACCAGGTGAGCGTATTCTGACTTGAGTAGAGTATGTCGTATTTCTAAAAATTCAATCTCATCAAAATCAAAAGAGTGGCATATATGTTTTCTTGAAGTATAAATACTTGTAAGAGATGCGAGCGAAAAAGTGAGGAACATTCATTTCTAATTCTTTCAGTTTTGGTGTCTTGTGAATCTATTGTTTTTGTATTTTTATTTAAAGCACGCTTGTAGCAAAAGAGAAAAATGATAACACAGTCTATGGATGAATGCAAATTTATTGAATCCTGTGTTAGCTGGTTAAATTTTCACAATTTTAAAACACATTCCACGTTTGCTTTTTAACATAAAATACTTTCGCAGCTTTTACGTACAACGCATGTAGTTGATCGCATATAAAACATGCACCCCGATTCTAAATAATAATTCTCCGATTTTTTTCTTTTTTATTGTTACTCTACCGTTACTCCAGTACTAAAATTTTGCAGCGCCAGAGATCATACGTTCCTTTTCAAAGCGGCATCAAGCTGCAGCATCTTTATTTTTGGAGGAGGAGAATACTACAGTACAAAAAAGCTTTTATACATACATTTTTACTGTTATTTTTTCAATTCTTCTGTTATGATCCGGATCGAAATACTGACGAATATTTATGTGAGCTACTGGCATCATATAAGAGCTGTCTTTCAGCAATTTCTTCACTTTACTTAAAATTATTTGCCATATATTTTGCACATTTGTATTGTATTACTTTTTTCCAAGTTTGATTGATTCAGTCCACAGGAGGCAGCTGATTTAGAGAAAATAAAATTCCCTCTCCAATGGTTAAGAATAGGGGGATTGTACTTTTGGGAAAACTGAACCCCCAGAGAACTCATTTGCCCGACAATATTTGGAATTGGGCTGATAATGTTCTTGACTTTAAAATTGAAATCACTCATACGTCTGGATGATTAAACAAAGAAAAAGTCCTTTATGAAGTCCATGTGTTTTCATTTTTGTCTTTACGTATGTAAACTGTTTTAACAGTATTTTTTGAATAAAATTTTAATGACTTCAATTTCTGTTGTTCTATTTTGATCTGTTTTTTTTTTGCTCTTTCGGTGCTCTTTCTCTTACAAACAGTCGAAAATATGTGTTCCGTTACAATTATTGCTTCATTTCCTGTCCATATTCATTAACTTCCGTCGAGTGCAATAAATTCTTGCATTTATTGTATGTATGTATGTATTATGTATGTAGGTATTTGCTGCTTCTGCTTCTGCTTTATTTATTTTTCGTTTCATATGCTTCAAAGTGATTCAATTCGATTCTACATTTGCAATGTTCATTTTGATATGTTTTTAAGCTTACAGCATGATTTTGCTGCGTTTGTTGTTGCTTTCATGGCATTTTTTTTCATTATTATTTTATAATGGCTTTTGCATGTCAACAGGCATAAAATATCGTCTCTTTTCTTCGCATATTTTAGCATCCATAGACGCATTTACATTTCGCTTCGTATTCTAGTTTTGCTTTAAAATTATTTTTTCCCACATGCATTCTTCTTCAGCCCACTTTGACTGCTTAATGCTTCTCGACTGAAACTGACTCGAATGATGGCGGTTACGGCTGATGCTGAAAGCAAATAGCAGGAGAAGTATTAAAGAAGCAATTATGGGGGCTTTCTTTTGCTTCTTTGCAGAAAGGCCAATAACTAACATATTGTTGATTTTTTTTTAAGAATTGTTGAAAGAGAAAATGTCAAATGTTGAATTTACTATTTCAATCGTATTTTACGTCTATGTATGTACGTAAAAAACGGCAGTACGTAGAAACGCTTAACAACCGAGTTGTGTGCTGGATAATGGGAATAAATGTGTGGTTAACAAAAGACGGAGTTATTGAGTAATATTACTAACTTACTATTATGTACTTAATTTATATAGGTTTTTTTGTATGTGTATAATGGAATAATGCACTTTGGGGGGCCAGCTTTTGCACAGCAGATTCTAAGATAAAACTGTGTTTTACATAAATTGGAAATATTTTCGACAACAATACTCTTGAAGATGATTTTTTTCGTGATATTCCTTTGAAACTGAATAATAAAGACTGTGAAATCTATTCTGCAGTGCGATCATTATTTTAATAGAATTGCATGGCAAAGCTATTAAACTGCTGTTTATGTCTAGTTTGTAGTTTTGCCACTTCCTACGTATGTATGTATAGAGGTTGACTATGAAAATAGTATTGTATCTGCAAAATGAAGAGCACTGGCGCGAGTTTCAATAGAAATCAGCACGATTAAGGTTTCAATGTCGGAATTTCGTTAAGTTTAAATGTCAGTTAGACTTCTATTATGTTTTTACTCTTCAGTGTGACGAAACCTGGCTTCGCTTGCATAGGATTTTCCTTAGCCAGACTTTGGCCCCATAGCAGCATTTTTTATTCTATGGTATGTCAAATTCTGGCTTCGCTTACAACAATAAGCAAACAAATACTTATTGCAATTACAATTGCAATCTAATTAACACCCTTTTCATGTAAATCTTAACTGCCCATGATGTGTTACTTTATCTTTACAATTATCTTCTAATTCGGTTCTTTTACTATTGTTGCTTGGTAAATAGCTTTTCCGCTTTACATGGTCCTTCTGGTTTTTTGCTTTGCCATTTTTTTTAAGCTTGTTTTCCAATATAGGAATGAAGCCATTACAAGCGTTTTTCGTTTGTTATTTGCATTAAAATGCTTATAAATTTCAATACATGTTGTTGTATTTTACTTTGCATGTTAAATAAGAAGGACTCCTCTAAAATAATCTTATTATTTCTCACTCACTTAAGTATTTCACTATTCACACAGTTTGGTTATCTTGTTCTATTAATCTTGAAGCACAAGGATTTAGCAGTAAATACTACAAGCAAAAGAAAAGCATACAATCTATTTTTTCTCTCTGCAGTATTTATTACACTGGGCAACCGAATTCGTTTTGAGAATATTTATTAGCTATTTGAACAGATTTGGCAACATGGCCACAAAATCAAGTACAGGGATTTCAAAGTCACGTGGTAGAAACTATGTGGAGTGGCTATAAACTTGAAAAATTCGAAGTACTTTACCTGTACTGTGGAAACAGAGTACTGCAGGTGCCTTACAAAATAATCACTGCTCTTACTCGTTTGAAATGTAAAATCCTTAAGTCGATGCTCCCCGAGCCAAATGCTTTTTAGTTAAGGAAACTTTTTTACCCAATTCTGTTTTTATTATATCATACTTTAGGAAATTTACACTGTGTTGTAGTGGAAATAGAGCTGAAAAAAAGTGACCTCAAAAATACGGATATTATACATTTAAAACTTCTGAGAGGATCCGCAATAATATGAATTGATTCACAACTCACAAAAAACTCAAGCAGCCTTCTATATCTTTCGGGCTGGTCCTGTGTTATCATAACAAATACCCAAACAGAAAAGTCATTTCTTTGTATCGATTGCCAAGACGTCACATGCATACCAAAGAGTACCATGAATTTCAAAAGAATGAAAGTCCTTCTGGTATGCAATTTACAGGAGTATGTATTACTGTGCTGTATAGAAAAGTGGTTTATAAAAAGTGTGCACATATAGCACACCAAGCCGCGAAGAGTCACAATTAAATTTTTTTCTCCCAAATTTGTTTACAGATCAAATACTGAATGAACAAGAAAAGATTGTTTGTTTCACTGTGTACTTTAACCGGAAAAGTACCGTAGCGTCTGGAACTTAATCTAATTATAAAATTAATTGAAAGCAGTTATCTTCTCTAAGAAAATTTTACATTTTGAGTTGTAATGATTTATGGCTTAGTGTGCGATATGTATGTGCTAGAGGACTGCAAGCATCGTTCCAAGGAGCATTTGATCTCAAAAACCGCACAAAATTAATAACATCGTTGTTTTTGACTCTAGATGTATCAAAATTATTGTCTGTACATTTCTAAAAATACTACGTTGATTTCTGGTACACCGAACTGTTCCTAAAACCCCGCTTCAAACAAAGCTGCTTTTGTTTGAAGCGATGAAAACATATGGAAAATGTTTTGACTGTCGGACAAAAACATTAATTAGCTAAAAAACGAAAAAAAAAATAGAAAAAACATGAACTTTGTTTTAGGTCTTTAATAATAATACATTTATATTAAATTACTTTTTCAGGCTCAAGTTCAACCCTTGGTTTGTCACTTTTTAATCAATATCAATTAAATAAAGAAAAGTAAAATTTTTATAGCCAGGTGGACAACCGGTAGCAAACTTTAATAATATAAAACAGTCATTATATTTTTAGAAAGTTTGCATTAATACATTAAAGATGTATTAAAGACATACCTTGTTCTTCAGATACCATCACAATTTTTGTTGTTGTAATTAATACAGAAAACCAAATACCAAAACACAAGTGTAACTAAGTTATCAAGAGTGTATGCGTGTATATTGAACGAAGCTTTTACCCTGCTCAGATTGACATTTTTAATCGAGTCAATATTGTGTTCATTGACAAAGTTATTTTTCTGCTCACGAGAATAGGCAAATCGAAATATACGCTCCTTGCAGCTCTCTGGTCTGTATGTCTACATTCATGCAGGTTCACACTTTTTGCCAATCAGCCGACTCAAACAGCTAAATTGCTGAATAACTGTTTGGGTTTTCGTTGGGTTTGGAATTCCCTTGAATTTGGTGGTGGTGGTGTGTGTGTGTGTGTGTGTGTGTGTTTCTTGTGAAAATGACAATGGTGTTTGTTCGCATTGTGTTAAAACAGCCGAACATGAATATTTGTGGAAGGAGTTGATGTGCTGGGGTTCCTTTAACATATTTGCATAATCTAAATACCAGCAACAAAGAGAACAAAAAAAAAAAAAATGACGAGAAGTATTTGTTTGTATGTTTAACAGTTTTATTTTTCTTCCAGACGTTTTTGCAATAATAGTGAAGGAGCATCTGCTTCTGCTGTTTAATCGCACAGATAATGATGCTTTATTGTTTGTACTTATTCAGGATTTCATTGAGCCAAAACTCTTATGCGTGTTTGTCTGTAAATACCAACTCAAACCTGCAGAAATTGTTAAAAAGTTGGGAAAAGGGAGAAAGCAAAAAACATGTTTATGGGGTATTAGAAATAGATTTTGAAATTCATATTCTAAAACATTAAATAGTTTCGGAGAAAATAGTGGCATAAAATTTGTGCTGTGCATTTTCGAAGGGGGAGACCATTTTCTATTTCATTTAAAATTTGAATGACCAATTTTTAAGTTTCACAAATATCGGATTTCATTTAGAAATAAAACAGCTATTGTCACTGGGACCAAAATTCGCTCTACCATTTTATATTGTCACCAATATACCAACTCACTAAGCCATTAAAAGTATTTGAATCTATTCAAACGGCAATAACTACTTCAATTTTGTTAATAAAATCTACCAAAAATCATATGATAGGCCGATAAAAAACCTTTTATCTCCCATCATGGCTGATGTTGTATTTGACATTATTTGTATATTGTATCTCAAATTTTGAGCCGGGTCCATGATTTTTGATGATTTGTAGATATCAACATAATTGAAGGCAATAGAAAAATAATTACAAATTGGTATTTTACATCAACTTCTTCAGGAAGAATGATAAATTACGAACCAACGCAACCACTACAAGTAAGAGTAAACACAGCAACAAACCTCATCAAAAAAGTTAGAAATACACTGCAACAAAGCGCCTCGATGGATGAATGGGTAGAGGACAGCATTCTATCAGAGTTTTTAGTTAATTGACTGTACGATTTTAAAAACTGGCCTTAATTGAGTGAGGTTTTGCTGTTTAATTTGTGTCAATTAACTTTCCATATGTAGGAATGCGAAATTTGCATTTTCATGTCATGCTCAATAATCTTAAATTTTCAGTGATGTATTCAATTGCATTTATTATTTTAAACACTCTTAAATTGTCCGAAAAGCAGACAACTGCACCACATAAACTGAAAAATATCTTGGCGCAACTTGCATATAAATTTATTTAGTTATTTGTTTTATACTCCTCTGGCATTGACATCTATGGAATTAAACTAATTATGAATAACATTAAAGTTATTATACTGGTTTTGTGGAAAATTTTACGCATTCGAAGACATAAATAAATATTTGAGGTTACACAGAAAAAAATTGATGCCAGAAAGTATTTTGAGATATAAAAGTAGATTACTGATACGTTGTGGATGAATTAAATAAAAATGGATTTAACTAAAGTTGTAGCCTTCAGCACCTGGAGTCGAATTACGGCATTTGTGATCAAATGCTGTGTGCTTGTTCCTTATTTTGTCTTACATTATTTCTACTCGATAGTTTGTTCGATCAGATGCCGTAATTCGGCCCCTGAACGATTCAAGTGGGTGCTCATTATAAATTATAGCTTAGTAATGACCGATTTTATTTCGCTGCTTTGCGCTCGTCCATCGTGTTACCACAAGCAATGATTTTTTATTAAAAAAAATATATGTATATATTTGTAAGTAGATATCAGGTGCTGCAAAATGTAGTGATACATTTTGCTTGAAAGCAATTAATTTACAAATACAAGCTTCAATTTCTCGCGTCTGGGTTCAATCCAAAATTCTCTTGAATTTGAATGCTTGAATCCAAAATTCTCATTATTATGGTTATTGTGTTGAAATTTAGTTTTTTTTTTACTTTTTTCAAGATAATCTTTTAAATTAAAAATATTTTTGTAATGCATTTTTAATTTACATAAGTTTTGATGCCTTTGGTATAAATAATTATTGTGAAATTTGTTAAACTCATTAAAAAGTCATTCAATTAAAATTTTCGCTTCAGGGGCGAAGGACCAACAAAAGAAAACTGTGATTTTCATCTTAATTGCTACACACAACTGGGAAGGTTTAAATAGTTTCGTAAGTGAAAAAAAATATATATATATATGTATACATATACATAAAAATAATAAAAGCTAACTGAATAAATTACTACAACAAAATTAAAAAGATGATGGTTGGTTTAGTTAAAAATTTTTACTAAACATACCAAAGATGTTGATTAAATCACTCAAAACACCTTCACGGCAGAGAAATTAAATACGAATGAACAATTTACCGATGTATGCACTTTGAGACACAATATACATATGTATATGTACATCTGCATACTTTTTTCTGAATTATGTTTTGACAATAAGCTGTACTTAATTATATGACGAACTGAGTACCGCACATATTTTTCAATTTCAAGTTATTTAATTGACTGAGAGTGTTTAATTTACCAAATGAGAACGAAATTTTCTTTTGCATATTTCTAATGACACGAGTTATTATTTTGTGTTATTTTCCATACAAATGTTGAAAGGAAAACTTCGGTCACATTTAGAGGAACAAGCAGTGAAATTACTGTTTACTAACCCACATCAATAGTTACGTATTTTCAGTTTACAGATAAATCAAACTTTATCATTAGACTTGCCTGCTAAAACTGCAATAGTTTTTTTAATTTGCCACCAGTTTTTTTTTTTTTGCAAAACTGAAATTCGTTTTTATTAAAATCATTATCATTTCTAGAAACTGTGCGTGAAAATGTAGGGAACTATGTTTTATCCTTGAGGAGCCTGAAAAGCAAACTAAAAATTCTGTGGTTGCGATTTTTCATTATTTTGTTTGAAGTTCAGGTAAAAATAATTAGACAAAGTTTACGTTATGAATTTCGCATATTTGTATTTAAAGCATGAAACTAAAACCAGAAAAAAAAAAACTGAAACTTCAGATGAGAAAACTTTTAACATTTTTTTATTTACATTATTTTTACCAAAATAACGTAAGAAACATTGAAAAAAAAAAATAAAGAAGAATAAACATGTTTATGTGCACAAAATCTATGTATGTAGCATTTGTTTTGCATGGAGTTTATGTTAAATTCGTTGGTTTTGAATTGGAAATGAGAACGTTATAAAAACGAAACTTTTAAATAGTAGTTTAGAGTTTGATGTAAATACCATTGCAATCGGTTGTTAAAGTAATAAAATGGCTGAAAGAGGTTGATGCAAAACACTCGCAGAATTCGAAACAATCTCAATGCATTATGAAAAAGGAAACTCGAAGCAAAATGAACAATATTTGAGTTTCTGTATTCACAGCTTCCAATAATAAAATCAATATTAAAAAATTAAATGTTTGATCATTGCTTGACTATTTTCTCCTTCGATGTATGAGTAGAGTTGCTCAATCACAGAAAAAATATTGATCTGTTTCTTGGATTTGTTGTTCAAGTGAATCTACAGACGGCTTCTTTGTGTGGTGAGAAACTTTCACCCAGTACATATGTAATGAAAAACTTTAATAAAAACTTGAGATCTTTGATGTTTTATTTATCCTGTTTGATTAATATCAATCATAGCAATAATACAGGATGAACTAAAGATCGATAAGCTCAAAATAAAATAATTATACTTCACCATTTTTTTTATTGAGAAAACAGCCACAACAACGATTTTTTTGTGCAATGATAATTGTTATTTTTGTCAAATAATTTTCTCTATCAGATAATTAAAAATTTTGCCAAATTTAATTTAATTTAATTAAATTAAATTTAGTTTAATTAAATTTAATTTAATTTAATCTAATTTAATGTAATATAATGTGATTTAATTTAATTTAATTTATTTTAATCTAATTTAATGTAATATAATGTGATTTAATTTAACTTAATTCAATTTAAAGAGATTGGAAGAATATTAAAAAAAAATTTTAAATGTAGTTTCAATTAATTTCCTTATATGAGTACACATACATACATATGTATGTACATATTTTGATATGTCTTCTATTATTATGTAATTCATCCTAACTTTTTTGGGATTGTGAATCAAATCGGGGGAACGTTTAGTTTTTATGCTACATTTATTTTGAATCAAGAACTTTAATTTATACATTTCAAAAATTCAATTGCATACACACATATTTACCATCTGCCGTTCATCACTATGCCGAAGTTGATTCTAAAAAAGAAGAAATGTCAATAATGTAAAATTTTTTTACATAAGAATTCATATTGTAATGGACTGTTTGCTGTAAAATATGCAGAAAAAAACTCTTAAAAATAAAATCCTTTAGGCTCTTTGAAAACACAAGCAAAAACCCAAATATACTTACAATGAAAGTACATTTTTCAATTTCCATTAAGTGTGGGAAACGTCACAAATGTCAAACAAAGAGAAACGTTGAAAATGAAAAAATAAAACCCTGAAATAGAAATGAATTCCAAATCAAACATTACTTGTACAACTTTGGCATGTAAATGTTAAGTAAATATGAAAGATTTTTCTTATTTTTTGGTTAAATCAAATAAAAGAAAATCCTTCCTACAAACACATTTATTGTTTAAAATTTAGTTGAATTAAAATAATTTTTCTTTTTCTTTTAAGCGTGTGGTTTAAACTATGCCAGCATTTTAATTACAACTAAAGCCTGAAAGTATGCTGTTAATTTTATATCCGTTAAAAAAAAAAACTGTTAAACAGAACGTACTCTTTCTTACATTTCAAGGAAACTTGACTTTGAATTGAATTAACTTTCTGAACTGAGTCAACGAAATGCGAAAAAAGCTAATGAAAAAACAAAAAACGTTAATGAGAAAACTTTTACTGTCAGTTTATTCCCTGCACGTGTGAGAGCGCTTCTTCTGGAATTGTTTTAAGTATTTGTTAGAGCAACGTGCTTACAAGGAAATACTCGTAAATTTGTGTATCTCTTTACATGCGTAATTTATCTTAAGACACACATATTTACATAATACTTTGCCACAAGTATAATAATGACGAATAGCTCGAGCACAAATGAAAGGTAGGAGTGTTTAGCGCGTTAAACAAGATGGGAGGCTTAGTTTTGCCACCAAATTTTTTAACAAGCCGAAATTCCCACATACGTGTTGAAGACAGACAGCATTGTATTGCTTTCTGTCAGATAAGATTACATGTGTTATCTACCTCGTTAGAGCAAATGAAGCTGATTAGTCAATTAGCTCAACTCAATGCTTTATAAGAATGACTTGTTATTTTTGACGTGATATATTCATGGGAAAACGGCAGGCAAATAAAAATACTTTATACGAAATAGACTATGAAAATAAAAGACTTTGTAATAGTGTTGCAAAGAAACCAAAGGACTTGCCAGAGTGAATACCGAGCGTTTGCTAGCATCCGCAAAATAGTGTGGCTATAAACTTGAACTAAATAAGCGTTCATTACGCTCTTTACTGTTGCAAGGAAAACAAGTTCTTAGTCTAATATGTGATTAGCAAAACGGTCTTTCGCTTTAAAAGCAAATTGTTAGTGTATAGTACACTAAGATGATTGCTGTTTAGAGTTTCCAAAAGTTTTGCTGATTAAAATAAAGCTCCAATTTGTAATGCGAAACTATTATAAACCAAATGCTTTTGTGAGAAAGAGGGAATTATAAAATAAATAAAACAGAATAATCAATTAATAAGCAAGTGCAGAAAAATTTAGAGAGAAACAACAACTTGGATGGTTGACTGGCATGAGTGTAGCTTTAGAAACATGAGCCCGTTAGTTCAGGGACGGGTGCTAACGAATACCGAGTGCGGCGGCTAGTTGTCCACCTACCTTAAGGTTTTAGATCTTTGCTTTGTCTTAATCAATTAATATCAATCACAAAAACTAGTACAGAAGGAACTTGCGCTCGATAAACGTTTTCAAAAAAATAGTATCTATGATAAATGGATTGTGTGGAAGTTAAAAGATATCTAAATACATAAACCTTTAATATTATTTCCGAATAAAGGGAAACAACGTGCTATTATTTTATATGCAATTAAAATAATACGCAAATAGTTTTAAAATATAAAACGCTACATTGGGTTTACAAAGAACTCCCTGATGTTAAAAATTTTTCACTACAAGAGTTTTGCAGTCTGTCGCATAGTTTTGAAATGCAAGACAAACTTTGAATTTCAATTATGGCAAGTCTGATAATAGGTTTAATATTAAACAAGCATATTAAATGCAATAGTAGTAATTCCATGCTTTTTTATGTATTTATGCAAACGTACTACTCGCAAAATAAATTCCATTAAAAAAAAACTGGTATAGACAAAAACAAATTTACAAAGATCAACAAAATATTCAATTGAATGCAGGCAGACATTCAGTCATTTATTTACTTACATTTATAAAAAACATAACTCAGCACACATACATATGTACATATACGCACAGAAACCAACTAGGCAAAGCAAATTAATTTTACATTTGTCTTGCTCAAAAGAACATCATAGTCAGCAAAGTTAAACATGGCATGCATGTCCTTATTGTCCTTGTGAACTTTCATTCACACACAATTGCATTCGCACACACACACGCACACACACACACACACACACACACACACACAGTAGAAAGACACAAAAACCAAAAGTAAAAAATCTAAAGAGAAAAAAAAAATACAAATTTCTCATGTTCATGCAACAAATTTTAAGTAGAGAAAAAAACAATTTTAAGTAATACAGACAGAATTTTACTGAAAGAGATATAAAATCCAAAGAAATCAAGTTTAATGTGTCCTTAAACATTTAAGATTTATTGATACTGCAGGGTCAATTTCCAAAGACAAACATTAAATCGTATATTTATAAAAAATAGTAAAGTACTATTGAACAAACCAAACGTTAATATCATAAACTAATCGAATTAATATTATTTCATTGATAAATGTAATTTGAAATTATGTTGCTCATAGTTTTCTGGGATGTCTGCTGTAAGGTCAACTGCAGCTTGGAAGCGAGAAAATGTGGACTTAATCTTCAAATAAAAAATTGGCTCATTACTAGCTGTAAGCGAGCTATACGTACAAATTGGCGATTGAATCTTGAAATGACACATTGCCTTTTTGGAAGTGCTGGCTGGCTACTAATTGTGCTCTCTTCCCGCATCTGGTGGTTCTTGATGGCATGCAAATGTAACATCCATCTTAAAAAATCTTAAAAAGGAGGGTAATCCTTCTAAAGATTGCGGTTGGCCAAGTCCTCGTGCAGCAGCTGTTAACTGTCGATTATTGTTCGTGGTACCCAAAAATTCCTTAAAGACCTCTGACTTCAACAGGTGGCTAACTACGACTTCGCTAATCGCAATCGGGCTGAATATCAAATACAAAAAAATATATTTAATTCTCTTTTCTTGCTGTCCCAAATTTAACAAATGAAACGAATACCATTTTGTTTATATTAAATAAAAATAACACTAACCAAGGAAGTGATGACATTATGTGTGTGTCGAACCCATTTAAACGCATATAAAATGCGAAGAGTTTATTATATGAAACGGCTACAGGTAATGGGTGAGTGGATCAAACAGGAACATAAATCACATCGTCAACGAAAGAAAGCTTGTTGTAAAGAAACTTTGAGGTCAAGAAGCTTTCGTTTTAGGGCATAAAATAGAGGTAATTTAGCCCATAAATCGTTAACAATGTTATAATACGGGATTTTGAGTCTATCTTTTGTTAAAATTCACCAACGAACTGTTTTTACTGTCATCCAGATATCACAAAACGAAATTGGACTGCTCGTATGGCCAACTGGGTTCACTTAATTTTTTTCTCTTGTAAATGCATTAAAATAAATTTTTCTATTAACACGCATAATTTAAAAATTTCCAATAAAAATTATACAAAGTTTCAGAATTATTTCCCTCGTTTACTGCTGCTACAATTCTAAGCAGTCTTGTGCTTACTTTCTTATTTATAACAATTGTTATTTTTTCAGAATTTGATGTATGAAAGGTTGAATACATCGAAGTAAAATGTTAAATGAAATTCCTCTGTGTATG
Organism: Sturmia bella; assembly: GCA_963662145.1. Lineage (NCBI taxonomy): Eukaryota > Metazoa > Arthropoda > Insecta > Diptera > Tachinidae > Sturmia > Sturmia bella. The sequence continues at coordinate 2,949,089 of OY759171.1, read as the reverse complement.
CTAGAAAAATATTATTGCCTTTAGTTGTTTAAGCTCATGCAAATATTTTTTGTGGATTTCCTTTTTCTTTCATACACAAAACTGCTTTATTTTTTGGCAAATATTTGTATGCTTTGAATTCAGAAAAATAAAAAAAGAAAGCTTGGAAAAATATTGCCAAACAGAAGTCTATCACTTTACAAAGAAAAATGAAATATTTAATGTGAAGCAGATTCTTTGAAATGCCACAAAAACTTCTTAGGGCCAACTTTATACAAAAGAAATATTTAAATTACATTTTTTAATAAACGATTTTGATGTTATTTAATTAAACTTTTATACAGCTTTTAAAATTTTTTTCTCAAAACCGAATTTCTAACCGGGTTGAGTCTGGCTTAAGTTCATTTTCATGAACGGAAAGAAATTTGTGATACGTGCAAGCCTTTAAGAAATAAGGAAACGAAAGGCAATAAAATTTTCCAAGGCCTACAAGGCCTACACCCTTGTTAGTGCTCATGTGAAGGTATTGTTTTTTCAACGGAAAATTTTTCTGATGTGACCTAAACAGGCAAAAAGAACGATTGACTTACATATCTATATATATGCCTAGTTTTATTTTTTCAAATAAATTTATTACCTTAGATAAAAAGATCTTGAGCAAAAATGCAGTTTGAGTTTTCAATTGTAACTACTTAACGCAAGTTTTTCCTCTTTTTCGTTTGGCATTAAGAACCATACGGCAATCGGCCGAATTTGTCGATACTTAATCATTACGCTTAAGTGTCCGCAAATGACTGAATAGTTGCCAAAAAGTATTGAACATTTCTTTTGTATGATAAGCTTTTGAAAAAGGGGGAAAATATGTTTATATGTATAATCAGCAAAAATTTCTACACTCTTCAAATCGCTTAATTTTCATAATGTAATAACTTTGAAGATGTGAAACCTTTTTAAACAAATTAAAAATTTCGCACAAATGTGTTTCAAACGTTAAAATGTTTCTATAATTTAAATATTTGTCATTAAAAATGTTTGCCAATAATTTGTTAATACAATATGGGTGCATGCATGTGCATGATTGAAAAGTAATATTATTAATTACACTTATTAAACATATTGAGTACGAAACAAATTTACGGAAAAGTTTGCAAATGTACATGAGAATGTGTAAAATGTCATCATTAATGTGGTGTCAACAATTTGATAACTATAAATACATGAATATTCACCTGTGTTACTGGTAACGTTTATGTGGCTGTGTGTTTGTGTGGTAGACATGTACAAGGGACGTCATAATATACCTGGCTGAGTGTTTAATTTTCATTGATATCAATGTTTGCGGTTTATAATTACATTGAAATAACTGAAAATATTACATATTTTCCATATTTTCTTAATAAATATTTAATTATGCAATTTCTGTTTCCACAAATTTGCGGTTGTGTTGACTAAAAAAACAATTTGGATTAAATTTTTTTATTTATTAAATTACAGAACTGATGAAATTATGCGGCAACGAAATATTGCAATATTTATTTAAAAGTCAAATTTGTCTGCTGGAAAGGACATTCTAGTTATAAATGATTGGAAAACTAACGTACTTATGTATGCGGAGGGATGCATTTTATATTCACGCAATAATATTAAGAGAAATTTGCTGGACTTGTGCCGAACTCGTGCTTTTGTTAATTTTTGCCATGAACAAAACAACGAAAAGAAACACCAATTACTAATGCAATATTTTCATAGTTAATTTTTTACTCTCGTTTTATTATTTTGTGAACCTTTTTGGAGTCAAAAAAGTTCAATTTATTAAATTATTGCTTGTCATTGGTATCCATTAAACAATATAGAAAATTGAGGTTAAGAAATAAAGTTTAGGGAAATGAAATTTATAGAGATTTAGGGTCTTATTCATAGTAAATATTTTAGGTTTATTAAACTCTTAATTGACAAATTTTCCATACAAATATGTCAAATAAGAGCCTTATAAGCCTGAAATATTTTCTTTGAATAAGGGTGTTAAAGTTTAGTTGCATAAAGCTTAAAATTAAAAGCCAGGCCAGTCTATAGCTGTTTCGAAGCCGCAACGCTTTCACCAGTATAGTTTCGCACTCAATTTGAGAAGCGTTGCGGTTTCGAAACAGCTATAGACTGGCCTTGTTCTTAATTTTAATCTTGTTGAGCATACATAACGATTTATTCAACTAAACTTGAGTCCGAAACAAGTGTCTAAAAATTTCTGTTCTGTTTTATGAAAAGCTAAGTGCCGTATAATATTTCATAGAAGAGAAAAAAAAATTATTATTATTTGTTGACTTTTTGACATTCTGATGCACTTCTGACAAATTTGTAAATCTATTTTTATGTGATTTTTTGCCATGTACATAATTTATTCAATACTGCTGCATCAAGTAAAAGAAAATAAGAAACTTTTTGCCACTATACGTACAGTTTGTGAAGAAGAGGGAACCACTTCTGATGTTAATATTTGGGTAAAGAAAAAAAAAATGCTTTATAAACTTAAAAGTACAGTCAGTTCTTGATAAATTAAAATTCAAGAGACCAGAAAAAATTTAAATAAGCGAATGTTTAAGTCTCAAGACACAAAAAAAACTTAAATTTCTAGGGATCTGAAGTACAGAGGAGCTATTACAAAATTTTCCCGAGTATTGATATTGGTTCCGGAGTACCTCCGGAGATGTTAAATACAAGCATTAATTTTTCTTCTCCGGGGTTATTACTGCACTCAAATAATATTTTTATTAACTTTAAACCCAGAATCGTAACTAGTCTTGGGCTGTCTGTGCACAAGTCAAATCTGTGACAGACTCCAATTTATTTTTTTCCCTGATATTTTTTCGAAATGCCGCAAATCTCTGGGCGCTATTCTTGCCGGAGAAGGGGGAGAGATAGACTTGATGATAATCAGTAAACGTAGTTTTGTTTTTTAACTATCCAAAACTTGTTGTGAATAATAGTGTTGATTATTAAAAATATTATTTCATATTTTTCCAAAGAAATAATTTTTTTCTTCAAACATACTTGCCATGTTTGGTTCATTTTCATTTTCATTGTTTTTTGTTTTAATGAAATAGTAGTAATCTGCTTCAACAAAGTCAAAACATTGGTGACCATGAGCACATAATTTCTTTTCTTAAAAACTTCAGTTTGGCTTTTATTTTATTTTCTATTGTCCTTAACTTATATTTGTTTCTTTCCTGTTAAAATGCATGCGGTAGTTTTCCATTTGTTTCAGTTCTTTTATGCGCGGCACAGTGGGGTATTAAAAAACCCGAATGTTGGGAGAAACTGATTTTCGAATAAATCGAAGAAAGTCTGGTTTTTCCAAAATCCGCATTCAAATATTATTTTTTGGTAAAATTTCGGATACTAGGGGTTTGTTTCGCAAGCCTGGATTTTAATAGAATATGTGTTTCTTACAGTTTTCCGTAAAAAATTTATCTCTGTTAAGAATAGAGATATTCAATAATACAAATATTATTTAAAAAATTTAAGAGAGATTAAAAATTATTCACATTAAAAATTATACACATATAAAAAAGTTTTCTACAAAATCAATTATCAAGGAACGAACACAAAGTAAAATTTGTGGTTTTATTTTTGAAAAATGTATTGTTATATGGTAATGCCACTTTTTAGTAAGAGGATATTAAAATAAACAGATCATATTAATAATACACTGCTGCTGTTTTTATTTTAATAAATTATATCTGAATATGCTAAAATTATTCATTTGAAATTTAAATTTTTAAACGACTTGTTATGTTTATTTTTAGTAAAACTTGATGAACATCGATGTTGGAAAAATAGTTGAAGGGCAACTATAAACATTTGCTGGCCTTTTCGACATTTTGTTGCATTTGTTAATATAAAGATTAGATTTAGATCTTGCATTAGATTTGATCTTGCATTTTTTTCGGTCCGCACGCTATTGATTGCATCATTTAAATCACGAAGCTTTTTCACTAGCAAATAAATTTTTATTTAAATCTGACGAACCTAAATTTGAATAAAATAAATTTATATGGTGCGTTTTCATTTTGCATGCGAATTGATATTTACGATTCAATTCCACTAATTATAGAAAATTTTCTTATAATGGAAATAATGCCGAGCCAACCGCACTTTTCTTTTATCATATATCTTTTTTATTGTGCACAGTTATTTATTAAAATATTTGTTAATTTAAGCTAAAAATATGATCACGATTTCTGCATACTCGCCCACAGTGTAGGGGTTTTTTTTTTCGCCGTGGTGATGATTGCAAAATCATTATGGCAGAAAAACGTGTTGAAAGAAAAAATCAGACGTATTGCAAAGACGACTTAAAGGTCTTTACTTTCTTATTCGTTGTTTCCTTTGGTTGATGTTGCTGCTTCCCTCTTTTTTCCTTTATCAGTGGTCTGCATGAAAAACACATCTGCTTATGACCAAATTATAGTTTTCTGTCGTAGTTTTTGCAGCGTTCATTTTTATATCTTTTTAAATTTTTTTAGTTGAGCTGCTAAAATTGAAAACGTGACTTTAATATTAAAGTTTTGCAGTTGATAGAGACTTTTATAAATTAAAATATAATGATTTTATGAACAATTTATTATTTTTTTCGGTGTTAAATATTGTAATACTTTTGTTTCCACATGTGTATTTTAGGTTGCACAGCAAGCGAAGCTTAGGCTACACTTTGTTCTATATTTTATATTTTTAATATTTGGTTTTATGCGAGACTTTTTTTTTTTATTTAATATTAGAAATTCTTAGACTAAAGGTTCTTTTTAATGTATTTTTTTTCCATCTTCAGGGCAATAATATTGAAGTTGATTTTTGATTAAAATTTGAAAAACACATTTTTCGGTAGTATTGTCCTGCAGAAGGTTAGTTTCTACAGGAGAACAAAATATTGATAAGAACATACCAAGAAGTATAAAAAAATGATGTTTAATAAAGGATTTTTAGCACAAAAAAATGTTTTATATTTTTTCTAATTTATTTGTTCATGCAGCAAAAATGTTTTATTTCAATATTTGACATAAACTCAATTTATTCCTGTGAGTTTATCGAAATCTTTTGCATTCGTTTATTTTAAAAATAATATTAATTTCTTTGTGTTGCCAACAAAATAGAGCTTTTCAAATTATAATCTCCCGACAGCAGAAATTTATGATTTTAAAAAATAATCCATATAGTACTAAGGAAGATTCTGCTTTAAGTTTTCACATGCCATACATATTTAATAGGTGTTTTACTCCCAAGTTGATTTAATTATTCAGGGTGACCGCCATGAAGGTATACTACTTTGTTTATAATTTTTGATTAAATAAAAAAGAAACGATCTTATATTGATACATTTTCTATTTGATGTCAGCAGTTATGTACGAAATAAAATATCAGATAAATATCCTCCTCTATTAGTCTCACAAATGCGATTACTTTTAAGCGCATTTTTCAATACATTTTTAATAAATTTCACGCTGTATTTCACTGATTTCATCGCGAATAATTTGTTTGAGTTGCTCTACCGTTTCTGGTTTATATGCATTAACCTTGTTTTTCAGATATCCCTACAAAAAAAAAAAGTCCGGAGCAGCCAAATCATGCTACTGTGGAGTCCAATCAACATCCTCATTTCTTGCAATAAGTTGTTGTGTAAATAGATCTTGTAATTTCATTGTTTTACTGGCTGTATGCAATGTATCATTGTTGTAATAAATTTGCCAACTCTCTACTTTACGACTGCCAAATGTGAAGTGTGAAGACTAAGGTTTACCGAAATGGCGGCAAAAAAAAATAGTATTTAGGCCACCCTATATTTAGTCTTCTTCTCAATCTATTGCTTTGCCAGAACTAACTTTTCTCTTTTCAGAAAAAGTATTTCAGCAATATTTTAAGTGATACTCTTTTAATTTTCTCCGCAAGACCAACTCGCAAAATAATAGTTCTCTCCTTGTTTTTAAGTAATTAAAATGTCTTGTAATTTCGAATCTGCAATTTATTATTTTGTTTATGTTTTATTTTAACAAATTCCATTTTGGCCTTACACTTTCTTTGTTTATTTTCTTTTGTTATTATTTTTTGCACAACAAATTGTGGCTCAGTCTGTCTCTAGAAGTTGTGTCGCTTGCAACAAATTTGTTGCAGTTCTTTTCTTAACTTATTTGTTATTTATGATTTTCTTAATAAACACCGGGCTTAAAATAAAGTTGATTATTTACTTATTAGTATTCTTTTTGTTGTATTTGCAAAATGGTGAAGTTCTTTTCTGCACGAAGAGGAAAATTAAAAAAAAAAAACTGTAATTAGAAGAACAAAAAACTGAAGTGGATTGCGGATGAAGAAAAATTTACTAATTTCCTGCAAGGAAACTTTATTGAACAGGTTGTTCTTACAATTCCTTATCGTTACAGGAAACATTAAATAGAAAAGTTGCGTTTTTATTGGTTCGGACTATTGCAAAATTGATATATAGATTTCAATAAAACTAATTATAATTTATAGCTTCAGTGAGTAGTAATTCAAAACGAATTTGTTGCACAGCGGAGCGTATGATTGTTGTTGGGTTTCGTACGTATACGTTTTAGCTTAAGCTTAAGCACTGTACGACACACAAGAAGGAAACCTTTAATTATAATTAAGTATTTTTATAAGTTTTTGGAAAAATCTTGTTCTTAGTGAATCTGAATCCACTACATTGCAGTTGTCTATCAGCCACTCAACCAACTCATTACTGATATAATAAATTATATCAAGACATTCAAAGAATTATAAGCTGATACAATACATTATGTGTCATTGATCATTTGGAACCTTATGAAATCAATAGGGAATACTTTTTGAGCAAATTAGTAAGTAAACTAATAATATCGATAAGAAATATTTAATTCAAAACAAACCCTAGTAGAATTAAGAAATTTTTCTCCATGCGTAATATGCTAAAATTGAGTAAAACAATGTGAATATCAAGTTTTCTTTCTGGTTTTATGTGTTTTGCTTAATGATAGAGCTAATAAGATTTACCTCATGCAAATAATAAGGAATCCCCTTAGAAAATTCTTTGTCTTTTTCTACTGGGACAGCACTCACCCTAAAAACATTTCAAACAGAAAATCCTATTGATTCTATTAGATAGTTTTGGAGCTGTGCAAGTTTAAATTGCATTTAAATCATAGAAAAGTTTTGTTAAATTAGAGTTTTAATACCAATTGATTTTTCGGGAAATTGTCTTATAAATTTTTTAGACCATTTTTTAACAAATACAAAAAAGAAAAAACAATCGCTTTTCTTTAAACATGTTTAACAACCATTTTATTTACATAAATAACTAATTCAGAAATACACTTCTTTGTAGCTGCTCAAGATTTTTGAAAGTTTTGCTCAATAAACACCTGGTACAACATACGAGCTCAAATTTTCATTAAATTTCTCTCCATGTATCACCTGGTCGCGCCATCAACAACTTCTTTATGTATGAAAATAAATTTTGAATTGTTAAAATTTCTTTAAGTCATATTACGTATTTTGTTGTGTAATTTAATGATTTTAGGATACATATTTGTTTAAATCTGTTCGAAAACAAAGCTAATGCGATTCAAGCGATAACAAATTTTAATAAATTATATCTTCTTATGAATTTTTCCTATGTAATCCAATTTAATTTTCTGATAATTCTTTTACTTTAATCCAGTTGTTGAGTTTTTTCGAAAGTTGTTTCTTCCTTTTTCTTCTATAAGACCATAAGCATCTTTATAACAAAATAATTTTGCTGAAGAAATTATTGTGATGTTGCAAGTATATCACACGCAAACGTGCGCAGACACTTTCACACACACCCTCGCAATACTCCAGCATTTTATGCTGGAATAAAGGTGTGTACAACAACTGCTTTCTCTGGCTGGTAAAATAATTTTGCAAAGGATTACTGTAACTAATTATTAACATGGCTTAAGCATATTTTGTGTTTTTGTATTTTGGCATAAAAAACTTGTTTGTGGAAACACCTAAGGGGGAAAATTTAACTCGTTGTTTTTCTTCATAAGGTAAATATCATGTTGTTTATTATTTTATTTTAGCATTTTGTATTTTTTTTTTTTTTTGAAAATATTTTCTAGAGGTTTAAATTCTTATAGATACTTTTTTTTTGTTCTATAGAGTTTTTTACTATATAACAAAATAGAAAAAAACATTTCATGTATTTAAATTTTATCAGAAACATTTTTATTTTTAAAACTTAAGAAAAACAATCTTAGCGAAGGTGTTTAGGGTTTGGTTTCCGAAGGCCAATGATCAGCCACGTCAAGAACTCCAAGCGGAAAAACGCAAAAATGCTCAGAAAGAAGTTATATTTAATTTCTTGATCAGGGGCCGGATTCTGGCATTCGTGATCGAATATACTCGATAATAAAAACAATGTAGAGCAAAAACAAAATGAGCAACAAACACACAGCATTCTATAACGAAATCGTTCAATCACGAGTGCCAGAATTTGGCCCCAGCATAATGGCTGCAATACCGAATATTATTTTTTGGCATTGTCATATGATTACACCCAGTGCAAGGGGCATATGAAGCATAATAGTCTGGCAACACAAAAATATATAAAAATGTCCGAAAGTGCACAACGTAATTCAAACTATGTGAGCATTGAAACATTTTTGAATTTTTGAATTTTTTTAATTTTGAACAGACTTTATTGGAAAATTTCCTAAATTTAACTACCTATTATATATATTCCCTTAATAACGAAGACATTTAATTAATTGATTGTTAGTTGCTTTTTAAATTTCAGTACCTAAAATTACGTTTCACATGATAAGAGAACAAACATGTTTCAAACTTGAATATCCTTATAATCCTTATGTTATTTTCTGTTTCCTGTGTGTTGAATGTGTACATTTTATGCCACCATGATGGTGATGAGCATCATCAGCACCATAAACACGGTTACTTGCCGTTATGCTGTTACTGGTGATGACGAGAATGATGACGAAGTTGGTGGTTGTCGTGTTGCATTTTAAATTTGTTGTGATTTTTCTACTTCCAAGCAACTATTGTTGAGCAGAAACTCCACTTTGCAGTTTCCTTCCACTTAAAATAATCCTCTTGTATATACATGTTTGTAAGTATGTTTTTGTTTACTTTACAATCCGGGTTTTTGCTCCATCAAGCTTACTCTGCACCACATGTTTATGCCTTCTTTTCAACTTTTGTCGTTATTGTTTTTTTTTTTTTTTTTTGGTTAGAAGTGTGTGTTCTTTTTCTACTCTTAATCTGGTTTAATTAAAATGAATAGAAATAATGTAACAATATTTTGTTGCAATGCATTCAACACATTTTTTCAATGAATGAACGAATGACTAGAAAGGAAAAATATTGAGTTGGAAAAAGTGAATTGAGAAATTGAAGAAAGCTTTGCGAACATTTTAAGTAGAAATGGAAAATAAAAGTGTATTTGGATAAAGTTTTCAACTGTTTTATTTAAATGTTTTAAATAAAAAAGTTTTGTCATTTCATTCTACTGCCACAAAAGCTCAGCGAATGGCACCTAGCGAATTGATTTGATGAATTTATGACGATATTAGTGAATAAAAGCGATCAATGAATCCCGAATGGGCAGTCCATATTCCTCCACTTTCACAACATCGGCCAAATTTATGAACATTTACTTGAAATTATATGTCGAAAATAATGTTATGAATCTGTCTTTCAGAAAATGAGAAACTTCAATGGTATGTCTTTCTTTAAGGTGAAGTAGTCATACACCGTAAAATCAAAATTTTCAGGTTTCTTAACATAAATATATTCTCTAAACTGTATTACCTTTGAAATAATAATCTTTGCTAGCGAACTATAATTGTATTTTTCGAAAGAATCTTTAAAAAAATGTTCTCTTGTACTTCCGGCACGAAAACAATTCTGCCTTATAGTTCAAGCCAAGCCAAAGTTGTTTTAATAAAATAGATTTTAAAACTCTTAACGTATTTTGTCAGGTTTAAATTTCTTCGAAATAAAGGCACAATATGGTTTACGGTAAATTTTACTTTTCCAATCGAGTCTAAAATATTTATGATTTGATTTTCCCTTACTCTCATTTCATTCCGCCTTGTCAATGTCTCAACATCATTATTATGTAATTTATTTTCAATACAAAATGTATCAACTACTTGGTCTACCTGTTAAAATCAAAGTCCAGAATCATTCTTCTAAATTGTTGTAATATTTCATTTTTATCTGATTGAACTTAAACCGAAAACAAGAAATATACTTTGAAAGCCAAACTATAAAGTACCCCCATATTTTATGCTGAGGCCTTTTTTATATCAACATGTATTCCATCTGGGGGAAAATGTTGAACATTTCTTTATCCATTATTATTAACCATTTGCCGTAAAAACAGAAACGCCACACATGTTGTTGTGTACATGTCCATTCAGCAACTCACTTCCACTCATACCACAAATTGAGTTAATTTAGTAAATTATTTGTCTCGGCTTGTTTGAGATCAACAATGGCAACAAAATAGTTGGCACTTAAGGACAAATGGTTGGTCAGAAAGAGACCCAGAAGCAGACCTTCGAACGGAGGTAAGAGTACGCAGACAAAGGCCAGTTTTTCTGTCATCATTATCAGTTTGCTTCAAATGACTATAGGACAAGAAACCACTAGAAACAACATAAAATATCGTTGAGTTTTTTTTTTAGTTGAAACCTTAAAGGTTTAGTCTTAGTTAAACTTTAAATTAAGGTTTGTGAAATCGTAACAAACCAAATTTATAGAAGAGAGAATTAATTTCTATTCAGTTTTCTTGTAAGAAATAAATCAATATTTTCTGATATTTATTTCATTCATTTTGTATTGCCTTTCTGTGGAATTACAATTGTTGGTAAAAGTTTTATCGTGTTTAACATACTTTTTTTTTGTTTCTTTCACAGTTTCCATATGAATTTCATTAATCAGTTTTTACAGAACAACTGTTTGTTAATTAACAACATGTTGGCCAAGTCATTAATGTGGCCTTCACAGAATTGAGATGATTTCTCAATAAATAAAATCTGTTTCTTTAAATTTATTAACCATACATATATTTTGTGGTTAAAACTTTCCACCAGTTTCTCTGCGCAACCCACAGCTTTAATGAAGCCTGTGTATAAATTGCGCACCACACACTAAGCTTTAATTATTTTTGTGAAATTTTAAAACAGAACTGAGTCTTAATTTTAATAAAACAAATAAAACAAGAGTTGTTAAAAAACTTAATTTTAAAATGAACTAAAATTAATTATAGCGTAAATGGAACCCACGTGGAACGACTAGCAGCCCGCGAAACACAATTTTAAAATTATAAACAATTTAATAATATGTATCCACTTCCGTTCATTTGAATAATACTTTTATAATAAAATTTTTCGAAATGCTAGTGGCGTTGTTGTTTTATTTTCTCCAGCAAGTAATCAGAGAGAAAGAGAAGCCAGCGTTACCATATTGAAAAAACTAAGTTCAGTACAAGTGTACATTGATTTCGAGAATTTAAATCAAGATTGATTGATTGATTGATTTATTTCCAAAACATTACAAAATTTAAATTTATTCTATTTACTATTAACACAAAATTCCGTACGTACTAATACTTATCAAGGATTACAAACAAACTTATTTAACAAAGTATATTTAAATTCTACATCTCTTAAAAAAACGTCCTTCATTGAAATTTAAAAATATCCCCAAAAAAGGGAAGGGAATTTAAATCAAACTTAATGCACATTAGGAAGTGCATAATGCACAAGTTGATTTGAATTATGACCGATAAAACTATAACGGTTGTTGATTTGACGGGGTGGAGTTTTTTTTTACTGCAATGCGTCGTATTTTGGGTTCGCTTGTGACAATTCTCCGAATACCCAGCTTTTGGTTGGCCGCAATTAAATTTCAAAACACGACGTTTAGAAAAAAATTTCTTAAGAACAACATTTTAAAAATTATGCATATAAAGTTGCTTTTTAGAAAGTGTAACTTTTAGAAGTGACCTTTTTCCGAGTATACCGCTTTGAAAGTAATGCCTATTAAAACGTGTTTTATAAAAAGTCACAGAGTATTTTGAAACAAACCCTAAAAATATTTTTGCACATTATTTCGTTCTTACTCTTCCAACATTTGAGAACACGTATTGAGAAAAGAATTCTGCCCAATTTTTTCCTTAAAGCAAAAGTTTTCCAAATCTTGTTGTAATGTGTTAAAACAAAATTTATTTAATGCACTTTCAAGTTCAAACCATAAATCAAGTAAAACTTTTCGACATTTTCGTCACTTAGGGGCATAGACCATGGCTGTTGTACTTTCTCTTCACACTGTTCTAATAAGTTTTAAAAGGATAAAAAAAGAATACAATTTTAAAAACATAAAAATTCTAAATAACACTTAAACGTTTAAAAGGAAAACATCATTTGTCATTTAAGAAAACGGGAAACGGATGATGGAGTGTTGAAAAACGCACAACTATTGATTTGTCGCATTGTCTACGTTTAAGGGTGGCAATATTCATTTAGAAGTCTGCTTGTTAAGTGAAACAAGACTGTTTTGTATAGAATTTTAGCTCCAACATTTGGTACTTAAATTCATTTTGCCTTTAATGGTTCTGGAGCCGATCCCAATAGTGTCTCGACCACAATATTTTTGCTGAATGTATTTTCATTGGAAATAATATTTTATTTTTCAAGATGACTTTTCCTTCTTTTGTTGATGCATTTTGCCATTTATAGCCATTAGAATGCCATAAACAATAAATAAATCAATTAAAATATCAATTTGTCTCGAAAAATATTTATGACTTGGTTAAGAAACGGAAATAAATTTAAGGAAAGACAAATTAGACACAAAGGTGAGTCTGCTGTAGAGAGAAGGCTGAATACCGGAAAAATACTTGCAAAATCCGCTACGCTTTATAAGCACAATTGAACAATAATAAATTTGTTAATAGTATTCCATAAATCTGCTAAAAATTCTATATAAATTTGCAGAATGAAAAATTTCATTTATTTAAATTTTTTCCATTATCGTGCGTGTTTTGCACATCTGTCAGTATGTAAAGCTTTTGCTTTTATCCTTTCGAAATTATGTCCATTTGAAAATTTGTTTGGCTAAATTCTAATAAATACGTCAATGTTTTGCTGGCTTGTGTTCGGCGGCTGGCTTCCGCATCCGCTATTTTATTTCCGTTTTTCAACAGCTCATTAATTTGGAAGCCTGCATACTAATTACAAACGTTTAACACAATTGTTTTAGCAGCAACATATTTATTTGTTCGCAGACACTCTTTTGGTAGCCACAATAATTCAGAGGGTTTCAAAACTAACAAACAGTAACATGAAAATATTCCCATTTTCCCGCCTCCTCCTCAACTCAGCGAAGACCTGACAACATAAAAGATGTGACCCCAGGGCATCATAAATACAATGGACAATGCGTAATTTGTTTTGTACTTTTTTTTTCCGAACGTATTGAATTTATAATTATCATCAGCAGCGGCAGCGGTATGATTATGAATCTCATTATTGCCTTGTGTTTGTGCTGAATACCGGAAAAATACTGGTTAAAGATTTCGCTTGGAAAATGGGTTGCTTTTCGCTGTGAATATATTAATAAAACAAACAGTAATCACTCAAAAGTATTTTTAGAAATTATTGGAAGGATGGAAGGAGCAATTAATACATAAACAAACATATTTTCTTTAACAGTAATTGATGTTTGTTTTGTTGTTTGATCCTTTTTACTAGTAATTTGTAATAAAGGACTGGCAAAACTACATAAAAATTAATGGGAAATAATTGTGTCATCACTGCAAAAGACCTTTCAGAATAAATTGTTCTAGTCAACTGAAAAAGCATCATTTAGTACCAAAGTCGTGACTCATTTAGGATCTTTCAGCATTTTTATTAGATTCTTTAAGGCCCTAAGTGAATTTATCGTAATTGACAAGAAGCGAGTTATAATGTTGGAATGTTTAGGAGTCACTATAACGTTGTAAAATCAACGTTATAATGAGGTTACTGCGAAGTAAAAACTTACTACAGGGAGCTCCATCAAATGACTAAATGGTAAAAGTGAGTTCAATATGCATCATTAGTTCTCATTTTATTGTAATAAACTGCTTATTTATAATTGTTTTAAAACTTATTAACAATACAAAAATAATATACCCTATGATTTGGTCCAAAAGTTTCTCATTAAGGCAGTCATACGATCAAAGAGAACAAATTTCTAAAAATATATATCATTACGAACCTGACATGTAGTACAAACAAACTCACGTATTGTTCTGTATAAAACGGCTTTAAGTGTAGTGTGAATTGAATCGGTTATTGCATATGCATTCTTTGCTAATATTGAATTTTTCAGCCGATTTCCAAACTGCATCCATAAATCAATTTTTCTTAATTTTCAGTGGAATATGTCATATTGAATATTTTGAGAGCAACATAAGAAATTAAAAATAAATATTTTTTTATTTTGCTTTCTTTAAATTCGAATAAAACCCATATTTTGCTATTTTTGTCTGTGGAAAATGTTTTTGTGAACGAAAAATAAAATTTATTTAAAAAGACATCTACAAAGTATAATTTCCTGCTTAACATAAAATACTCTTTAAGTTCAGAGGTCTAATTAAATTACATTATAAGTTGATACAATCGCTTCTGTAGCTTTCATAATAAAAATATTTTAATATTGAACTTCTATTTACTTAATTTCGTTTTTTTTTTTAGTTTTTCTCCTTTGAGCGACTTTCAGTGTACAACATGTAATAAATACTTAAGTTCGTTGAACATCATTTTAAATAAACTTGCTTCGGTTCCATGTTCACTTAAATGCAATTCACGCAAAGTGTAGTACGATTCCTGAGTTCCATTTAAAAAATTCAAGAGATATACATACATATATTTAGTAAGGTATATAAAGATATACATAAACTCATACATACACACATGAATGAATCACATTCATAGTTTTGACTGCTTTGAATTCTGTAACAAAAATGTTTGTGTAAAAGAAATTATTATTAATTGCAATCCAATAATGGCTGGCGGGCAGTCAAAAGCCTAAAACAAAACTGCAACTAATGAAAAATTCATGAATTTTTGTCGCATTAAAAAAATAAATCACAAAACCTTAAACATGGCAGAGTAACTAAAATGTAAATTTAATGGATTTCTCTAGTTTAAACAATTACAATTTTATAAAAGTTTAATGAAGTTTGTCAAATGAACGGGGAAAACCACTTCTATGGCTAAAAGGAATAAATATTTAAGTCGAATTAAACTAAAACAATTTTTTAGTTTTATGTTTACACTCAATAATTTTATAAGACTCTTCGTAAAGTTATCAACGAGTAAATTATTTATTGATAGTTTTACTGCAATATGAAGTAAGAACTTGACTTAATTTATGGCATGTGGTATCAAAACGTGGAGGTATGTATTTCTAAATTAATACATTACTAAAGCTTTTATTTCCTGCCTCATATTTCTTGAATAAGTTTTTTTTTAGAAACAAAAACTTATCTATTAAAAAAATAGTTAAAAATGAGACTTGAGTATTTTTTCCTCACGGCCACAGAATTTTGTCAAATTGTTGACAATTCAACATTTAAAGTTACATGTTGAGAAAATTTTATATGAATGAAAGACTGTGATAACAACAACAGGAATAATAAATCTACTTTGTGCTGCGTATGAGTAATAAATAATTGCAAAAATCAATTAACGACACGTCACGGCAGATGGTAAGAAAATATGTACATAATTTCATTTTGTCACAAGTAAGCCAAATCCTTTCCATCTAATTGCATATCCAACATAGTTGTTAAATAATTAAATTATAGTTTTGTTTCGTTTTATATCTTTGGTTACTGGGAAGTTCTGAATCCCTTTCATTGGCTTAATTAATAGAAAGTACTTTTGGCTGGTTGATTAAGTTTGTTTCCCCTTTCAAGGAAAATCTGACATATTTGGATTATTGGGAAGTTGACAAGATTAGTATAATTAGAAAGATAAAAGTGTATAAAAACAAACTGTTGTTAAGTCGAAAAAAAGTTAAAAGAAGTTTTTTAATAAAAATTTGAAAGTAGCGAAATTTATTTGATATTGATTTTCAATCATATTTAATCAATACTACACAGTAAGAATGCAGAATTTATCATCATTCAGAAAATTTCACAACAGTGCAGAAATGTTTTCCAAAATTTGAAGACTCACTTAGCTGCTTGCTTTAGTACAATTTGTTCTTAAGTTTTTTAGCATTTATATATTTATTCAGAATTAAAAAAGATTTTCTTATATTTTAAAAGCCCAATGCTTTGAAGTTTATGCCTTTAGCTAAACGAATTCAGTCACCTTAAAGTTCAATTTAAAGTAAGTGCGTCGAAATTTTAAAATCACCTTTCTCTTTTATTCTCATTCTATCTTTTTGTTCGTCTTATGGAATTTTTTATCTGCATAAATCTAAAATATGTATTCGGTTGTGTTTACATAAATGTCAGTATATATACATAACTACTCCCCTCTAATTTGGAATTTTATTTTTTCTGACAGCGGCAGGTCTTTTGGCAGTTTTCTCCACTTGTTTGGACTGATTTTGATGCCTCAAGTGTTATTAGAGACACTTTTGCTTTTTTACAACTTTTTTCTTTTCCTGTAGGCCAGCAGTTTTTATCCCTCGTTAACTTGTCATACTATTCCTATTGTTTGCTTACAAGCACACAGCCAGTTTATTTTTTAGGGAGACCAAGAACACTTTATTTTCACTACATCAGGAAAAACTGTTGAGTTTAAAACTCTGAATTTAAGCTATTCATGGTATACAGGTACAAAAATTATGTTTGGTTTTCGGATTACAAGTGGTTGAGAAAATTAATATGAAAATCACATAATTTTGGTCTTTGCCAACATTTTTCACATGTATTGTTTCTTGTGATGTGGAAGCATTGCATTAGTTCTTTAAAACAAAACACTTTTGTTATTAGATATTTAGACAAGTCATTTGTTTGTGTGTGTTGTAAGGGCAGTACATCAGCTAAATTTATCAAAAACTAGATTATTGTCTCAGAAATGAGGACTTAGTTTATGAAACGTATTCTTTTTCCGCAAACAAGCAACAAAGAAATGAATGGCAAAAGGTTGTATGCATTTTTACCTATAATTTTGTTAAAAGTACCAAGACTTTCCTAAACACGAACAAGTTTCTTTAAAAGAAATTATCACTTAAGTAAATTTTAAACAAAAATCAAACAACTAGTTTTAATAAGCTCTTAAAAACTTTTCCATAAGTTTAAGTGAGAGAGTCAAAAATATGGTGCAACTTTAATAATATTTTCGCATAAGCAGTCAATGTCCCGCAACTCATTCCAGGGCACACACATGAAGCGTTCAAGTGCACAGCTGTGAAGAGAAAAGGAAGCGGAAATCGTTAAACAAACTTTATGCATCACATTAGTGGTGCCACTTGAGTACTCAATGCAACTCTTGTAAAATATTTTTTTATATTGCTTGAGAGTCGTTGAAACAAAACGGAAAATATAACGAGCAAAAGATTTTCTTAGTAAAAACGACAGATTTAATGTTTGCTAAATTTTACGACTTTTTGACAATATTCAGCCTCGTGCCACACACTCGCACACAGGCACTCAGACAATTTATATTTGGTTATTGGGATTGCAATAAAATTAAAAAAAACTAAAGCCCTTCCTTGCATGTTTGTCCGTAACTTGAATGTAAGTTAAGGGGGTTTCCCTATCACGTGTCTAAGAAGTACATGTACGTGCAGGAATTTTTGTTGAAATGTTGCCTTCCTGATTTTTATTTTTATTGGCTTATTCATCGTTCAGATAAGTATGCTGGTTAGTTGTGTATTCAAAATCAAATGTTTAACGGAGAAAAACTTATGAAATTAAAAGAAAGAAACTACCTGTACAATTGCAAAATGAAAAGCATATATTATTTTTATATACACTCTGCCTCTAGTGAAAAGACGAGTGGAGAGTTTTCATATATAGTTTATTATAATTTATTATACAATTTTCGAAAGAAGTTACATAACTGCAGGAAAAATAATTTAAAACTAATAATTTTCCAAGTACATGTTCCGTATGTATTTTTTGGATCCCGCCACCCTCCTCTTTCCTAGAAGGCCTAGAAAGTTAAGTGAAATATAAACATCGCCTTAACTTGTTGATTTGTAGTAGTTTATCAGCCTTAAAAGCCAAAAATTAGCTCATTTATTTAATGAATGCCAGTTGTTGAAGTTTTTTTCTCTCAAAATTTTAAATATTTTTTTTTCTTAAATTTAAAAAAAATTTTCAATAAATTGATGATACATGGAATACGAAAAGAAAGTGAAAGAACAGAAATCCGCAAATACGTAAGCGATGTGTTGTTTCATTCAGCTGTTTTTATTTTGCATATCATTAAAAGTTAAAGTTCTTTTGTTCAAAGTCTCCAACAAAAAGTTGACAACTATTTAAATGGGAAAAAATTTATAGCTGAAAAACAAAACAACACTTTTCCGTGCTGTCAAGCCAAAAAATCACTAAATTTGCCTTAATGCAAATTAGTTTTCGTATTGAAGAGCCAAAAATCTGCACTGTAGACAGTCAAATACTTTCATTCTATTTTGTGTTATTTTCCAAGAAGGGAATATCTGAGGTTTATTTTTATTATCATTGTGGAATGGTTTCTGAAAACTGCCAGACATCAGCTTATATATGCAAATTAAACTGAGCTCGATAATGTGTTGAAAAAGATTAAATCTCTTTTGGTTTGTTTCATTTTGACACTTTGTTATTGTTTGCTGCTAAGCTGCAATACTATCATTTGCTTTTAAAGTCATATTCGACTTTAAATTTTTTTAAATGCAAGCTAAAATATTTTAAACAAGATTTGTTTTATGGAAATAACTTTAAATAGAGCTGAGCATTTTTGTTGTGTGATTGTCCAAACATTTTTTGCAAGGTTGCTAAATATAACGTTAATTTTCGTCTAAGGCTAAAAAGGAAAGCATCACTGAAAGCATCTGAAATGCTTGCATGAATGCTATTATTTTGGACATATTTTAAAGTTGTTATTTAGTGTAATCTGAACCAGTAATTTTAGAAGATTTGGTTTATTTCAACTTATTTTTAAGTTTGTAAAAATGCATTCACACTTGAACTGTTTATTTGTCTGTCAAATTTCGGCCAAAAACGGGACCACAAGTTTCTTCTTTACGGTTATTTTTTGGTAAATACATGCAAACCGCTAGAAATACATGTGAAAAGATTAATAAAGAAGAGCAAAAGATATGGCGATAAATTCAAAATCATGTCAGTGACAATTCAATACTGTTTTAAAAAGTATTCAAGTTTTAGTTATGTTTGTGTTAGTGTTTTCAAATAGTACTTTATATGAGCCAACTACATTTGTAGAACTTTTTCTCGGAAAATTGTGAAACTTTTAACCAAAACGAGCTGGTTTGATACGCTTTTAACAAGCGAGAAAAAAGTATGGATCTTTTATGTTGTACAAAAATGAAACAAAAAATAAATTTGATTGCAATTATTCGTAAATAGTTGAACAATGCAATATATGCAAAAAGTTCAAAAAAGCATCAATACAGAACAATGAAAGGGCAAGTCTCCTATCTAGAAAAAGGATGTTCGCCATCCTTTTCCTAAGCCTTTTTTTAATAAAATTAAAATGTTAAAACTTATTGCTTGAGCACAACTGTGCATGTTTATGCTAAACATATGACACTAATAATCGTATAAGTAATATGACCGCTGAAGACAATTAAAATGTTTCTCATACGCACAGGGTGCTTCGTTTTGGATATTCAAAATCTTATTTTGCCAATGTGCGTGCATATGTATGAGTAGTTTTGTTTAGTTTTCCACAATAATTCACCTTTTAACATCATAAATTTCTACTTAAGTTAATAATGTAACTTAAGTAGCACAATATTTTATTTCCTTTTAACTTTAAACTCCTGCTGTGCGTTTCACATCCTTAAAGTTCATAACAACCACATGTCGTCCTCTACAGACAAACTTTATGTATTACTTTAGTAATAAAATATGTTGCTTTATTAAGACTTTAACCTTCAATGTCTGCTTGACAAAAAAGAAAACTTATGAAAATATCACAAAAATATTGTTTCTTCTCCTAATAAATTTTCTTAAATTACCTTTAGCATGTTTCGCAATATGCATGCATGAAAGTAGATGTCTGTAATTTTAGAAGTGTGTGGGAGAGAGAGAGAGAGAGAGAGAAAGATGGAAAAGGCGTTTATGTGTATTTAAGTGCTCGTACAAATACCTTTTTTTTAACCAGTTCATAAATAATAATTTTATGTGCATATGGTGTTAATGTCGTCATATGCTTCATAATTTATTTTGTCCAAAATGAAAAGATTTAAAATGGTATGATATTTGAAGGAAAGCAGATTTAACTACTAAACTTACCTCATTCCAAGCATTAGTTTGTTTGGAACTTTTATAAAAACTTAAGAAACTGACTTCCTGATCATTTAAAAAAGTGCTAATTTATTGATAAATATATCTGAAATTGAAAATTTTTGTGTATTGGTAATGAAAATAAAGTAAATGCTTTTATTCTTGCGTGCAATATCATTAAGTCGCTGTTGAAAAATGAGGTTTTCCTTACTCGCGTTTGATGCATTTATACTTTAAAGCGGTGTGTGAGCGTATATTTCCTTTCGTTGTCTGCATCTTATTAGAAAATTGCTTTTTTTGTTTTTTTTTTTTGATTGGTAATGAAATAAAACTTTCAATTTCTTTTGCTTAACCAACTGAATCATGACTGTTTTCACTTGTATTCTTAATGCTGCATATCTTTTCTACTATAAAAGCAATTGAAAATGCATTTGAAAAGGAAAATGTCATCAATATAAAGCAAAAAAAAAAATCTGATAAAAAGCCAGTGGTCGTCAGACGAGAACAATTCAATAAAACCTAAAATTGCAAGACAAGAAAATGAAAGGAATCAGTTTTAGTTTTTAAAACAATTATTTATGGGCAGTCGTTAGATTTTTTTTTTGCATCAACAACCTTTTGTTGCAAAACTTTTAGCATTTCTCTACAGAACTTTACTTAAAAAAGCAGCGTAAAACAGGAATATTCAACGCAAGACGTAGAGTAGATTGGCAAAAATTAAAGATCAGTGATGATCGTAGTGGGCTAGACTCTTCTGGTTACTTTACTACATTTGTGTATGTAAAGTTGTGAGGTCAAATAGGACTTCATCAATACATTTCAAAGAAATACAAGAAATTGATATGTTTTTAACGGCTTAGATGCAACTTAGACTTCTCAACAATGTTTGTCAATCTTAAAGGTTGGCTTGCCAAAAAATCTAACCGTCTAATTCATAAAAATTATAACAGGTTTATAAAGTTCTTATTTGACAGATTTTCCATACAAATATGTCAAATAACAGTCTTATAAGCCTGTAATAATTTTTATGAATTAGGGAGTAAATATTGTGCAAAATATTCAAAACACTGATTTGCCTGTCCAAAAAACGATGAGCTACTTTGGAAAATTTCTTCAAGTGAATTATTTTCTACATTAAGCATTCTTGCATCATTCTCATTGACATCATTATCGATTTGATGCAATCGATTATTGTGTACAACACTTATCTACAATATCTACAAGAATGCCACAACCAACGCGAATAGTAAGAAGTCAAGTCGTATTTAGTAATTTTTTTTAGCTAAAAAGTGAAATAAATAAACGTTTGCAGTTACTGCGACCTGGTATTTAAGAAATACTCCAACAACCACTACAACCACTTTATGCAAACAATTAAGTTTTACACAAATACATCTCTACGTTGAATAAGTTGCAAGCATTTGGATGCTGACTGTCTTGACTGTTTTTAATAAATCAATAGTGTTTTTGTGTAACGAGTACAAATGTGTAAAACTTTGCTGCACTTCAAATATTTTAACTTCATCAGACATGCATACTTGTACAGATCCTTTGTAGCAGTAAAAAATGTCAATCATCAACTTCATTTTAAAGAGATTTTCACAGTAAATTTATTTCATTTTAATGTTTAAGGAAACCGACAAGAACAGTATCTTGATTAAGAAATAAAATGAGTTGGAATTTAGCGCTGTTAGAAACGACAGTGAATAAAACACTGAAAATAAGTTCCCTCTTTTTTCTTCGCGTGCAGCGAATTGCCTGTGATCAAATATTCAGACATTTTTTTTTTAGCAATTAGACCATATGGGTTCAGTATTAAACAAGTTAAGAAAATTAAAGATTAAAATAATTCTATTGCCTCTACAAAGTATTTGTGAGCAGTAAAACTACATTAGTGCCACATATCAATTAAACAAATTTGCACTGAATCATACAATTATTCTCACTCCAGAGATATTGTTTGAAACAACCCTGTTCGATTTTATGAATACCATATTCTGCAAACAGTCTTGGCATTAAAAATGCGTTTCCTTTTGACTCTTGCTTACAGAAATAACAGTGCTTTTTCTTACAAAGGTAAAGAAGAAATGTGCATATAATAATTTAAATAATTTTTTTGTGCCTCAGATATTGATCAAGTTTGATGGCCTTGGAAACCAGTGTATGAAAATAAACAAAACATTTCGTACTTATTTGCTTCAAGTTTTGCTGTAAGCAAACCAAAAACAAGACAGTAACAACAATTCAATCAGCTGTTTTTGTATTGTTTTTGAAAATTTGAGCAAAACGCTGAAATAACGTAAGTAGAAGAAGAATGTGGAGAGCAAAATGATGTATACAAATGAGTAAAATTAATACAATATGCACATCTCAGAGCAAATAGACGAAATGTTTTTATTTTGTTTGGTTGCTTAAAAATAAAACAACAAACAATTTTATACAAATAATTGCTATCGCTAGAAGTATCTTAAATTTAAAGAACTATTAGCAACATACATTTTGCTCAACAAGAAACACTATTAAAATTAAATTCAAGTTCAACAAAGGCTTTATCAGGCAGAAGTTTTGAACGAGTGAGTATCTCTAAATGATTAAATTATAAAAATGTTTGTTTAGAAAATTAATCTGAATTAAATATTATAACTTATCTATAGGGTCGCAAAGTTATCTATAGTATCGTGTAGTGACTGCTTATCAAAGCTGTCTTGTAGTTATTATCAGTAATTTAGTGAATCTTGGCGTAGTTGAATGATGGATTGATGTTTTGTATTTATGAAAATGAAAAACTAATGTAAATTGGCACATTTTAAGAAAATTATTTTTTATTTATTTTCCACAAGCGCCGAAGTTGATTTACATGCATAATAAATTTCGCGCAACTTTTGGTGCTGGGTATAAAAACTTATAAAACTAGTGTTCATATTGCAATGAAATTATAAAATTATTCGAACGAATTTTTTCAAATGTTTCTCAGATTTTCCAATAAATTATCGTTTCTTCATACTTAACTTTGTATCTTATTTTTATTTTGCACTTTTAAATGTAATAAAACCGCTTTATAAGGAATATTGTTTATATAATAGCTTAGAGCATTTTAAACTCAAAATAAAATGAATTCTCATTTACAAGTATAATAAAGCTGTATTTTCACACTTGATGACTCTTTCCAAATGTTAAGGAAATAAGTTTCGTACTCATCCTTCCATTTAAAATTAAACAAACTTAGCAATTTTATCGACTTAATATACATTGAATGTCACATAAATCTTAGATTGGGATTGAATTCCCTTGCTGCCCACTCTCGCGCTTTGCTTCCTTCATGCAGATAAGTTGGCAGACATACATATTTATTTTCTCCCTTTTTAAACTTCATTTCGGTTTCACGTTCGTTGAGATTTTGTGAAAACTGTAGAAAAGTAAATTAACATAATGAGTGACGGTGGTCCTTGAGGGACATTAAATAATTGCATTTAAAATAGTCTTAAAAGTTTACGTTAAATTTTGCTATGATTTTTAAATGTCAAGAAATCTTAGAGGGGTGTGATTTTAAAACACTTGTAAATAATAAGGGGAATAAAAAGTATTGTCAGGTGGGTAAATTTTGGAAGGTCAGCAGTATAAGAATATTTAAAAGAACATAAAGGTTTTTTTTTGTAGTTTTGCCTTTTCACAATAAAACACAATTTTTAATGAGTGAATATTTCTGCACAAAAGTAAAACCAAACTGAAGCTCAAAGTTGCGCAAATATTAGTTGTTTAATCGAAATCTTCTAGTGCCCAAAATACAAAAGTTCGTCTTCGCCGAGTTTAATTCGTCCTCTAATTTACGTTTAAGTTAAGAAATTATTAAATCAGCGAACTCTTAAGCCATATTTAAACAAAGAAAATTTAGCGTTTAAGCTTCAGTCATAAAGGAGCGATTGACATGTTTAGCAACATTTCTTTTTCTAAGAACAATCAATAGCCACTGGTTCCCTTATTTACTACAGTTAAGATTAAGCTGCAGTTAAATTAAAGAAAAAGTTTGTTAAACTAGAGTTTTAGCTCCAACTGATTTTTTGGACATATTTATTGCAAATAATATTGACTTTATTGGTGTTCCCATTCTTCACTGTTATAGTGAAATAGTTTATAGGAAAGTATTGTATAAAGGTGGAGTCACATGCATAAGTACATGCCTACATACGGAGTGACGTACAAAGCACATGTAGAAAAACAGCTCAAAATTCACACGAATTGCTAAACAAACAGCAACGGAAAGAACAACAGGAAAGAGACGCAAACATCCTGAGTTTTACAAAAGCATATTTTAAGATTATAATTATTCGAGGAGCAAGTGCAACATTTACAGCAAACAATTAATCATTGCCACAATAACTTTGAGAGATCAAACATAAGTTAGCTGAAAATTTTGTATTTGCTCGCTAAGCGAGCATAACCTCAAACTATGCTCTTATGAAATTCAATGCTTTTACGCCAGTTGTTCTGTTATTTCTTTTTGCAGTTGTTTAATATTTTATTCATGAGATAGTATTTGGATTTTTGGTTGCTTGCTTTGATTTGCCCACGGCGAGGATCATGCGGAAAGTAGTGGTCATGTCAAGTGCGGCAAACATTTGTTCATAAGTGAGCGTACTTTTAGTTTCCAACAGTTTTAATTATAGTGAGAAGGTATGATGCTATAATGCGTGTTTATTTGTTTGAAACAGAGGAGTTTTACAGAACGCGCAGAAACACGATGTTTTGCTAAAAAATTTCTAAATTTATTTTGGTTTTATCGCAGAACTCTTCATATTCGAGTTATAATTTTTAATAAAAATTAGTACTAGTTTAATTTTAGAAATTTTAATTTGACTATCACATTGTGAATATGAGAATAATTTTTAATTTAAACCAAAATAATTATTTAAAATTGATGAAAACGAAGTTTTTCAAAATTTCAACATAAACTATGTAAAGAAGTTACAATTGTGAAGCCAATACCAAGGAAGTCATTCGCAGTCACACACTGCCGCTCTTATATATTTATGCTCATATAATGAATTAAAAAGTGCACAAAATAGAAATTATAAAAAGGCAGCCAGAGAAAGTTTTCCGCACTCGCTACTTAAGCATTTGGTTCATAGAGAATACTTTTAGCAGTTTAATTAAGGGGCATGTGATTTGAACAGTTTTGTTGTGCTCGTAATATTAAGGCTGCGGTTTGGTTTGGCTCTGCTGGTGAGTTTTTCTTAGGACTTCTTTTTTTTTGTTTTGCTTTTGCCAGCAGACGTAATTCTCTTCGCTTTCCTTGAAGTATGCAGTTTGTTTTTGTAAATTTTTTGCGGTTCTATTATGACTTTTCATATTATTTTCGCGTCATAAAGCTGTGAAAGTAATTTTCCACTTGAAATGCTGTATTTCTTTTTTAATAATATTGTGGAGTAACAACTGGCTGGTGTTGAGAGTGGGAAAAGAAACCGATGCCAACTTTTATTTTGTGAAAGCGCGTTGATTTGCCTTTTTCTATAACTTTTTAAGGACATAGTGAACAGCTGCTTTTGATTTGCCAAACAATAAGAAAGTGAACACAAACGGTGAGCTTAACAACTTTTACCAGTTGACTTTTTTGTTATCGTAATAATTACCATGATTTGTGCAAAGTAGCTTTAATTAAATGATACTTTCGTTTAAATTTCATTTGAAGAAAAACCAAAAAAAATTGGAGAAATATTTTTAAAGCAAATGCGCTTACCAGGCTCTGGTAAACCTCTTAATAAATACCTTTTATATAATATTTTAAACACGTGTATGTAAACCCCTCCTTTTAATTGATTGTTTTTAGAAACAGAAATTTGGTAACGTCACTAAAGATGTTCAGCAGCTGATATTTTTCACTGGTTCATGATTGAAGCTTAAACTCTAAATTTTCTTCGTTTAAATGTGGCTCAAATATTCGCTGATTTAAAGATTTGCTAGCTTAAGCCAAACACTAAGGTGAACTTACACTGAGTTTTAGGGCATTAGTTGCACAGCAAAATAAAAACCCAAATCACTCATACGTCATGCTGTAAATTTCCTCTCACAAATGAGTTAAAGTCCACAAGAAGGTGTGCGTGTGTGTGTGTAAATAATATAAACTTGTTTGCAATCGAATTTTAATGACTTGAATGTTTTCGTGTTCCAGTTAAGTTTTGTTTTTATTTGCTGCTGCAACGAGCAGGCGAGCAACTCTACGTTACAAGTATTGTTTCATTTCCTGTCCATATTCATTAACTTCCGTCTGCTAAAATAATTTCTTGCTGCACTTGTTTTTTCATCGTCTCCTTCATCTCTCTTCTCTTCATAGAGGTTGTTTTATTTTTTCAGCTTTTTAATTTACGAGACTGTTTTTGCTTCGTTAGTTGTTGTTTATATATTTTCAATTTTTTCTTCATTACTGTTTTGTAATGGTTTTTCCATGTCAGCAGGCATAAAATATTGCCTTTTTCTTTGCTTAAACAAATATTTTTGCCATCACAAAGAAACTTTAGCAAAACAAATGCTGCGTTTGGCATTTAAATTTTTAAGCATACACATTTCCCTTCAATGGCTGTGACTTTTGATCTATAAGTAGAGTTTTGCGAAATGCTGATGATTTAAATCAGCCAATTGGTAGCGATAATGGCTGGTAGTGGAGGCATGCAAATGGCGCGGCCACATTTTGTCATTTCTATAAAAATAGTTTGCAGCAGAAGAAGTCAAGTGGAAACACTAGATGGAAAACAAATGCACTTAGCTGCAACTGTAGCAGAGTAGTAAAGTTGCTGGTCGGATTGGGAAATATGGTCTCAGAAGTTTTAAAGTGATATCACATGTATATAAATTGTTGGTAAAACTTGTTTCTGTCATAAATATTAGCTAAAAAGTTACTAGTCTAATGTAATGTTATTATAACTGAAAACAAATTATAGAGGTGGGTTTTACAATAATAAAATAATTTTAGTTTTTTTTTAGCTCAGCTCTAGCGAATTGTGTTATTTTACTTTTGAAACGCTTTACATGGCATCTCTTCATAGCAAAAGATGTATTGATGTACTGGACCTTTTATTGGAAAATGAAGCAATAAAAGCAGTTATCAAAGAAAGCTTATAATTTACTTTGGTAAGCGACTGTTCCATCTGGTGGCGCATTTTTTGACTTTTGGGCTTCAAAATAATTTTCAAGTTTACCTGACATTTTTTGTTTGCAAAAATTTTTGATGTGTAGGTTTCTTGATAATTAGTAAAGACAAAAGGAATTACGATAAAGCCTTATTATAAATAATTGTCTCTAAAATATTAAGAATTTCTGGACGAATTTCAAAAGAAGGAAAAATTTGTTTTCTTTTATTTCTCAGCAAAATGACGAAAGTTTTCAATTTTTCCTAACCACTGCTTGTGCCAGTAGTTGGTAGTTTATCCCTAAACTCAATGCCAACGAAACATCTTTCTTAGTGCTGAGGTAAAGAAAACATAAATTCGAGGAGTTTTGTTTTTGTATTGAATTACTTAGTAACTTCTCGATATTATCGATCTAATGGAAGCATATCACCAGTGAGAAAGCGGGTGAAGACATACAAGTCCTGAAATCGCCAAAACTGCTTGTGTATGTGGTCAAAGTTTGCCAAACAAATATTGCTTGAAATTAAATTTAACAAATTAGACATATTTTCGTTTACTGTTTCTACCTTCTTTAATTAAGACACTGACACCCACCTTTTTCCATGTATCTCTGCTGCGTTTTGTTTTCTTAAGCTCACTTCCATTTGATAAATTCATTTTTTATTGCCTTTACTGCTTTAAGGATAATGATTACACACATTTCGTAGCTAAACAGAATTTATTGGGCAGAACAAGAGCAGTGAAGGGAAGTTAATTTTCCGTTTTGTTTCTTTGCACAAGAACTTGATACGTGTCAACGCCTTTGTACGGCAACCAACCGTATTAACTTGTTTTAGATAACATTACAGATGCCAACTCATTAGAGGAAATAAAGCTGATTAGTCAATTAGTTGAACTCAGCACAATTTAAGACTTTTTGTTTCTTACTTTTACTTGCAAACGTGTTTGGAAAATGCTAATTATTAGCATTTAATAGATTAAAGAAGGTCGTTTAAGGTGAAAGATGTTTTTGAATTTGTTTTATGTGTTGAAGTTTCTATGGCTGCTAAATACGTGCCTCACAATATGTGTTTATTACCTACAATAAATTCGAAATAAAGTAATTTCCTTTAAATAAACAGGAAAACTGAAAATGCTGCGCATAAAACGAGGCAAACAGAAGGTAATTAATTTATTTTCTTGTTTATGTTTGTTCTCAAAATGGAGCTAAATCTGTCATCAAAAGGGTGTTCATATTAGGAGAATATTTGGCGAATAAGTTTTGTTCAATAAGTTTTGGGCAAGAGCAAAAACAAGAAAATTAACTTCGGTGTCCCTCTGAAGACATGCTTATGTACTTTGCTTGCCAAAACAGGTCCTCGTTGCAGCTCCCTGGTTCCGGTATGCTTACAAAATTAGCCGATTCTGCTCAATTTGGTTTTTTTTTTAATATTACATATTTTGTCTTAAATATGAGTTTTTATATTCTGGCAAAATTCATCGTGACATCTGTAAATTAGCAGAGTTCTTCTTAAATGTGCTTCTGTTTTGCAAAGCAATATTGGAAATGCTGTTTTTATAGTAGAAAGCAAAAAGTCATATCTTTTCGGAATTACTGCACATTAATTTCTCCTCCTGAAATTACTTTGCGTATGAGTGATGGGAAACTTTATAATTTAATATTGATTACACGAACAGACATTTTCTCCATCTCTAAAATTGTTTAATTTAAATCGTAAACTATTAAACTAAAATTAGTTTTAGAACTATTGTGTCCTTAACTAATGAAACTGACTTTAACTGTCTTCAACTTTAAATATTTTGATGTTACAGCTTTTTGTTTAAGCTGCTAACTTTCATGACCTATTAAAATTTAGTTTTTGTTATAAAATGAAAAAAAAAAAAAACAGGAACAAACTAAACCACTGCACATAATACAACATTGAGAATGCTGATGTTACAAACTCTACAAAAGCAAAACTGGCTAGAATGGGTGAACAAACAATTCAAACGTCTGCCTGGGTTGCTAATTGGAAATACAACACTGTGCATAATACCCTACAAACTGATTTTCTAAGAAAATTCTACTGATTAAAGTTGTCATTTAATTTGTTGTTAGAATTAAGCTTGAGTTAAAAAAAGAGAAATACACTTAACTTGAATATTTTATATTGTTGCTGGGTTTTTATCACTTCTTCAAATTGTCTTATTGATAATTTTAAAAATACTTCTGGCATGTCTGACAAGCATAAATGTGGAGTAACGAACGTACCACTGCCATCAAATATGTAGTTAAATAAATAATCAGTTCCTGGAAAATGTGTTGTTCACTTGAACAGAAAACTTGAATAAAACCCAGCAGACTGTTTCACATGAAATTGAATGTGAAAATAATAAATGGCAAGTTGTTACACATTTTAGGTCATGAAATAATTAAAAAGTGAAATAAACTACAAGCCTGCATATCGTATAAAAGCAAGACAAAATAAAAAAGTAATAGCACAAAAATCGTATTAGGTGAAAAAAAGGAACTGTGTAATTAAATTAATTAAAATCATATGTTAATGCTGAATATAATAAGTTTCTTTGAATAAGTTGTTTTTCTTTGCACTATTAAAATATTGCTATAATATTCTTTATTTTAGACAGCACATGCAGCATTTGTCAAGTAGCTAATTCACACTGTTGGAAAGCAATACCAATTTTCTATAAAATAACAAATAGAAATGTGAACAAATATCAAGTTTGTGTTTTATAAATAAACGATGATTTGAATAAAAATCAAAAAACCTTAAATACTTTTATAAATAATAATTTATTTTAACGATTGATCGTATGATATTTTGATTAAAACAATTAGTAGAATCGATATTCCATTAGAGTTTTGATCGGAGTAAAGTTAGCATTATTTTAGTTCTAAAAAGATACCTTATTAACTGTTTTCCCTCTTTTCCAGCCACCGACATTTCGTTCATACTACTCACCTTGTCAGTAGACAAACTTAAGGAATCTTTGAAACTTTACTTTATATTCTAATATTTCCATAGTTACATTGTGAATCATAATTGTTCAAGTAGACCTTAATACAGAAAACCATTTTATCATTTTGTAGCAATTTTATGTTGGGCCTAAAAATAGACCTTTCAAATGTTTTCTGTCTTCTTCAGCAGTCTATATACAGCCGACATTTCGTTGATGCTAATCAACTCATCAGTGGACCCTAAAAATTCTTAAAATACAGAAAATATTATTAAGGGGTATTTTTAGATTTAAAATAATAAAATTTAATTGGCTCTTAAAGCAAATAAATAATTAAGTTCACTTCTTCATACAACGAGCAAATGTTGGTTACTACGATTTATATTTTGAAGGTATCGAAAAACAAAAGAATTTAGTTATTTTTTTCAATGAGAGCCAGTTAGTATATAGGTATATACATATATATTATTTTAGGTCTCCAAATATACCTACTGATAAGTTTAGTAGCATAAGAGAAATGTGAGTGGCATATAGACGGCTAAAAAAGAAAAAAAAAAAAAAAACTAGTAAAGTGTATTTTTAGACCAAAAAATGCATTTTAATAGGCTTTGGTAGTAAACAGATAATTAGAGGAAGTTTTACACTGGCAATTTTCAAAAAGTTGTGTTTAACAGGAATTTTCATAACTAACCCATTTAAATCTTTTATGCAACCTCTAGTTTTGCACTGGCTTTCGTGCACACTTGGTTATAAATGTTGAATTGTTGAATTCAGAGCCGTCATGCAGGAAAATTATGTGGGCTCCAAACTTATTTGTGGCAACTTAGTTGTCTTCGGCGCTCTCACACTTGGCAAGGCCAGATTTTCTGCAATTCACCAGCAATTATTTCAGCAAAGAGTTATGTCAAAGTAATGTAATACTTAATTTTGAGTTTTTTATGAATTTATTTAGTTTTGTGTGGTATATTTGTTTTGTTTTTATTCAACGGTTTAATGTAGTTTATCAAAAACAAAATTGGTTATTTTACTTCTACTTGCAGCGTGCTTATGTTTCATTTCAAGTTTATTCTTATCTTTTTTTTTATTATTGTTTAAATGTTTTATTAGCTTATTTTTCCATACACAAGCCACCCACTCCCCTCGCTGAGACAGCCTGTAAGCTGTGCTGGCATCAACGAAAATATTCATTGTCTGTCTTGCAAACATAAACAAACTTCTTTAAAAGTTTTAATTCAAGTTGAGCCAGAAAAGCGCACAATTTTTTTCAACTCTTAATGTTCGTTTTGAGCCAGACAACATCAAATTCTCTAGAGGCATGTACAGTATCATCGTTATCATTGTCTCTATTAACATCATCATGATGATGAAGAACTTGCGCTCAAGAAATATTTTTAAGCGACAAGATGCTCGCAGTATAAAAGCTTCATTTCAATTTTTCTTAACAATATTTATGACAATGACAAGTGCATTAAAGGCTTTCTTGTTTTCAGGATAAAGTTTTTGTCGGAAAAAAAAAAATTAAAAAAACACTGTTAATGAAAATTTTAATCCCTTAAAAAATCGCTGCATACACAATATTGGTATATTTTTCATCAAACATGGTTTTGTTTACAAAATTTTTCATAAGTAGAAAATTGGCTTAAAATTTTGAAACAACCTTAAATTTAGATTCTCCAGACAAATATTTCTAAGCAATTTGTTTAACAATTTCTGATTTTGGGTTTGTATTGTTTTTATGCAATTTTCTTGTTTCACATTCATTCAAATTGTTGGCTGTATGTGCTCTAGTTTTTTTCTTTTTCGCTCACGAAACATTCATGCTGCTTCATTGTTTAACATGATTGCAACCACAAATACCAAACCAAAAACTATTGTCGTTATTCATTTGAATTTATACAATTTTCATTCCATACCACCAGATATCGTGTTACATTCTGGCCAGCAAAAATGCGAAAGAATAAATGCTTGCATTTTTTTTGTTTGTTTTCGCTTTAAGAGCAACAAACTAAACAGAACTTTAATGTTTTAATTTTGTTATTTGTTGATGGGCAGGACTTACAACAAATTGGTATTTTTATCTTATCCGTATCTTTGTCATATATTGTTAGTGAAATATTGAACTAAAACAAAAAAAAAAAAAAAACAGGGAGCAATTAAATTAGCTCTTATAGCAAATAATCGTTAACTGCGATTTTTAATATTAAAAAAAAACATTTTGTTTTTGATATATTAAAAAAAATATAAATCGAAGTAACCAGCGAAAGTGTGAGCAAAACAATTAAATTGTTTTCTTTACTAAAGGTTCCGTGGTACACAATACAGAAGAGTCTACTAACGACGAGTTGAATGGCATCAACGAAGTGTTGGCGGCATAAAGATGACCGAAAAAGACAGTGAGCAATTAATAACGTCTGTCTACACTTAGAACAGTAAATTTGAATTGGTTCCCATAGCAAATATGTAATAGCTAAATTCATCATTACAGAGTAATATATTGTTTTGATTTTATATCGAAATTTAGGTCTCCCCTTTGAGATGCAGTTCTCCACTTTGAATTTTAAACAGGAGGGGAAAAAGGTGAAAGTAAACGGCTTTAAATAAAAACTGTAGTTCCGGTTCACAAACAGATAGAGCAACCCATAAAATAATGGTTTTTAAGTTCTTTGTCACTCGAAACCTTAATCTGTTTTATTAAATACTATTATTAAAGTGAAATTAAAGTTTTTTCTTAAATCTGTTGAAAGGGCTCATCAGGATATGAAAAGCTCATCATGCGTTATTTCCATGTTTTTGTGTAAATTTTTTATAATTGTTGAATAGAAGTGTTGAAATTGAGTTTAGTTATAATAAATTTATTTTTATTTAAAACTATTTGCTTGAAACTCGTTTGTGAGGGAAATAAGAGACACGTATGTAAATAAATTGTAATTTGTGTTTGGTCTAGTTATACAAGTGTTGCACAAAAGTTTATAACATATTACTTGCAAGCAAAAACAAAAATTTGTTCGCTGAAATAATTTTTGGCATCTACGCTCAGTGTACGTTTTATAACTTGTTTCTCTCTCTCTCTCTCTTTTTTTCTCTCTTTACTTGCGTGAACGTGGACATGAATAGATATTTTGGGCCAATACTTAATTTTGTGAGTTTGTATTTTACGAGCCATAAATCCTTCTGTCTTATGCCCCTGCAGCTGTGCTGGATACGTTTTTTTTCTTAAATTAAAGAAAAATTCCTTCAGAAAACTTAAACTAGTGAGGAAGCATAAAACTTCAAACGAAATCGCACATAATTGTAATATGTTACTTATAGTTCTATTTAAAAGACCACACATATATGCAGGGATCAAGTTTTTATTTTTCTATTTCCAGCCCTTTACAACCAACCCTCAGCGCATTTATCAGTCGTAAAACATTTTTATAAAGAACGTTTTTATGTGCAAGTTTATGAAAGCGATTTGATTGAAGCTGAAAGAGAATGAAAAGAAAAGGTTAAGCAAAACATCATCATACTTATTTTATACAGTTTTGAGTCTATAAAGGCAAAACTATAGCCGAAAGCATAGAAAAGCAACAGTTAAAGCATTTGAAAAGAAGTCCTTTGCAATTGAAAAGATGTTTGTTTAAAAGCTTAAAGGATTAAACTCATACAGCATTTTGATTTCTTGAAGAAAAGAAAAATTAATAAAATAAAAATAAGTTGACTAGTTAAATATGCTTTCAAAAGTAATTGGCGAAAGTTTCATAGTAAGTATTCAAATGACAAATATAAAAGCAGATAAATTTGTAAGTTTTGAAAGAAATTACACACAGAAAAATCTGTATGTTAATCAAACTAGTTTTCCGGGTTGAAACTGTGGAGTTCGTTTAATCGCAACCAGGTTCGTTGATCCGTACTTCTTTTAAAAGAAAATCTTGCATAAACGGCACAGATTTCTTGGAAAAGTTTTATTTCCTCTTAAGCAAATTCGACTGTAACAGAAAAATTATTGTATGAAATACACATTTAATGTCAGCGTAAAACGAATTATTTACAAAATATAACAGTATATAAACTATTCAATATTATTTTTCTTAATTGTTTTTCTTTTAAAATTTTGTGCTAAATATATATTTGCTTGCATTCAGTTTATTCAACGTTTAAAATAAAACCATCGTATGCCACCATTTTATTTTTTATTTAAATTTTTGTCTGCTTTTTATTTCTCTTTTTAGATTTTTTTCTAACAGTCAGACAGTATTTATTACTGGAAATAAAGTGAATTTGAAATATGGGGTTTAAAGGCTTGACAATATTTGCAGGATCATTTAATTTAGTGCTGTGTCAACGAGCTTAGCAAAAAAAAATAAAATTTTTATACAGCTAAACTTGTTTGTATCATTTTTGTTTGTTTGTTTTTTTTTGCACAAATTGGAATTGCTTTTTTTTAGAAGACTCAAACAAGGTGCTAAACATAAGGCTTTAAAAATATGTAACATGAATGGAATGTATAAAGTATTAAATTAACTTTGAAAATGCCAGAAATACTGGTAAAACGCATAAATAATTGTTTACAAATTTTTCCAATAAACAGACTGATGATAAACTGTTTTTTGTCGAGTTGGGTAGATGTGATGGTTTCACATTCATCACAACAGGCTGTGGCAGAAGGAAGAGAGTCATCCAAAAAGTTATTTTTCTTGGTATTGATCACATTTTTTTCTAAAACAGATGCATTTATTATGCACTTGTTCTTGATATACAAGCTTAAATGTTTCAGCGAAAATTTCAAGTGAAAAACAATGTTTCTACAAGACAATATTTCAATTGTGATGAAATGGTCTTAAAGTGTTTCTCAACTAATATTTTGTTATTTTGTGGACTCCTACTGAGTTCTGGGTTACGCTGATTTAGTGAATTCTTGGCTTGAAAATTTTTGAGAATAATTTAAATTTAGTGTTTGTCTTTCGGTAACGCTTGACACTCGCATCGTTGCTGTTTTTTAACATTGAAAATGTAATTTGTAGCTGCTGCTTTTTTTGCACAAAATTATTCAACAAGGAGTGCACCTGAGTCCACGGTAACGAGATAATTTTTTTTCTGCGTAATAAATTTTGCTGAAACAAATGTATGCACTGTTTCAAGTTAGCAGAGATCATTTCTTATTTTTGGCATTTCTGCTTTACAAACAAAGAAATGTTTCTTGATTTTAATTTACAAAAAATAGTTAATTTTAATATTTTTGCCAATCAGGACTTTAATTTATTTTTTCAAAGCAGCAAACTGATTTCCAAACAGTTGCTTGCCAAACCATTGTGATTCATGCCACCGGTTGCTTATAAATGCAACAAATCGATATTTGGCCACCGGCTTTTATTCCACTCAATGTGTTTGGATGCGTTTGTGTGAAAGTGTGTGTGTGTGTGTGTGTGTGTCTGTGTATACTTGTTTAAATGTGTTAAAGCTTACGCCATGTTGTGCGCGAAATTAAAATGTCATCCTGTTGGGCAAAATCTGGTTTTCGAAAAAATGCGATAAATTTAGCTTGAGGCCAGCGTCTGTTTCATGCTTCCACCGATACATTCAAAAGTTTAAATAATAACATGTGTAAATGCTTCTTTAACTTAAAGTGGAAAAGTGTATTTATTTTCAAAAAATTTTAAAATACACTTGACTTTGATTTAATAAAAATTAACAAAATTGTTAATGTTAAAAGTTTGTGTGCTTTGGTTGGCTTTTAGATTGGTTGGCTTTTAAATGATAAATAAATAAATATCGAACGTGACTTGATTTTGCTTTCTGTAAAACTATGGGAAAATTTGGTTAGTTTAATTTTTTTTAACACATACTGTAGTTATATATACATATGTATAAAATTTTCATCTGCAAAGTAAGGCAACATGATGTATAAACGATACATAATAGTATTTAAAGAAAAAATTGTAATTTTTATCTGAAATCAATTTTTTTTAGCGGAAGTTTTGCTCACTTTCCAAATAAAGTACTCATACCATTTTTGCAGCTTCAGATCTTTTATATAAAATATGGAATAGTTTTTCAATATTTCCTTAAACAATTTTTAGTTTCAGGAAAAGGGTGTGGTTTAGCTTCAAAATAGATCGATATTAGTTGCTTCATTCGTTTTTATTGCCATTTCTCCAACAACATTTGGTATAAAACTTAACGAATGCTAAAATCTTCAAGTGAGGGGACGAGTGACTAACATATTGGATAATCAGGACATAAAGCTTGTGTTTTTAGAGAATTTGTTTCTGCACAGAGAAAAAAGCACCTAATAAAGTAGAACAAAATCAATAAGATATCTCTATGGTTTTTTTTCAAAAGAAGGATTCCTTATTATTTTAAATGGGAAAACCTTATTGAAAAAACAACAATTAGTGAAATTAAAAAGATGATTTACGTGTGTTTATATAGGAAACAAATAAAAACCATAGGGAAAAATTAATAGGATAATCTAATAAAATCAATAAGAAATCCTTATTGTATACAATTTACAAGAAAACCTAATAGAATCAATAAGTTCTACTCTATAGAATTTTTTTTGGTACCATGCAAATCGGAAACTGAGTAAAAACAAACGTGAGTAACAAGTTTTCTTCTTGGTTTTATGTGTTTTTCTTGTTGAGACAATTAATAAGATTTGCAACATGGAAATAATAAGAAATACCCATAGAAAAATCTTCTTTTCTCTCTGCTGGGATACCCCTCAGTCTAAAAACGTTTCAAAGAGAAAATCTTATTGAATCTATTAGGAAGTTTTCGCTCTGTGTGTGATTTTAAGATGACATATCATACTATTTAAAGACAATTCATAGTATATTAACTGGGGAGTTTTTTTTCGCATACCTGTATTGAAAAAAGTAACAACTTTTTAATTTGTGTTGATGTTTTCAATACACGAATGCAAATAAAAACTTTGTATGCATTCAGAAAAACATGTAGTTACTAGAATTTAGCTCAAAACTTGCAATAACAGAAAACAATTGAAATAAATTTTATAGTTAAATTAATTATTCCAGCTTGTGATCTTTGGTTTTTTTTTATAAAAAATAATTTTAAGCAATTATTTATTTATTTTCAATATTTCGCCAACAATTTGTTGTCATCTTCAGGAAAATAATTGATCGAAAGATCAAAAGCTTGAATAATTAATTTAACAATCTAAAGATCAAATACTATAAATATAAACCAATAAATTTTATATTTAAATTCCTCTTGCTTTTTGAGTGATGCCTGGAAAAAACTTGAGTAATGAAGACTAAAAATGAATTTTTTTTTTCGTACAAAACCCCTAAAGCTGCACCAGCAAACAATCAATAAAATGGTACATATTTATTTTTGACTTGTCTTGAAAAATTAATTTCTACAAACATATTGCTAGAATGATTTGAATTTATTTCAACACGATTCAATATGTTCTTTTGAATCGAAAAGTTTAACATTGTGGTTAAACCAATCCTTTATTTTCTCCAATGCCATATAAGAAATTCTTATTCTTATTGTTGTCCTTTAGAAGTTATCTTTTAAAAAGTGCTGACTTTTGTTTTCTCTTCTGGGTTGTAACTATTGAAATCGTTTATCATTCAAGTTGTTTTTTTCTTTCTATGGTTCAATTTCTTTAAAACATGCAGCTTGCGAAAAATTATAATAGAATTTGCCAACGTTTCCATTCTTTTTGTGTGAGTTTGAAATAATAAGCATACAATGTACATAAATTTCTAAAGTAAAATTTAAATATTTTATTCAGAAGAAAATGAACTTAATTTGTGGTTGAAAGCTTAAGAAGCTTTGTTATATTTTTTTTTAAAACAAAAAGTTTTAAAGTTCTTCATAAATTGAGGCTACCAAGCCAGTATTTATTGCCAGGATTGCAAATGAAAATTCTTCTGACACAAATTTTATTACAATTACGAGTCATTAAGCTCTTCACTTTCTTTGCCAAACTTATAAACTTCAAACTCAAGTTATTTATTTATTCATTTACCAATTTTCTTAAAACTACATTATGCAAGGCATCAACAAAGTTTTAACTTTTACAAATGTAATAAACTTGAAAAATGTTTCCCAAATTGGTTTTTTGTGTATTCCATTATTTTACCCATTTTCTGGCACCAGATTTTGCAAGTAAGTTTATGTATGAGGGCTTGTAAGTGTAAAAGTCTTCTTGGCTTTAAAACGATATTCATTCCGCAAAGAAGTCGAAGCAACATTAGTAAAATATGTTTTAATGTGAATCTGTCTTCTTTGCAGAAGCAACAGTTTATTTAAGAAATGAATTGTTACTTTTCTTTTGTAAGGAATTTTCATATATTCTTATTTGCTTCTTCTTATTTGCTTATGAGAACTTTTATTATCATCATTTAATACAGCTCAATGAACGAACACAAGGTCTAGAGCCGCAAACAGGGTTGCCAATGTGCCGGAATTTTTAATTTTTTTTTTTCAAATTCGCAACAATTTAAATAGAATAAGTGCTCTGGAGGCCAATTAAAATTGGCTAATCTCTGTTTTGCCTGTTAAGTTTTCGACATTTTACGTCTAACAGCCGCGCTTTCAGGTTTAAGGTGTCTAACTCATTTCATCCAAATCTAGGGCTTGCTTACAAGAATGCTTCAATATTTTACAATAGAACAAAAATAAAGAATATAAATTGACTACTAAAACTTTCTGCAGTGCCATTTTTCATTCAAATGCCTGTGTTTCTTTGCTCCCATGTCAACACTACTCATTACTCTGTGTATTAAAGGAAAATTTTTCTTTAGAATATTTCATGATTTATTTCATTAAACTTAAATTATTTTTCTGGCATCTGCACAAAAAATGCAAATTTTGCTTCCTTTTTGAGCAGTAAAAACTTTTTTCATTAATATTTTTGTTACAATGATTTTCTTAGTGCGAGTGAATTGGCAGGATTTAGTCAAAAGGCGAAGACGAAGAACCCCAAGAACATCATTTGTGGACACAATGTTTGTTTGAATGAACTTTATTTTAAAGTTTAAGAGAATGGACACAACAAAATACAAATTTTAATAGGAGATGTGAATATTTGAATTTTAATACAAATAACTTTAACAAGGATACTTTAGAAATCACACAGTATGCGATGTACACACTTTAAAATAGTTTAAATAATTCAAACAAGTAAAGTTGATGTATGTTCATTCACACTTAAGCTTTGTTTGTTAAATTTTGCTCAATAAAACGTGACCACGACTTTCTTCAGCTAAAAATGTGTTTCAGCTACTGCTTAAGGGTCTGTTGTGGACACTATTGGCATTCCGCTGCTGAAGCTGATTCTATTGCAACATTTAGCATTTAAGTATCAATAAATAGAATTTTTAAAGCACAACAGCACTAAAAGTACTCATGCTTAACAAACTTTTTTTTTCATATTTTTTTTACAAACGCTGTTAGTATCCACCAGCAATTGTTTTCCTTTTTATTATCATGAAAATACTTTTATCTCTACAATCTACACTTTTTTTTGAAATTTGTTGTTTTAATCCTTTAGATTGCACTTTCATAGTCCCTTCTAAGTAAATTTGTGAGCACAAAATTACTGGTGGATGTGTGTTTTACCACAGTTTTTGTCAGTTCTCTGGTGTACCGTTAACATAATCATCCACCTTAATAAGATAAAGTTATCTTTTATTAACAAACTGACCCTTATTTGGTAAGTGACTATTAATACTTTAATAACTATGCTTTCAGGAAGCTTACTCTTGAAAAAAAAACAAATATAAAAAGATGACCGAAGATTCCAATCCCAGTGGCTAGTGAGGAAGTATATGGCATTCATATTTAATTAGATTATCATTTAATTTAAAGCAAATCTAAGGCGCACCAACAATTTGAGCGAAGAAAACCGTGTCACACAAATCAAATAAGATGATATTGCTGATTAACTTGAGCAATTTAGATAAAAATTATATCACACCAAAAAATATAAAAAGCAGCAGTCTATTGGACAAACATTATGAAATGGAGGAAATATAATAAAGAGCATTTATTGAACTTTCTCCTTGTACTTGTTGGCTAATATTAAATTAAAAAATATATGAAAAGGACATTTTAAACTTCTCCTTGTAATTTCAGCTTGGCAATAGCATTAGAAGAGCAACCTGAAAAATTAATTTATTATTATTTACACAAATGCTTCTTAAAATGGTAGAAGAACTTTTGTTTTAAAACTAATTTATGGCGAGTAATTCCAAATAAATTCTGTTCAATATTGAGCAAAGCTATAGACAGCCGTTAAATGAAAGTCAATGGACAAATTTATGGTGGTAACAAAATAAAAGCCAAAAAGCACAAAAGCAATCGTTAAGTTTGATACTTAAATTTTATAGCTTTCAATTCTTTAAAAATAATTAATAATCTAGGCAGTAATAATTTTGCTTTATCTTGTGCTAAAGTATACTTTTATAAAATTACTAATGCATTAATCCCAATGAAGAAAAAAAATCAGCATTTATTTGTGCCAGCCTGTAATAGCCAAGAGAGTTATCTGTATATTTCATTTAATTTTAGTGGATATAATTTTCATTATAAGATACAAGTTTATGCTCCTCTTTTTAAGAAATTGTTATGTTTTTATTAAATTCATACTTGCCGAAATTGTTAATAATATTTGAACAAAACTAGTTGTGTGATTTTGAAATCATAAGCTTTTTCAGATCGTAACTTACTGGGGATATCAGAAGAAAATAAAAAATGCAATAGCTTTGAATAAGATGATAATTTTTTCTCTACAAAGTGAAGTTTTTGAAAGTAATTGTTGAAAGTAAAGTAGAAGTAAAGCGGTAAGTTTAACAACAAAATTCCTTTAACATTGTCTCACAATAATATTTTTAGTTTCAAAAACTAAAATATCAAGGTATTTTGGTTCAGAAATAAATGAATAAATTTGATATATCATTTTAAAAACGTTTTCCGAATATCATCAACACGACAGAGGAATGTTCGGTGTTAATTTCTGTTACTCTGTGTTCAATTAAATTTAATAGAAAATAGTTTCTTCCCACTGAAAGATATTTGAGTTTAATAAGGCAACCCGACCCGAACACACACAATCTATACCACAGTGTTATAAAGCTTCCTTAAAGAAGCTGTAAGTCATGTTTTGAGTCGAAAAGTTTTTCAACTGCTTGAAGAAGCACGAAAATGCTTCATTTAAAATGTAGCGAAAATACGAAAAAATTTTATTCACAATTTTTTTTTATTTAAAACGGGTAGTTTGTCGTATTTCTATTCTCTTACATTTAAAAGAATACAGCCCTGAGCTTGTTTCTAAAAATAAATATTCTTTGCAGTTTTATAAAAATGCATAAAATAATAATTTGTTACTTAAGTGATAAAAATAAATTATTCTCTATGATATCACAATGGCCACTGATAAAGCGAACAAAATTAATCATCAAAAATGTCATGTTTGTAAGTGGTTTTCAAGTAAATAAATTAAAGCTTCAAGATAAGGAAGCATAAAATGAAAAATACACAATAGAAATGATAAGTACTAATGAGCAATGTCTTTATGCAAATTTTTATTACAGAACTAAAATTTTGACATGACAAAACTTGTGAAGAATTAGAGAAAACAGTGAAATATATATATTTATTTTTTTCAGCCGATAGACATTGTTGCTAGTGTTTTAGCCTTAAGATTTATTGTAATTTTAATTATAATAAATATAAAATAAAATAAAATAAAATAAAAAAAATATTTTTTATTAAATTTCAATGAGCCATCAGTTTTGACTTCTGATTTTATTTCCGATTATGCTGATTGAAGGTATATATAACGAAAATCAAACTCAAGTTTTCATTGTACATATTTTAGTTGAATCATGAGTTTTTCTTTACTTTTAAGATAATTATTTTTAGAAGCTATTAGTAGTTTCCCAAAAAAATATATATTCATGATGTGAGGAAACCTACACATACTCTTGGAGGCTAATTATCCTATTAAGCATAAATTTAGCATAGCTTTTACTAGTTCCACTTCCGTACACTTTCGAACTATTTGGTATTACATTAAGCGGGCTTAAGTTGATTCTGTATTATTGTTGTGATTGAAA
This sequence comes from Sturmia bella, assembly GCA_963662145.1. Lineage (NCBI taxonomy): Eukaryota > Metazoa > Arthropoda > Insecta > Diptera > Tachinidae > Sturmia > Sturmia bella. The sequence goes on along the minus strand of OY759171.1, from coordinate 2,906,469 downwards.
TTAACTGAATAAAGCAACAACAAAAAACATCAAACACCATTAGCTGGGGGACAACTAACTATTTTAAAGCCTCTACACTTCCCGCCCGCACCTGTCCTTGAACTCAGAAGCTCATGCCACTTTTCCATGAATTTAAAATCAATACTAATCCTTGAATCCGCCAGAATTCATCATCATATATCAAAAACAAATTAAAAAATATTTCTCAACTACGCTTTATGTATATTTCATAAGAGTTGCAACAAAAAGATGTAAAAGCTTTATTCTGATTTCATTGAGCTTAAAGCCAAACATTCAGAAAAATATTTGTGATAAATTACACTCGCACTACGTGGCGTATGAGTATCGTGTATAATTTTAATAATGCGGTGTGTGTTACAAATGACTAAAGCCAAACACAACTGCTTGTAAATGATACACATGCAAACATACACTTAGAAATACTTAAAAATGCTGAATAAGAAACAGATTTTTCAGGGAAAGGGTAGAAAAATGGGGGTATTCCATACAGAAAAATTAAAAACACTCAAATTCGAAACGGAAAAATATGTTTTTCAGAAATACTTCAAATACTATAAAGCTAACTTTAAATAATACTATTTGCGATTAAGTTAAAAATCGTGCGGTTGATTCGTATTCATAATTGTTATACCACATTATTTTCTGTCGACATTAAAAGTTATTTAGTTCGTCGTAACACCAACATTTGAATTGTGGTTCCGTCTCTGTATGAAATGCCCCCCCATTTCATAAAGAATAGTTAAATATTTGTTAGCAAATAATAATTTTTGAGAATGTAAGATTCTCTTTGCCTTTGTTTATGTATGAGCAAAATTAAAGGTTACATGGTAAATAGTTTTTGAGGGTTTAATTAGAGTGGGATTGTGTGGTTGAGATTTTAACACAAACAAGTGGTTGATGAACTATTTTGCAAATCTTTTTCTACTTTAAATGAAAAGAGCTTGCGCTGAAACTGCTGCCAGGAAAACTTTGGAAAAGTATAGATATTTTGAGGAATTAAGCACAGTTTCAAAGAATGGTTTGTAAATACATTTTAGATTAAAGAAACTGTAAGCTAAATACAAACAATCGCACAAATGTTTACTTAATAGAGTTAAAAATGTTCTAGGATTGGAATTTAATTATGTTCGTATTGATTTCACAGGTATTTTAAAGCATCAAAATAATTCAATTTATCGTTTAACATAAAGTTGCAGTTAAATTTTACTCCTCTTCATTTTTTTACATTTTTCAATTGCATGCCTTTGACTATTGAATGTCACGACATTGCAATTGGTCTTTCTACTCTTTCGTTGTAATTATTTTATTTTTTATAAATAATTTTATTATTGTGGATTCAATTGACGTTTTTCATTTATTATTTGTTGCGGCTTGAACAAGCAAACTGCAATTGCATAAGTGACTGTAGAATTGTGAAAAGGATTGCACTACCGAATTAATAAAGTTTATGTTTTGCATTAAGGTTTTTGAAACTCCTGCACGAAAGTTTTCAAACTTGCAAAAAAGGTAATTCTGAAAAATTTAATTTTAGTTTATATTACTAGTGGAAAACCAATAGAACAAACTAAAGTAGAATAACTCAATACAACCTTATGTGACTACAATTAATAATTGCCTGACTGGGCCATAGTCCAAGTTTACATCCATAAAACTAAAATTTTTCATTTTGATCAAAAAAATTTTTTTTAACGATGACTAGATAAGTAAAGTTGAAGATTATTGGCTGAAGAACATACCACTACTATTCACATCCGTCACAATGACCATCAGCAAATGTTTTTGAAAAAACCATTTAGAAAAACATTATTCTCTGAAGAAGAAACGAATTACTAAAAATTAAAATAAAAATAACAAACAAGGACCTCAAGCTCGTAAATTAAGAAATCTTATAATTAAAAAAGAAAAAAGTCTACGCAAATAATACAAAAAATAAATAAATATTGGAGTCTCTTAAGAATTTTACTTTGTCAACTTTTTTATGTTTTAAAATTTCGAAAACCAGATATTTTTTTTGTTGCTAATTTTAAAGGACTCAATAAAACATTTATCCTTTTTGTGCATAAGCAATATTTTGTATTGCTACCTATTGACAAAGTCTAGAAAATAAAAGTTTTTTTCTTTTCGTTTAAGTGACACATTAAATTAACAAGTATTGATGTACTTGACTGAAACTCAAAAAATTTGGAATAAAACTGACACTTAAAATTGAATAAATGAATAAGTCAATGGTATAAGAGCCACAACAACAACAATGTAGAAATGCATAAGCAAATAGGAAACCACACGTACACACACACACACACACTTTTTTTCTACGAGAAATAAAACAGTCAAGATATTTTGTTGACGAAGAAAATATAGGAAAATGAAATATGTTCAGATGTATTTAAATAAGTGCTGAGTACTTATAAACACATAGAAAATTGTTATCAATAAAAAAGGAAGATTATAAAAATAACTTTTCAGAGTTTGAGGAAAAGAATGAAAACCAGAACAAAATTATTTACCGCCACTACTTTAATGATTTTAAATTTTTCTTATTATTTCAAATTGTTTCTATTGTATGCCAATGATTATATGATATTTTAAAATAATACTTAAAAATAACAGCATATACATACGTCCGTATTTAATATTAGATACAATCATTCGAAAAAGACACATTGAAAGATAACGACCTCAAAGTGTAAGTAAAACGTTTAACATGGAGCAGCTGCGAAAAATTTCATTTCTGCCCAACAATGTTGCTGAAACATGTTGATAAAAACATTTTAGAAACATTTTAGAGGTACGCATCATGCGAAACTAAGAGTGTGTTCGTTTTTCTGCAGTGGCAGAGGTCGTTAGGAAAGTGTTTAGTAATAAACGAAACGTTAATGTAGGAGCAAGTTTTTGGCGGAAATAGCAGCAAAGTGCGTTTTGAAATTGTACAGAGGCGAAAGCGAAGTTGGCACCTTTTCCAAATAAACTTAAATTCAAAAACTGCGTGTATATTATTTATTACTTTCCATGTTAAGAAACAAGAACCTTAAATCTTTTTTTTTTATGGAAAGTGAGTGGTCCTAATTTATAATTACTTTGGGTGCGTGGGTGAATTCGTCGAATATAGTAATATATAGTTAATAAGCAAAAGATGATGGAAAATTAAATTCATTGAAAGCAAATCAGTCCATGTTGATTTCAATTACAAATCTATTAGAAATATTTCCATATAAATATTTAACTCTACAGCTCCATATGTTAACCAGGCCAAATATCTTGCAATGATGCTTGATGCGAAGCTGAAGTGGAGAGAACATGTGAAAATTAAGTAAATGGAACTTAAACAAAAATTCAATTTTAATGTATTATTGGGAGAAAGTCCACCGTTTCTATTGAAAACAAACTAATTGTTTACAATCAGATTTTAAAACCAGTATGGACTAGTGAAGATTAACATGGGGCAACAAACGGTGTTGTTATTATTCAATGATTCCAAAATAAAGTTCTTAGAACTATAGTTAACCCGTCGTATTACATAAGAAGTAATGATTTACATAAAGATCTGGAAGTTCCCAGGACGGCGGAAGTATGAAAAATGTCACGTAAACCCAGAAGCCGCCATTTTGAAAAGTGATGAAATATCCTCTAGGGCAAACCTATGGCTTGGCCTGAGGTTTAATGAAATGTAAAAGTAATATAATGAAATGTACAAGATAATAAAATGACATTTCAGGTGCATTTCTATTTCTGGGTTTTTAGAATAATACTGAATAATGGTAAAAAGGAATATTAAGAATTTCCTAGCAATAGTAGCAACAATTGAAATCAAGTTTTTGTGTAATTAAAAATAACGCAAATATGTTTTCACACTACATTCAACATGACAATGGTTGCAAGTGACAGAAATGATAAATTTTGTGTAATAATTCGCCTAAACGTCGTTTTCAAAAATCCATGCATCCGCTTAATTTTACCACAACATTTTTTTTCCTTTTTTTTGATAAATTTTGATTTTACCATTTCAGATGACGATGTATTTAGTTGCTTGAAAAGTTCACATTTGTAGCATATACTGCAATTCATTTCATACGGTCTTTCATAAACGCATAACTTAGAAGTGATGTTGTTGTAACACATTGTTGCAACAACTCATGTTAAAGAGTAAATCGGGGAGGGGAGGTGAAATGAGGCCTGTGCATGTTTTATGCGTTGCATTATAAAAACATGTATAATTGTGGTTTGTGTCAAGTACTGTTGAAAATAATGCGAAATGCTTTTAAAAATTGTTGAATAATTAATCAAGCAGGCTGGTCACTTTGCACAACAAACTCATTGTAGAAATATTTAAGAAGTTGTACGTTAATGGCATGCAAATACGTTCCGAAGAACAAACAGTTAAGTGTGTTGCCTGTTACAGAGTAAATATGAAATCACTTACATGTAGCAAGTTGCTTTGTCCTGATTACATGAATGGTAGAACAAAAGTGTTGACAAGGTTGTGCAAAATAATATTTGTGGAAAGAATTTATTTAAAGAGAGGCAATTTGGAACATTAAAAATTTCTTGTATTTACCAGGCCAATTTAATGAAAATACTACTATAATAATGACTCAAGTGTAAATGGACGTAAATGCTCTTTTGTAATTTTTCTTACAGGAGAAGAAACCGAAAGGGCCACAAAATCAATAATAATCACCTTTATTGTGGTTGGCGTTTTTGAAAAAGTTTTACCTGATTTGCAAAATATGCGACACTTTTCAGAATCCACTACAAGAATTCCATTAAACTTCAATTGTGGTTGGCGTATTTCACTGTCAAAAGTTCAAAAAAGCTGCGATTGTCAAATTGATAGCAGCAACGAGAACTGTCGTTTTTACGTTACGCTAAACAGAATAAGGATAAATGAAAAAGTTTTTGGAAGTGCTCGAATTTAACTGCGATTGTTGGAGTGTAGAAATTTACTATCTATCTATTAGTATCTATGCAGGTCTATCCTGAAAATCATAACATTTTGTTAGTTGTATGTTATTTAATTTTCAAATTAAATAAATGAAAACGAAATTAAAAGCACGTTGCTTGAAATCATGTGATTTCAGGGAACACATTACATCGGAAGGCAACTTTATGTTGCTCTTTTGTGGCATTTCTATAGCGAAAATGTTGAAAATATTGTTTGGAACTTGGCTTTTAATATATGATTTTGTCTCAGCAATGTAATGAAACTTTCAAAACACAAGATTTGCAGAACAAGGCAAAGCACAAGCCATCAAATCCATCTTATTCAGTTTGTAGTCACGTAGTCACGTTCACTTGAGTTTGGTTTAAGGATCTACTATAGTTCAATGTAAAACTGGTGCTGTTCAAAAATTTTTAAAACTTATGCATTTTCTAATAAATATAAAACCATTTAAATGGCTTTATATTGAATTTTGAAACTTAACTAATCCGAACGATGTTTGCCTAAAAGGAGACAGAGGTGCATAATAATCAATTACAAATTCAATTAAACATTTAAGGTCTTTAATCAGATAGATATTTAATAGCGAAGTTGTTAGCGAATGGATTTAAACAAAAAAGTTTTTACTGACAATTTTAACTCTACTTTTTGCTGGGCATCCTTCCACCCACTTTTGGTTATTTTACAAGCTGTGTAATTTAGTGTTTTATTGTGTTTAATCTTTTGCAGCGAATTGTGTCATGTTGAATCATTTTGCATATTCATTGATGTGGTAAATTTATTGTGATCGTTGCAGCATTTCAGACACCCGCAGGGCAGAAGTGCAAGCACTAGCAATACGCCAAAAAACTTGCGTAAATTGGAAGAGCCCCTTCTGCAAATTTTTTCTTTCAGCCAGTTGCTTAAATAGAAGAGTTTTCTGCTGTATAATTTTCTCAAACTGTGAGCACATATTGGAAATTGAAAATTTAAAACAGATAACAGAGCGCAAAGTAACTGAAATTTTTATATAACAAATGCTTTCAATTTGAAAAGCCCTGTTTTCTCTTCATACGATTGTTAAATTGAGATTTTTATTTTGAACAGTCTCTGAGCATAGAAAAAGAAAAACGTTTGCTAATTATTAAATCTAAAATTTCTTTTAGCTGAAAAACTCTTTTTTCATTTATAAATCATAATCATAAGAAAATATTTACTTTTTTCCTTGCAAACTTGTGTGCACTTCTCTGAGCTTCTAACTATTTTCATTACACAATTTTCCTACAACTTACGACTCATTAAGTTTTCCATAGTCCTGGTTCCAATCATAAATACCAAACCAAGAGCACTCATTTATTCATATTATTTACAGTTTCCTTTAAAAATTCCAGACAGCAAAATCCAACGACGAACAACATTGTACTAAACTCGAACTTGTTGTCTCAGACTTCATTTATTTATTTTAACCGCATTTCTGGCTCGCAAAGTTGTAGCATGTTGTTTGTGTGAAATGTGTTTCAAGCGACTTCTTGGCTTGAAGAAATTTTCCAGTTTTATAATTTTTATGGCAAATTATTTACACATTTTGAGAAAAAGAAAAGCCAACAAACTCCTTCTGGGTGGTCTGTGCATAAAAGTATGTTTGAGTTGTTTGCAGAAGCAACAATTTTACTTAACTTTTCATATTCTTCGTTTAGCGCTTGTTGCGGTTGCTTCTTGTCTCATTTGGTTATGAGTGCTTTTATTATCTTTGCTTACTTAGTTCAGCTCAATGGGCATGAAATTCAAAGTCAACAAATTAATATTTTTGCTAATAACAACTTTGTGCATGGTAAAACGTGTCGTTTGCCCAGAAATATTATTTCGTGGTCTACCACCCAGTAAATTATATTTAGATGCAAGGAATTAAAATTAAATTGTCCAGGCCTTATTTTTTAAACAGGCAGTGCCACTCTCGACTCAACCGTTTCATATTCAATTTTTCAGTGCCGCCTTTGTGGCACAATGCTCTTATACCCAGTTTCCGATTCCGTATTTATATATCGTCATATGAGTTAAAAGAAGCCTTTAGTTATGTCGAGCTACTTTTACAGCAGCAACAAACATTTCTTTAATATGAAATATTTAATGCTTGCTTTCCTCTCAATGGTATTTCTATGAGGAGACAGTTAATATTTTTATTACTTTTACCTTGACAGCAGTAAAGGCAGCCAAAAGGCGTAAATTAATAGTTTCCTTCATTGTGGAACACCCTATCATCATGTATGTGGCTGAAAAGATTTTACAATACCACATTTAAAATTTTTGGCCTTGCAGGCTTGATTCTGAATTTAAGCTAATAGAAAAATAACAAATTGTAAAACTTGGTCTCGTGTATAAGTGCCCATTTTAATTTCGAGTTTCTTACATGTGCCAATCCTTACATTAAACAAAATATTAAAAATGCCGAGTTTTCAGTCTGCAAATTAGGGCTCAACTTTTAGTATTTCTTTGATGATTTGGAATATTTTGTGACTTTTTGAAATCAGCTGACAATAGTTTGTCTCAATTTAGCTTTAAGCTCGATTTAGTTCAATTTCAGTGCTCAGCCACAAATAATTATTTTCATGTGATTTCGATTGAAGTTTGACGCTGGCTTTTTTCCAATTCAACCGGAAATGTGTGATTTTGAATTCAAAATTATAGTATTTTTTGTTGTGCAACATGTGATTTTCACTTCTCCTGTTTTGTTGCTGCTGTATTCAATTTACAAATGTATACACTCGATTTTCAACTTTGTTTATAATTTGAAAAGATTTTAAGGCACTTAAACAATGTTGAAACATTTATTCGTGTGAGTTTTCTTACAAACTTGTGCACTCAGAAAAAAAAGTGCAGGCAACTTATATAACTTTATATAAAAGCAGTGATACTACATTTACATCTGCACCCAATCTAGCAGATTTGTATTGAAATCCTCCTTAAAATCCATTTCGTTTACATTACCGTTTTTTTAGCATCTTGTGAGACTTCATTTTCGTGAAACTCATTTTTGTGAAGCGTTTGACATGGCAAATTAGTTGCTGTTGCACCGCAGTATTTTTAACTACTTTTTGAGCAAAATAATAATTGACTCTCTAGGTACTTTGTCAAAATCTGCTCAGATAGTACACTACGTTTTGTAAGTTAAATCTCATCAAAATTACCAGATTTGGCTGGAAGTCCCGTGTGTACTGGATTTGGTGTGGATGTAGTTATAGATTTATATAATTTTTTTAATTGAAGATGTGCTGCTTTAGTGCTTGAAAAAAGTGTGTATTTTAAGAGTGTACTAGTTCGGGGGCAAAACATTTCCGTTTACATTTCTCTGTTTGTTTAACCTGAGTTCTTCTTGAGTACGTTGATGATTATTGTAGGCATCAGGTTGCACATTGAGTTGAAGGGTGGCGCCAGTTGTTGTTTTGGAATCCTTCGTGATTTTGTAACTAATTTTAAAGTATTATAGCGCTGCTTTTACTGCTTTTCCTCTCCAGCTTTGTCAGTTGCTTTGCCATATTTCCTATTTATTTAACAGTTTCCTTTTTTTTAAGCTCTGCTTTAGTTTATTTAATTCCATATGCTGTTGCTTTTGTTTGTTTGTTTTCATTTGTGTTAAAAGTGTTTATTTTTCTCCACTTAATCTCGTTTAATTAAAGTGAGTAGAAATAATGTTGCATTATGGTGTTGCAATTCAAGCAAACGGAAAGCTAATGAATAATATAAAAACATGGGTGTAACATAAATGAGTGAGTGAACATTAAGCATAACAGAATGCATTTAAATTGTTACTTTGGGTAAAAGGTAAATGTTGATTTATCAAAAAAAAAAAAAAAAAAAAAGAAATGTGTTTGTTGAAAAAAGCAATTGCTAACTGAAATAAATTTTTAAACAACTCGAGAAGAATAAAATCCTGCTAATTTTTGCAATGACGCTTGTGGTACTATTAACAATCTTTAATGTATTATTTCAACATGAAAAAAGTATTGAGAATTTTTCAAAATACTTTTGTTTTACCTTTGGATTGTGGCACAATATGTATTCGCCCTGCTGCCTTTATACTTATTTATGTGGATCTAGAGATTCTTACTAATTTCGAAAAATATCCTTTCTATTCGTTTCTCAAAATATCACCCAGACTTTTCATAAGGATTTTCTTATAACGTGACTTTTTTCTAAATTCAGTTGCATTTAAAAACTTTTCCCTTTTCTTAACAAACTGTCAGCAGTTCGTAGTATTTCCATTTGGTTTAATATTGTCTTCCGCAAATTCCTAAACTTGTGGCGTTTCCTTTGCACCATTGAGCTTAAGCAGTTTCTTTTGCTTTTAGATCAATAATTAATTTGGTAACATGAGTTCGAATTTGAGCTTATGATATCTTTTTCAAATACATATTATCTTACTTGATTGATGATTGCTGTTAAATGCTTTACCATAAGGCAATGATTGCAACTTAAAATTGTGCAGTCCTTGATTTATTGTAATATGTTGTAAGCAATCTGCATTCAGGGATATTGCCTGAACCAACTTCTTCGGACCAAAAAGAATATTGCGAACCAGATTTGAATCAATTTTTATTGCACTCACCTATCTATGGCTTATACTTAGATAGATATCTGTGTATATATTTTCTTTAAAATTTTACTCATGGAAACAATATCCCATTAAGTAGTTTAGATTTTGTTCGTTTTTTTTGTTGGAAAAGAATTTTATCAGTAATAAAGCTTTTGAAATTGTGTACCTTGTTATCGTTGTAATCTTTTCATTATATAAAATCTTTCGCTTTCTTCTTAAAGTATGTTTTTGTTTGTTCAGTGGAAATCTTTTCGAGTTTTTATTATCATTTGAAAATTTTGCGCAAAAACACACGTACACAAACAGAAATTCATACACACGTTTATTTGCAGTGCAGGGGTAAATTTTATAAGGCATTCCTTTTCAAAGCCTGTGAGCATTTTGTCTATGTATGTTATACTAAACTTAATAATTCATGTTTTAAGAAGACGGAGCCAATCTTTAAATGATTTTCGAAAAGAATTTAAAAAATGATACTGTTTTCTAGATGATATAATGTTCGCTTTTCACAAAGTGTCTCGGTTTTGTGAGAACAATTAAAAATATGTTTTATTGTTTTAAATAAAAACCAAAAAACAGGAACTAATAACTCTTTTTTTTTGTGTGAAATAAATGCCAAAGAAATATTATACGCGAGTCACTTAAACAGTAGTACTCATCGCTGCTTGTCAAAAAAAAAAACTCACATGAAAAATAATGATATTTTGAGGTTTGTTAATAAGTGTTTTTTTTCTAGTTGAACCAGTACCGCTGTACAAGCATTGCATTATACCGGTAGTAGGAAAATTGGTGGAGGAGTTAGAATAGGAGAAAATAGGGTGTGGTTGGAGACGGTTGGTCCCGAAAAATCACACTATTCTCAGATTTGGCTTAGATTTAGGAAGTTTTCATTTAATGACTTGATTTTGCATGAACTTTTTGAGAGAACACATTTTCGTTTAGCTACCAGGGAGGGGAGTTTGCTTAACTTGATCCCCTGGAACACGGGATTAGGATATGAAATACTTGCATTTACTTTCCGAAGCGGTTTTAATGGCCTATTTAATTTGTTATTTTTACCTTGAGCCGTTTGTTTAATTTAACACATTTTTTTCCTTTGTTAATGTGTTGTTGCTTTTTGTTGCTCAAGTTACATATTTTAGTGTGCTTGTTTGTGTTTCCTCAAAGAAATCTACGAAAAACAAATGAAAATACAAACATTAACAACGGAAAAATAAACAAACAAATAAAGATTTCAGAAAAAGCATAAGAAGGTGGTACAAAGGAATATATTTTATTCAAAGGCATCACAAGTCTTAATCCTATAAAAACATTTGTTTGCTTGTTTTTGCTTATAAGTACATGAATGGATCCATAAAACTGTGATAATGTTTGCAAAGACATAACATTAATACTGGGCATGCGAATAAGTACAAAAGAAAACATAAAACGTCAGCAAAAAGGAAGACAAAGCTCTACATATGTAGTATGTGCAGAAAGTCTGACAGAAGAAATTATGTCCCACCTACAAAAACGTAATATCTGGTTATTATTTCCAGAGTACTTGCAGGCAGCGTTGAATCTCGTCGACTAAGATCGCAAGTTGACTGTTTTTTTTTAGCGACTTTATGCGCCTTTTTCCCCCGTTTTTTATTACCATCTATTGAAAAATGAGCTTGTTTCTAGTATTGTCGCAGTAATATCAATCTTTTGGCAGCATATTTTGTATTGCGGTTTTCACGCTTCGTATTAAAGTGCTATTGTAGATCTTGGAGATATTTTAATAAATCTTGATAAATTTAAAACTCGGCAACAACAAATCTCATAAGTTTATAATTTGCTAGATTAAAACCTCTGCAGTGCCAAAAACAGTAGTAGATTTACTACATGTAGTAAGTGGATTTATTTACAAGTATGAAACAGCTGACAGATTTGGCACTACATTGTTTTTTTGCTTACATATAATGAAGTGAATTGTAAACATTTCTTAAATTTACAATGGAAAAGACCAAAAAAGTTAAAAAAAAAGAAATTGCGAAAAAAGCTGGAACAAAAGATGGGCTGAAGCAGAGGTAAAAACACTGCTAGAATTTTTACAGGAACATCCAGAATTAGAGGTAAGTTAATAAGCTTGGTTTTTATCTACTTTTAATTTCCATGCATCCTAACATTTGTGTGTTTGTAATGACATTTCAGAAACCCACCGCCCAGATACATATATTATAGAAAGCTCATTCAGATGACGGGGATTGAAGCCACTTGGGATTTGCTGCGGTGGAAAGTGAAAAACTTACAAAATGTTTACTTAACAGCGACGATACGTTGCGACTAAAATAAGGTCATCGATAACCTCGTTCAAGATATGCTCAATAATATCGTTCCTGTGACAATCTACTGAGAGATTGGTTATGCATATTATGCACGTTTTGTTAATAAATAAATATATGTACCTTTGCACTACATCATTTCATTAACGTTGATTTGATCAATGGCATTATAGTTAATAATATAGTTAATAATTTTTTCTTTCACGGTTTCCTTGGGAATTTGTTTTAGATTTTATTTCTTTTAATATTTTACAAAACAGCAATTGGAAAATTCTTTTGTTTACTTTTGGCGTTAAAATATCTAAACAAAAGTCAGCTGTTTCAACTTTTGTACAATACCAAACAAAAAGTCGCTCACACTTAGAAGTTTAATATAGTATTATATTTAAAAGTATTTTAAATATAATACGAGGTGTGGAAACCGCTTATGTATTTTGGCAACATTGATAAAGTAACTAAGTACAAGCTTACGTTATTAGTTTAGTATGCAACTTTCTATCGTAGACTGAATTCTATGTGATGAGCTGATACAAAAATATAGAAACTAAAATTCTATAAATTAGATTAAACAAATTCAAATTTACTATTTATTATTTACTATATAGCCAGCGAATAGATATAAATAAAAAGCTTAACCCAGTTTTCTTTACGTTTTATAGTTATTTATATCTTGAAATGTCGTTATGATCAATCGATTCCGTAGCAGACTTGAAAAGTTTTGGAAAAAATGGGTTTCAGGTAGCAGCAGCGGAAGGTTAGCTTCAAGACAGTTTGAAAAGTGTTTTAATCAATGGAGCTACAAATTTGCAAACTCAACACTATTTCTTAGAGTTCCAAACACATCCAGCGGGAGCATTTGCTCATGGTGACTAGAAATAAATTAAGAGAAAAACAGTCATGAGCCGTAAACCCCTGCCAGCTGAGTGTAACGAAGTTCGTCTGCTTCTGCATTGGATTAATCGCTGGCAAGCCTCAATGGCCTTATTTTCCAATTAATCGATTAAACACACACTGCGAGAAAGCAACTGACTTGATTTGTAAGCAAATCAAGTCATATCTCTGACTGTATTTGTTTCCCTTTCTACGAATATTACAGTATTTGTGTTTGCCTTTAAATACATACATTTTGAAAAAACTAAACTGCTCCCCTCTAATTTAGATGCCATTTTTTCTTTGTAACAGCTGCAGGTCTTTTGACAGTTTTCGCCACTTGTTTGGACAGTTTTGTTGCTTGAGGTGTCGTTTTTTTCTTCTAAAGTTTTTTTTCCTTCTTTGTGCCTGCCTGTCGCCTAAAATAAAATATTCTTCAAAAGTTGCTCCAACACAAAAATACCTTTTTTCTTGTCTTGTTAAACCTAAAGAGTGGCATTAAGTTATAAAAAGTTATAATAATGAAATATAATAATGAAATATTAAGTTAGCAAAAAGAGCAAAATATATAATATTGTGTTGTCTGAGGCAGCAGCAGCAAAAAAAAAAAAATTGAAATAAATAAAAAAAAAAATCGAAATTTTTTCAACATTTGTAACATATTTTTGTTGCAAGAATAGAAAGCAAAAACGAATACTCGTGTAAACTATAATTCCTTAATGCGTTGGAAAATTAAAAAAACAAGAAGCAGGCAGAATATGGCCATTTTTGTTGTTCTGTGTTAAGAAGGTCAACATTTGAGGATTTCAACATAAACAGTATAAAAATAAAAACAAATTCAACGAAAAAATTATTGTATAACTTTTAATAAGCTTATAAGATTCTGTTGAACACCAGGGCGAAACTTAAAAGAAAGTTGAATAATATGGAGAGTTTTGATTAAATAAAAGTTCATGAATATCAAAATCAATACGTAGTAAGAGTGGTTTAAAAATACGTTGACTCATGCACAAAAAATATTTTATGATCATTAAAAGTTAATTTCACAAATATTTAAAATCCTTTTTTGAACTCCTGCACTTTAATAAGAACCAGATCGACTTGTGCATCAAATTAAGTAAAGAAAAGTAATATTCTTGTTGCCCTGTGTGCTGCTCCTTAGAATTGACAAGTATTTTAACTTTTCTGCTTCAGTTTTCTTCCTTTTTATTATTAACAATATAATAAGGCAGGTTTAAAATAATATTTTATTTCTACTTCTTTTTTGGCCTTCTTCGAGGAAAAGCAATAATTTTATTTCTGCTTTTAAATAAAAGAGAAAAGTTTTCAAATTTTAATAAAGTGTTTGGCATTTTCTGCAAGTTTATTTGCATAAAAATGAGGGGTCAAAATGTTAAACGAAATAACAACAAACAATAAATTTATTAAATTAATTCAAGAAATTTTTGTTTAAAATGTAAAATTATTCACTAGAAAAAATATACTTTCTTGCTTTTGTATATACAAATTAATTTTGCATATTTTAGTTTTGTTTTTCATTTTAATTTCAATTCCCAACTTACATGACCTATAAAATTTGTGTGCATCTGGGAGTATGGAAAATGTAACAAGTAAAAATGCCAAAACCAAATAATAATAATAATGCACAACATTGCAAGTTGTAATATTTAAGAGGGAAAACTGGGTGAGATGAGAAAGAAAAACTCAACTGTCTGTCTGGGTTGCTAATTGGAATTGAAACACCAGCATAGTTTCACCCTACAGAGAGCAGAAAAATATCTGTGCCCCGTTGCTCAAAATCTAAAACTATTGTGTTACAAGTAAAATATGCATTTCTAAAAATGAGCATTTTTCTAGTAAAAAAAAGAAGAGAAACAAAATAATAAATTTTTATGACTGAGTATTTCACTTGCAAGATAAGAATTGTGGGTTTTGGGAAACGGGACTCTGATAAGTGTAGAAAATGAATAATTTGTAATTATTTTGTATTGTTTAAATTGAATAATTTCATTAAGATAAAGAAACTATCAAATATTAGCTGTTTCGAAGTCGCCACTCTTTTCATCAGCACTCATCCTTGTTTCTGAAGCGAAACTCATGCCACTCAGCCAACCAAATTGTATACTTTCTATCACTCCCTGGTGGACGTGAAACAGCCAATACGCCTTCCTTCGTCTTAACTTTTCTTGTCTTTTTGTAAATTGTTGATCACTACAATTCTACCACAAAAAAAAAATCACTCTCAGTTCTGAGGGAGTAAGACTGAACTAAGCCCCGATAAAGGGCCCTTGTAAATAATAAAGTTCTACTGTAAAGTTAAATTAATGGTTAAAATTGTTTTGTATGCCATCTTGATCATATAGACTTTTCATTTTTACATATTATTCTGTAGGGATCTAAAGCAACCGCTGTCCATCGACCCTTCTCTACTTTCTTCCCTTTTTTTTTTGAAATATTCTCATAACAAATTCCTGGAAAATGTGTTTATTTTCATAGAAAAGTTTTAATAAATTTCATAGTAACGTCTACACATATAACTGAATGCGCACAAAATAAATGGCATGTTGTAGCAAAATTTTAGGTCATGAAATAATTAAAAAATAATAAAAGAAAAGAAGGCAATACTTTAATGAAAATCTGCCAAAGAAAGTCTGCCATAATGAAACTTGTTTAATTAATTAATTAAATAAGGCGAAAACAAAATATAATAATGGGTGGATTTTGCTTTTATTATTGCTAAATACAATTACAGTTTCGAAACACATCTCAATCGGGGGGCACAGTCACACACACATTCAAAGAGAAAAGTGTTCACACATACGCCCACACGACAGTGCAAAACTGTAACGAGCAGTGCAAGTCAAGAAACGGAAATCGTTAAGCACAGTAAACGCATCACATCACTTGTGCCACTTGAGCGCTCCATGAAAGTCCTTCAAATGTGTTTTTTTTGTTTGAGTAAAATATAACAAGCGTCGGATTTTTTAAGTCGAAGCGACAAATTTAATGTCTGCTAAATTTTATGACTTTTTGATGACGTTCCTCCCCGTTTTGCTCACATAAAACTCTTGCTCTTTTCATTGCTAGCGCGAGTTCTTGTCACAGAGATTTTTTGCAGTCTCTGCCGTTTTCTTTTTTTTTTTCTCATAAAAATTTAAAAGTGTAGAAATTGTATGTAGTAGTTGCTGCACTCGTCGTTCAACTTCAAAGTAACTGCGTTTCTTGTTCAACTTCGCATTAGAACGTGCAGAGATTTCAACTTTAATTTTGTTAGTTTGTTTTCTTCTCATTTTAAAACTAGATAAGTTTTTTTTATAGCTATGCTTACATTGTTGCTTCATTGTAAAGTGAGCTCATGAAAAGCTAAATATCCTACTGCTTTTGTTTTAAGAGGTGTTAACCGAATACCTATGCAGCCTACGACCTTTTTTTTTTTGAGATAAACTGAGTAGTTTTCATATATGATATTCCAAATGTTGACTCATGCAAAGTAATAGTTTTCGCGGGCTTAAGTACAGCTGTAGACTTCATACTTCTTTTCACTGCAGACCTCTAAGCGCTAATAGTTTATCTCGCTGGAATGCCAATCTTGTTGAAAATTGTTGGAAAAAATTTATATTATCAAAATAAACATGGGGCCATTATTAGAAATTTTTTTTGTGGTTTTTGTTTTTGCAGTATTATGCATTTAATTATTTTTGTTTAAATTGAACATTCAAAACCCAATAAAGCTAAGGTCAATTTACTCTAAAATAAAATTTATATGCCAAATAGTTTTCTAAGGACTCATATCCCAGCAAACATTTATGCGAAAATTCTTAGTTTAAGAAATGTTTAGTATTGTATTAAACTAAACTAAACATGTTTTACTTGATTTCCGCAGAGTCGAGAAAGATTTTTTGCCATAAAATTTTAGTAACCAGCAGTTTTACAGAAGACAAGATGTGTAAAGCTGAAGACTTATTGGCTGGGGTAACAGCCACTACCACCACAACGTTAATATGAGTTGCTTCCTACCCAGGTCATAAGTAATTGAATTAAGGCAGTATAGTAAGCAACATCTCATAGCCTTCAATATCGACTATCTATATTTATTACATTGCTCAAGTTTGCATTTTATCACTGTGTTGGTCTGTTGATGGGAATATATATTTTATTCTCTCACCAACTAAAGGTAAATATGGAAATTGAAATGTATTTGCTTGAAATCGAGATGAAACTTTTTAAACGCCTTAAGTGCATCAGTTTTATTGCTACTAATTTTGCATTATGGTTTATTGTTATTAATTTCTCTCCTATGTGCTATTAATTTAGAGAGAAATACCACATTAATTTAAAGTGATAATAATTATAGAGTTCAAGGCCTCCATTATCTCTACACTTGAACGTTGTAAGTACAAAGAAATAAAAATATTAATTTACCTAGTTTATTATATTTCATTTTTGTGCAGTATAAATTTTGTAAAAAAGAGTTGAGTGATATCTCATATACCTCTGTTAAAACAGAGAGGGAGGTGTGATTTAAGCCTGCCAGTCTTTGCTAAGTATTTACTAAATTTTTATGTAAATGAAAAAGCTGCACAGAAACAGTTTAATTTAATTAATAGTCTGTCATTTTGAATTTTCATTTTCGAAAATCTCATAACTATTTAATATGAACTACGCCTTCTAAAGTGATTGCTGGGTTGCCAAACTGACCTTAACAATGCTGTACAAAATAAAGCAACAAACATGTTGCGCCATCTGTTGTTGACTGCTGTTACAGTTTTGAGGTAATAAAACAAAAGTTCGTAACTTTTGCTTCAAATAACATACATAATTATTTTTATTTCCTACAGCGAAAAGTTAAAGGGCAGTAATAACTGGGAGTTCACATAACCCTCGAAAAGAAAAAGACTTGAAGTTGTAACTCGTTTATTTTAAGGCCAAATATGTTGAACAACACACATGTTCATACACTTTTACAATTTGTTACTACTGACTTGGCAGGCAAACTTAAGTCTGGGCAACATGGAGAAGTGTTCGTTCGCAGATAGTGTTTCAAACAGCTAGTTATTGTGCGGCAGCAAAGGAATTCTTTAGTTTTCATCCTGCAATGCTTACGGAGTATGTGCAAGTGAGTTGGTTTATGGCATGTGTTAATGAGTTATTGCCCAAACAAACAGTAAGAAGAACTAAACTCGAAGATTTTCACATTTTCTTGGAGTTAAAAGTTTATTACTGTAATAAAAACAACATGTGAATTTGCTCAAGAAGTTCGTAAAAACTTTTTCATTTATATTTCCTTTTCATTTGATACTTAAAAGCGTAATTTTTGCAACAAATGTGCACCGTTATTTGGGCGTTAATGAGAAATCACAATAAGTCTTTAACTTGTCGTTGAGTTTAATTTTATTTCAGAATTTGATTTAAGCTTTTTTTATTGCTCTTGTTAATTGTTTTTCTTTTATTATTATTTCTAGAGCTTTAAAGTACGGGATATAAAAAGCTGAACAACTGAGGAGGGTCCAATGTAAGACATTTTTAAATAATATAACTACTGATTAATATATCAAGTGAGCAATATGTTATCGGGAAGATGATTTTGAAATTGACACATTTTAATGAGTTTTTGAAAAGAAATTGTTTTTTTTTTGCAAAAGAAGCGGCACAGGCTGTTCTAAGTTTTTGTTTGTTTTCCTGAAACTATCTGTAAAAGTGTACAAATTTCATTATTAAATGTTTAAATGAAAGAAAAGACATACATTCATATACAGGTCTCCGTTACTATTTTACATTTACACACATACGTATCACTTGCACAAACTTCATTGTACAAACATATTTGTGTCGATGTATTCAATCATTCTCCCATGTCCATGTTTATGTTGTTTCCTTTTGAAATCGCCACAACATTCATACCAACGAGTATATCAGCAACATTCAAACATTGCTTTAATTGTTTGGGAATGTGAAAACTTCTTGCACACGTACAAATATTCAGGCAAACATATTTTGCCTTCTCTGCTGGCAGCCAGCATGTTTGAGCATGCATGGCTGGATATTGTTTTGCATTTTTTGATTAAATAGAACAATCGTTCTACTCGTATTTTGTTCCATGTCATGAGTTTATGCTTATTTCTCACTGCTGTAATATTTGTTGTTTGTATTAAGCAGTCATTTTATTTCCCTCTTCTGCTGTTGCTTTTGTTGTTCAAATAAAACATTGTTGAAATGTGTTGGTTATATCCTGGTCTGGTCACTTTGTTTATTTGTTCGTGCATATGAATGTGTGTTTGTTTGTGAGAACAATTGCTGGTTTATAATGGTATTTACAATTACATTTGCAGTTGTAATGTTAACAAACAACATAAACAGGATTAAAAGCGACAAGAGCAAAGAAATCGGCCCAGCACACATTGTAATGTGACGAAAATTATATTCATATATTTAGAAACATTTATCGTGCGAGTAATGTTTTCAAAACAAAAATGTGCATATAAAATTATAGCTTCCACTGTACTTGTGTGCATTCTTAGTTTTTTCTCACAGCTTCAAAGGTTTTTCCGACATCATGATTTTGTGTTTGCTGGGTTGTTTCAGTTGGTTTCGTTGTAGTGGTTATTTAACGTTTTGTTTTTACAAATTGTTTTCATTTTTGTTTTCCAATGTGGCATTTATTATAGTGACATTTGCGGTATTTTAAAAGTAAACATTTCAAATGTTTTTGTTGTTTGGTTGGTTAATTCTGTTTCAATTGCATAATTATGTTCGGCATGTTGCGGACAACGAACTGCTCATACAAGCAAAACTTCACATTACAGCTCTTTGTGTAGGAAACAAAAAGATTTTGTCCGCTTAAGCGAGTTGAATGTTCACAGAAATTTGCTGTAAGTAAAAGAAATTAAAGTCTCCATTTGAAATAAGAAGAAGCTGATTCTAAATAAAATTTGATTCCTATTGCGTCTCAGACATTTAGGTAGGAAGAAAAAATAAAAGCTTCCTTAACAAGACTAGACAGTAGTTGTGACCAAAGGAATTTGTATTTAAATCCTAATACAAATTTAATCAATAACAATTTAGCTTTAATACTGTCACCTTTCTGAATTTTTAAATTTTGCGTTGCACAATAAAAATATTGTGTCGCAAAACAAGTTCTTTGGTTTTTTATTAAATTTCGCAATAAATCACTTTAACATTTTCTTACGTGTAATGAAAAAAGTTCTTTTCATATTTGTAAAATCTAAAACAAAACAAAACTAAATAAGAAAGTCCCAATTGGTAAGTGATTGCCATTTGCATAACGTATTATTTCTTTCGTTGTAATAAAAAAAAATTTACATATTTTGATTATTTGATAAGAAAAAGTTTCCCGCATGTGTGTGCGCGCTACCGCCTTCAAAGAAATAAAAAGTATTTTTTTATTGACTTCACTTATTGACTAGAATTTATAAGCAAAGAGTAAAAAGTATTTTAAAAACCCTTGTGAACAGAACTACAGCTGAAAGTACACAATTTTATTGCAAAAAATAATTTGAAGACCTGGAAAATGGAAAGACGTTTTGACAGAAATAAAAATAAACCTCAAGCGAACATCTGCCTGGCTTGCGATACATCTTCTGGAGACAATAATTGGAAACGCCTTCAAATCACAGAAAAGAAAATTTGCCTTGTGCAGCTGGGAAGAAAGTATAAATCGTAATCGAGTACCTGATCATAAAAATGAAAATAGTTAGTCTTGATGCTCATCACAGCTCTCAAAGATCCTTTCAAGTGATTTTTCTACTCATTCAAGAAAACGTAGCAACTTCTTTAATATCTATTTATTTAAGAAAAATCATTTTTAACATATTTTTGCGCCATAGCTTCATAAAGGTTTGTTGTTTTTCAATTTGCTTTGCGTTGTTGCTGCCAAACAGCGCTAGTACCACACTTTAAATATTGTTCTCATCATTTTTAAAAAATCAGTTTGTTGAAAATGTTGGAAAAATTAGCAGCTTCGACTAAATTTTGGAAGACATTCTCATACATTCCATTCCATTTTCGAGCACTTATATAGAAAATTTTTGAAAGGGATTATTTATTCTTACTAGATGCTCTTTTATTCGACTACGATTCTTAGCGATTACTTCATCACCAGCTAAAAAGCCACACTGGTTGTTGCACGAGCCGCTGAAAACTTTCCCTTTGAGTGAAGATTGTTAAAGAAAAGTATTTTCACAGCCACATATGTTAATTTTAAGACATGTAAAGTTTTGTGGTTCGTAGTCAATAATTTATGGAAATAAAAAGGGAAACTGTTTATTGAAAATGTATAAAATTTTTAAATCATTGATTCTGTCGCAAGTGCAAAATGAGTTTGAGGGGGTGTGTTCAGTCGTAAAAGTTAATGCGAAGTATTTAAATCTTTTAAAACATGAAAAAAATATGTGTATATATAAAATCACGACGTCAGCACAATAATAAGAAAAGAAGTTTTTTGAAATACAGGAAAACTCTTTAAAATTTTAAAAGAAAAGTGTTGAAACTTAAAGAGAGTATAAAAAAATTAAGCAAGTTGGGTGTTATCAATATAAAGGAAAAGAACGACTTGAGTCTTTTACAAAGGGAAAGGTAATTTTAGAATTTTCAAATTGTCAGAGCAGATTTCTACCACATGAACACTTAGAACTGTTTTCTATCTCTAAGTTTTCAGCATGTCGATATGGTGAAAAGGCAGAAAACATTTCCAAATCTTTTGGTTTTTTTTTAATTCACTTTAATAGCAAATAATAAACTAGTATATGAGATCATGATATTTATAAAAATATTCAATTGGGAAATATACTCTTTAATAATCATTTATTTTTCCTAAATTTTTGGTGAGCTCGCTCTACTGATGCACCAGAATCGTTGCGTAAATGCTATTAAACTGAGCAAGTATCCTCGTTCTTATACTATTATGGCAAAACTAAAGCAGATTTGAGGTGAATTTCATCTCCACAAAACTGATAGACGAACCTAAATTAGCACGTTAAGCCTTGTTGCCTGGCTGTCAAACTTTCCTGATTCCCACACAAAATGGTAGGGGTAGACAGCATGAAAATGCTTGGTTCGCTAATTTGGGCTGCTCTGCTACGGACTACTTGTTAAAATTTCATAATATTGCAAAAATGTTTTCCTGTAATTAAGTAAATGGAAAATCAAATTCGTGAACGAGCAAATCTTATAATGAGCTAGTATTTTTTGCTCTTGTGTTTGCTTAGTCCAATAAAGTATCAGATGCGCATTCAGCACAGGAAAAACAAGTTCTTGTCTGTAAACGAAACCCCTGTGCAAATATTTTGTTTATAATTTCTAAACAATTGAACGTTTAATAACCACAAAGATCATTGTTCAACAAATACAATTAGAAAAGTCAAATGTTGTGTAATTATTGTAAAGTGCCTGGTATGTGCAGGCAGCCACCCAGCACAGTGTTTGCATTTGCCCTGTTAATGAACTCCCTAATTAACTTGTTATCTGATATGTCGTAGCATCTTTAGCAGTAGAAACGACTCAGAAGAAGGGACTTGTAGCTGGAATTTATATGCGTTCATATATGTAAGTGCGTATAAGTGTGTCTGCATAGCAATGTTGAAGGTTTTTATAAACATATGCGTCTCTTCATTAAGGACACTCTCCTGCAACATTAAATTGGAATTTTTATAAAATTTGTTAAACTTATAATCGTATAAATAGTATGCAGTCACGCTACATACACAAAAAGAAAAATAATTTTTAAAAAACTGTTGCCACAACAGAAGTATGTACTGTATGTTTCAATTCAATGTTCAGACATATATTGATGAGAACACATTTAGCTGTATTTCGAATAAAGGGCTGCATCAAATAATTCCTTTCATTCATTGCCTGTTTACACTGAGCAGTTGCAGTTATCACTCATATACACAACAGCACTCAACGCAATGGAATAATGTATGAAAGCACAAAAACGAATGAATGAGTTTTAAACCCGAACATAACGAATATACCATTTACATTTATTCGTTTGTTTCCAATACTCATATGGTTTGTAAATGCAAAACTACAAAAAAACTCGGTAACAGTCATTATGAATACAAAAAATTACCCAAAAACTAATGAATTATCCGGAATGTATTTGAATTACATACATACACAAGATGTGTATATCAGGCTCAAGCGTTACAAATTTTTTGCATCAACTCAAGCAGGCGCATATGTATGTAAGTAAGTCCACAGGACCGTGCAAGAGAATTACTTGTTATCATATAGCAGAAGCATACACTTTCTCTGGGTTAGTAGTAGCACGAGTAATAAATATTTTCATTCAAATAACGAATAAATATCCGAAAACTCGTTTATTTAAAATCGCTTTTATACATAATTGCTTCGTTCAAATATTTTTGGACTCGTTTCGAACAACTAAAGTAGATTTTTCCCCTCTTTTGACTACGTATTTTATTCATCCGTGCAGAGGTCTGATTCAAATTAAAATTTATTTTACTCTCCAAAACTTTTTTGGAACGAATATTTGTTTTAAAATAAATACGCGGTAAGCCAATATTGGTTTCAGCATTTTATTCCGGCTGGTGTTCCCAATTAACTGAACTCTTCCAATAAAATACTTGTAACATGCATGTGATTTTTACTTTTATGCATTATTTTGAAAATATATTTATTTCAGATGTAAAATCTTTCTTGCGGCACTTAAAAAAAGTTATTGGATTTTCATCCGTAAGAAAGAATGCATGAACGTTAACACGTAAAGCACACATGGGGTGTAAAATGTACCCGAACACAGAAAAAAAACTCTGAAAATAGGATTTGTGTGATGCCTGACCTGAGGTTACAACAAGTTGTCTTACAACATATTACTATTTAAAAAAATTTTAATCAGATTGCGAAATACTTTTTAATGGATTTACGTTAAATTAACTTGAAACAAGAATTAAGTCGATTCGGAGAAATGTTACCAACAGTCTCACTTAAATTAGCGCATCGAGCGTAATTTTGCTGCCTAAGCTCCACTTTGTATGGAAATACGCTTGAAGCGATAATTTAACTGGGACTGTTTCATTCTTGTTTCAAGTGGAAAACTTGAAACAGTGGAAAAGCCAACAAAACTTTTGTTTCACTCGATGACTTAAAATTCTGTTAAGGTTCTATAAAGGGTTTTCTCTATGTGTGTTGCTTTTGTACTACATCCATAATAATATAATATATTTTTTTAGTGCAGAAACAGATGCTTGTTTTTATTTCCATCGATTAAATAAAGTTTGGTTTCGTTTTGAAAGTGTGTACTTCATTTCTTTGATTGTGTTTTGTTAGCACATGTGCACGTATGTCTGTTATTATTATTATTATTTTGTTTTTTTTTTTTTGACAATCGTAAAATCAAACTTGCAAGATGACAAAGTTTAGCGGTAATTCGATTTCAAGCGAATAATAAAAAAACGATAACCTCGTAAAAGTTTACGCAGAACAATAAATTTTTTTTACTCGTATACAAAGTACGCAGTGTAAAAATTTTATAGTCTTGCGGAGTGAAATCTAACTTTCTTGAGACATCAATGGGGATATTCATAAAAACTAAAATGAATGGAGGAAAGTGTTGAACACTTCCTCCGGCGCTATCTAGTGTCGAGGAAAACATTTAGGCTGACCGACACTGCATGGTTTGGCAGATGTATCGGAATGCGAAGTAAATAAGGTGGAATCTTTCAACAGGTCATCTGAAAGCAGAACCAATCGGTGGCGTGTAGGGCTCCAGTCTTACTGCTTTCTAGGACAGGACCCAAGTGAGCTGGTAATAATGACTGGCAGCCCGAAAATTATTATATTATTGTCCAAACTAGTTTGGACACAAAACAAATTTGAATCTTTATTATTATTGCTAATAAAATGAAAACACTGATGGCATATTTGGAAGATAGTTTCCAATTGTCAAGGCCTTTGTCAGAAAACAGAACCTTCCTTTTAATGGAGGATATTAAATTTATACTTATTTGTTGTTTAACCACCAAACAAACTAAAATTGCCCACATCCGTGCTACCAGCTTCAAGGTAATTCAACTCTTGTTTCATAAGGATTTAATTAATCCTTATGAATTGAAAGAAATTACTAAAAATTATTTTCTTTCGCCCAAAACCCTTATTAGAATTCTGCTCCCCCCGAGAGAGTTGTAATAAACTTTTGTTGCAGATTTCCCATTATCAATTAACCCCCTTTTCAATCGAATAGCAAAAGTTATTTAACAAAGAGTTCTCAACATCCACAACAGCGAGAATTTGAAACCTCTTTTTTTCATTATATAGTAATAATTGAATAATTGCTTACAAAGTAATTACTTTTAATTTAAAAAATTATTAAACAACTGCTATTGTAGGTAATTCCGAAAATGTCGGGGCTATTTTATATAAATTAAGTATACATATATTTATATTATCTAGATAATTCAGAAATAGTCCCTGGAAGTATTTGTATTATTTTCGTGTGCTTTTGACTATTCTTCAATAATAAAAAGTAGTCGCAATTATTTTTAGATTGCTTCTATTGATAATTAATTGTTTACCAGAAATTTCCTAAGGCAAGATAAAGCAATAATCATTTTGCATATTTTCGAAATTGATTTTTGATATTTGATTGATTAGTAATCAAAATTTAGCAGCTGTGGCTTAAGACCTGAATATGTTTTCCTAATCGCTTCCTTCGACAATGATTGAATAACAAGAGTTGTAAGAACGCACTGATTTAAATTAATTTTTCTTCAATATTCCATTTCATATTAAAGACGGTGCTTAGAGCCCTCATTGGATTAACTATTTTAGTAGCTATAGGATGCACGCTAAATTTAGCATCTGGCGAAAGGTTTGGATCTCAGTAATTGATAATAATTAAAAAATTAATCAAACTTTCAGCCATAGATAACAATAAAATACTATATAATCAAAGTTTAAAGCAACTGCCTTAAAATTGAAATATATTTTATAAAACTAGAATTTGAAAATGTCGGTAAAAAGGTAATAGGATTAAGCTCTGATTTAGTGTATTAAAAACTAAACACATTTCAAATCTGTTCCCGTCATCTTTTCTTTTTTGTTTTTTTTTTTTTTTTTGAAGAAAATATGATTTTCTTAAAATGGGGATGACTTTTCTTGGCAATTCAACGAGTTTCTATTTTCATAAAAAAAACACAGTCAAGATAAGACCCTAAAATATGAAATCACAACAAAACATACGTTCAAGTGCAAGCGGAGGAAACAGAGTTGTGAATTTTTGTATCCTGTTTATGTTTCCTTTTAGTTTTTATTTTCAACAAAGTTGTTTTGTTTATATCGGTTTAAAGTTTTTTCTGCTTTTACAACAAACAACGTGCAGCGAACGAACAGACTGGATTTCCATAAACAACAACTTTTTGTTGAGCAAATAAAATTTAACAACAGTTTAAGTTTTTATTTTCTACATTTTGTGAGTTGTTTATAAACATGATCTGCAATAACAAGAAATATTATAATAAAAATGTTAATAAGAATAACATTTAAAAGTTAAGAGTCATAAAGAATTTTATTATTACGAAAACTTTGCAGTTGGGGCAAAACCGTAAGTTTATCTGTTTTTTTTTCTTCTGTTTTTTTTTTATTTTATACAAGAAACTTTAATAGCAAGAGCCAACAATGGCTAATAATAGATAAAATAAATACTTTTACTTAAAAGGAGGCTGCTGGTGTTTTAATTAAGTGCTGCTGCTGCTGCCATTCAGGTGAGTGAGGCAGTAGGAAAGAAAAGGATGCCATAAGAGTACGAGTTTTATACTTGACATACATACATATCTCTGAATAGAAATATTAGTTCTTAAATTTTCGTTTGATGTTTATACTTAAAAAATTAATATTTGCTGGAACACTGCCCTCTTCAATTTTCATTTGCCTAAATATTTTGCTGGCGGCTGGTGTCTGGTTGTACATATTTTTGGTTTCTTTGCACGTGCTTTTTTGTACCATATTGCAACCACAACAGCAACAAACTAAAACAATAGTCTTTATTCATTCGTATTTTTCAATTATTTTTTTTACGCAAAAAAATTGTTGCGTTTGGCCAGGGGAGAAATGTTTTTGTTATAGCAAAATGAAAAAAAAAAAAAAATACTTTTTTCGATTTTCGACAACATGAAACAACACAAATATGTATATTACAATTATACAAAACTATTACATTGAGGCATTGGACTTTACGTGACCTGCAGGTATTTTAAAAGCTGGCAACAATGCTGGCCAAAATGTTGCACATGAAAGTTTAATGAACTAATAAATTTTAAACATAATAATACAAGAATATGCTTTAGCTGAATACGCAAAGAAAACGCTTATGAAAATTAATATACACTAGCAGAAATAGCTGTATAGCATTTACAAATTTTAGTTCATCAGAAAGAAAATAAATTGTAATGCCTGGTAAGGGTGACTTCAAATGTTTCGTATTAAAAACATTTTTGTTTGCCCACAAGGAGGCATTCTACTCTCATTTCATTATAACATTCTATTTCTTAAAAAAAGAATAATATTGTTTGTCATTAGTGACTTTTCAATTTAATATTGATTATAAATAAATCAATAAAATAAAGACGGCTCTAACTCAAGCAAAATTGTATGAGTAAAAATTAAAAAAAAAAATTATTCCATAATCGAATAACGAATCTCTCATTTTTGAAAAACTTTTGTTTTTAAATTTAGTCGTAGCGCTTTGATTGGATTATAGCAGTTACCATTTCATTGATTTCTATAATAATTATATCAAGTTTAAAAGACAGGAATGACAAACGGCATGGTTTTTTTTTTGAGAAATAGAGGCTGGTTTCAAAATGATTTAGGAGAGCAGAAGGCTACGGTAGCAGCTGTGCCTTAATTGTAATAAATTTGTGTGTAAATAATGTAATTTGGAGAAGAATATATATAAGTATATAAAAATTGCAATTTGTGACTCATGTATATGCTGTCGTAATGCTTAATTAATATCTGATTGCAGACATTAACTGTTTCTCTAAAGAGCAAATATCCTTATAGGTAAACCCCGTCTACAGAGTACAAGAAAATTAAACAGGGAAACACTTTTAAAGTAGTTTCTTGAATTTATTTATATTTAGGTTTTGACTGAAAATATTTCAGGCATAAACAGAGATTAATGTAAGAGCTGACAAAAATACTATGCGGCATAAAATTGCGTTTCCACAGCCTAAAGATAACGGCTTTTAATTATGTATATATGTATATTTCATAATTTCAATATAATAAGATTCATATTTATTTTATTAGTTGTGTACGGAGTTTGGCCCACATACACATATTGAACGCTCCACAGGTTTTTGCTGGCGGCGATAATATATTTTACGCTACGAGGAATTTAACCTCCTCTACTTACTTGTCATTTTAGCTCCACTGCTTTGCAAAATTTATTATTAGAAATTATTACAATCTGGTCATGGCGTTGGTTTTTGATCAGAACTCCAACCACATTTAACACAACAAAAATTTATTATTTCCACAAACTAAACTGCACATTTATCTGTTTTAATAAACAATGTCTGGTATCAGCAATATTTTCTTATTTATTTTCATTTTCATAAAGTTAATTTTAATTAAAAACTATTTTATCAAACACGTAAGACTCGTAAAGAAGGCAACAAATTTCAATTTATCGTCGAAAAAAGAGAGAAAAAAAAAAAAAATACGATAACACTTTAGTAAACAAAAGGCGGAAAAGTGTTTTTATATGTCATGACATAAAGTTTTCAAATACAAAAGAAATTCAAGTCAAAGGAGGACTTTTAATGCTGCTGCCATCAATTTCCGTTTCTATTAGACATTTGAAAAGGAAACTAAAATACAAAACAAAATACTTATTAACAGAAACTTGAAAAATGGGTGAGTAGAGAGATGTTGTTTGTAATAAAAATGTTAATCAACATAAAAATTTTATAGTCTACTTTTTCATTAAAATGCTTACCGTCATTTAAAAATCATAAAGTATTTAACATAAACTTAACTTTTCCTTCTTTCTCATGCTGCTGCCGCTGCTGCCGCTGCTGCTGCCAGGCTGCCATCGAGCACATTCAACAATTTATTCGAAACTCTACAACAGCTGTTAAAAATACACCCACAAACAAAACAAACAAATAATTGTGGCTGTATGTGTGTAGTTGTATTCAGTCCTGTGCTCACAAACATAATATTCTAAAAAAATTATTCAAAGAAACTCCTTTTCATCACTTTTATCGCATAAATTGTAGGTTTGAATGGGAGCAAAGTAATCACTCAGTCACTCACTCGCTCAGCCAGCCTTTTAGCTTTGCTAAGGTTTCTCTTATGGCTGCCATAAACTTGATAATATCAAACAATATTATACACTCGTTGAAGAAATACAATAAACTTCTTGTGCCAACATTAAGCACAAATACTCCAGGGTTGGGCCTTGTGGTTTCAACTGTTTTTTTAGTATTCTTTGTGGTAAAGAGTTTCCATTAGACTATTCAAACAGGGAGAGCTGTAAAAGCTAACGTTAAAACTCAAGTGGGCGAAAGGGCTGACCTGACTGACTGAGAGGTTGGAACAATCACAAGCATGTGTTTTGATATTTCCTGAGTTAATGCGAAGTGTGAACAACTTGCAAAGTATCGGAAGGTACACAGACATACCTTTTGTAGAAACGGGACCATGCCATTCATAATTCACGAAAAAGCAAAGTGGTAGGTTATTGCATGAGCGAGCCCAACACATGAGTTAACGGATTTATTTTCATCTTAAAACTCTGTGCTTCTTCAATCCTTCCAAATTTTGTGGAGCACCCTTAGTCACTCAGAAAATATCTCCTTAAAACATATGAGCAAGTGTTATAATAAATAAAAAGAAAACAAAAGCGTAAATAAGATGTAAGATAACTAAAACTAATGCCAACATATTTTAAAATCTTTAGTATTTTATGAGGCCATACTTGGCAGCAGTCAACAGCTCTGTCAATATCGGTTTTGCATGCAAACATTTGTTCTCTTGCGGAGCTGTTACTTAACATGTAGAAGCTTAGGATTTATGAAAAAGTAAACTGAAACAAAACCAGCAACAGCAACAAAATGTACTGTAATTAAAAGAATTAAAAGTTATAAAATATGCTTTTAGACTTCAACACCATGAAATGGCTACAAACTAGTTTTTAGTTTTTAGTTTTTAATGCAGCACTAAGAAGTGTATGCTTTAAATATGCTTGAAAATGTCTTCATTTAAAAAAGCAAACACTTCAAGTTCTGCAAACCAACACCAACTGCAGAAGATGATCTTAATAATTATTCCTATACACTGAGCAACGAACATCTGCCAAAACAGCTGTTTAATGTCTTAACCAATAATGAATGTCACAAACCAAACGTTTAAAGCAACAAACTCGAAAATGCAATTTCATAAATGAATGTAAAAAGGAAATTTTTTAGAAACAATTCAAAACAATGACAATGTCACCACAACAAAAACTTGAACCAAAAAGAAAACACAAAATGAAATGCAATGAATATTGGATATCTGTTATCGAAATTTACTAAGACCGAGCTAAAATCATTTCAATATAGCATCTAAACTGATACAGTGGTCGGATAGCAGGAAATTAATATTTTCCAAGTCGAAGCTTGACATTTTATTTTGAGACAAAGTGTGTCGCAATAAGCCGACGCTTGGCTTATTTATTAAAGCGCTCCTCCAACCCATCTTATAAATATTCACTATAATTTTCAGAAATATTTACTAGTCATACCACGACTTCCTTAATAACCCAAATCAACCTTCGGTCAAGTGTATTTTATTTAAAGTCATGTGCAGACAGAAAAAAAGACAGACCAACTCGAAAACCTTAAACAAAATATATGTATGTACATGCACTTCAATACAAGCATTTGTTGATGGCAGCACAATAAAATTGAAAATGAAATGAACTCTGCTGACCATTTAGCAACGAGTACAACCACTACAATTACAAAGGACGAGAAACACAATCAGCCAGAGTATCGATGATGTCGTTGTTACAGGCATCTGTCCATTTGCAGACGGTTGGTTCACTAAAAGCTAAACATGTTGGGTATGGTCATGCCGCAAAAGTATGCAATTGTAGTGCTGGTTGGTTTTGTTTTTTCTTTGTTACTCCCATTATTATTCAGTTAATAGAGAAAAATTGCTAAATGACCCATAAAACGTCGAGAGTAGAATGTTGTACTCGCAATAAAGAAAAATAAAATAAACAAAATATATAACAACACATCTATTACGTAATATTTCTTTAACAAATATCAGTTGAATTGAAATGAAGAAAAAAAAAATTGGAAAATAAAAGAATGAAATTGAAATATGCTTTTTCCAACCCCCCAGCCCCCATCTCAATTAACCTCAAGGGACTTTTGTTAACTGAGTGTGTTGCCGAAGAGCCACTGAGCCAAATGACAATTGGTAACATTGTTAAATTGTGAAGTAACTAGTGACTATTTTGACAGGTGACTCCTTTGTGGCATAAAGTTTCCTTAAGCTTTTGTATTCAGACTCATTTATATAACGACATTACGAAGGTAGTGAAGCAAAAAGTAAATATTTCTAGTATTTAAGTCACCAGCTTTGGGTTATTTGGTTAAGTCATTTGGATGAAATTGAGAAAAGTTGAAGGAGTATTAGTGGAAATGAAATTAAATAAACAATTTTTTTAGGCACATGTACTTCGTACATATTGGACCACTTCCTGCAGAAAACCCAGAGGCAAGTGCTTCCAAAGTACTAGTTTCGCCGTCTGTATGAGGACCCAAGTGAGCCGGTCTCAGGACCGGCGGCCCGCGTAACATATGAGTAACTTATTTGTAGTCATTGTCATTGAAAAGTCGGCATTTTGTTGTTTAATGTTTTTTGTATTAACTAATGAAGCATAAAAATCTATGGCTTTATGGCGTTAGAACCATCATTAGGTCACTAGTGGCTTTTTAATGACAACCTTATGTGAAAACATTTCTTAGAAAAAGTATTGCGTGAAAATCGATATGGTAAAAATGTTAGCTACAATTTAGCTTCTTACTGATATGTATGTATGTATGTATGTATGTATGTATGTACCTCTACGCAAGTACTTCTATACATGTGCATTCCTCTTATTAAAACACATACATTAGGTTGGGTCGATTTAGCATTCGATGTTGGGCCATCAATTTTTCTATAGCTTTCGAAATTTTAAAATTTTTGTGTGGGAGTTCCCCTAGGAAGATATGAAACGTGGTCGATGTGTTGGAGTAAAATATTAGAGAAAAGAAATTGCTTTTCTTGATTCCTCAATGGGCATCCTGGGTGCCACAATAAATTTTTCTCTCTAATATTTTTTTCGCACACAACCAATCCACTTAAGTTGAATGCCTCGTAAATGATGTTCCACGTAGTTTAATCTTTGTTTGCTCATACCAAAATCTCTGGCACAATATCGATAACTTTTTGTCCTTCCAAACACACTCTAACATACATATTAATTTGTGCCTAAGACCTTAAACACGCACAATCATTATTAAGTGGCTTTAAATTAATTTGCATGTTTAAATGAAGCTGAAAAAAACGCTGTTGTTTCCGATCATAGAAAAACGTTTTCATTTTTTCCCACATGTGTAAAGTTTTTTTTTTTTCATAAACCCAAACACACTTCAGTTTATTTACACATGACTAAATTATTACAACGCAATTATGCGGGTAATTATGATTAAATTTAGATAATTGAATCACAATTATAGAAATGCGAACTGAAGCATATTAATGCTGGTATTGTTTAGTTGCTGAAAAAGTGTTAAAAAAATATGCTGAAAAACGTTCTTTTTTCTCCCTAATGTAGCTTAAAATGTTTTCAATGTAATAAAGCTATTAACTTGAAATTTAATTTACAAATGACAGCATTTCTACAGATACATGTAGATAAGTTAATTATTGTATTAACAAAATTGAATTGTATTTCAAAAAACATTTGATTTTGCTGAAATAACAGAGCGTTTTAGTTATAGACGAGGTACTTAGAAGCCATGTTTTTGGTGCATCCAATAAAAGTGACCATGCAGTTAGATATAGTTCAGTACATCTGAGCTGCTTGCCATTTATACCGCTGTATGAAACATAAGCAAATATATCTGACCGAAAATGTAGCTGAAGTTACATAGTATGTAGTGATCTTTCTCGTTATTTAGCAACGTAAAGGAGTGAACAGTCCTATTGGCGACAGTAGAGTATCGCGCGCTGAGTATTGATGGACTGAGAAATAGCTTCAGTGCAGGCAACGTTATAATATTCCGTCATTGCTACAAATCGCCTCTTTGTTTCTTCTACGCCGCTTCGGGTATGAGCTTATCCGACTTTGACAGATTTGCCAGTGAACCGTTCATTGGAAAAAATTGATTCCGATACCATTTTATACAAGTAAAATTATATTCTTCTCCTTCTAATCAATTTTCTTAATTTCCCTTTGTGTTTATTTAAATAAATAAAAAATTCTAAATGTTGAGTACCCAAAAAGTTTTAAATATTTTTTAGTTGCTCTCTAATAACATAAGATTTATTAAACTTTTATGAACTTTGTAAAACATTCGGGCAGAATTTTAATAATAAAACAGAAGTCATTTTCAAAACCGTTTCTGCGCTTTACAAATAGCATTTTTCATTGCTCAATAAAGTTTGGCGAATAATAATCATGATATTGAGTAATAAAAAAAAAAAAAGATAATTATCGTACTTTGCCTAAATAGGTATCATTACGCTTTTAAAGAAATGTAACCATAATGTTGGTAACTTTCTAATGAAAAGCGAAGAAAAAAATCTTAAAAACAAATTCTTCTTTCTCTTTTACAGCACCGTAAAATTAACTTTTACACAATATTTGGTTAAAGTAGAAGAGAGTCAAGCAAAAGGCACGTGCAACACACGCTAAAAATATTTCAGTGTTTTTTTCTTTCTTTAGTATGAAAAAGAGGTGTTTATTTCATCGGCACTGCCAGCTATGCACACACACACACACACACACGTACACCCTTCACAGGTTAAATTATCCTTTACATCCGGTTTTCTGTGTCATGATAGAATTTGCCACAAGTTGTACAAGTCATCTGAAGGAGCTTGCGTTTGTTCCTTGAGTCGGCTGCCATCGAGCAATAATTCATATTAATTTAAGCTGTGAAAAGTGAAAGTCTGACATTTTAATGGAACTCGTGAATTAAATTTCAATTTTGCTCACTTGGTGGCACAACAAACAAGAAGGTTGTGAGTGAAGTGCTATTAAGCAAAGTTAACACACGCACACTTATAAACCTGTATTTTTTTAATTTAAAAGTTGTTTGTGAAATGCATGTACAATTTGGCAGAAATTCTAAAAAGAGTCAAAACTGACTGCAAAGTTTTTCTTCTCTTTGACAAAGTTTTAGTAAAAAAAAAAAAAAAATAAGAGCTGAGAAAAATTCATGGAGTCGTTATTTGCCAAAAACTTCAGTTAGAATGTTGATTATGTGGAAAATATAAGCGTTACCTAATAATTAATAGGTGTATTAGACCTATTAACTATTCAATTGCTTTAAATTGCAAATATATTGTTTGCTTGTTTTAATTGTTTTTCTATCTGTTGCAGTCGTCTGTAGGCCGCCCACGTTTCGTTGATGCTACTCAACACGTCAGTAGACTCAAATAATCTCAAAAGCCTCACTAAAGAAACCTTGCCACCTATTGTGTATTCTCAGGAACACAATGAGAATCGGAAACGTTCAGTCACAGCTGTAGTACAGAAAATAATTTTTAAGTTTTTTTGAGTCTACTGACGAGTTGAGTAGCGAGAGTAGAAACAATTTACCTTTATACTGGCTCCTATAGCTGGGAGTAACTTTTACTTGAAATATTTTTTGCGTATATAAAACTTGAGGCTCTAATATCTGGTGCCACTACTCCCGATTTCAAATTGCGTTGCGGTTAGAAAATGTGGTATAATAAAATAATTTCTGTGTTATCGCGCCTCACTGGGTCAATTGTTTCAGTTAAAAAAAAAAACTCGTAAAAATATTAAATATTTATTTGATGTTGTATTTTAACAATTTTTAATTTTATGATTCACCAGTGCACTCAAGACATGAAAATTGTTTATTAAATTATAAATTTTACGACATTTATTTTTTATTTTTTTATGAACAATAAACTCTGGTGGCACAAAGCAGACAAGGGAATACAGCAAAGAAAAATAAAATATAAGTAGAAAATAATTTCACTTAACATTCATGGCATTTTATTTTATGTCCTCAAAATGTGTTGTTTTTCCAGCGAAAATAATGAAGAAAACATTTTGTGTATTTTAGTTGAAGAGAAAGTTGCTAAAGAAACAAAAAGTAATAAAGCAAAAGCAAAAGAACCTAAAAAAATTGGAGTTATTACACTAATTATAAAAACCGAAACAGAGATGTTAAAATTTACTACAATTGAGGATTGCTAATCCTTTTTAGAGGGAATATTAAATTAGTAAGCAGAGCTGATACAATTTTTTGCTACTGCTAACCAGTCAGGTGGAGCCTGAATAGAATATTTTATGGCTGAAATTCTCTTTTTAATTATATTATTAATTTTTTTTTATAAATGTCGAGTGCAATGTCGAGGCCTGGCCATTGATTTCATTAAATTTTCATAACAAAATTCCAAAGGAATAGAAAAAACTTGCAAAAGATTGCTTTCGGCAGCTTGTGTGGTTGTAGCCATTATGACTTGATGTATCTGAAGAATTGTTATCATTTTCTGATTCCAATTGCCACTTGAATATTTAAGTATTTTCAATACAGGTTTAATGGGTTTGTGTTCTATAAAATATTGCAATAATTTAAGTCAAAGGTATCGCTTTGTTAGTTTAATTGTTTGGAAAAAAAAGAAGTCATACCTGCACAAAAGGCATTACAAATTTACATATAAAATGATTCCAATAGTAAAAACGACCATAAAAACTATTTTAAAATTCAATTTTTATGGCAGCATATGAATTACACATTCACAGATGTTCGTGCTCAATTGCGATGTGTGTGTGTGTGTGTGCAAGTGCGTATGTATGGAAATTTAATGCATTCGACATCTATGAATGTATTTAAATTTTTTTTGTGTGTTTTTTCTGAATGATTTTCAGCAGTCATACGTAAAAATGTTTTTCTTTCCAACATACGACTTTTTTTTTTTGTCAAACCTCTTTTTTTCACAAGTGATTTTTTGCATTATATTGGTTTTATTTTAACTTTTTTGAAGTTGTTCTTTTCGCATTTTGCCTGTATGATTTGCATGTATGACTGCATAAAGCCCTGTAGTATCGGATCGAATGACAAACCCAAATTTACACAAAGTATTGTGAACAAGTAAACGCAGCGTATGTACAACAATATCGCTTCGTAGCATTGTGAGTTTTTTTATTCCAGCATTTGTGTGAGTTTTATTTTTAATTTTCAGGAAGATACACATGAACCCTCTTTGGCAAATACATTTACACACACTGCTTTGTGTGTTCACAGTACAAGAGACTTTCTAACTATAATTCAAAACCTTTTTTTGTGACTACCAAAGCTTATGTTTGACATGAAAAAACCATTATCATTTCAACTAACGCTCACTGCGGCAGACAACGTTATAAATTCATATGTAAATCTGAATTTCAATGTTACAACTGCCACAAGTCGGGCTGTTAAAGGAGTGAAGTCTCTGAAATTTTAGCAAAATATTTTAAAACTTTGATTAAAAGAATTGTATCACGTTCAAATGAAACTTCAGTGTGATGAACGCTGAACTGAACACATTTTTCGTGCCTAGGTTTTTTCAAAATGGAGCAAGATATACTTCAGGCCATCAAATCTCCTTAATAATTATACCACCTGTATACGACCGAAAATCGAACACAATTCTCATGTTCGGGCCGGTGGCTCAAAGTCTGTTTTGGAGAGTAACCCCAAAACAGGCTGTGTGCAAGAGAAAGCACGCTGACAGTAGGGGATCCATTTCCGTTGACTCACTAGAGCATCGCCGCAGTGTGGGATACTTCGCACTGGTTTATCGGTACTTCAATGGAGTTTGTTCTGAAGAAATCAAAAATCTACCCCAAGCCTGCTTTTT
This sequence comes from Sturmia bella, assembly GCA_963662145.1. Classification (NCBI taxonomy): domain Eukaryota; kingdom Metazoa; phylum Arthropoda; class Insecta; order Diptera; family Tachinidae; genus Sturmia; species Sturmia bella. The sequence continues at coordinate 2,869,631 of OY759171.1, read as the reverse complement.
TCACACAATGCACATGCCTCATCCTGGGCTCATCCGTTTGGAGTTGGTTGGCCAGTAATTCGCACAGCGGACCGAGTTGCCTGGACACTTTTAGTTACAGTGTAACTGAAGCTATCGAAGTATCACGAGGTCGTGACCTGCATAAATGTTTCAGAAATCACTGAAACTATTACTTGCCGATGCAGCTGTTCATGGATCTTTAACGTAGTCGTTGATAGATTAAACATGCTGGCTTAGTCACAACGATCTCTTTCCTTTAGGCACTGCACTTTTTATCACTTAATACAAACTCTCACACATGAGAGCACAAAAAACCGTAAGAAAGTAATAATATCCGGGAAGTAAAAATAAATTTGAAAAGGAAGAATAAAAACGCTAAAGTGTTGCAGTTAAAATGGATTATTGAGAATTTATGTACGCAATTGTTCACAACGATATTTTTGTGCTTGTTTTAAAGGTTACGCGCTAAGGAATTCCATCAAGCTTTGCAATAATTGCAAACTGAAGCATGTACTTTAAATATTTTTCACTTTATTTTAATTTTTTATATTTGATCTCCAAGTCAGTATTTTTCTGTTTGCTTTGCAAATGTAGTAGACTTGCATAATACTACAAGAATGCAAACAAAACAAAAAAAAGTTGGCGTGTGAAGGGAAAATGTCAAGTTTATTTGCTCTGCTTACGCTTGGAACGCCTTTTGTTACCCCTGCACTCCCGGCACTTTAAAAATGACGCTTACCTCCTGTCACAGCATATGGTTTCATACAAGCAGGCTCTGTGAAATCGTGACATACAGGATCGAATAACGATCGTACCAATACAGTGTATGATTGATAAGTCAATGGTTTTAGGTATATCCTTAGTTTATCTTTCCCTAATAAACTGTATGTAAATATTGAAACAAGTAACATTTTCAAGTTTCAAGCAACACGTTTCTGCAGCAATGATAACAGTTAGCATATATTTTAACCCAGTAATTCATAAAAATTATAACTAACAGGCTTATAAGACTGTTATATGACATATTTGTATGGAAAATGTATCAAATAAGAGCTTTATAAAAGTGTTATAATTTTTATGAATTACACGGTTAATCTTCACATTTGTGTTCACCCATTAATTCTCTTTGTGTGCTTGTGCGATTCACATATACAATTGTATTATTGTAGTACACGCACACTTTGCTGCTTGCTGCTTTAAAATCATACAAACATTATGAGTATGTATGTTGACAATGAGGAAACAAGGACAGTTGCAATTAAAAGTTCCAGCTTCCAGACTGTCTGTAACATGTGATGTTCATTTAACACGTATGGTTTGCTAATTGTATGTCATATGACATTTATTTAGTTTTATATTTGATTGTATTATATTCTTCTTTAAATAAATAAACTATTTGGTGCGCATTACAAATTGCTGCTTTATTTTAATTCCACAACAAAAACACATTCTCATGGCAAACACATGTTATCAGTGTTTGCTCGCCTGTTTGCTTCGGGCTGAAATCCACTCCTTTCCAAAGATCCATTTGCAGGCAAACTTTATGAACTAAAATTGATAGATACAGCAATTATTTATAAACAAATACCCAAATGAATGAACTGTATAGAATCCAACTGAATAAAAGATTTTTCGAATAATTTATAGGTTGTTATGAACTTTATTTTTCTATTCAAATTTGCATGCCTTGTGTCTGTCTGTCTGTCTGTCTGACTCTTTGTTGGATTTTGTCTGTGCAGACAGAATATTAAAAGATCAAAAGCTGAAAAGTTACAATATAGATAATGACATATAATTTACACTTGTTATATAAACTCACTCACACTCCCACTCACACGCACACGCACACACAGGCACAACTTTCTTGTTGTTCAAATAAATCTTCGGAAACAAAAACACATTTGAATAAATTCATCTCTTAAATTTGTGTTTGAAAAAAAGGCCAACTTAAAGATACCAATTGTGCCGGCCAACAAAGAAGAACGATAACTGAAATAAAGATGTATGTATGTATGTATCAAAGTAAAGCAAAATGCAAACGTATCTACAAACAGTCTGACAATTTACTGCATCAAAAGAATGTTTTATTAAAATTCTTACAAGACCATAAGGATAAGAAATTATTTTACCACTACAATTACGCAGACACACCCTAAAGACAATATTTTTACACAAAAGAGAGACCACAAGTTGGCCAGAAGTTGTAGGCCACCTGTTGGGCTCTTCAGCAAACCAACACAGCCCAAGAAAACTCTAAGAAGCAGTGCGAACAATAAGGAAAATAAAGCTGTGGCGAGTAGCAGTTTACATTCATACGAGAACATTCATGAAGACACATTATTAATCAGTACAATAGTTATCAAGTTTATTTGCGTACTTTCCACAAACCCAAAGAAACTTTCATTTGCTCCACTTTAAGGTAAGAAACAGAATTTAATTTACAATTTCACTGGTCATAATAATTTTGAAAACGAAAATTTACGTACTTGATAAATTTTAATCGAAACAAATACGTTTGCTAATGAATGCAAAAACCACAAACAAAATTTATAGAAAACATGGTACATAAAATTTACGTTAGAGGTAAAAGAAAAAGTACTTTTTGAAATAAGAACCACCTAAAAACCTTTCTTATAAAAAAAAAATTAGCTTAATTACGAAAACGTTGCCAAAAAATTTCCACACAGGAATGGTACGATTAAAAAAATTTACATAATTTTTGTAGATATTTATTTGAGTGTCAAAAATGTGTCTGCCCAAAGTACTAAATATCACAAGTATTTACAAGGAGTTATACTAAAGAGTTGCTTTGCAGATGATTCTTCTGCAAAGATGATTCTTCTGCAAAATTTGTAGATTCGCAGTATTGAAGTATTGGTCCTTCTTCCTTTAAACTTTCTTAATTTTATTCAAAAGTAATCCATCACAAGCTTTAAAAGCATACGTTTTTGACAAATATCCTTTTTGCTGTAAATAAAATAATGACGAAGCTTTGATGGCTTTTGGTCTATTGGCAAAAAAGATTTTCTTCCCTAATTGATTCTCTTCTAGTCGAAATAAAATCTTCAAAGGAAAACACATACTTGTTTGTTTGTTTGTTTGTTTGCAGTGATGTTGATGGCAAAATGAAAACAAAAGTCTTTTACCAAGAAATAGAAAACTACTTATTCACATACTCGCATGACACAGCCAGTGTCAATGTGGTGGAAGTGCAAGTGAATTGTTTGGTCTGGTCTGGTCTGGCCTAGTCTGGTCTGGTCTGGTCTGGTGGCGTCATAAATGTCAGTCAGGTGACATAAAACACATGCGACACTGTCACTTTAACGTTAGAATAATTTAAAATTTACGTTTGTTTTAATACACACTGACATTCCTTGTTTGAAGTTTTTCTTTATTGTTTAAAAGTTTGACGTAAATGGCAATCAAAATATAAAATAATTACTGGGGATTATAAAGGCAAACCCATCACTTGAACAGCTCCAAAAAGGAAAACTTCAACACAAGAGGGTTGTTACAAATAGAATGCTTGAAAATACGTTCACACCCAGAAAAATATACTTTTTGTGATTAAAGGTTTATTTTTTAATATTTTTTTTTCTAAAAAAAAAAAATTTGAGATTACACTGGACCAAAAACTTTACTACACCATTTTCAATAAAACTTTTTAGATACATAATTTTTAAGTATTCTTATTGATCACTTTTCTCTTTGAGCGAACTAAATTGTACATGTTTTAATTTGCGTAATGATTTATTTTTTTAATATATGTATGTAGTTCTGATTTTAAGTCAAGTCGTCTGTAAAAATGATTTGAATCGTATTTTGGTGTTCGACTTGTAATTAAAGAACTTTAAAAGCTGCAACTAAAAAAAAAAACGTATATGAAGCAAACCTGATGAGAAAAATTTCTCAGATAAGTTTTTTTGTTTTGGCCACTGTGTAATGAAATCCTTCCTCATCCCTAAAAAGAACAACGAAAAAAAAAACTTTAAAAAGAAAAAAGGAAGCACTAAAATAACACAAATGAGTAACAGCTCAACATTTACAACATGATGGACGGCATGACAGGCAGCAGGATAGACAAAACAACAAATGATGAGTTAAGTTCAACACTCTTGAAACTCCAAGCAGAGACTCTCCAGTATTTGCGAGCAAATGAACTTGTACGAAAAGTACTAAAAGTAAACGATAAATATTTAGTACATGTGGTTGTCTGGCTGAGGTATTATCTCATCAAATGACTAACGATGCGTTAATTTCCATAATGGGGAATCTGGCGTTTAGACAACATTACATCAACATCGGAGTAACATTACACCCTTCCTTCGCAACATCACCATCGCCATCATACCGAACAAAAATAGAAGCTGTTAATACAACATCAACATCAACATCAACGGCAACCGACAACTCAACCTTTGAGAAAAGACTCAAGTATGTATTTTTAAGCTAAAAAGTCAAATTGAATTTGCTGGAGCGAAATTTGAATTACTACTACCTAGAAATTTCTAAATACTTTAACGGCAACTACAACTACATACATACGTATATAAAGAATTACAGGCACCAACACACGCTCACTCATCTATAAACTTACAAATATGTATTTGAGTTACAATGAACAATGGAAGAAAGCCACTAACATGACTGACTTCATCGAAATCAATAACATTTGTTTATTAAAAATGGGAAAAAATCTTTACTATTCGTATGGTTGGTTTGCAACAACAATGGCATAAAACAAAAATAGCACACTTTGTGTAAAAACCGATATCGGAAATATACTTTTTATACCTTATGGAATATTGATATTTTTTATTTACTCACTAATACAATCTTACATATGTATATGTAGGTGTGTGTTCACATGTATACATAATTTTTGAGAGTCATCTTATTAGAGGTGGGATTTTACATAAATTTGTAAGAGCTTGTATGATAAATAACTTGGTATTTTCGATAAATAATGTGACACCCGTTTAGCTTAAAGTTAACTTTAATTTTGACTATAGTTAGACAAAAGTTAGTAACACGTTTTAAAATTTAAGTTGTTTCCTAAAAGAACCGACTTTAGTGTTTGACTATAGTTAAGGCCCAATAGGTGAGAAAAAACTGTTTTTTTTGTTTGTGAAAAAAAAAACTAATCACCTTCATTGATAAAGTAATTTAAAAATTTTTTCCAGAGAACAACGGCGAGCAATTGCTACTGAAAGGGAAAACGTATGACGCCTTAAGCCTTGACACACAGCGAAACAGCTTTTTGTATGAAACTAGAAACAAATTTACTACTCAAAAACTATACACGAGTAGAAAAAGTAGCTCCCTAATTCTTCTTCTTATTCTGAAGCTTACAGTTAGTAACTCCTTCATTTCTAGCAGCAATAAGTTTGTCATCTTAAACATGAAACCCTGGCCAATCACCGTATTATTATTTCTTATTAAAAATTTTATTTAAGTTTAAATTTAAGCTTCAAATTAATTTCATTATTGCCGTCCATATTTCTGCAGTATGCGCATAATTTGCCTCATATTACTTTAACATAGCTTAGCAGATTTTGCACTGATTTTTGTTGCTAAAATGTCAGACCTCTACATATAAATACCTGTCATCAAAGGGATTGAGCTCTGACAACGCCTTAGTGTTTGAGGCCAGCAACTTCCCAAGTTGGATGGCATTTGTCAAAAGGAGTCTGCTGGTATTTAAATATTTACATCTTGCTGGTGCTGAGGTTGGAACTGTAACAAATTTACCAAATGAGACTTAAGTACTTTCTCTGAAAATGTTTCTTAACTTATGATAGTCTTGCAGCAGGCGAACTAAGTTTTCTCCATCACACATGCATGCATGGATTACATGCTGAAGCATAAAAGAGAGCAACAGAGTAGTGGAAAAAAACAAAACATTCATCTTTTGCTGCATTCTTAGTAGATTTTGCAGTAAATTGATTAAATTTATTCGGTAGAACAAAGTGAATGGGAAAAGAAGTCTGAAAAGTGTTGACAGAGCGGTAGTTTTGAGCAGTAAAAGTAAACATGAAAATCTTCAATCTTGTAAGAAAAATAAAATATAAAAATAAAAATAAATTTTGTATTTGTAAGAAGTTTTATGATTGTAGGTTTATAATGCGCCTTTTATGGTTTATTGTCTAGCTGTTTAAGCCTCTCTATACCAACGACTGTTGCTGTTGATGTTCTGTAGACTCAAAAACTTCTTTAAACCTGCTCTTTATCTACAATTTTTTTCGGGAAGAGTCTGCAAATTTTAGAATATGTTTACATGCTTTAATAATATTTAATAAAATTCACTTAAATGTTATTAATGTGAGCAACGATATTACCAGAGTTATGTCTATCAAAGCACTTGCAAGTGTACGGAGAAATAAACTATTATTGAAATGATAATAAAATATTTGCGACCATTATGTATTATAATGTTGTAAAGTAGAATCTAGCGGTGTTGCAACATGCTTTTAAATTTGCTGTTTAAATGGCATCTTCTTGATCCTTTTGTAAATAGTGACTCCCCTCTGCCTCTGTCTTTATATACAAAAGCAGTAAAACGTATCATGTGTTGCATTCCATAAGCCTTGATTTTCCAAATGTGCTTTTGATGTTGTTTCTTACTTGCTTACAAAAGCAACAAATACAACGACAGCAATAAAACAAAAGAACTGAACATAAAGCAATTTAAAGTAATTTATTGTGCCCCATTTATCGATCAAATTTGTTTTACGACTCTACCAACTTATTTTCCATTTGAAAGGATGGATGTATTCGCTCCTACCAATCAAGTTACAACAGAGTCAACTAAAGCAAAAACAACAACAACAACAAAACGTAGGCAATAAAAAACGTATTAAAAATGAATTTGAAAATATGTGCATTTATTTTTTTTTTTGTACTGATTTGAGCCTGGTAATTGGTTTAATTTGCTACATAAAATATAATTTTCCAGCAAAAGTTAGAGTAAGAACAAGAATGAGAATTTACTTTGTTGGGAATCAATAAAATCTTTGCACTCTGATTACTTCCAAACGCTCTATTTTTATAATAAATATTTAAAAGGATTTCTTGGCTAACCAATAATTAGCCGAACTCTATAGGAAATAAATAGTTGAAGCTTTTACCGGCATCCAACTAATGACTGCCAATTTGAGACTTCACGCTTACACAAAGTCCATTACAACATTTATTTAACCAAAAATCAGTTCGAGTAAAAGCTGTGGTTTGACATAAATTTTTTTTTTTGAGTTTCTATTGCAGCTTAAGCTTTAACTATACTAAATCCGTGAACCATTTATGTCAAACTGTTGATGTTTTGAACTATTGGATGATTGTACATTAAACGCAAAATTTTTTTCGTTTAAAAGTTGTTTTACGTATTCACTGACTTAAATACTTACTAGCTGAAATCAAATTCAACCAAAGTCGAAGATGAATTTTCGTATGGTAGCATCTGTTTTAAAAATGTTATAATAAAAATTTTGCTTTAGGCTTATCTCAAAAGCTTACCTTTAAAAATTGGTTTGTGCTAGTACTACTAGCAGTAGTATTCTCTGCCACAGATCTAGCCATCTTGATTTTGCCCCTATAAGAAAAAAGTACAACGTCCTGTTTAGATGCTCGTCCTCTGGTGGTTTCATAGTGCGTGATTGTCTGCTTGACCATTCCTGAGATTAAGTAGTTAAAGCGTCAATTGAAATGCACTTCTGTGTATTTAAGTCATACATGCGAATTTGCAAATTTTGACAAACGTGATTGCTGACCTGCATTATAATTATTGACACGTAGCCACGCATTAGGGAAAACTTAAAGATGCCATTTCTGATGGCCACTTTATTTTTCACAACTCCACTCACAACTGCTGCAACAATAGAGGCGTTTCCATTGCGGTCACACAACAACAGTGTTGTCATCGAAGCCCTCGTTACGGTCAGTTGATGTTGTCAATAACGCTGAATTGACCACAAATAATGACACTTGAATTTGCAAATGTAGAAATGTGTGGCTTCTATACACACAATTTTTGCCCAGTGCCTTTGTATAAATGAGTGCTAACATACTCCTCCGTTCGTTGCTGGTTTAATGACCAATTGAAAAAAAAAGATGAAGTAGATATGGAATTTGCTTGCTTATTTAATTTTTGAAGACCAACAAACCCAGTTACATTATTGCATTCCTGGAAAAGTTTCGCATCTCCGTACACCACTGAAACAGTAGTAACCCCAAAAAGTAAAGTTTTGTTCAACTTTTAGTTCCTGTTGTGCGACAAAAAAAAAAAAAATGCAAAAACTATTTAATAAACCACAAATACTACGAGATTTTTGCATTTATACAATTAAGGGTTTATTTCACAAATGACGTACATAGAATGCAACGAGGGTTGAACTACCAAAATATATGAAAATTTACCAGTAAAAGATTGTTTTTGTTTTTGAGATTGCTTAGTAAAATTTTTGTAAGACATCAGAAAGAGGAAATTTCATGAAGGAGGTATACAACGAATTATGGAGGTATCGAAATACAGCAACATTTTTTTTAAAAAGCTCGAGTGACCTTAAGCTCAATGTATGAACTCAGAAATATCAAACACTAGCATCAGTAAAATATGAAAAAGTTTGTTGCTAATACTGTTTTTAATAAAATAACCCTCCGTATTTCAATTGTTGCCATCGTCGTCACTCTCTCGCTGTCAACTACAGTTGCAGGCGCTCAATAGGCTTTATCTAGCCTTTAGCTCTAAAAATGTCTAATATCCCCAAAGAAGCCAAAAATTTCAGGCCAAAGCCAGATTTTCGATGTTGACTTGATGTGACGATGACGACAGTTGGAATATGGGGGAATATAAAAATATTTAACAAAGATTTCTTGCGCTTGAAGCTGAATGTGTGTTCAAAAAATTGAAACTGGATTCATGAAAGAACTAATAAGGGAGCCTCATGAGGTGAAGCGTTAATTACATGATTTCGTAAAACTGTCAAGAGAATACAGAGATTAAAGGCAGCCAGCTAAAACAAGGCAGCCAGCAAATCTGCGTAAACTCTGCTCATCTCTCTTCTATAAATCCTGTAGGGTTTGTAGAAGTGGCTTTCTGAAGTACATGTCGTTTTTCTTGGCATCGTTCCTATTGTAGGGAAGAGGTTATATCAGTTACACTAGGTTTAGTTAAAATGAAAAAAAAAATATCTGCTGCTGATACCAATTGTATACAACATTTTTTCACGGGACAACGCAGTTTTGCTTAAAACATTTCATAACACACTAGTTTAACTAGATCTTAAAAAGCCAGCCTTAAGGCATGTTAAAGTGTACATTTATCCTCCACTGCTGTTCTAATGCTGCAAGCAACGCAAAGTTGCTAAAACGAAATATTCCAATAAACCCTCGTATTAAAATGTGACAGTAAAAACGAAGCAAATAGTTTGACTAAAAGAATATCATTGAAGTACGTAGTCGTATGTAAACTTCCGTTTCCTGTTTTATTACAAATTAGTAACATTTTGTTAAAAATACATACAAAAACCAACATGCAACACAACATTCATCCATCTAAAACACAGTAAAACGTGACTATAAACTCCGCAAACATATTGTACATTCACTTATAAGAGATTTGCATTTTATTTTGTAGTTTAACTGAAACATGTTGTATCAAATATTGTTGCTACTTTCTTTTTGCTCCTTCTAAATTTTCTATCTTTCAAACTTCCCTTCAAAGTTGTGGCAAAATTGAGAAACTCCTTCGTACAATTTCAAATAATTTGTGTGACAATGTTGTTGAGAATAGAAACTTTTTCACTAAAAATTCGTTAGTTGTTTTTAAGTTTTACTATTTTTCCTCCTGCTGCTGTTGCTGCTGCTACGGTTTAGAAGTTTAAAAATTTAGTTGCACTCCAAAGTGATATGAATAAATATGTGTACATTTGCATAAACATTTGATTGTTTTAGTTTTTGAAAAGTTGAAGTTTTAAATGAAAATTAAAAAGGAGAGGGTAAAATTCTTTTCATTTCGTATAGAAGTTTCTGTGTGTGTGTGCGTGCTGTTTGGCTGGCCGCAGTAGAATGTTAACGTGCTCGATATCGATCGTTGAGTTAAAAGTTTGGCTTGATTCTATATGTATCATATTGCAGTTGTCTTAGTTGCTGATGTTTATGGATTGAATTAATGTTGTTAAATAGAAACGACCAACTTTTTAATGTGGCTTCTCAATGACAAGTTTAATAAGACAGCACTTGAGTAAATAGATAAAGTTTGAAGACTTTGAGAATATTCTAAATTTGCAAACAATTTTTTGGTACTTAAGTGTACAGATTTAAAACAAATTTGCTTAGACTTTGAGTGTGACGTTGGGTGAAAATCAAAACTATGACAATAGCACCAGTGGTCTGTTTTTGATCATCATAATATCGCCAGTTTGTTGTTAATTGCAACTACATATGTACTAACAAACACTCCTGGCGAGCCAAATTAAATATTTACTCTCCAAATTTTTGTGTATTAGTTGCCGAGCCGCTTTCATTTTGGAAACACACATCCTTCTCGTAATTTAAGATGCAGACTTTTTAGGGAACTTTTAAACACTCACTTTAAAAATAAACAATTATTCTCCAGACACATGCAAGCAAAAAAAAAAAAAAGGAAAGAATCGGGTTTTCATTTAATACGTGTATCCAAATATTCTTTAGATTTTAGACTCAGCTGTTAAATCTGAACAATAGAACATTACATTTAATGCAAACAAAAGAATTTTTGTCACATCTGTAACGCAGGAGAAAAAAACCGAAAACAAAAATTGGAAATGTTATTTTGGTATCAACAACAATATTAAACTACACACTAAAGTTTGTATTTGCCTTGTTATTTCCTAACTGAGCAAAAAACATATGAAAAAAAAAAACTGATTTCACGCTTTAACGATTTCTCATACATAAACAACAACACCCAGCACACACACACATGTCGTCGTCATCATTACTCTCATATAACACCTCCGCACCGCACAAAAACATACTAACAGAGTCATAGATTGGAAAATGTTTTCAACACAACAACCGAATGAAATCAAAAGTGTTGAAATTTAAATTTAACAACGGAAGTTTAAAACTGTAATTCATCCACCAACACTAACACATTTACAAGATGAGCACAAACGCTCTCACAAATATGAAAGTTTCAGGGTCGAATGATTGTTATTGCAAAACAATGGCAATTTATTTGGTAAGCAAAAAACGAAAATAGAAAAAATCACTGGCAAAAAGTCATTGTACTATTACACAACAAGAAATTAATAGAGAAGGAGAAAAAAAAAAAATGAAATACAAAATAGAAAAAGTCACAGCTGCTAAATGTCTGTTTAAATAAATGTCTCTATGGGCACAAACTCCCACAAGCTCAAACACGCACACACACACAGACATGCAGCCATATAGACATTAATCTAGAATTGTATTGTGCTAGAGCATTTCTGCTATAAAATATACATACATGTATGTATTACTATAAATAATGCAATTTGAAAAAGGTACAATAAATTATTTTATTTTTACGTGTTCTTTTTCCATCTTTAACAAATGCTGATACACTCTTTTTTCTTTTTTGTTTTGTTTTACAATTTTCTGTTTTTCTCTCAAGCCAGCATTTAAATGGACGAAATGTTACACATGTGGCTTTTATTCAACCGTTCTGTGTTTGCATATGAGGAAATTGCAATTTCCTTGAAACGTGTTTCGGGATAATATTATAAGTTTTCCGCAAGGTACAAAAATATGTTTTGGCAAAAATTATGCAAATGAAAATATTCCACGTAAAAGACAAGTTAAAGGGATGGTGTTTTCAATGAAAACCCATTTATTAATTTTTTTCAATTTTAGATTTATTAAAATTATTAAAGGATATATGAATGAGAGATTTATTTACGTGTGTGTGTGTGTGTCGTAGTAAGCAGTTTGCAGGCCAAGCTCTAAGCTTCAGCGATTGTGGCCAGTGTCTTGTTGGATTTGTGAGTCCTGATCAAAAGTCACAAATAGGAAGATTTGGAAGAAGAAAAAAAAGCAAATACTATGCAGAAAATCTGACTCTAATTAAATTTCGGATTGCTTATCAAATGGTGCAATTGAGGTTAAGTTTGGTGTTTAAACATTACAGTTCTTATCTTATTCTAGCTTGAGGTCGCTCTTACATTTACAAAAACTTAATTGGTTTTTTCTTTTAATATTTCGCTGCTGTTTTGCGTATCTCGTTCAAGAACTCTGCAGTATTTTTCTTTTTGAAAACGAAGTCCTTCCGACCAACCAACCAACTAATTTCTGTTTTTAACGCATTTTCAATTTATTTAATAAAAATTTGTAAACTTCTTACAAGTTGTTGTCTTTATTAGTTTCAATAAACAAAACAATCTCTGTCCGCAGTTCAGTTGTTTAGCATTTTCTTGTGTTGTCTAATAAATCATAATAAAATATTTTGTTGTTACTTGTGTTTTTATTGCAATTTATTAACAAACAAATCACTTTTAAAGACTTTCAGCACTTAACAAGTGTTTATACTCTGCACAGCCAACGACTTTGCCCTTCTTTTAACACAGTTTTTTGTGTTTTTTTTTTTTGCTTTCCTCCCCAACCAAGTGTCAAATTTGTGGCTGGTTCCCAGTACTGGAGTTGTTTTGTTCGTTGTTATAAAAAATATACTTCAAGACGTTTTTTAAGATGTCCAAAAAGAAACAAGTTGTTTTAGTTAAAGTTAAACCACTTAAACTGCAAGTGCGAGCAACTGGGAATTTGTGGGGGGCTACCATTTCTAAATTATAATTTATGGCTGCTGATGTTGTTTGTGTGGCACTGGCGTTCATATTTTGGGTTAAACTCAATTTAAGTTGGTTATTCGTTGGCTTCAATTTCAACACTTTGCTTGACTTGTTTTGACTGCTTTGATTTTATTTTTACGTTTCTTTTCCTTATTTTTTTGTTCAATGATTGGCTGAGTTTTAGTGTATTTACTTGGCATATCATTGCAAGTCCTTTTTTTCTGTTGGTTAGAAAAATAAATTTAACTTTTTAGCTCATGTATTTAAAAACAAGTGGATTTTTATTGACATTATTAGTGCGCTGCAGGATTTCTTAAAACTGTTTTTTTCTCATAGCAAACTGTTTTTGAATTTTATAAATTTATGGTACATTTGTGTACCAGGGAATTAGAGAGGAGTTTTATTTTATAAGTTATAGAAAATGAACTTAAGTTTGCCGTAATAAATGGTTTTTATTGCAGAGAAGTTTTGAAAAAGGAATTTTAAGAGAACTCTAGGTAACTGGTTAAAGCATTTTTCAGCAATTCTGCTCTGGACTGGATCCCAAAACTTACAGGGGTTGCATTGCAGGTGAAATACGTAAGTGCAAAACTATTTGCTAAGATGTGAGAAAATTAACCTGTGGATTTTTTGGTTCTGTTAGTATTTGTGTTTTAAGAAATGATTTAAGCGCAATTTGCTGGTTGCCGTTTTCCATCCCTGTAAAGAAAAATATATATTTCCACAAAAGATACAAAGATAATATAAATTATAAAACAAAGTCCTCGTAATTTGAATAAATTGTCACTGTTACAAGTGATACATTTAAAAGCATTACAGTAAAACCACACACAAATATCCAATTTGTAGTTGAGAAAATACAAAAATCTTTCGTCTGAACGCATACATGTGTGTGTAAGTATGTAAACTTACCCCTACCCCTGCAATTCTCTGAATACCGTATTTAGCAATGCGGCAGGGAGAACAAAAACTAAATAAGCTTTCAACTGGATTACAAAACGTTGTGTTTTCATATTGTTCAATTGTGTTTTCTTTATCCAATGATTGTTGAAATCGTTACAAATTAACCACTTATTCAACCATTAAAATTTGGGGTTTTTTGTTGCTTTTTTATTTTTTTAAGCAGATTCTTTTATCAAGAGACAATTCACAGACATTAACACTTTTGATGACAGCATGAATTTATTTCGATTTAACTTTTTGTGGCTTTCAGTTTCTTCTCTTTCTATTGTAGATTACAAAAACGACTGGGAAGTATAATTTGGTTTGTTTTTATTACAAAAGAGTGTTGACGCTTGGAAGCTTTTTAGTTTTATTTTTTTATTCTTATTGATAAAAGATGAGCGACTATTTTTCCAATCTACATTTTCGATATTATGCTGCAGGAGTTTGCGACACTTTGATTGACTCCAAATTTTTGTCTTGCTAAAAGGAATTGAGATGAAACCACGGTCGGTTCGATGTTTTTCGGCAAAGCTTGTGTTTCAGCTTGGCAAGAATGTCAATGGAGTTAGATCTGATCACCGCGCAGCTAATATTCTATACAATAAAAGATTTGTAGCAAACTTGAAATTACCAAAGCGCTGAAAAGGTTAAACAAATAGAAGATGCATTTTTTAAATGTGTAGAACTGCATTACTATTCATACAAGTTAAACATTATATTAACTAATTTTTATTATTCGAACTTTTCCCTATATTATTTTATTGTATTACGTTTGCCAGGCTTAAGTTGGTGCTGTCTTATTTTTGTAATTGATATTAATCAAGGACCTCTAGCTGGCTGGACAACTAGCTGTTTCGAAGCCGCCACACTTCTCACCAACACTCGTCCTTGCATTCAAGGAGTCATGTTTCTAAAGCGACATTTAAACCACTCAGCCACTCAATTTGTTGCATATTTCGAGCTTTAGTTTGTTAAACTTTATATTCATAAAATTTTTAATTGGTTTGACAATTAGTTGGTTTGACAATTGTCGACCCTCCATTTAGCAAGGAGGGCAGCCGGTTGTTTCGAAGACGTTACGTTTCTCATTAGCACACGTACAAGCTTTGTATGTGCTAAATTTTAAAATTTTTACACTACCAAATAAGCCCTACAGCTAACAAATCTAACATTTTACTAATATTATCCAAAGCCCAATGTAACGATCTTAATTGTCTCTCTTGGATACCTATTGTTCTTACAACTTTGTTCGTTTTCATTGTGAGCCGTTATGGCTCGTTATATGAAAACAACTTAAACACCTGCGCGGTGGCTCCCCGTGATTACAAAATCACTTATTTTATTTTTTTGTTTTGTAATACGTAAAATATCTTTATATTATTTGATCTTTATATTGTTATATGTATTAATTATTCAAGCTATTGATCTTTGGTTTTTTTTTTTTTAATTATATTAAAGAATTATTTATTTATTTTCAATATTTCTCCAACAATTTGTTGGCATGTTCAGGAAAATTTTCCTTAAGATGCCAACAAATTGTTGGCGAAATATTGAAAATAAATAAATAATTCTTTAATATTATTTTTATAAAAAAACCAAAGATCAATAGCTTGAATAATTAATACATATAATGCGTAAAATATTTAATCAGGCTCAAGTTTAACTCCTAGTTAATTAACGCAATGAAGTTTCCGCAACAAAGCCACCATGAGTTGTCTAAATTTTAAAAACTTATAATATAAAATTTTCTATATATTATTTTATCTGTAATTTTGGACCTTTATTGTTTAAATTAATAAAACTATTTTTTAAAACTTTAGGTCTTTTATTTTTCTTTATTAATTTTTCGATATTTCGCTAACAATTTGTTAGCATCGTCAGGAATCTTTAATTGTTTTTATTTTCTATTATTTTGTATAAAATTTTTTTTTAAAAATTCTCTATTATTAAATGTTCTCTATTATTATATAAAATTTCTATTATTTTGCATAAAAACTAAAAAAAAAATTTTTATACAAAATAATAGAAAATAAAAACAATTAAAGATTCCTGACGATGCTAACAAATTGTTAGTGAAATATCGAAAAATTAATAAAGAAAAATAAAAGACCTAAAGCTTTAAAAAATAGTTTTATTAATATTAAATTTTCTATAAAACTTAAATGAACTGTTAAGATGACGCTTGAGCTTTGTTTTAGCTCATTTTTTGATAATGTAAAGTAGTCCTACGTTTTTGCAATAACAAACAAAAAGAGCAGCGACATATAATTTTGGTTTAGTTTTTTGTGGTAAAAAAAAAAAAGAATGTGAGAGTAATTTTTGAAGCAATCGAAAACTGCTTGTTAATCCAACTAAATGTGTATGAAAATGGCATGAGTTGGTATTTTTCGAGTATCTATTCTTATCCTTATCCATAAAAAAAGACAACAATACACACAAAAACCCAAAAAACACATTCTCTTGTTGTGGCTTGTTATACAAAAATGTTTTTGGTTGGTCGTTTACATATTTTGTCTTTGGCTTAAATTCCAATTTAACTGGATTAACAGTAAAAATAGTTGAATATCAAATTCTTGAAACGAAGCAATAAAAAAAGATAATAAAATTGCTTTCTATTTTAAGAAACTGAATTGTAAATTCCTGTTTAAGGAAAGGAATTTCAGAGAATGCTGTAAAAGTTTCCATCTAAATTTTTGAAAATTTAAATGCAAACAAACAAGACAAAATACAGAAATGAAATAAAAATTCATAAAGAGTTGCATTGGAGTAATATTTACAGTGCAGTGCATTTGTGACAAAAGTTGTATATTTATTAAATTATTTATTTAGTTATTTATTTCATTTTCAGACATCTACTTAGAGCGTCTGCAAGTTGCATATTTATTTTCATTTAATATAAATTTTCTAAGTCAGGATAAATAAACGGATTAAGGTTTACTTTAATAGTAAAAAAAAGTCCTGTTGTAATTTGGACTTTCGTTGAGATTCAACCTGATCTGGCATTCAATAATAAAAATGAATATTTGCTATTTTTCGCTGCTTTTTTTTGTTCTTTTATTTCGTTTGACTGCTTCTATTTTATTCTATTTCATTTTAAAATATTATTTATATTATACTGCATATCTTAAGTTTAAGTGCGACTGGATCGAAGCTTAAGCCTCGTGCTTTGAGGTTTGAAATGGACCGAATTGTTGTACTCGGTCAATTTAGTTGATTTTAAATTATATCATTATTTTTGTGCAAATTTAAGATTATTTTGAATCAAGTTCTGTTTATGTTAATTCTACATAGCGGTTTGTTTTTCTTGATGCACTCGCTTTGTTTTCTTCGTATTCGTTTGTGTTGGGAAATTAATATGTTTGTCTATTATCTCTTTTTATAAATTTCTGCTTCATAAGTCTGTTTATTTGCTGTTTAGCTTCACATTTATTTGTGTTGTGAAGACTTTGCTCCACAATTGATGCCTTCTTAATCCTGTCAAAATTACTTCACTAATGCTATTTTGATATTTGGCTTATCTTCAACATAACTGACAAGAATGACAGCAATAACGACACCGACGACAAAAGCTACATTGGAGAAATATTTATTAGAAAAGAAAAAATGTATGTTGAATGAAATAAAAACAGACATGCATTTGTAAGGTAAAACGTACGTAAGTAGGAGTCAACTTTGCACAATAAAATACCCTGAAGGAAATGTTAGTAGAAAAACTTTAATGATTTACTATTGACTTGGTCACCAGTACTAGTGACATATTATACCTCATAAAATGATTTGTTCTGTTGACATTCAACATGTGCTTGTCATTGCAAACATGACGTCCATGTTACTATTGTTTCTCTATAGACATTGTCGCTACCCTGATAGAAATGTCAGTAGAGAATCTCAATTGAAGTCAGTAGATGAAACTCAATGTTTTCGTTCCAAATAAAAACGGTTCTTATATCACGATTTTGGTGGGCTTACAAATTTAAACAATCACAACACTGTTCATAAAACAAAAAACTGGAGACACCCTGTTGACAATTTTATAAAAAGTCTCCAATATAGGCGAAAAACGTAGCGACTTGGAGCCACTTGACTCTACGTTTCCTTCAGGGTAAGTACATACAATTGTGTGTGTATGTGTGTGTGTCGCTGTGATACCAGAAATTTTACTTTCCGGATTGCCAGACAGATATTGCAGAAATAACTGTTGCATCCATAACACGCCAGTTGACATCAGGTATAATTGGTTTGTTTAAAAGTTGGCGCTGGCTCAATGGTGATTGTGAAAGCCACTAAAAGGGCAAAGGTCAAAAATGTAATCCTCATTTATGGTATAAGAAAAACTGTGGCACAAAAAATAGCAGTTATTAAAATATTTATAATTAAAATATGAACTTAATTATTTATTTGCTTTAAGAGCCAAAAATTATGAAATAAGTAGTTAAGTTTCAAACAAACTTATAAGAAATATTTTTTGAAAAGGTTCATATTTGGACCTGAATTAATATATTTATAATTAAAATAATTATTTTATGCACACTAAAGCTTATTTTACAAATATTGCATAGAGGCTTGTCAAATCGGAACTAATTGAAAGCAAATTATTTTTTTCTTTAGTACTATGAGTATAAATTATTTTTTCTTCGCTTCACTTAACATGATTCGCGTTAATTCAACATGATTTTTGGCTGGTCAGCACCATTTATTAAATTTTCACTTTATGTGGTGCGAAGTACTTCTTTTTCCTCAGCGAAAAGATAGAATAATTATCTTCTAGTAATTTTGGTATTCAATTTCGTAACTTTCTTGACATTTTTATGATCACAAATTTATGCAATAAAGCTGTTTAGGTTTTTTGTGAAACAGTTTTCGTGCATTTACTGTTGTCAAACAAATTTATGTTTGCTGCTTCACTACAGTACTTCATTATTTCTTTATATTATACTCTATTCTTAATTAAAACATTTAGCTCTGAATAATTTTCAAAACCGTTGAAAATAATTTTTCTCCATTATTTTGCATTTAACTTTGATAAGTTTACTTAGTATTGCTTAACATAATTTAACTGCAAATTTACTTAAAGGAAATTTCATTACATAAATTTACCTAAAGGAAACGCGGGCTTAAGAGAGTTTGTGTTAGAAATATATCACAAGGAGCGCGGCCTGCATTTTTTGCTCATTCTGTTTCAAGTGCATAAATATTTTAAGCAGCTTTTGTTGTATTTTGGTTGACTTTAGCAGAGATGCAAAAATATCTCCAGTATTTCTGGTAGGAAAAGGCAAACGATACACACACACACACACACTTTCCACAAAAACTGGTTCACAGATAACCAAACGCCTGTAGAGAGTTAGACCTCTAATATAATGGCAAGAAACAAAAAAATAATACTTTTTCTTAACATACTATTTCTGCAGAGATGCCTTTTGTTGCAGAGATGCCCGTAAAAGAGTGCATAATTTTCCAACAATTTTATAAGAAAAAACATGCTTTTCAACCGAGGTCTGGCTGCGATAACAGTGTTGCTGGTGCTGCCACAAGTAAGATGGCAGATGTACTGAGTCTACCTAAAGGAAGGAATATTATAAAATTTTTCTAAGGCAAATAAAACTTGCAGCAAGAGTTTTTCTTGGCAACTACATATATTAGATAAATTTCTCCTAAAAATAAGAAGGCAAGGCATTGATTTTCGTAGAATGTTATTTGCTTTAAACGTTTGTTCTTTTAGTTAATAACGAATGGCATTTAAATAAACGAAAGTACGTTGTACAATTTGGCTTCGTTTAAACAAGAGAAAGAGAGCGGAATGAAGCGGAGTCGGAAGGGGAAAAGCCAAGCTAATTTATGGCTTAACTTAAAAAGTAATTAAATTATAAAACAATGTAAAAGTTCGAGGAAAGCAAAAAGGAAATAAGAAACTGAGACTGCAACTAAATCAGTGCGATTATGTATAGAGTAAATAAAAACTTCAAGATTTTGGTGGTCCAGCAGACAGTTATGCAAATTTAGCAAACGCTTTAAATGAACTAAAAATATTTGAAGCAAAAAATACCTTTTTTTTGGGGCAAATTTTCGTTCTTTTTTTTGGAATAAAAGCTTTTACAGTTTGTTGAAATATTATATAACATGCTCTTTTGAAAATATTTTACACTTTTTCGCGCTTGTCAAAAAGATATCATGAATTGCTGTTACATTCCCTTTTCTCTTAGTAAAACAATATCAATGCTAAGCTGCTTTAATTCAAACATTTGACTCCAATGAACGGGACAGAGGCATAAATTAACTGACATTAGTTTTTATAAGAAATTTAGAAAAACAAAAAACAACCAACAGTAATCAAATACAATTTCAAACTTTCGGCCACTTAAGCACCGGTGTTTGTCCTCAAGAGGTTATAAAAGCGACTACATTTATAAAGTGACCGAAAACAGGAAAAAAGGAATAAAACTATATAACAAATAAAAAACGCACGCATATTCAGGCAGAAAATAAGAAATCAAAATTTGGTCAATAAACCGAAACATTGTGGTACAACATTTATTTATTTCAAATAGCGTTTGTTTTGTTGCCTTCAGAATAATAAGACAGTTTATTTGAGGGGCAAAAAACGTCCACACAAATCTTCTTGTTAAAAAGTTAAGAGTATAAAGCATTTTGTGATCATGATATGCATAAGATACCATAAAGAAAATTGAGTATTATCCTTATTTTGTGCAGCCATATCGTGTGGCATGACAGGCAAACAAACGTTGGAAAAAGTTTTATATTTTGACTTGATTTTACGGTGGCGATTTAGAATAAATAGCAATGCGTGATAAGAAAACGCAACTAACTTTGTTTGTCTTTCCCTCGTTGGGCTCTTTTCTGTTCTGGCTTCGAAGACAGTTAGCAGAATGGCCTCATGCCACATGCCACATGCCACATTGACAAAGACAACTCCTGAATAATTTAAACAAGATTACTACAACTTTACCTTAAACAGCAAACAGCTAAACGGCCTAAGGATATGGACACACACACACACACACACACGCACGCATTTATTATTTAAAACAAAATATCCTACCAAAATAAACAATGCCATCATGTTGTAGGGATAAATTATACAGGCAAGTACGTGCGTTCTTATGCTATTGTCTGCGACGACGTACATATACATATATGTATATATAAGTATGTATGCAAGTATGTGGAGCAAATCGTGTTGGGAAGTCAGGTGTTGGTGATAGATTTGTCAATGTTTGACTAACGTTCAAACATACACACACACACATGCACCCGTATTCAGGAAGAAAAAATGGTGAACTCGAGCATATTAGCCCAGTGGGTCATATTTGGCAACAAATGTCATTAAATTAGAAACAAGATAAGCAACATAATCAGTGCAATGTGCGGCAGACATACTGATTGTTGCTCTCATGAAGCTCTCACAGATATACCGATTTTAAAACATTTCTGTCCTCTTGAATTGATCGTGCTAATTTTTCTTTAGCGTAAAATAATATACACTTTCGTATGAAAGTCTTTTAAAATTAAGAAAAAATAGTCTAAAATCAACAAGTACTGGCAGTTTATCGATATCGTGACTGTTCGTTCGCATACAAACACATTTGAAACACACCAAAATTTCTTAATTCATTATAATATATATAATAATATATTATATAAGTATAAAATATATAGTATATATATACATATACATAAACATATACATATGCATATACATATACATATACGTATACATATACATATAATATATAAAAAACAAAATGTTATCTAAAAGCAGGAAAAACCCATTTGAAAATTTTAGTCGTTAACTCTAGTGCTCAATTAAAACTAAAATCTGAAAATGACTCCTGCCACATAACGTTATTAAGTTATTTATAATTATTTTAGCTCTAAAAATAGACCTTCTTAATATCTTCTCTCTTTTTCAGCCGTCTATATGCCGCTTTACTAAATATTTGATTGTATTTATGGAAATAATAGAACAGGTAGTAGGGTTTCAGATACTGTTTTAAGCCTACTGACGAGTTGAGTAGCATCAACGAAATGCTGGCGGCATTTAGATGACTGAAAAAGACAGATAAGATCTATATTTGGATCTGTGTTAATAGATTGCAAATAAATAATTTTTGGCTATTCAAAATTTTTAAAATAAAATTTGCTGCCAAAATCAAAATCTTTTTAAAGAAATTCTAAAATCGCACTCTGCTAATCCCATTCAGCTTTCAGGCAACAGGAAAACGGCTTTAATAAAACAGCAAAACGTGAGCGCAATTTCATGGAAATACTGCTCAGGCAAAAGCACACATGGAAAAACATTTTTCTTTATTATAAGTATTTGAGCCAAAGAAAAAAAAATAGATTTTTGTTTAGTATCTACGTGTTGTATTTTTTTCTTTCTTTTGGATTCAAAAGTGTACTGACACAGAAGAAAGAAATACCTTAACATTTTCTCTAATAGAATATAGTTTAAGTTTAAGTATAATGGTATATTTTCTTTAATAGGGGAGTGAAACAAATTACACGGAACAAAATTATGTTCACTGACAGTGACTACAAGAGAAGAGAAGCCAGAACGTCTGAACTTGACCAGTGGTTTTAGGACGAAATAGCTTTGACATTTTTTCTTTCACATTTAAAACCTAGATTTTTCAATATCGAACGTGAATTTGAATTTTCTTTTCTCCATGTGCATGCTGTCATATGAGTTGGAAATATCCATAATATATGCGTAAGCCGAAACGTGACTAGAAAAATTTCACACACAAACAATATTGGAAAACATTAAAGCATTAAGAAAAATGTTAAAAAATGAAAAGGAATTTTCTTTTAATACTCTTCTTCGTCTCATATCATTCAGCTTAAAGTTTCTTCTCAAGGCAGGGAAAGAAAACGCAGAAAAGTGTTTAACGCATATAAGAACCACTGGAAGTCGCTGAGTGTGTTGGTATATTTTTAATCCTTTAGAAAAACTCGTACATTCACAGGAGAGAAAAAAAAGCAGCAAAATACTGACATTAGTCGTACATTTTCAAGATTATGTCAATGTGATAAGTTGAGCAAATACCAGCACATATTTGAATTCGTTCTCGTTGTACCGTCGATTCATTTTCTTTTTATTTATTTGCTCTAATATTTTTGCTCGCTTGCTTTTCTTTAAGGCAAGCAGCAGAAAAAAACACTTGTTTTAGAGCTTTAAGTTGCTGCCGATGACATACTTGTCACCCTCTCAAAAATTATATGGGGTCGTTTGTGAAGAGTGTCAAATAGTGCAAATAGTTGTGTATCTGTAACTCTGCAAAACGAACATATGAACACAAATGTTGCAGGTGCCATGAAAAGGTAAGAAAGTACATGTTTGTTTTGTGATGAAACTTTTTTACCTGCAGTACAGTATTTTTTTTACTCTTTAAACTTTCATGGGAGACTCGTTGAAGGAATAATGATTGAAGGGTTTTTATAAATAGACCTCAAGTTATCTTCAGACATATAAAATTACCTATTGGGATTTATCTCCATTTTACTTTCTCAGAATAGAAAAGGTTTTAATTTTTTATGATACAATTGTAGTGAGTAACATTTTTTTAAAGAAGACAACGAAGATCAAATTGAAGATTTATTGGCTGGGGTACATACCATGACTGTTTCACATCAGCTACGACGATCATCAGCACCCAAATATTTTTATGTTCTATATTTCTTCAGAAAGTGGCATAAATAAAACTATACTGACATATTTCCAATCGAATACAATATAAAACATAATGGTAGATGGCTCGAAGTAGAAAAAGAAGGCCAATTATCTATCAGGTCAAGCCTATAAGAAACATGTATTAAGTTTTAATTGCATTGCAAATATGATAATAAGAATATCCATAACAGAATTGAGAAAGGCTTTTTTTTGTGGTAATATTACAGTTATGAACATTCTTAAGAACGGAAAGAAAAGTAAAATTGAAGAGTTATTGGGTGGGGAACATACCAATGCTGTTTTACGTCCAATACAACGATTATCACCACCTCAAATTCCTTCCAATTCAAATCTTAGTAGTATAAGATTTTTAAAAAGTGTATATTTAGCAGAGCTTTCACTTATTAAATGCCTGTAACCTCAAGAGTTAGTTAGTTGGTGAAATCTCTCACATTTACCAATATGCATTGCTTAGCAACTTACTACATATATGTATGTATGCTTATTTGATTGTATGAGAGCAACAGGCACAATTTCGTAAAATATTTTCAGGCCGCAAATAGACTTCTCACGCACCTGTCCGACGGACATGTGCTGCATGATGTGGTCATTTGTATTTGTTAAAAAATTGTATCTTTAGTTTTGATGTATGCGTTTCGAAGCTTTTTTTCTCTTCATTTGTAAACACAGTTGTTGCTTTATTTAGCTTGCAACAGGACTGGTTGTTCATCATTGGAACGAGTCCATTTGATTAACATGTATTTGTTGTGTTTATTTGTATGTGAAATGTGTTAAAAGAGGGTCACTTACAGACACATTTCCGAATCATTAATTTAAAAGTAAAGTCTGTCAGTTCACTGATACAAAAAAATAACAGGAATAACGATGATTTTTTGAAAGCCTTAATTTGAAACAGGTAGAAAAGCAATGCAGGGTGCAGGGAAAAATGCATTCATTTATATGATGAATATTGTAGGATTAGCATTAAAGGATTGAGCAGAAAAAAAAAAATTATTTATTCTTAACACTTTCTCAGCTTTACTGTAGCGGCTTTCCAAAGAGGTCAAGATGTAAACTGTATACAAAGTTTTAAGGAATTAAGTATTATATACGGTATATAAAAGTAGAAACAAAAATTAATGTATAAGAGTATATTTCGTCTTATGCACAATCTCGGAACAAATCTGGCGCCCTAAACTTTTACCCCCTAATTCATAAAAATTATAACAGGCTTATAAGACTGCTATTTGACACATTTGTATGGAAAATCTGTCAAATAAGAGCTTTATAAACCTGTTATAATTTTTATGAATTAGACGGTTAGACGGCAGTGACCCCAATATATTTAAGTGTTTCCTTATAAACATATACACATACCAACCCACATTCCTCTTTTATGACGAACCATAAACATTTCCAAAAAAAATTTCTGATATTTTGCTGACCATACTATTATACTATATATTTTGTTGAGTTTGTAAAAGAAATGCTTTTCAATTTCATTCGTTTAAATTTCCTGTTGTCGATTTTCTATGATGAAATTTTATTAAAAACTATTTCCTGACCTCGCAAGCATATTAAAATTAAACGATTTTAACTTTGCAATATTCCACATTTGTCCGGCATAACAGCAACCACCCCCGGCAACACCCCCCGACCTAACAGCAGCCATCCTCCCTACAAAAATATTTTCATCTGAAAATGACTTGAATATTTTCCTCTTTTTCCAGACGTGTGAAGCAGCAATCAATTATAATAAAGGAAATTGTTTTTAAATTGGCATACATTGAGATGTGCTTTTCTTTATTTTTTTTTTTTTTATTATACATTTATGTATTTTTTTTTCCAGTTTGTGAGTTGGTACGTTCTTAGCAACTAATTTCCATACAGTTGGTAGAATATTCGATCGGCAGGAGATGCGATGAGTTGATATGTACGTGTTTGAATGTAATGTGTTTCCACAACGTTCCTCAACAGCCAGGGGGGTATAATTGACATGCGTTACGAAATTATAAAAATTGATGGCTTACACTCATGTTTGCGATTTCACAAGAAAAACTTAAAACATTTTTAACGAAATTCCTTTTCATGCACGAATTCAAACAACATTTCGCTAATTCCGCAAATTATTGGGCTGAAGATATTTGAACCCAAGCACTCGATTAACGAAAACATGTTCCTTCTTAAAGTTTAAATTATTTCTGCGAAATATGAAACATTTCTCACAAAGTTCGCAGTATCTTATTGGGGATCCATACTCATAGAGTAAAAAAAGAATAAATATGAAGTACACGTGTACATTTGTGTTTCCAATTTTTAAACCTTAACACCGGTATTCGAAAAAAAAAAAAAAAATAAAATTGTTCTAAAATGTAAACTAATTTTATTTTTTATGACTAACGTATAGTTGATTGTAGTCTGTAGCATATGCTTTTATTTAAAGATGAATAATAAAACTAAAAATAAATATTTATACCGCCTTATTATAAAAAATATTTTGTTTGAACATTTCTACAAATTTCCATAGAAACGATTAATAAACCTCAAACACATTGGTATAAATTTATCTTCTTATTTATATGTTTTAAATAAAAATATTCATATTAAGTCCTTTGAATCATATTCATTCACTCACAAACGGATGGTGATACAAAATCGATTTGACACATTTAAATATTTCGTTTTACCAATCACCAATAAGAGGCTTAAGTGTTATTACCAAACGTTGAGTGATAAGAGTTTCTTTATTATTATTATTTTTAACAATGAAGTTCGGTGTTTGAATCCATAAATACATACATATGCTTTGGCGGCCCGCAAAAACTAAACCTCTAGCACTCAGTGAGGCAGAGATAAAATACATAAATCGCATGATAAAGGGTGGCCTTTTTAAGAGTATTTTTCTTTGTTATGGATAAAACTCAAACCAGCAGTTCTTACTTTGAGCATTCATAATTTTCTGGTGATAAAGATAAAGTATAATTTGTTGATGCAAATTGCTCACAAAATGATTTATTAGAAATGTAGTCTTATGTTACATCCTCTTTGGCCGATTTTCTTTTGCCAGCGATAGTTATCGAAACAGCAAACTTTAATTCAAAAGTGCAATGGTTTGTAAAGAAGTCATTCAGCTAGAATTATGGATGCTTTTTAGTTGTAATAGTAATAAAGTTCATTAACTGGGCCTTTTAGTTTCGAAATCAAAACAACTTTCGTTGTCGAGGGCAAAATCTTTGAACACAGAATTTTTTTAAATTATTTTTTTTTTGAGTCAGTCTATAGCTGGGCAACTAACTGTTTCGAAGCCAACACACATCTCGCCAGTACTCCTTCTTGAACTCAGAGCGGGTACTGACGAGAAGCGTGGTGGGCTCGAAACAACTACCTGTTTCGAGCCCATTTTGCACTTACCTACTATACAGGTTCTTATTTATAAATTGCAACGAGTGTTCACTTTGGTATTCTCAATCCGACTGTTTTTGTTCCTATTTTTAAAACTATATCATTCTTAGAAGTAAAAATTGATTCACAATAGTGAATTCAAGTGCTCTAGGACGAGTACTAATTCTCTAAAAACTTACCCCTAATTCATTAAAATTATTTCGGGATTATAAGGCTCGTATTTAACATATTTGTATGGAAAATTTGTCAAATAAAAGTTTAATAAACCTTAAATATTTATTATGAATAAGACCCTTAAGCTTTAAGTAGCAATCCTAAAATCCAATATGGAATTGAAAGTTCAGAGAGTTCGATATTTGTGTGGGCATAAAAACCATTTGAAATTGTTTTCGGTAAGCATTTTAAAGCCTTAAGTATTTGCTTCATATCGAGAGCCAAACCATTTTTACTTTTTCAAATACTACAAAGTTAAAAACTAAACTCCAAGTTTTCATGATAACTTCGTTTGACTTCGATATCAATTCCGAGAGTAACGTTTTTGAGTCTAATAGTGGATTAACTAAAATTTAAGTGGAAATTATTTGCACCTCCATTTGATAGCAAATAAACTTGAATTCGTTTCGGTTTCAAGTACTCTTAAATATTTTTATATTCCTTGATCTTTAGATTGTAAAATTAATTATTCCAGCTTTTGATCTTTGGTTTTTATAAAAAATAATTTTAAACAATTAAGCCCATATTCATAATAATTGTTGTATGTTTATTAATCTCTTTTTTGACGTATTTCTACGGAATATTTGTCAAATAAACGTGTAATAAACCTTCAACAGTTTTTATGAATACGGGTTTTATTTTTTTATTTTCAATATTTCGCCAACAATTTGTTGGCATCTTCAGGAAAATAATTATAAATTATTAATAATTTATGTATAATAATTATTGAAAAATATGATTAACAAACATTTAAAACGTTTTTGATGCTAATTTTTCGACCATTGTTGTTTAGTATTTTAATTGTTCAAGCCTTAGGTCCCTTATTTTTTTAAAAAGTATTTATTAAATTCAATATTTCGATATTACAATGGATATCTTCTTCAGGAATGTTTTGGTGTTTTTCAAAAAAAAAAAAAAAAAAAAATTTTTTTTGAAAAAACACCAAAACATTCCTGAAGAAGATATTCATTGTGATATCGAAATATTGAATTTAATAAATACTTTAAAAAAAAACAAGGGACCTAAGGCTTGAACAATTAAAATACTAAACATTTAAAACAATTAGTGTAAGTTGTAAAAGTAAGTAGTAAAAGTTGTCAATTATCTAGTTGCATAATAACACTTGTTTGGCAGCACGGCTAAATACTTACTCAATTTTTGAGTTTTCATATTTATCATGAAATTTAAATAAACTTGTTAGCTGATATTTTTATTAATTTTGTTTTGTATAATACTATCCTCGTATCAGTAATAAAAATTGTTGACATTCCAAAAAAAAAAAATAAATAAAAAAAAAACAAAAATGGCAGCAGTCTGAAGTGTTTAGCTCTTCCTTAAGACATACACACATACAAAATATTTTTGACTTCAGCCAGCTGGCTTTTTTGTCAGTTGCAACATAAAGGCGACCCAAGCAGATTATAATGTGAAAACATTTAATAGAAAACGAACAAAAAATTAATACATAATGCAAACGAGTTGCTGCTGGAAATGGCTTTAAATCACGCTAACAATAAACATACCAACCAAACACAAAATCTCAAAAGCAAATTTCCTTAAATTCAGCTTAAACAAACAGCAGCAGCAGCAGCAGTAGCAGCAGTGTTTCTACGAATGTTACAGGGCATAGGCTGGGCAGCTCTTTGCTGTTTTTAATATCTTTGTTAAACATATAAAACACATAATTAGCGGCACGATTTTCAGACCGCACACGAAAGTATTACATTTGTTTTCGGCGAAAAATAAAATAAATAAAAGCATAATGAAAACAAACAAAACTTTAATTTGTTATATGAGAAAAATGCAAGCCGGATATTATGAAAATTAAGTGAAAAGTCGCGCCAGACACATTAAATTTTGACTTGTGCCGCCGAATATTGTTCATACGCACGCATTTTCAGAAAAACGGAAACACAAACACACGGTTTCACACACATACACACATACACACAGACGCGTATACTTAATGTTATTTTTAATATTGTTACATTGTCCTTGTGTTCCTTTTTAATAACTACTTTTTTCTCTTACATGCCTTCTGTAGCTGTGAATTTTGTGTAAATCCCTGAACCGCCATAAAGTTTAATATTAGCGACCGTTTGTAACATTTTCGTGCACACATCATTAAAAGCAGAAAAAAGAAACGGGGCAGTAATAATGAAAACTAAACAAATAAAAATATAAAATAACGAAAAAGCAACACAACACAAGTGGCCTTAAAATGTAAGCCAGTTAAAACTTCAGGTTTGTAGTAAAATTCAGATCGGAAAACTATTAAAGAATACTTTAGGCAAACAACGAACAAAAAGTCTCCTTTTTCTAACTGAAAATAAATGGTGCAAATAGTTAATTCTTAAGCACTAGCCAACAGCGGAGTTGGACACACCACTTGCATATGTTACTCTCAAAACTTATGTGAAAACAGATGTGAGGCACGTTGCATGTGTTTCGTCCTTCAACAGAGTATTTTCGAAAAAAAAAATATAATTTGGAAAATGGAATCGTGAACATCAAAAACAAAAACCAAAACCAACGCATCAATATCAGGAGAAATACTACTTCAATAGGTGTGGTTTTTTTGGGATTTCATATTTTGAGTCCTGTAGCGTTTTCATTTTCCTGCCCCGATATAAAAATGGCATTTCATTTTATCAGCATATAAAGCCTTTGCGAACAGTGATTGTAAAAACCTAACATGTTGCGGTAGCCTGCAGTTGCACATGCAGGGTTAAGACCC
Organism: Sturmia bella; assembly: GCA_963662145.1. Classification (NCBI taxonomy): domain Eukaryota; kingdom Metazoa; phylum Arthropoda; class Insecta; order Diptera; family Tachinidae; genus Sturmia; species Sturmia bella. The sequence continues at coordinate 2,839,843 of OY759171.1, read as the reverse complement.
TGTCTTACACAACCGTACGATTTATGAACTGGAAACTTTTAGCTGGATCTGATAGAATTTTGTGCTTCTTCAAAAAGTCGCATCAAAACGGCCACACTATTATATTTTTGTAAACAACTTTCAGGCAACTCTGATGGCTGGGAAAAAGACAGCTTTTGAAAATTTGCAAAAGATTAGCAAATCGGACAGACTTGTAAAAAATTCACTCTTTGAGAACACATGTCACTTTTAACAGATCGTACGCTTGAGTTGGGTGGAGTATCATGGCTTTAAGAGGTACCTTATTGATTATTAAGCTTAAAGCTGCAAGTTTTGCGAGGTAAACTAAAAATAGCTTTAGAGCAAATACAATTTTCAAGCACCAATCCAAATATTTATGTTACTGTTGGAGCATTTAAGACAAACGGAATCTGATTTACATAAAATATGAGAAAGAAAACCAAAGCTTTATGGCAAAATGTTCTTATAAATCATACAAAGATAAAAGTAAAAAGTAACAAAATTGGAGCACGTATTTCATTAGCATTTTAACTATTTGTTTGCAAACATATTCTACCTTTCGAATATTTAACAATGGATGAAAATTTTATGGTTATTTCCTTTTCTTGCCTTTGATCCTGTACTGAATGAACAGGTATTAAATCAAATACCGTAAAATTACACTGTTGATTTTTTATTTCCGCCCCCCAAAAAAATGATTTTGCGTCGAACTCATAAAAACAAACACAAGCCTCTTTTCTAAAGGTAAACAAAAGTATTTAATTTATGGAATGGAAAATTTTTTAAATTGAGATTTAACAAGGAAATCGTTTTCTTTACATTTTCCATTTGTCAAAATGTTGCATAAAAATGTAGCGGTCACCCAACAGATCACAGCATGAAAATCATAAAAAACAAGAGCTCTAAATTTGTAATAAAGTACCAAGTGAAAGGCTTAAGCCCATCTCAAGTACGAGTAATTTACTAAATTGTGAAAACTAGTCCTCAGTTCTAGGTTCTATAAAATTTTTTGGAATACAGAACTTTCTTTTTAGCTAGGACAAAGAGGAGAAAATAAAAGCATATGCATAATTTGAAAGCTCTAAATCTATTAAAGAATGCATCATAAAGAAATATAGTACAACCAAAATATGGAATTTCCTTGTATGTTATCATAGAAAAACGCATTAACAGCACTAAAACGTTTTATCTGCAGATGCAACTTTTAAGGAAAAATAGTTTTCAGTTAAAATATAATGCAAGGCTTAGGGTCTTCTGAAATTTGTTAAAATCGATTTCGATTTTTTTAGGATAGCTTTCGTTTCTTAGCAATGGAAAAAAATGTCAGATTTAATACCAATTTATTTGTTCAATACTAAAAATTATTTTTATTTTTATTAATTGAAATCAAGTTTCTTTTTCTTTTTGCTTTACTGATAATTTTTTTTTATAAATCTTTCATACAGGCTTTAAGTTCTTGTTTAGTATTGAACAATGATGACAAAATTATTGTCGAATTTTCTATGCGCGCCACGCTCGCGGTCAGCACGGTTATGAGCTTACCAAAACTCACTCAAATTTATGATTTCTTTCTTAATTTGCCAATATTAGACAAAAAGCTATTATTTTATCTATAATTTTTGACCTTTATTGTTAAAATTAATAAAACTATTTTTTAAAGCTTTAGGTCTTTTATTTTTCTTTATAAATTTTTCGATATTTCGCTAACAATTTGTTAGCATCGTGAGGAATCTTTAATTGTTTTTATTTTCTATTATTTTGTATAAAATTTTTTTTAATTTTTTTTGAACAACAAAATTCTACAAATACCTACAAACATACCTACATACATATATGTATGTAGGTATACATATATAAAGAAAAATAAAAGACCTAAAGCTTTAAAAAATAGTTTTATCAAAAAGCTATTGTTTCATTTTCTCCTTTGGATGACATTTCTCATCTCATCCCAAAGACAGTTATGTTTTGTACTTAAATTGAAAACATCTTTGCTAATTAATAACTCCATTTAAATTGCTACAAATCGTACCATTTGTTGCAAACATATCTAATCTGAATATTTAATACTAATTTAAATCAACTTTAATCCAAATTTTTCGCTCAAAATTGTTTTAATAAACATGGCAAAAACCAATTATTATTACAAATATTTATTCCAGCACGCACATTGTCAGCCTATTGCTTTTTAAAAAAATATGAATTCTTTTAGTATTCTTTTTATGAATTGAACTTTTTGTGGTACCTACAAAGACGCAAAGAGATTAATTTGTTCCAATTACAAAAACATGTCCAAATGCAATCCCAGTGTTGTGATATAATTTTCCACTAACCAATGTATTTTGATTTATCTTTTTCCTTTGGCATTCTTTACTTTTACTTTAAAATGAAATGATGAACGAACTAAATAAAAAAAAATATATCTCTTTGCAGTTTCTTCTACTGTTTTTTTTTTATCCTTATTGTTTTCTATTTTTTCTTTCGGCAAATCTTCTACTTATTACGCTTTTAAAGAATATTTTTCTACTTGTGGCATTTCGTTGGTCTCACGTAGAAAGGCACTAACTCATACTTTTTCAATCTTGCAGTGTTTCCGTATTTCGATTAATTAAAGGATCTTATATTGAAGTATGCAAATAATTCGAGATTGAAAAAAATGTAAGTTAGGTCCTTTTCACAAGAAAACAAAGGATCTACTGCCTCCACAATGCTGCTTCCATATTGTTGGAATACTGATTATTCTTTATTATTATTCCGATTATGAAAAATAATGGAAATAGTTCATGGCACAGAGAGCAAGCACACAAAAGAAAACCAGCAACAGTTTTTCTTTTTGTCAATTTGCTGCTTTTCTTGTTACGTTTTCTGCTCAGCTTGTTAACATTAGCGTGAACGTGTGCTTATATAAGTATGGCAAAAAAATATTGCGTTAGTATGACTTTTTCATTAGCATAATTTCATAAACATCAATGAACATCAAGCAATTTAAAATGAAACAGATAAGAAAATGGCTTAAGAAAATATTACGCTTTTGAAAAGTAAGAAAATCCAAAAAATTTTAATTCAATTTAGAAGGTATTTTAATTAAAAAATAAAAAACAGATTTTTAAAATAAATTGTACATACATATTTTAAAACACAAATAATTTATCAATAATTCACTTGTAACTTGCAAGTAGTTTTTTTTTTAAATTGTCACTCAATATACAGCAATAAACGATACAATTATGCTCTGTGAATTCAATCATTATATAACATTACACAATAACATTATATAATACAAATACATAAATAAGTAAATGTTTTCAAACGTTTTTAGTTTTTTCAAGCCAATTATTAGTTATTTAAGACTCAACTATCAACTGAAAACCAAATTTATATTTCTACTGCAAGACGAATCTTTAATATTTCTTAATATTTGTATTGCTTGCTAAAATCGTTAAATTTTGAATAAAATTATTTACTTTTTAACAAACTGTATTAGTCGTACAACTAAAACAACCATGCTCCTTGGTGTACCATAAAAATAGTTTTGCATTATTTATGATCAAAAACATATTTTATATAATATTCAGACAAAAATTATAAAGGACACCATGCGGTTTATTTAAAATCCGCAGTAATAATATTTTACAGAGTTTGAAGCAAATTTTGTTTGCTTTTTTATACAAACTCCAGTGAAAACTTTGTTTGAACGAGTGAGCAGACGACAACTACAACGATATGTAAGAGAACAACCAGTGTAATTTGCAAACATTTGATAACACAATTCTAGTAAAAGTTCCTTTAAGGTACGAGGATAGTTGGACATAGTAGTGTATTCGCTTAAGATGACTATTGAGAGTAAAATAGAGTTAATTATAAAAAGGTGGGGGATTAAAATTCAACATAGTATACACTTGCGGCTACCAGGCCACAAAGATATCATTTTATAAAAAAAACTGATAATTGAGAGTTTCAGAAAACCGAGTTGTTCTGTACGAACGGCCACGAGCCATGGTGTTGCATGGTATTGAAGCCAAGTAGCCAAGCTAAATTGACTAGTTAAATTTCTTTATTACTGGCAATTTTTCTTTGTAAGCTGTCGATCTTGTTGAGCGGACTCAGGACATGCCAATATGCATTCCTTAACTCACTAAGCATCCCTCGTAAACAGATGACTATTTATAGTGAACAACAAACATGATAAATGGTTTTAGCCATACGCCATTTAACACGGGATAAAAACTTGTTTTAACATTTTTCATACATATTGCAGCAAGTTATCCTTGGCACAAAAGCAGCAGTACAATTGTACTTCATTTTGCACGTTTTTTCAAAGGTGCGAAAATTAAGCAATTTTTTGCCCGCTGTCCTACAAAGAATAACGATTTTGTGCCCAAATACAAAAAATATCGTTTATGGGAATAATTTTAAGAGAACTGTGAGACTTGTTGTGACATTAAATGTCTCTATAAAAATCTTAAAGTTTTATATTTTAAAGAAAATTCCATGACGAATCAACCTCGTTTTAATGATGAATAAAGAGCATGTACCAACATGCTGTTTTTCTGCGTTGATTGAGTCCTTTTTCATTATTTCAATAACGTTTGACATGTAAATGATGGAGAAAAATAAAACATAAATTTCAACCACAACACGTCTTTCTGTGGTTGACCACAAACATCAAAATTACAACTCCCACCACGACCAGCCACCGACTGACTATTTACTATAATAGTTACAGTTCATGCTTTTTGAACCCCATTCGCTCAGCAGAGTGTCTAAATAAACAACTGACAACTGACTTAATGACGTTTATGTTGGTGCATGACACACAGCTTGTCTTCATTGTGAACATACACATTTGAATTTGCGTTTGCGTTTGCAGTTCGTGTTCTGCTCGCTTATGAATATCAATTTGAATTTATTTTTATGATATGTCCACTTTTCACACTTTTCTGGTTAAATCCTGCTCTTTGCGTGTGCCGTAAAACAAATATGGAGGGGTGAAATGGCACTATGATTTGGTTCGTCAGTGAAATACCAGTGGTAATAATGACGTTGCTGATGATGTGTTGCATATTTATTTAGAAATATAAAATTGAAAAAAAAGAAAGGTTTTCATTTAATCAACAACAAAAATTTGGCTGACTAACTGATTTATGATATTTTTGTGGTATGTCATGCAGTTAAATTTAATTGAAACCAATAAAGTTGGTTGCGATTAAAAAAACAAAAAAAAAAAAAAAAAAGGGAAAAATATTGTGTTATCTGTAATCAACAACTGCGAAAACTAATGTCAAACAAAACAAATGTTTATGTTAATCAAGTATTATTTACACTCAAGTAAGCACACACATACACTCACACCGAAGGCATAAGAAATACATACATACATATTTGAGCAGTCGTTATGAAGAGGGACGTTACACTCGTCTTTCCAAATTGATTTTTTCATCAGCTCAGCAAAAAAATTCTTTGAAAGTTGTGTGGCTGAAAAAAGAACACAAAAGTAATTTAGATTTGAAATTAGCCGGTTTTTATATCAATAAAGAATTGTTTCTAATTTTATTGGGCTTGAGTTCGATTTTACTTTCTAAAAATTGAGAAAGATTTTTTTTTGTGACAAAATTTCTGTCCTCAACACATTTAAGGAAGGCAAGAAGAGTAAAGTTGAAGACTTATGGCTTAAATGCGCACTAAAAACACTTACAGACAATATTTTGATTAGAGTGTTTAAAAGTTTAATCATATTAAATAATTTTTTGTTCTAATCAAACCTTGTGTCTTTTCTTTTATTTTTTTTCCCCAGATTCCATTGAAGCTTTAAAGCATTTTTGAAGTCTTCAAGAAGTACTACCGTATTTACTTTCAAGCTTCTTTTGGGGCACATTCCCTCTCTTATAGATGTCGCTTTAAAATTTTAAATAAATTACAGATATTCCTGTTTAAGTTCTTGTTAAATGGGGTGCATCTGGTTGTGAGTCAAAGTAAATGTAAAATGTCATGTTTTTTGAACACATTCATACACAGTTCTGGGTAAATTGAAAACTTTTAATACCTCAACTAAAATGTAATTGTAATTTAATATCATGCTGGTTAATTCACTGTTTGTGTTTTGTTTGGTTGCCTGTACTCCTGACAAAGCAATAATGTTTAAAGCGTGAAAACACATGTCAAATCAATGATACGATTAACCTTCCAACTTGAAAATTTCACAGGTTTCCCTTGAGCCTTAATTGCTTTCCAAGCCACCCATTACACAGAATAAGTTACCCTTTTCAGTTTAAATGCTTTTGAAGTTTAACGAACACAATATAGTTTCATATTTCTAAACAACATTTAAGAATATTTAATTCCAATTCTAATCATTTTATGTTTTTAATTAATTAAATGTTGTTCTCGAAATATGTATGTACAGCATAGAGTAGAGTCGCCTTAAGACTACTGAATTAATCAGCAGAATTCTGGGAGTACACATTTGTAATGGGTACTTGCTAAGCAAAAATTAGATAACAATAGCAATGTCACTGGATGGACCGTTGACTCAGAAGGCACATATCCCAGTTTAGATCTATATAATTAACAACAGATATGCTTTCAAATGAAGACTCTGGTTGAAATTTCAAAAGTGATTTAAATCGCCAATTTTATATTAAATAAAACAGCGATTGTTTTTTGAATGCAGGCAGCCCAGATAACAGCTGATAGCGCTCAAAGTTGTTTTCGCCATTCAATGAAGATTTTTTTATATTATTCCAAAACTCTTCCCACCTGAATAATTTTCTCTAGCATCAATTACTTTATTTGTAATTATTTAAAATGTTTCACAATAAAACTTTTCTAATTTTATTACAAAGCAACTGTTGCTGATTTAATGCTTTCAAAACACTTTGCACTTAAACTTCTCGAAAAACTTTGTTTTGCCACTGTCTATCTGCAATTGTTCGGAAAACAATCAAAGACTTCGTTTAATGGAGAGCTGAAGTAATTATATTTTATTCATTCACTTAGACCATCAAATTAAGGTTAAAAGTTTTTAAGAAAGACACTACAAATCACACTTAAATATTTGCAGATGAATTTAGTATTTTCCATCTTTGGTTGCCAACGAAAGTTTGTTGGTTGCTTAGAATTAAATATTTAAACAGGAAAAATGTATGTAAGTGAAAAACTTATCGTGATACTTGTTCTTGTTGCCTGCAGCAGTACTTCAATTAAGAAATTTTGTTTTATATAAAATGATGAGATTTGAGAAGAAAAACGCAGTTGTAAATTCAGTAAAGTGTAAAGAAAGGGAAAATTGGTCACATTGAGAAATCTGCTCAATTTCACAACGAAACAAACAACATAAAATATTTTAGAGAGCTTATAAATTAATACATTTCGTTGTGGAGGCCTTTTCATGAAGCCTTTTTTGAAACCGGATTTTTTCCAGCCATACTTTGTGTAACTTAAATGATTTAGGCTTTTCGCTTTGCCTTTATAGCTCACTTTACGATGGCCCTACTCTCATTTGCCAAAGTTAAAATAATTGAAAACTAAAAATCCTGCAATGTAAATAGTTAAATAAGAGAATTAAATAGATATCAACCGAGCTGAGACGACGAAAACAATAACAGCAACAATAAACTAAACGTCTAGGCTCTGGATACTTGAACATGTTCCTTGCATATTCTTTCAATTCAGCATGACATATAATTGCATTACAATAGTGTAAGTGTAGACAAATAACGGCACTGAAACGAGAGTAGAATAGAGAAATTACATTTATCACTGAAACATGAACAATAACACAGCCACATTTACACGCACACGCACTCACAAGAAGAAGCGACATGAACAATCCAGCCATGTGATGCACACATTCATGGAAAACTTTAAACAAAACTATGCAGACTCTACTTGATAGTAGTTTGAGGTTTTCTATATATAGTTCACAATTTGCTTGTTCTGTTTCTAGAAAAAAAGAAAAAAAAACGTCTACCACGTGTTGGTAAAGAGAAAATTGTCTGTTGGCAGGAACACGCTAGAATGCAGGAAAATCATGTTATATGTACAACATTAACAACTTCAAGGTGACAGTGGGCACAATTATATTCCATTTCAAATGACGTGTGAAAATATTTGTTAATTTCCGCATTGATAAGGGTTAATAATAACGCTTTTACATAAAAAACTATAATGAATCAGAACAAGTAAGAATGCTGTATTGAGCCATGCGGAATCTTCTATAACCCTCGAGAAAGTATAACTGGGAAACATCATTTAATACCAGGCAAAATCGTGATAACATCTATAGTTTTTGTATTAGATTATTTTTACTCGATAAATTATTCGATCACGAATGTTGCAATGTGGCCCCTGATTTTTGATTTCCACGCTGTCATCAATATATTGTAAGCATCTAAATATGGACCCACTCCATTACAAAAAAAAGCACTCGGAAGTTAAATATTAAAAAAAATTGTTCTTTTTAATTCGATTCCAAATGACCAAAGTATATTTTTCGTTTCCAGATGAAAGAAACAACCCATACGAAATTGTTTTGAAAATTGTACACGCTTTCAAATTGTGTTAATTTCGGTTGCATCAACTTTTACACGCCTGCACATGCTGGACGACAAACAATGAGATAGGTAAATTCTCGAACAAAGATGTAAATTCAGGAGTCATTTATTTTTTGTATAACTCAATAATTTCGAACCCGATTTTGCTAGTTCACAATCACAATGGAGAGAATGCAGTTTAAAATTAGAATGCGATAAATTTAAAACTTACGTCTGTGAATATTCAGGGTCTTCAAAATCGGCGTTTAATAAAAAGCGTTTTAAGGAACACATTTATATACACCCTTTTGGTAAAGGCTATGAATAAAATGGTGTGCAGAAAGTAGGCAGCACTTTTCTCAGTATTTTCAGCCTAAAATAACTTAACGTTCGGTTTTACACTTAAACTTAAAACTGCCTGATAAGAAAAATATATAAAAAGATTTTACAATATGTATTTCTTTTAGCTGAATTTTAGTTAAAAAAGAACTAAATCAATTCTTGTCAAAAAGCAACAATACTGAGGTCTATGACGTTTTTAGTTCTAACAGCGAAAAACCGATTGAAAAAATAATATTAGAGCTAAAGTCGGAGAGATACTTATAAGCTTTTTTATAAGAGGGCCCTACCTTCTTCTATCAGAAGTCCGGCTGGTAAAGTGATGCCAAAAATTAGATCAAAGGCCTGCAAAACTTACTAAATGGTACCTGTCATGAGGTTTTTAATATTAATCGTCATCTCTTTGAATGAGTGGGGATGTAGTGGCAGTGGTGAAGTGAATGCAACTAAAATTTTTGCAACGTTCATTATCTTTGTTGAAAAGTTTAGCAGTCGTGAATCTCGCACACATATTCGAACTTGTCTCAAAGAACTTGGCTCACATTGGCATGATGGGGAAGTGTTAAGTTGATAATTTTTAAGCAATTATATGAACATATGAATATTTGGAGGTATAAACACTCTTTTTTTCCAAAAGCTAGTAGCTTTGTAATTAAAAATTTTATGCTGCCGAACAAACTTTTATCTAAATGATACATTTTTATTTTATGAGCCCCACTGTAAATTTTCACTGGTACTGATGTTCACGATGATGACTAAAATACATTTGTTTTGTCTGCAGTACAGCTAAGGAGGCATAAAAAGAAAACTGAAATGACTTTTAAGTCTCGAACAACGACAACATTGTCTTTCATGTAAATGCAAATGTCATAACAAGTTACCTTTCACTTTTTTCTCATTTTCATTGAATCTGTAGTTGCAATTGCCCTTTACTTGTCTTGGCGTTCTTAAATGTACATTTCAGCAGAATACTTTGAAAATTTATTTCAAAATCATGACAAAAAAGAAATATATAAAATGATTTATTTTTTGCACTTAAAAACATTATTAAAAACGTCTTTTAGAATGACTTTTTCCTGGAAACACCCTTTTTAAACTGTTGAAAAATATCATCATAATAACTAAAAGAACAGACTTTTAAAAAAGTTTCGAAATTGTATGTAAGTTAAGTTAAGTTAAGTTAATTTTATTGAGACTTAAATTTTTTTCATATTACAGGAATTACAAACATAAAACATGAAAACTTAAAACTATATAGTATTATTTTAATAACATAACTTTTTTTTATAGGAATTATGCTTCTTGCTTATCACATTATAAGGAAGGAAATTAACAATATATAATTATTAATATGGTTGTACTAAAATTAAAAAAAAAAGCTTGCTCCCGGCTTCCATCTTTACTGGTAGAGTTATATCTACCCTAATTGAACTTAACACTAAAATCTTAAAACTAATAACGAAAAATAGTAATAAAAAAAAAAAAAAAAAAAAAAACAAAACAAACAAAAAAAAAATAAAAAAAAAAGAAAATTAAAAAAATTAGAGAAATAATAATAAACAAAAATAATAGTTAAAAAAAAAAAAATAAATAAATTAACTCTACCCCCTGTGAACACCGGGAGTGGTGCTGGAGTAAAAGTTTGGACCAGGAAACTCATTTGATTCCTCCTGTAAAATTCCAATGCTAGAAATGTACTGGGTATTTGACCAATTAAAACGTCGTTCATTAGATAAAATATCTTGAATAACACTACCTTCAAAATTTGATAGATTTTCCACGAAGTTCCGCATCAAATTCAGAGCATAAGCAGATAAAGGACGCATCTTTGCTTTTTTGTATATATATTGATTTGAAAATCTTTTATTTCGTGATTTGTAGTTCTTTTCTATGCATTTCCTTAGCACATGTCTTTCGAATATTTCCAATTTATTCATTCTCGTCTTTGAAATTGTAAACCATATAGGAAATGCATAGAGAAGAACTGGTCTTACACTTACTTTATACAGAAGGAGTTTAGTACTGACAGGCAAAAACTTACTATTGTATGTAAAATAAATAAGCAACAATGAGAAAATCGGCGGCTACAAATTTTCACTCTTCCAGTGTCTACTTTTAGGCATTTAATTATGCGGTTTGAGTCTTTCGATTCAGTTTGTTGCAACTTTGGCTGTGTTTTGAAATTTTTTATTTCTTTTTGCAAAATTTATTTTCTTGTTTGCTCTGATTTGGTGGCTGGCGTAATATTTGTTCAGCAGTTAAGAAGTAGTTCTTATTTGGGAATTTAAACGTGTTTGTGTATTTTGTGGTTTCACCATGACTTTTCATATAATTTCCGCATCATAAAGCTGTGAAAGTAATTTTCCACTTGAAATAATGCTCTTTTTTTTCCTTCACGCAGGCTTTTGTTGTGAATAAAAATGAAACCAATGCCAACTTTCTTTTGTAAATGAGCGCTGGTTTCTTTTCCTAGAACTTCTTGCACAAAAGGAAGCAGCTGCTTTGGAAGACAAAGTATAACAAAGACACCAACCATTAAGAAGCTTTGAAAATAATTAAAAACATTGACTTTTGTGTTTTCTATATCACGATGACATTGAGAGGAAATGTGTCAGTTCCTAGAGCCCAAGGGACAGTTATTGTTTTATAATTAGATTTTAGATGAAAGATGGCTAATTTTATTATAAGTGAAGAGTGTAAATACATTATTTAAAGCGTATTAGCTTTATGAAAATAATTTTTAATTCAGGTCTTAACTAGCTTGGGAAAACAATAATCAGCATTTTTTACTATTATGCTATTAAATGAGCTTTCTTCAAAAACTTGAATGCTCAGTAAATATTTTAATATTTTTTTTTTCAATGGAAACGAGGAAAAAAGTCATAATGTGGTTTAATGATTTGACATTTTCGTTTTATAAATTCAAATTTACTTTGAATCAATTGCATACATATTAAAATAAGACAGCACATACTTGCAAAAAGGCAGCAGGCAAAAGTCCTAAGGACAATCTAAAGTTTGTTAGTCGTTTGCGAGGAGAAAAAAATCGTAGGTGCAGCAAAAACTTTCCTTTGAAGAAACGAAAAGAAGCAGTCAACAAAGTTGACATAAAAAACAAAATTGGGGAAAAGCAGCAGCCGACAACAACTTTGTAATATACGTGCACGTAATTTTTAAGCACAAGAAATTTTGGATTAGCTAAAACAAAAATTTCTTTATTCTGTAGATGTTGCAGCCTAAAATTCCCTTCAAGAGAAAATGAGGAATTTAGTCATCCAACCAACCAACCAAGCAACCTGACAGACTGACTGCGCTCCTCTTACACTTGAAAAAGTTTCAAGGAACCTAATCAACACACACGAACGAAAAAGTTGTTGTAAAACTTATTTTTCAAAGTTGGGTGTTTTTTTTTTGCCATTTGAAGCAAGTGTTGTTGTCAATGTGTCGGTATCCTTATTTTGATCAATGTTTTTTATGCTCTGCACGTACGAGACAAGCAAATTTAGTTTAAAGAAATGAGCCAAAATATAAAAAAGTGAAATAAAAATATGTATTGAAATAAAGTAAAGCAAGCAAAAACAATTTCTCTATATATAAAGAAATTAAGGAACAAACAAAGGTCATCCATCCATCCATCCATCCAGCCAAAACTCTAAGGCAGGCAACTTGCTTAATAGAATACACTCGTACACATTTTATTGACAGTTTCACTTCATGTTTGCTTTAAAAATTGTGTTGCTACTCAAAGTTTTTTAGTTTTATAAAACTTTAGTCTACTTCTTGCCATCCTTTTGGTTGATATCAGCGCCAGAAACAGCTCATTTACTCAGGCTTATTCTGTCCCGATCTATATGTATGACAGTTGTTCCCATTGTAGCTACACTGCCGCAGGTCTCTGGTACTGGTATTCAGTTCGGGACTTCTATATGTTGGGTGTCCCACATTTGGCAGAATATTTCATACCTGCAGCTGAATTTTTTTAGGATTATCATAACGATTTTTTTAATCTTATTTGCTAGCATTTTTCAACGATAGTCGCTATCGACTAGAATCAGCTGCTGCTCTTGATGCTTATTATTAATATTATAAACACCACCATTTACTTGTTGTTGTCTTAATCGGAAAACTATATTTCGTTTAAAACGTAATCATATAAATAAAGAAGATAATAACAAAAATACAAATTATGTTATTCAAAGTGAACAATTTTTAGAACATTTTAATCGAAATTAGAGCATTTTAATTGAAAAAATACAGCCATTTGCTGTTGCTAAAATTATATAAGAGAATCATCCTGTTATGAACTAGAAGCGGTTAAATATGTGAAAACAAGTTGTGATTATCGGATGGTGGAAATTAACAGAATCGATCCAGATTTCTTCTCTATTTTACGGATGATTTTCATCGATTTGTCAGAATATAGCCAAACATATTCATAATCTACACTTTGGATATCCTGGGCGAAGAGGTCGATGGTAGGGAAAGTTTGAGTCCACCTAAAATGTTTGCAGCTGCGAAAGCCACTCCTTTGTCTGCTCTATCAGAATCCATTGTCAGAGCCGTGATATTTTCGGAAAAGTTCGTGAAATATTATAAGCAATTTTGTTGTATATTAGAACGCAACAAGTTTGCATACGGACATCTAGAATACTAAAACCAAATCATTGAGGCCCTTGCTACGAAGGACATGCGATATTCGATAGTCAACGAAAAACTTTATCGAACGCATTTTAATTTGATACGAGGACTGTTACAACCATTCGATAAACAAACGCTATTGTGAACCCCTCCCATATATGATTGTTAAAGTGATTATTAAAAGTATTAATGGTTATTAAAATTAGCTGTTTGCAAATTTATTCAAAGTAATAAAATTAATACTGAAAAGGTAAGTGATCCCTTTTAGAAATGTACTTCGACACATAAAACAAAAGTGTTTGGACTTTTTGCAAATTGAGGATTCTCTTCCATCAATGAAACTAGTTTTTACAGCACTAATTGCAATAACATCGACATAAAATAGTGACTCTAGCTTACATTTAATATTAACTTGCTCGAAATTAAGCAAACACTACTCTTTGGAAAGCGTAATTGGATTCGATAAAAAATTCGTTGGAAAACGAAATTTTCAGCTTTGACATTTGCCCATAATAACAATTATATATTCGTTGATCGATCTTCTGTACCCAGTGGGTATAGCAGATCGAATGCTGTTCATAATAATGGCCCTGGTCTTATTGCTTCTGCTTCAGCCTTGCCAATTACAGCTTTTTGAAAAAATTTCAATAAATCTGGGAAAAAACAAAATGTTTTTCTTAAGCAAAGTAATAAAATTTTCGAAAAGGAAATAATATTAAATACAGTAATGGTGTATTGAATCTTAATAAAAATATAATTCCAACAAGTCATAAATTTTGCAAATGGATTTTTATATATAACATCATAAAAACGGCACTTTAAGGAATTCCTTAAAGTATCTGAGCATTTAATAGGGTATGCATGTGTGTGTGTGTGTGTGAGTGATATCAAAATTTGGTTGATTTATGCTTAAAACACGTGCCTGTATTTAACAGAAAAATAAAATTCGCTACATTACATTTTTAACGACAACAACAGCAGCAGCAGCAGCACCAAAATATAACAAATCTTTCGAACACATGTCATACTAAACGTTTATATTCGTTATATGTAAAAGAACTGTCTACTCACACACTCACATATGTGAGTGTGTTTCAACTCACTTACTTGTCTGCTGACACGTCCTGCACCAGGAACTACAGTGGCTGTATCACTTGCTCATACGATTGCCAAAAATGAGGCGGAGCAATTTGAAGGCAGCCTGCTATTTTTATTAATAAAATAAATACCGACACGTCAAAAGTGTTAAACAATTTTTATGATCGTATTAAGAAAGCAACAAAGTCACGTTCGTAAAGGCAAAAACAATAACAGCAGCATTAACAATAAAAAATAGCACATCATGAACAAACTTGCAATCACACGTTTCTCTTTATTTATTCTGCTCCCAGCAGGACAACAATATAAAGTCCTGCTGGAGTAAATGTTAACCTGAAGGTTGATAAGCAGAGTTCGCAGTATAAAGTGCAAAACATTTGAATCATGTATTTTTTTTAGCTTTTATGCTGAAATTTGTTGTTTAACGCTTAAAAACATGACAAACGAAGCAGCTGCAGCAAGTTAAAGTTTAACTTAATTGAAAGACAACAACTCAGCAATTAACACACAAATAGCCACAGCATTTGTTGCGAGTTATTTTGATCGATCGATAGCAACACAACCCGTAAAATTAAGATAAACTTAAGGAAAATAATAGTATTTTTGTAACTGAAATTTTTTATACCAGTGCACCAATTTTTACAATAGTACAGTAGCCTGCATATCAGCAAATAATTTTATACATTGTTTTAATCTCAACAATGTACAAAAAAATTATTTGCTTACTTAACTACTGATTGCCATCGCCAAATTGCAACATGGTATAACAATGAAAGCAGCCTGCCTCCTTTTAAGGCTTATCACTGATTTATTACAAAGTATACTGCTGCTTCAGTTCATCATACGTCGAAAGTACTCTTGACGATTTTATGATCATTTAAAAAGAATTTCGTTTTAAAATCCTCTTCGAGAGTTATAAAAATTAAAATATTCAGCTTTGCTATTTTTCAATTTTTATAGACAATTGTTTTCAACGAAAAGACATAAAATTTTCGACATTCAAAAATTCATCCGTAATGTATTCAACAGAAATAATAAACGATGAAAGCAATCTTTTTACTAAATCTCGTCCTGGCCACAGAAAGAAAATCTCATCAAAACTTAGGCACACGTAAAAATCATAAAAATCAAAGTATATCATTTAAAATAACGACAACAGCAAGCAAAATTGTTTATTTGTAACTGAGTGTGTGTGTGTGTGTGTGTGAGTTCCTGTGCGCATTTTGCTGGTAAAGTAAAAGATTCTCTATATCATATCTGCTGAGCTTTCTCGTTTTCTTTGTCAAGAAAGTTGTGCACCGTAAAGTATGCTACTTATTTTATGTTTATACAGAAATTCGTTGGAAGGCACAATGTACATGTGTGTGTGTGTGTCGTGTGGTTGCGTTTGAAATATGTATTAAACCCCTTGTAGACAATATTTAAACTCTAAATTTAGATGGCTTTTTGATGACAATTGGCGTAGATTTTTATGGTACTAAAGTAGCAAACTTTTTCTTCTGCAATGTATGCGGGTAAAAAAAAAAACAATGGCAAAACTTAAAGAAAACGAATAGGAAAATAAAAGGACTTTTGCCAAAAGTGATATTTCAAAGAATTAAACATTTTATGCTAAAACAGCAGTTAAACCAATATTAGGTATTACGATCTTAGATTTTCTTTTTCATGATGTCGAACCTTCAGCAGAAGTTAATCAAATTACTTTTCTTACGAATTTTTATCCCGGTTGATTTACATCCTTCAGACTTTAATTGATTTACTTCACTATGACCACTTTTAGCTTTGTGATTTTTTTAAGTTACATAAACTTATGTTTTTCAGGAAATTATGCAAAATAAAGTAAAATGTTTCAAATATAATTCTTTAAATCTGTTTATTATTAAGTTTATTCCAACCTTTCTTCATACTTTCTTCCAATATATTTATTAAGATGCTTGACGATATTTCGCTCTGCTTCGGTTAGCTTCCTCAGCGCAGTAACTGACGAAGAGAAACATCTTAGTAAATGTATAAGTAGAAGAAAGAGTATTTAGATCCAATAACAAAACAATATTACTTTTAATTTGTTTTTAAAATATTTCAACCATGAAACCAAGTAATTTTATTCCGAGAGAATTCATAGATTTTAATTAGCTAAAGTAGCCTTTAAAACACTTTCGGTCGAAATGATTTCCTATGACAGAGCTTTCTCTCTGATGCCTTGCTAAATTATTAATACATTTTAATACTAAAGATTTCTCAAAAGCGAAACATTAAATATACGATTTTGCTTCCTAACCAGAAAAGGGACTACGAAGAAAGTACTGTAAGAAATTCGGTGAAATATTTTTATATATTGTTTAAGTGGCTTCATATGCAACCACATACATTGATCGAAATATCCAAACGCCAATTTTATTTTTCATTGACTTTCATTATTCCTCTGATAAGTCACTATACTCAAGTTATATTTTTGCAAAACAAACTTAGCATGTATGCTGCCGTTGTTGGCAACATACAATGACATACATATGTAAAAATCTTAAGTTACATATGTATGTATATATTTATGTGCATACGAACGTATTGATTTTGAAACTTTCTTGCGTGTAACGGCCCAATCAATCACTTAGCAAATAGACAGTAATTTGTATTCTTATTTCAAATTTAGTGCACTCAGCCACCCACACACACACACACACACATACATGTGTAAAGAAAATATGCTAAAAGTAAACAAATCGTTCTCCCACTCTCCGGAGACGAATCCATGAAAGAGACGTTGCAGGATTAAGCAAATAACAACTTCATTTATCCGTATCATTGATGCGAAAACATGTTTGCGCTGTCATTTGTATGTGTCAGTATTTCTAACCTCATTCATAAATTAATTGTTATTAATGACAACGAAATATGAGTTGCGGCTGCAACAGCAGCAAAGCAACTTAATAATTCGACAGCCAAAACTCCCCGGCAAATGGGGAAAAGTTTGTTGTGCGAAGGTAATGAAAATTTTTGTACTGAAATAACTTATTTCAAATAATTGCAGGTAATAAAATTAATGTAGCAAACTTTATGATTTTATGCTCTTCGACGTTTATTTTCTGCCATTAATTCCACTAAGTTGGTTTGTGAACTTGTCCGTGAGTTAAATTTCTTTTTTTTCACTATTCCTATAAGAACGTTTTCTTAATGACTGGCAATAAATCAAGTTATACCACACAGAGCTGAAGTTTTGTTAGCATTGAATAAATTCAATTGAGTGAAATGGAAACGAAGAATTTCTCTCTAAGGAAGTGTGACAACTTTCGCCACCTGATTTGAGTGATGGACTAATCAAGTTGAAAGTAATTTTTATTGAATTATTAACGTCTGGCCGTCTGAAGAGTTCTACAGCATTATTTATAATATATATTGTATGTTTATTACCTTCTTAGTTGACAAATTTCTTTAGAATACTTTAGAATCAAATAAGTCAAAATAAATTTTATAAGTAAAGCAGCTACTTCTCAGTTACTAAAAATTACATCAAGAGAAAATTCCATCTGGGTTTTTATACTCTGTTTAAATTATTTATCTTGTATAATGTAATCGATAGTAAATTATTCGATTAAATTTTTTGCTTCGGTACAACTATCAACAAAGTACAGTACGTATTTAATTTTGAATTTAATTTGGGGATACAACTTTATTCATTGTAACCTGCGGTACAAAAATTAGGTTGCCGAGCATTCTTTTTGGTTGAGCTCGTTGCGGAGAAAAGGAAAACATTTACATAATATGCAAATATATCACACACACACATACCTACATATGCATATCAGATGAAAGAATGTGTTTTTGTTAGAGAACTAAAGGCAAAACAAAAGTAGATGAAACAAAGTGTTTGTATTTAAGAAAGTGCAATTTCAAAAGAGAAATGCCAAAGAGTTGGTCCAGAATGTCTGATATATGTAAACTGGCGCTTGCTCTTCTTCAATTTGCATGAGAGAACGGTACAAACCAGCTCTCAATTGCAGTTCACAGGTGGTATATAGCAAAATCAATGCAGTGAGATCTGCTTGCTTCTTACACTCTTTTGAGCACTCTAACCAATGAGTATCTTATTGCATTCTTATGGCATTCTCAGTTTTGTTTTCTTCTTGCTTTATTCGCTACAACTTTAAACCACATTTTTAGCAAATATTGCTTGACAACAGCGTAACAGCCCAATGAACTGGTTTTTTTTTTTTAATAATGAAATGCTTTTTAGGTTTCAGTTTTGTATGTATGGTTGCAAAGTTGTAACTATACTTGTTTATTGGATATGTTTATTTAGTTTTTTAATTAAGAAATTCCATTTATGTCGTCTATACATGGCTAACTGGGTATAAAAACAAACAGTGAGCACAAATGCTTATGAGTTTTTGCTGCAGTTTTGTGAAATAAAACTGGCCGTTGTGATCTTAAAACTCTGCAGTGCACACTCAATTCATTGTAACTATAATTTCTGCATGCATATACCAATATTGTCAACTGTAACCCAGCAAACAAAACATGCAAGATTTGCGGATTTGATTATTGTCTCACTAAGATCAGAAGCCAGGCGATCATATCGAACATTATTTCATGAAATCGAAACGGTCAATTTCGGTTTTTGTATTTTGTTGTAGTTTTCACGAACTAAGCAATTTTGCTTAGTTTGTTACTTATTTTTCAAGACTGCTGCTTATCATACATAATCTTAAGAGCCTTGCAGAGCAAGTTAAGGCACAATTTCAAATTACAAACACTATATTAATAATAAAAGAACACACTAAAAAAAGTTTGAATCTTAAATAGTTTTTTACAAAAAATTAGAAAATTGTCAATTTGTTTTCGATATTTCTCAGTTTGCCACAGAGTCTTTAGATGTGTGTTAGAGAAATACGGAATATATGCTAAAAATGGTCGTTTTCTTTATTTTGTATTAAAAGGTTTGTGCTTGTCTTCTATAAGATCCAAACTAATTGTTTGGTGGGATTGTTAGAAAATTTATATTGCTGAGTGTGCATTTTGCTGCTGCACTTTTTGTTTCAGTTGAGCGAACTAAAGAGATTTATAAATTTCTATAAGAGAGCGAAACAAGTGGTAATTGGCCATTGCTTGTCAACTTTTTCGTAATCGCGTATTCGAATAAGAGTGCTCAAAGTGAATTTGAGTTTCTTTGATACATATATAAGTCAGTCGTAAGTTGCTTGGGTTAAGGCTTACGTCATTTTGGTATTTAGTGTTGCCTCTTTATCTTTTATGATATTTTTTTTTAAACCAGCTACAAATTGTCAGAGCTGGATATGCCTGCTTTTTTTAATTTGTACTGCAGTAAACTTATTTTTAGCACAAATTTGAATTGCACTACATATTTAGTCCTCAGCATTCAATGTCAATGTGACCCAAACGAAAATGTTGTTGATGTCTGAATACTTGAAATTCCTTTCAGGATCTTCCTCAAATTAATTTCATTTGCTACAATAAAGAAAACACTTTCCTGCCATTGTGCGATGTCTTCAAATGCATTGGCAACAGCGTTATCAAGTGCCCAACACACAACACATAACCGGTATGTGTGTCGGTGGTATCTTTGAGATCGGAATCTTGTTTGCAGTCTAAGCAATTTATGCTATTTTTATTCTCTAGATTATAGAAGCCAACAAGAAGCCAAAGACTTATTTCGATTTTAAAAATAGAACTCGGTTATTTAAAAATACAAGTTTTGTTATTTTTTGTGTTTGTCCATTGAAATGCAGCTTCAAGTTCAAGTTGTGTGTAAAAAATGCATTAATTAAAAGAAAGAAAAATATCTTCTCTTCATGTGCAATGAATCAAAACAATGTTCCCTTAGAACGAATTAATTTTATGTTCGTTTTTATTTTGCTTATTATTTTTTATGGTGGTACGAACATCTTTAAACCAGCTATTTTAATTAAAAATTCTAATTTTATACTTTATCACCAACTGAAATTTTATGAGAAAGCAATTGAATGCTTGATATGCGAGATTATTGGTCACTTATGACCCATGTCAGGCCATTATCAAAATAAGACTGCAAACAGTAGTGAAAGAAATTGTAGAAGCAGCCAAATGACAGCGGTAACAAATATTCAAGAGAATTTAACAAATCAGGAAATTACATCTAAGGAAAACATAGTTTTTTTTTGGAGAAAAAAAAATTACTTTGAATGCAATGATCCACAATTTATTTACAAAGTTAAACAATGCGCAATTTGTTGAGAAGCGTAGTAAAGCAAACCACTGCTTAAACTAAAAAAAAATTTTTTTTTTAGTGGAAAGAAAACAATTAAGCAGTTTTTTATTCAACAAATAAAAACAGAACCACGTTGACAACAATTTGCCCAATTGGTTGCATTTTGCTAATAACAAGATTGATGATACAAATTTATCATCTTTAGACTTATTAAAAAAAAAATAAAGCATAGAACAACTCAATAACGCTTTAAGTGCAATATCATCTATCTACATATTTCCGAAACAAACAAAGAAATATGTCAATATTCACTCCATTTATTTGAGTTCATAGATTAAAAAGTGAAATACGTAAGCGAAATAGTTGAAACTAGTTCATGAATTATTGTACAAACAATTGAATCGCTCAATTAAACAAATTTATTCATGTACAAAACTGCATTCATTCAATTCGTTATCTGGTCCTCCCTCTCTGTCTCTCTCCCGCGCTCTCTTTCTATCACTGCTTAAGATTACCCTGCGCCTTCGTACATGTTGGTTACACATTATTAGAAATGCAGTTCAAAGATCGCTTTATTTTAATTTCTTGGCATTTTGAGTGAATTAAATACTTTCCAATACATCAAAACAAAAAATGAAAATGTTGTTATGGAAATATTTTTCTAATGAAAACAAATTTATAACATGATAAATGCTCTTTTAATAAGTAAATAAATAAACGATTGGATGATAATGACGATTTTTTTTTTTTTTTTTGCTTAAGATGAACAACTGCCTTCATCTAAAGTCCCATTCCAGTTGAAAGAACAGCTGCAGCAGAGAGTTGTAGTCTCTGGAACAAATCGTTTTAATTAAAGCGGACAATTTAATTGACGACGAAATTCTGATGAACTGAAACTTCAGTACTTGAGTTCACATATGCTAATGTCATTATTTAATTCTTCCATAAAAAAATAAAGTGCGGGATCAATAAAATATTTCACACAGAAGAAATAATTAAAAGCAACAATAGCGTGACATCAGAGCGCACGAAGGAGTAGTGAAAAAATCTAATCAAAGCCTGCCATGAACGTTGGGTTCTAAATTTCTTAGTAAGACTTCTTTTCTTAGCAAAAATTTTTCTTTAAATTTAAATCAAGTTAATTATGCAACATTTGATTTGTTATTGTGTGATTCTTTAATACTAAAATACAAAATAATTGGTAAATAAATAAAAACGTAATATGTAGAATTACGTTTCTTTGACGTTATCAATCAATCAGAGCTTAGATCGGTTGTAAGTGTAAACCTGGACTTTGAATTTTGTAAAACTGAAAAATATTTCGTTATCACAAACGCTCAAAGTATAACGCAGAATGGAAAATCTTCAAAAAGTTGTTATCAAGTGCCAACGAATACTGGTTAAAATTTTCTTTGAAATGCTATATTTAGTTATAGCACAGGTTCATTTAACTTTAGATATGTATTAAAAAAAAAAAAAAAAACACGAAAATTAACACCATCATTTATTAATTTGCTGGTCACAATAAATGAGCACATACAACATTGCTGTTTTTATTTTTTCTTTGTTGCGGCAAGGAGAAAACAATTTTGCTTAAGAGAAACTTGAAACGTGCATTAAATTAATAATAATAAAACCTTTATATCCAAACCTTTTTCAAGATCAACTGATTTCCAATTTATTGTAACTTGTATTACTATCCAAAATGCTAATACATCAATACAAAGGAGGTACTGCATTAGAATAAAAAACACCACAAATTAAAGTTCAAGTCACAGACAAAGTTACATGGCATTAGTCAACATATTTTCCAGTACTCGTAATGAAGACCTCTAATGCTTTTGATTACAAAATTCTTCATAGACCAACAGTGCAATGAGCAAAATTATGCAATCACTGAACGTTTCTTTTATATAATTAATTGTGTTAATAAGTTTCTTAAATTAAGCCATGATATTTTTAACACATGAGTTTTTAATGGCAGTACGAAACAAAAACAGTTGTTTAAATAGTGCGCTCAAGAAGAAGTGTTATTTATATTTTTGGCTCTTCGTCATATATACATAAGTAAAAAATTAAATGCTTGATATCTTTTGCAATAAAGTTTTTGACAGAAACATAATTTCGTGCACGGCTTTTATTTAGTGAACTACTTAAAAAAAAAAACCAAAAAAAAAAACAACAAAAGCAAGGCAGGTGTCTTTTAAAATATTTAAAAGTAATTTCTTCCCATATCTCTCTTTAAAGTAGTTTCAGACGAATAACTAGACTTTATTTCAAAGTTAATAACAAATTAGAACGGGCAATTTGTGCACCCTGAGTACTAGTATCTCACTATTTTTACCATATTATCCACTTTAGATAGACAGGCAGCTAAGAAATAAAAGTAGAAAGATGTCCAGCCCACGTGGATCCATCGCATGACGATACCAAATTTTACATGATTATTATCATAAAACAAAACTGCATTTGGAAATAAAGCTCACTTAATGCAGGATAACATCTGCTGACCATAATTTCTATTTAAGATCTGTTTGATTAATAGTATACCAAAAACAGTTTCGTAAGCAGACTTTGTATTATGAAAAAACCAAACAAACACGCAATTCACACCACGTTACTTATGACGTCTGATTTCCGACGTCATTCCTTGTTTGATAGCGAAAGCTGTAGTGAAGCAAGCGCGGTAGTAAAACAGAAGTGATTTCTGTTTCATGATATTTTTTTAATTCTTTTTATTATAATTTCTAGTTTTATTGTCATATTATATTTGCATTCTTCTTTTGAGGTGTCCATAACAATATTTTTATACGCACGTGAAAGAGATACATAAATGTTTTATGGGCAGTCTAAAGTTCTAAGCAGTGTTGATGCTTAAAAACTGTATACAAATACCCCTTAATTCATAAAAATTATTACAGGCTTATAAGACTGTTATTTGACATATTTGTATGGAAAATCTGTCAAATAAGAGCTTTATAAACCTGTTATAATTTTTATGAATTAGACGATAAGTCGCGACTTGGGTTCGAAGTAATTTGGGGGCTGATGAGCGTCATGGTTGACATGAATCGGCAATGGTATATGCCCCAGACAGTATATCTTCAACTATAAAAGATCGTTCTCAACTTTGAGGAAGCAAAATCGAGCCCAAGCCCGATGAAGTTATTAGCAATTAAAAATACAATAGTGAAATTGTAATATGATTTGGGAAGCAAATTGAAAATAAAATAAAAAAGACATGACTAAAAAAACGTCGTGGGTAAAAGTTTAGCTCTTTACTTTGAGCCCGGAACCGAAAACAGCTGATAGTTTTACCATGTTGTGGTCATAGTTCTCACAAAAAATCCGGCGTCCGGGCTGTCGCACAGAACCCCAAAAATTTTGAAGGAAACTAGCTCGTTGCTTGGCAGATAAAATATTACTGCAAAATCATTTATCTAGCCCTCGAAAAAAAAAAAAAAACAAAAGAAAATCGGTTTACAAACGATAGAGTTATTGAAAAATTTACATTTGGGACAAACAATTTACGCCGAAAATTTCTAAAAAATTTTGGTACAGTCTTTTTATTGATAAAGATTTTCGAGAAAAAAAACTTGTTTTCAAATCGGTCTATACACTAACGAAGAAATGTGAAGAATGGTTTTTCGGACAGATTTTTGTGTATGTGCTCAATGCGTTCCTAAAGCACGACAAAAATGAAAAAACATTTGAAAACCGCCTAATAAAAGAATGACTTACTTAAAGACTGAACAAACGTGAGAGGAGTTTTGGAATCCTGTCCAGTGTGGTAACGGATACGTTAAAAATGATGTGTCTGGCCTTCTTTAAAAAGGAGAATCACTATTTATGACAATAATGGTGCAATTAATAAATTATTGTATTGAAAAATAATATCGAAACACAATGGTTGCTTTTGCGTAGAAAAACTAAAACACATGTTTCATGCTGTTACGTTCCCTGCCTCAAACTCTATATTAATAAGTTTAGAACTATTAAATTGATGGATTGTTGTTGCTTAAAACTACCACTTTGCAAATAAAACATGTATGTATTGTTAACATGGATACATACATATGTACAAAAGTATATACATACATACTTCCTGATTATTTTAACAATACGCTTAGAATTTATACTGAAAAAAGGAATAAGTGATTAATTGCAGCAGATGCCTTTAAAAGTAAACGCTCCGGATTTCATCCACCTGCAATTTATGCCCACAATGTTTTCAACTTGAGCGTTTTGAAAAGAAAGTTCATGGAGCATATCTAACACTTATAGGTTTGTTTTTGTGTGACACTGAGATTTAGCAAATAAATGGCAAGGACTATATTATAAGGTTAGAAGCAGATTTCTCTTTATATATGGCCTCTAATTTCTTTTAAGCGAAACAATTTCGAAGCAGTTATTTCAGGTAAGAACGATGTTGAGTTCTTTATAAACATGTGCATACGTATGTGTATTGTTAGTTGGTAAATGAGTTCGCCTTGTGAGTGATGCGAACTATTCAGAGGGAGGAGAACTGATTATCAGCTGGCCTTGCGTGATCAATTTGTGCATTTCAGAGATGGAGAAGTTAGTTTTTTATGTGTATGCCGAAGGTTAATTTTTTTATTCGTTCAAATCAATTCCTGTATGTATGTATATCTGATATATGATATCTATGTATAGCCTCGAGAAATATGTAATTAGACAAGACGAGCACCTGTGATGTTCGCTGTTGGTAATGCAATCGATTGTGACACTCTTTGCGACATCAGTGCTCATTTTAAGCGCTTAATGTCGTTTTATTTAATTAAGAACCTTCGATATCCGTTAAATCGTTTGCTGATAGCATTGTCATGGATTCCGCCAGCATGGCAGCACTACTAGTTATTTTAAATTACCTTAGAGCTCTTTTACACTTTGGTAATTAAATTGGCAGACGTTTTTCAGAATTCTCTTACTTTTAGCTTACTTAAGAAATTTACAGAAATTCTACACAGCCACACACACACGGCTCACATCGTTAAAATGGCCATGTCATGAGAAAAGCAATGTAACAAAAACTGTCCACACCTATCTCGTACAGATAGTCGGGTAGTACACACTGTACCGCATCACTTCATCGCCATTAAACTTCGTTTCTCTGTCTTCTAATGTCCTCTATGTAAGGTTCCAATTGTGTATATTTACTTAATGAACTAAGGATAGTTTTTATTATTTAATTATGAAATGGAATCAAATGTACTAATTAAATAAAAAAAAAACATGATTGGCACTATCTCCCGACAATATCGTTCTGATGTCCGAGTAGCACTTTTGGCATAACAAGTACCTAATTATAACAACAAATAATAATATTTTCAAATAATTGTTAATTTTTTGGCTTTAGTTCTGTTTTTCTTCCTCAATGTAACACGTAATATGAAATGGCGTTGCAATTCTACGACTAAAATGCTTTGCTGTGTAGCATTGAAAGTGATTGAAATTCGTTATGTGAAGACAAAAAAAAAAGTTTTAAAACTATTAAGATTATTCAACTATTAACAACTACACTTAGCGTTTTTGGTTTTGCTTATTCAATTTTCCTGCTTAAATTTACGTCCATACGTATCATTTATCAACAACTATTCACATCATGATTGTATGTTGTAAAATACGTATGTATGTATGTACTTAGAGACTCCCAGTGATGATAACTGATCTGTTTGTCTGGCAGCACTATTTTCAACACACCGCTTTTTGGTCTGATGAGAGCGGGAGAAAAACAATAAAAAAGGCCCGGCAAGTCAAGCCAAAATTTCAGTTGAACAAATACTTTGGTCGTGGCTGCATCGATCGCTGAACAGAAAATTTGAAAAAGTGTTGTTAGGTCGTTTATAAATACTATAGCATACTAAATCTAATATACACATGCTTACTTATTTGTGTGTATGTTTAAGAAACATACATGTGTAGCTGATTTTTTTTTGTCAAATAAAAATAAGTGATCGTGCCAATGTAAATTGTATGTATGTATGTACTTTTAAGTATTGAAAAGTGTTTAAAAAGAAACATTAAATACTTAAACAGCAGACAGTTTAATGTCCATTGTGCTGAATATAAATAAAATCATCTGCTAAAAAATTAACAATTTTCCAGACATTCCGGTGTTAATAATTAAAAATTAAATTATCGAAAAAATGAAAAAAGTTTGAATTAAAAAATCCAAACATTAGAAATATACACATACATACTCGTAGAGACAGACGTATGGTTGTTGATACGTTTGATACTATTTGAATAAGTTTAAATATTTGCAGCTAAGGCATATTTTTGAGAAAGAACAGAAACGAAAAATCTTGCCGCCACTAAAAAAAGGAAAAAATAAAGATTAAAAAAAGAAACAAACTATTTAAGAGTTTTGTTCGCGGTAGCGTTTATACGAGTTGATTTTATTATCACTATTTGCGTAAATACGGGTGTTGTTTACTCTGCAGTGACAGTGACATTCAAGCAAAAAGGAATCAACGTCAGATTTATTTATTTCAAAGTTTCTAATCTCTTTCTGCAGTGCTGTGCGCAGCCATTAGTTTCGAAGATTTGGCTTTATTATTAAAAGTGAATTGAGTATTTTTATAATATTTTCCATCGAAACTAAATTACAAATAAACCAGGTAAGGTGTTAACAATACTTGAACAAAGCAATTGCCACTTGCAGCATATTAAATAAGAATTTGTCTTTATTTTAATTAAGTATTTATTTTTTGTTTTATTTTTTTTCACTTTCTTTGCCCATAGCAGCAATAATTATGTTTATTGAATAGTACTTGGGTTTCAAGCGCAGAGTAGAGTAGTTTTTATTTAAGAAGTATATTAAGTACTCTTCAGTGGAAAGTCAGAGTTAAGCTCAAATAAGTTGGGAATGCGTCAGCTAAAGAATGCTGAAATTACGTTTGGTATATACTTATGAAGCAAGAAACAAAAAGCCGTTAGTATTTTCACTCGACAAGTGGAGGAGGTCGAACAATTTATCGCAGGCTGATCAATCTCAGAACTCGACAAATTACAGTTTATCAGTTACGACATTGCTTCTCAAGAAAAAGTTTACAGGGAATTTGAGTAGACAAATTTTACAGTCAATTTGCTCAAATGAAAGTAACTTTGAATTAAAAAAAAGTATCTCTAAAATCTTTTAGTGCAGGGTGGATTTTGCGAGGCGACTGTATTAGTACAAATTCACATAAGATGGACTCAACAAATACTGGATTGCATTTTCTGTTGTCACGTAGCTAAATTCAGTACGAGCGTCGTGGTGGACGTGAATCAGCCATGGTAGGATGTACCTCAGTCAATAAGTTTTCTTATCTTCTTTAAAAATGTTTATCACTGCAATTTTATCATAAAAAATCTTTCTCAATTCCGAGGAATTAAGATCAAACTCAATGCCTAAAATTTAATTAACAATTGTGTATCATATAGTTCGATTATAAAGCTAAAAATTGATTATTTAATGTTAACATATTTCTCTACCAGTTTATTTAATTTAATTTACTTCGCCATTGCGGTCAAATGAATCCATTTGTACAACACAGTTCAATTACAGAGCTCTTTCGCGAATATATCTCGCTGGAAGTTTTATTTGAGTGGTTACTTACCAGTCGAAAACAAATCTTGGAATGAGACACAACTTTTAAAGTACAATTATTATGTAATTATTATGTAAAATGTATTATTTTAGTTCTAAAATACATTTTCAATTGTTTTCTGCATATTTTTTCAGCCGTCTGTGTGACGGCGACAACTCAACTAGTCAGGAAATTTGAAAAACCTTGAAAAACTTTACACCGTGTTGAATTATTTTTGGCAAAACAATGAAAACAAATCTTCATTGCAGCAAACAATATAATCTGTTCTGAAGTTTTCTTTGAACGGGTATATTTTGAGTGAGGGTTTAATTAGTTTTCCACAGACTTTCAGAGCTACAGGCGAGTTGAGTTGCACCAATGAAATTTCGGCGGCGTATAGACGACGGATGGCTGAAAGGCCAGACAGACAGCAATTAAGAAAAGGTCGTTTAGATCAAAACACTTAATTCCAATTTGACTTAACTAACAGCAGTTATAAAATTTATTTTTAACTCCTGGTAGTACTTTGAATAACTAGCAGGTCGTCCGTCCAGTGTCGATTGTTCTGAGAGACACGTGGTTATTTAAATTAGTTACAACTTCCCACACTGTTTTCCATAAGCTCCCTCACACTTGCGCTACGAATATGCAATTTATTAAATAATTGTACACATATAAACGAAGAACAATCTAAAGGCCACAATTATCCAACTGGTTGCATATTAGAATATTAATTTTAAATAAACGATTTCGTTTCAATTTTTCTCATTAACCATGCAAACATTTCAATAAGACAATTATTT
Source organism: Sturmia bella (assembly GCA_963662145.1). Classification (NCBI taxonomy): domain Eukaryota; kingdom Metazoa; phylum Arthropoda; class Insecta; order Diptera; family Tachinidae; genus Sturmia; species Sturmia bella. Next base: position 2,810,643 of record OY759171.1, on the reverse strand, counting down.
GAATTCTTCCAAATAAATGTTTTTTTTTTTCTGTTTGTATTTGTCTAAAATTAGATTTTATTATTTTTATATTTGGCTTGACATCATGATACGTTGAACATCTCCACGCACTAAAAAGTCTCGTTTATATTCGCTAAATGCCTAAATGTTTACATGTTTGTGTAGTTAATATTAATACATACATATGCATGTACAATAGGCCGGGTCGATTTGTATGGATAAAATTTTGTGCCACTGATTCTTTGATAGCTTTGGCATGAAGAAAAAACGTTGTACGATGACGTACAACGATCTAAGAAATCGCTTTCGAGTCGTCTGATTTTCAATTTTTTGTTTGGTTGCTTTCTATTTTTCCATAAAATAGGCGCCATTGGGAGCCGGTATTGTTAAAAAAATATTGGTGAGAAGAAATTATTTTTGTATTTGAACACCACGAAAATGAAATTTTTCCCCAGGCTGACCGTAAAGGAGTCAAATGCATGACCAACCGCCAATAATTTTTTTTCTCTAATAAATTTTTTCGAACACACTGACCTCGTAATAGGCCGCTTCCAATACAAAATAAATAAATTTGAATTGAACGCTTTAAAAATAATTTTTTGTTTGTTGATATGTCGTAGTGGAGACTTTTTTTCTCACGCCAAAAGCTGTGGAAAATTCGATAGCACAATATCGACAAATTTTCATCGATACAAACCGACCCGGCCTAATGTACATATGTATGTGTGTTCATACACGAAAAGCTTATAAATTAAATGGAAGCATTTTAAACCAAATTTAAGTTGTACAAACAACAAACACACTCGAAACGACGTTAAAGTATATTCTTGAAAGAGAAAGACGCTGAACAGTGGTATAATTGGCTCAAAATGGGTACTCGTAGAACTAAGTTTGTCTTCTCGCGATATTTTTATTATTTTAATGAGAAAGTTAAACATGCTTCGCTGTTTCCGATATTCAAGATTTCAGTTTTTGAATTTCTGATGTTTGATTAAGATAAAATTGCAAACGATTTTATTTAATTTCTGCTTTCATTTTCTGAACCGCGCCGCACCGGTTTGCCGGTCTAATGGCGAAACGTTCGTTCACGTTTTTAAGGTGTATAATTATATTGAAAATAATTTGCATGTACAAATGCAGATACATCCGTACGTTTGGGTGTATGTGCGAAGCCTGATTGTTTACAAACCTGTTGCAGTCGCAATCGAAGCAGACACTTCAATACAACAACAACTCGTTGCATATTTTCAAAATGACATTGCTGAATTTTAATTCTATTTGTCATGAGTGGCGTAAACTGTCTGTTTAAAAGATAAAACAGTCGGTATTGATTTTTAGTTTTTGTTTTCAATGCATGTTTTTGCTTTCGATTTTTTTTTTTTTGATTTTTGTGCAACAACAATTGTAAAAAATGATTAAATAATGTTTTTTTTTTTTAACAATAAGAAACGTGTATTATTGTTTGAACAACAAAAAGCCTTAAAAAACAGTAAAAACATTGTTTTGTTTTGCTAAAAATACAATACATATTTATTGCTGTTATTGAGGCTTAGAATATATATTTTTGGATGACCTCAGATAAAGTAGGCTCCTATCTGCATACATAGTAATTAATTTCAGAAATATTTTTTTTGTACATTTTGTACAAAGAAAACAGTGATTTAATTTTGTTTCAAGTTCATGAGCTGGAGTTAATAAATAATTTTACTCAGGTTCGAAAAAAAATTATTCATTTAAAAAAAATTTAAGGTATTTGAATTAAATGAGTATTTAGAATTAGGGGGAGGCAAGAACAAAAGTAATTTTAATATCTTTATGCTGTCCCAATCAGTGTCAGTGGCACGTGGTGTCGAAAAATAGGCATCCAAGTCGTAAAATAAATTTTCTAGGCTTTGATTCGCAGACGAAATTCTTGTTGTGTTTGATTTTTCACAGCTTATAAATGAACCGCGTACTGATTTCACTAAATAATTTTCATGCAAATAAATTGTCTTGAAAGCCTCGTTCCTTAATTTTACTTTTTGAAATAAGATGTTGTATGCTTTACTACTTTTAGCGAATTTTTCCAAATTCAGTTTAGTCTGAATTTGTTTTTTTTTTATATTTTCTCCTAAAAATATTTAAAAGAACAAGTTTAGTATTAATGGAAGTTTTTGTGGAGCAATTAACCACCGGTTTTGTTATTAGATTCGACTTTTAGATTTTAGTTAACAATTCAGTCAGACTGGATGTGCATTTAATATATTTGTCAAACATTTTATTAGCTCATACTTTTTTTATTATCTCTTATTTCCACATGTTAATTACGTTAACGGGTTTTTAGTGTGATTTTGCTTCCTCAGCAGTGAAAAAGATTTTTTGTGATAAAATTGTAGTGATCAACATATTTTAAAGAAGGTAAGCTTGAAGACCTATTAGCAGGGGAATATGTGATCGCTGTTACACGTGCACCACGACGATCATCAGCAACAATCTAACTGCATACTGCTTTTGAGCAGCAGCTTATAGCCTTCCTAATTCCTAATTCCTGATTTCCTATTTTTTCTTTTATATCATCAAAATTATATTAAAATGATAATATACATTTTTCTTTCTTTCAGCGCCTTAAAGTAGTTATGTCTAGTACGGAAAAACACACTGATAGCAGATTGAGAAGTAAGTAGAAAAAAACGTATATACTTATTGGCAATTGTTGCATTTTCAGTTTTCGTATTACTTTCTGGAAAAATTAGTTGTCATGACATAAACACATGCATCCTATTGCATCAATTTAGTTTTCAGGCTTTTGTTCTTACTTTGCGGTATCTCATTATGTGTCTGAAAACAGCTTTACGTCAGTTTTACCCATAAAAGGAAATAGTAATTTTGAAGAAAAAGTAGCTATAATAAAATGAAACAATTCTAGGCTTAAAAAACAATTAAGAGGGTGGTCATAAAAATTTTAATAGCTTTCTAATCAAATTCTTACGGAAAAATTTCAATAGATATGAATGAGAGCTTAAAAGCAACGAGTTACTATTGGCACAGGGAAAAAACAAAAGCCAAAGAAACAGCATTTAGTACAGTCCGATTTTTTTTCTCATGACTCAGTGCATACCAACCCTAAATTACAATTCGCCTTTAGCTGTTTTGTTGTTGCTTTTTAGTGTCATGGCCTTTTGAAGCCATTAACTTGTAAAATACTTCTTTTAGTTTGCGATAAATCGCTAATGACAGTTTATTACATAAAACATATTGTGTTCTAAAATGAAAATTTGATTTGCAAGCCGACTTAAGTAGATCAGTTTGTATTTTTTAGAAACTCGAGTACTAATTGCAGCGGGTTAGTGTTGTATAAAAATAACCAAATCTAAAGATATTGAATGGAATTAATTAGTGGAACTTGAAAAGATAAATAACCTAAAAGATGAGGGATCAAATTCCTCTTCGCTGGCAACGACAGACAAAACTCACAAGAAGATGCATAACTGCTTTTGAGGCACTTCTATTTTGCTTACAAACCATCCTGAGTTTCATCCTGAGTGTATCTGAACCCCATTTCTTCTTTTTTCAAATGCAATCAAAATAATGTTGTGAATTTTTTCTCATCTTTTTCACTATCCGCAGAATAGTGGAGAAAACAAACTCCATGGTTTTAAACATTATTTGGTGTTCTTTTGAAAATGACTTTAGAACTTGGAAGTATTTCACAAATTTTGAGCAATCAAGTGATAATAGATAAAACACCAAGTTTTAAGTACAATTGTGGAGAATTTTTATAGCTTTTGTTTAACTGGATCTAGGATTTCAAAGTTAGTTGGGTACAAAAGGATTAATTGTAACAGCAAAATTCCGCTGAGGCTGAGTGTGGTTGATGTTACACCTTTGATTTAAATTTTATTCATAAGTATAAAAATATGCTAATATTAAAATTGAGTTTTAGCTTGGCTTACAAGACACTTGTTGATGATGAAATTTAAAGCAGTATTCTGTCATCTCTTATGGGGTTTTTTATATGTATTGTAAGCAAATTACAGGACTTGAAATGCCACATTCTTTGCTTGTAAATACTCGAGCTTATCAATTCTATTAAAGCATGCTTCTTGCAACACGTGGCAAATTAGCATGTGAGCTTTATTTAAACTTACCTATTTATCCTTGAATGAAAAAATAGGTAAGTAAAATTACAAATAAGTAGATGTTTTAGAGTTTTTTTTTTTTTTTTGAATTTATTGCCTTAAACTAAAAATGTTTCGTAACTCGCGCCCTACAAAATTTCTATTATATTATACCGCGGATTTCGTGAAGCATTCGATTTTGCATAAAACTGTTTAAAACATCTGCATGTGTTTTATTTACCTACACAAACTTAATTACTGTTTTTGATGTTTTACCTCAAAAACAGTAAAATGTCAAAAAATGTTTAATACAGTATTGGGCTTCAAATACAAGATTATCTAAGACGCACATAAAAATTTGCAACATGTTTATAGTTTATAGTATCAAAGTAAAACAATACTAATAATATCGAGTCACAGCTTCATCGAGCATGAAGTATTTTATAACGATTTAAGAAGCAATAAATAAATATTAAAAAATCGTTAATGATGATTTATTTAATAATATTCGATTTTTTGTTTTATCTAGAAACAACTTATACGGGAAAGTGCCGCCAAGTCTGCAAATGCAGGTCGTTTTGTGGTCTTCTTCTCTAAATGTTTCCGTTTTCAAATTTTGTGAGGAAGACGTATTTTAGAAAATACAGTAGAAACAAGTTGTGCCTCCTTCGGGAGGGGTTTTCTATACAGTTTTTTGGTTTTGAATATTTGTCAAATTACAACTTATACGTTTGTTGTAGGTTTCATGAAAAAAAGAAGAAAACATAAGCTGAAAATATTTTCGCGTAAGTAAAAAAAGCAATAATGCAGAGAAAAACAAATTTAAAAATAAGCGAACAAGAGCTGGGGGCTCGTCTTTTTGTACATTTCATGAAAAAAAGAAGGAAACATAAGCTGAAAATATTTTCGCGTAAGTAAAAAAAGCAACAATGCAGAGAAAAACAAATTTAAAAATAAGCCAACAAGAGCTGGGGGCTCGTCTTTTGAATAACTTGATTTTAGAGATAGAGCGGTGGACTTCTGCTCGCTCATGCGATCGCACTTGTGTGACAGACGGACATAAAATAAATTTTTGCACTCAAATAGATTTGTTTTATTTTTACATTCGCCTGTGTGTCAGTGTATGTGTGTGTGTAACTCAATGATCATTAGGGGGTACTATTTGGAGCAAATTAATCATTATCATGGCAGCAGCAAATATTCGCAAAAGTAATTTTCATGTGAAATATTTTAGTCTTGGAAAAGCAACAAAAGCAGATAAAATATGGAAAAATAACGGGCTCAAGTTCGTTCTATATTATTTTCGTGATTGATATTAAATAAAGACAACAAAGAAGACATTAAAGGCATTTAGAAGCCGCCTCAGAGTCTCATGGTTTTAAAGTGACATGCAAGCCACTCAGCCCTTAAAATTGCTATATACTATTTGTCTAAGTTTTTAATTATATCGATTACACATATTTTTATTAGAAACATGAGCTGCTGAGTTCAAGGGCCGGTGCCGACGAGAAGTGTGGCGGCTTCGAAACAGCAAGTTGTGCTCCTAGAAAAAGATACTTGATGTTTTCTCTGTCTTATTTTATTAATATCAATCGCAGAAAATTTATCAGAACTTGAGTCCGATGAAAGTAATACAAAATAATAACATGCATAATATTATTTTGTTTTATTATTTATTTAATTTAATATCAGTATTTTCCAAAAATATATAATAAAAACAAAACCCTAAGCTCAAGAAAATACTAACATTGTATGTATAAATAAAGCGCCCTTACAAAAAAATGAACTATTTAAAATCTATTCAACTGCTGTTCAACGCTGAATACCAAAGTTTCTTAGATTTTATTCTACTTTTGCGGGTATTAAGAAAAGTTTCACAGTATTTCTAAAAAAAATATTGTTGGCGCCGTTGTGCTTGAAATCCATTCGTCCCATTCGTTATTCCCTAATATATAAATCGTTTGATTGTAAATCATTTTATATTTCCTACTTTGCAAGTCAACTTTTTGTTTTTGGGCATTTGTTGTTATTTCATTTTTTTTATTTTTAATTAAAAAACAAACAATGTCAACTTGTTTAAAAACAGCAAAAAGTATTAACTGCTTTTATCTAGATATTTCCAATTTATTTGTTTTTAGTTTTTGATTTCGTGGAAACTTGAAACGATCACAAGTGCATTGTATTGTGTTGTCCGTTTTTGTTAGATTTACTCTACATTTTTTCTATTGTCTGTTAGCAAAGTATAATGTTGTAAATTAATGTATTTCAAGTCGCAAAACATTTTTACAACAATATGTTTCTTAATTAAACGCAATCAATAAGTGCAAATAAAGTCTAAGCTCTTAATTTATTATTTTTATTTTGTTTTAAAATGATTAGGAACAAATTAATGGCTTATGTGTGTGTGTGTGTCCCTATGCATATACATACATACATCGGATTTGCCAGCACAACCCACATGAACCATTATTGCCACCAGAGTTCAGCTTCCAATTTTATTTTTTATGATTTCAAGATAAAAAAAATTAAAAGCAATTGCTATCATTGCATTATTTTCAACTGAAATATTTTTCATCAACAGAATTGAAATTAATTTTATTTCATGCTTCACAGCAAATGCAATTTTTTTTTTTGCTGCACAGAGTTTTCGTTAAAAATTAATGTTTTTGAATTCGACTTAACAATCATGTAGAATACGACAAACATTTCCGTTTGATGTTGCAATAGGAAATGAAGTATAATATTAAAAGCAATTTGCTTCTATTGCGGAAATATCCTTGCATTCAAGTTTCTTTACTTTCAGTTTAGTCACAACAGGCAAAACTATTATTAAAAATATTGAAAAGGCAAACATTTATTCAAATTTATCTTTATATTATTTGATCTTTATATTGTTATATGTATTAATTATTCAAGCTATTGATCTTTGGTTTTTTTTTTATAAAAATAATATTAAAGAATTATTTATTTTCAATATTTCGCCAACAATTTGTTGGCATCTTCAGGAAAATAATTATAAAATTCAAAAACAAAAACAAAGATCAATAGCTTGAATAATTAATACATATTTATTCAAATTTTTATCTTTTATAACAATTTTTGTAAAAATCTGTCAGTTTTAATTAAACTTTCTTTCCAGTGAAACGATGTTTGTTTAAAAAAGTCAAAAAAAAACTTTGTTCAGCTAGAAAATTGTTTCATTGTTCTAATTTTAAGTGGCGTATTGAATATTAATTTTGTTCTTTTATTCAAGGTTAATTTTTTATTTTATATTTGTATCTGTTTTGCGAATAAGAACCGAGAAACTTTTGTAACATTGGCTTAGCTTATTAGATTAAACTTTAAATAAAAAATATATTTGTATTCGCAATGATTTTTAAGAAAAAAAAACATGCTTTTTAATATCCCATTTTTATTACACCTGTTGGGGATTAATTATTTTAAATCTATATCTAAGACAATTTTTATGGAATGTTATGAATAATAAGTGATGTATATCATCATAATTTCCCACAGCATTGGGAAAACCTCTTAGTTAACTAGCTCTGAGTCTTCTAATTTTTCTCCTAGGTGCCAGGAATTGTTTTGCCGACAACTGTCTGAGTTCCGTGTTGGAATCTTGTGTTGGCATGTTGTGGCTTCTATTACGCTTTTGACTCCTAGATCTAGATAGAGAGCTAGAAGAAAATTTATAATGAAATTTTGGAAATTAATAAATAATAATAATAAAATACTTTTTAACTTTTTACAAATTTGTTCTTGGAATTGCATTGAATTTTTATTTTATACATATTGTTGCGTTTGTGTTTTTCTTTTTTGCCTTTTTTGCAATTTAAATACTTATAAATAGGAAATCAGTTTTTTCTGTCTGATTCGTATCAAACTCTTTGAAATCTATTTTAATTACTTGAGTTTTGTATGCCCAAATCTATCTCTAATATAACGCGATAGCATATCATATCCTGGTTTTAGTGCTGATTTAGTTCAGTAACAAGATACTTTTCCTATTCATATAAACTCCACAGGCCGATGGCCGAAAAAAGGTCATTGCTCTATGACCTTAAAAGAACACTGATGAATTTTTAAAATCGTTTGACGCATGCATCAAAAAGTGTAACTGAAATCAGGAAACAAAATTCATATTTTTTGCACAGTCAAAATTCTTAGCCTTATATAAAATTCTAAATACATTTTTATTTATTTTAATTTTAAGCAGAAAGCAAACAAAAGAAACATTTTTGTTTTTATTGGTATTTAAATTTTATCGAAAATTAAAATATTAAAAGTAAGACGTGCCATTTTATTTGACTTAATAATAAAAAACCTGAAACTGGGTCACAGTTAGCCATGTTAAACTTGTTTAATCACTCAAAGCGCAAGACATCAAGATTTACTAATATAATAAAGGTTTTTGAGATTCCTAAGTTAACTGTCAGAGTGGGTCTTCAACCTCCACAAGGTTATAAAAATGTTTATTTGCGTTGTCTGCTTTAGAACGCGATTCGAAAAAAAAACCATTTCGAGATTTTTGATGGATTCACGAACGAACTGATCGGTGTAGCTTTTGTTAAATGTAAGGTTAACTGAGAGTTTAACAACAATTAATTATTTTCCCAATTTCATTGATGTGATAATTAAATATTTAAACATGTGATTATGATTGACTAAATCGAAAGCCGTCATGTTGCGTCAATCTCGCTCGTATCGAAGAATCTCAAGCAAGCCAAGATTTATTTTGTAAAAGGGTGCGATCTAAAACACCATTTAAACGTGATAAAGTTTTATTTATTTATTTGCTTTTTTGCTTTTGTTAACGCTGTAATTGCACTGTAATTTCCGCTGTTATTCATTTTAGACTTGTTATGAGTAATACGTTTGTGTATTAATAAATAATAATAAAAGACTTTTTAACTTTTTACAAATTTGTTCTTCGAATTGCATTGAATTTTTATTTTATGCATATTGTTGTTTTTGTGTCTTATCTTTTTTGCCTTTTTTGCAATCCAAATTTATGTATATAGGAAATCAGTTTTTTCTGTCTATTCCGTATTAAACTCTTTGAAATCTATTTTAATTACAATACAACAATTTGTTTTTCTGTCTACAAAACGAAACACACCCTCGTGATGTCAAAAAAAAAAGCAAAACGAAAAGCAGCAGCTTAAAAGAATTGATTTATTAGCGAGATTATAAGTAATTTGATTGCAAAATTCAAAACGCAAGTTTTCATCACATTGAATTCGTTTGTTTATGTATATCAACAATGGAAGCAAGCAGATACTGTTCCTATACCAGACTTTGCTGAAACAATATTTTCTTCATACATTTTTGTAAATTAAAATCTCCTTAAATACACATTTCATTGTTTTAAAGAATTTGCAATAGAAAAAACTTTTTTTGCTCTACGTTGCAGAATAAATTATAATATCAGTTCTATGACAGATGGCTTCATGTTAAATTACCTCAAGAATTTACACACAAATAACTTAACAATTAGAAAGTTGGCACTGTTTTTTTTTTGTCATAGGCCGAAATGCTTTGAAATACTAGATCCCAAGCCCTGTTTTTGTTGTTGTTAATATTGAAATACTTGATCCAAGAAAAATGATGGTACTTGTTGTATGCTGTGGCTAAAGCATTATCAAAATTTGCGTAATTTTTTTTTTAATTATTTTTACACACATATACTATATATCGTTGACAGAAAGGCGCCAACTCCCACTTTTTTAATCTCGGGTTTTTTACATATTTAAATGTAAGGTTCTCCAATCAATCGAAATGTTCAAAAAACCGAGATGGAAAAAATGTGAACTAGGTTCCTTCTACATGATTCCAATGATATATGTATATGAGAACGGTATTTACGTGGGTACTTAAAAACAAACGATTGTATTAAATTTGCACTTTGTTTCTCAAAGATCTAATAGCTCTTTAGCTCTGGGACATCGGCGCGGTCATTGTTTTGCATACAACCATATTTAAATTTAATAAATTTTGACCTTGAAAAGAAAAGTTGTTTCACAGTCTTAATTTTTTCAGTAGATAGAAATGAAAAATACTTGAATATCCACAAAGAAATACAAAGTTCGCTGGTTTTATAAAAAAAAAGTGTACAAGCAGTACTATGTTAATTTATGTACAGGAGTCACATATTTTTCTCTTTGAAATTATAAATTTTTATTTATATTGATATTTCGTATTTGTGGTAAGCTAAAGCGTACGTGACTGAAGGAGGTGTGCCTGAAAATGACTAGATATAAATAAAAAATATCGGAGAGTAATGGGGGAAAGAAAATTGCGATGTTTGGCTTTAAAATTTAAAATTCAAGCATTTTAATCACTTTTTGCCAATTTTATGTTTTTTTTTAACAAATAGAATTTTGTTTGTTTTTCGAATACGAAAAAGTTATTCATTATGTTTTCATGATCATATAGAGAACAGAACAGAGTGAAAAGCATCCATTCTTCGTCAGAAACACTACAGCTGTCTTCGAACATGGGTATAAAAATCGGTCTTTAAAATCAACTGTCATGCCGTACGTTTTGGATAAAATGGGAGAATATGAGAATTTCTCGGTATAACAGACACAACCTCTCAAAAGTATGTGGGAATACTGAAAACCAAAATTTCCAGTGTATTTCCGAACATTTTAAGCAGTGCTAGAACGCTATAGAGTTTGGAAATCAAACTAGATCTAGACAATTTCTTAAGAGTTGCACTACAGTGTCAATTCGCTGCTGATTATATAAAAATATCTTTCAAACACGTCCGATTTTTGCAAAATTTTCCGCTTCACGCTGACAGTTTTAACAAAGTATTCTTTATTCAAACGTCTGACGTTAGTTAGATAAACAGCCACTTAAAGCAAACAACAAGTATATGACGCTATATGAATGAACGTAAATAAATAAGTGTTGAATAAATAAAAAGAATCGTAAATTATATTCCCTTGAAAAGTATCACCCATTATTTTTAATTGCTTTTAGTAAGAAGGATTAAATAACTTTATTAACAAGACAACAACCACTGAAATGTCAAAAGATACTGTATAGCAGAACACACACTCACATTTATATGTATGTACATGTGCAACGCACACACATTAATTATGAACATACATATGTATGTATGTATGGGTATGTGCAAGCTAATAATTTAACTTCCGAAAGGTTAATGACTTTTGGTGCCACATTTTTTAAAAGTGACAAAATGGCAAAGAAATTTCAATACAAATTTATTTCATTAATTGGGTGAATGGCAATAATAATTTATCTCTTGACTGTCTGCCTGACTGGGTGTTATAAAAAGGTGAAACTGAATTTAGTTTTTAGAGATGATTCTGTTGAGTTGTCTTTTACGAATAAGCAAAGGGGTCAGTTGTTCAAGTCATAAAAAGAAATGTCGTAATCAAGAATATGAAATGTGGAGCTTTTCTTTAATTTTATTTGCAATCCACCTTCAGCCTGCTGGCTGCTTCAATAGTCTGGAAAACATTCGTACTAACTCTTTTGCGCCTCTCATTTCAGATATACTATCATGTCGCCAAGTCCTAAACATCTTAACAATGTTCGGCTTTATGCTGAACTATGCTCTGCGTGTAAATCTGACGATTGCCATTGTCGAAATGGTGCAGCCAGAGAACCAAACAGTTGTTGCAGGTAAAAATGTCACATCTTTAGGGGATAGTGACATAGATGAAGAGAAATTCCCTTGGGACTCTTATCAACAGAATTTCGTGCTGGGCTGCTTCTTCTGGGGTTACATTCTAACAGAGCTGCCTGGTGGCCGTTTAGCTGAGTTGATTGGTGGTCGCCGAGTATTCGGTCATTCCATGTTATGGGCCAGTTTACTGACTTTATTTACACCACTAGCAGCACATTTGAATTATGTTGTACTGATAATAGTACGTGTGGTATTGGGCTTTATGCTGGGGGCCTCTTGGCCAGCAATACACCCATTGGCTGCCGTCTGGATACCGCCAATGGAGAGATCCAAATTCATGTCTAATATGATGGGTATGCATTGCATTTTATTGCTTTAGTAATTTAAATTTATTTAAACAATTTTGCTTTCATTTCTCACAGCTTCTTCTTTGGGAGCAGCAATAACGATGCCCATTTGTGGTTATCTGCTTTCGGTAGCCGGCTGGGCCAGTGTGTTCTATTTAACAGGTGAGATTTTAAAAAACTTTGGTTTTTTAAAACAACAATAACAATATTAATAATAACAAAGAAATAAAGAGACTTTCTGTGCTTTTGCGGATCATATTTAAATTTGATAAATCAATACAAAGTTCGAGCTGTGTGTGAAGGTTTGATGAGACCGGACGTGTTTTCCTTTTATTTTTGAAAAGAAAAGGGCGCGCAATAAGCAGCGAACGTGTGTTTCCGTAGAACACAAGATTGTAATAGGTACATTTCTAAATACGTCTTTTTGTGTTTACTGAGCCATCTCTGTTTTCCCTCCTTATAATCGGTGTTTTGCAATATTATAGAGGTGGCGGTAACTGTTGGTTCCTGGATAGTGGGGCTCATCCCTTGAGTTCTGGTCCAATATTCTGAAAACAAAATAAAACCAACTGTCCAAGTGTATCAATAGAACTTGTAGCTTAGGGAAATAATACAAAATCTTCTATGAAAAGAATATTTCAAAAATGTGTTTCTTTTCGTCTTTCTTTTTCATCGAACTATTTTAGCAACTACATTAAAAAAGATGTTTCAAATTATGAAGCGAATGCTAATTATTTCAGATTTAATAGCTGTCAATATACATATATAATTTCACACAATATTCAGGCTATCTTCAGAGACAAAATGTGCTTAGAAGTAATTAGCAAACATTGATTTCTGAAATGTCTAAGTCTTGCGGTATACGAAAAAAATTATCACAGATGTTCTAATAATTATTTCTTCCTCCAGACAAAACGAGAAATTCAAAGGCGATTAAAATAATAGAATTTAAGGCAGTTTGACGTGGACTTTTAAAACTGTAGAATTAAATTTAATTTACTTTAATTATTATTTCTTAAATTTCTGGATTATCGATTGACAAATAAAAATCTAGGGCAAACACAATAATGCATAATGAAACTATAGAACAGTGTCTACGAGCGAATTTTTGGAATAAGGGCAAAACTTAGTTTGATTGTCTTTGATTTGTTGTAAACTACCGAAAAATTGATATGGCAGCATTTACAATTTCTAGCCAAACCTTGGCGTGATAAGGGCATTTCCACGGTTAATATGTATATTGAAAGGCAGAAATTATTTTTAATTTTCTCTTGCATTTTCACACATCTGGGAAATTACAATAATAAACAAAAAATGTTGCGGCCTTAGTAGCAATTGCCGTGAAATGAAAAAGTGTGCTGCCAGATCCTTACAGATTTTGTACGCGAGGCCAGTGTTGGTCACTCGTATACTACAGATGATGGTCACAAAAAAATTATACATATTTATGATAAGTATGTATTATGAACTGAAACTGAAAAAACCGATTTTGGATACATTGAAACGCTTTTGATTCGTGATTTCATGTTCTGCGGAAAAACTTACCTCTTTAACAAATCTTTTCATATTTTTCGAAGTAAACTCCACAACTTCTACTTCGATTCGGTAACAATTTATATGCCTCTAGCAGACTTTGAGTTCAGTTTTAGAAGGTCTGCTACTCCCTATAAAACTAATTTTTTCCAAAGGCTGTCTACTTATTCTAAAGTTTCCCTCTAAAATAAACTTCTCATGAAGAGAATTATGTGCTACACTCTCCACTGCACCGAAAAACTAAGTTACGACATTCATTATTTCCAGGTGGCGTCGGTCTCTTGTGGTCGATTTGCTGGTTTACTCTAGTCTACGAAACTCCTGCAACACATCCGCGCATTTCAGCTGAGGAAAGACGAGAAATCGAAGAGGCTATTGGCACATCAACTTCAAAAAAACGGCCCAGCTATGTGCCTTGGGGTGATTTATTATGTTCACCTGCCGTGTGGGCCATTATCGTAACTCATGGCTTGTCTGTCTTTGGCTTCTTCACGGTCATCAACCAGTTGCCAACATTTATGAAGCAGATATTGCACTTCGATATCAAAAAGGTGAGTGAAAAGAAGTTTGCATTCATATGAGAGTGTTTAAGTAAAACTTTGTTGCATTCAGAATGGACTGTTTTCATCCCTGCCTTATTTGGGAAAATACGTGATGGCACTGAGTTCTTCAGTGTTTGCCGATTACCTGCGCAAGAGGGGTACTTTGAGTACAACGGCAATTAGGAAAATTTTTACTGCCTTTGGTAAATTTAGCATATGTGCATTATCAGGAACTTTTGCTCAATTTAATCCCTTTCCTTTTTTTTAGCTCTTACGACACCTGGGCTGTTAATGGTGGCTCAAGTGTTTCTTGGCAGTGAAGCTGCGTGGTCTGTTACCATTTTCACTTTGGCCTTGTTCACTCATGGCGCAGTTACGCCTGGTTATTTGGGTAACGGCCTAGACATCGCACCCAATTTCAGTGGCACAATATTTGGCCTGGCGAATACTCTTTCCTCGTTTGGTGGTTTTCTGTCGACCTGGATGGTGGGAGCTTTGACTTATGAAGACGTAAGGTTTTTAAAGAGCGGCCTTAAGCTCAATCAATAGTAATGCGTACTTTTAATTTTTTTTATAGAAATCCTATCATCAGTGGCAAATAGTGTTTTGGATTTTGGCTGCTACTTACATTTCCGGTGCTTTAGTGTACATGGTTTTGGGTACTGGAGAACTGCAACCCTGGAATAATCCACCAGAACGGAAAAAACCTACGGATGTTCAATTCGAAGAGGGTGTGCCTTTAAAACAAGAAAAGATAACAAACTAAAATACTCAACCTTTTGTGTATTAAACTACTAAGCTGTTGCTTGGGGAACATTTGTATTTAAGTATTTTGCCCTCGTTAGTAGTGTTTAGTTTAGATGCAGTATTTTTTTTTTTCCGGTGAGTGATGTGCCTTTAGGGAGCAAACTAAAAAAATAGAAAAATAAAAATGTAAATTAGTGCGAGCCTATTAATCTAAAACTAAGTTCTAATTTAGCGAATATAAAACTCTGCGGAAAAATTATCAGCAAGTCCATCACACAAAACCCACCTTAGCAAATAAAACTCTTAAGCTAAGTTTCTAAAAATATAATAATAATACTTACATATACAGATCTAGTTAGCTTGCCCGGATTAAATATAATTACATATGCTATTTTTGTGTATGTATGTATGTAAAAATTGTTTTAAATAATTTATATTTATATCTAATAAAGACATTATATCTTAGAAAAGTTAAATTATACAATTGATAAATAGTCTACATTTAGACAAAGGAAACCCATTAAAGGGATTCCCTTAGTTGAAAGTAAAACTTAAAAAGTAAGCATTTCGTGTATCATTTTCATTCACAAATTTTAAAGAATAAATAATTTATAAAAAAAAAATACTTTTCACGACGAAATAACGACTACTTGGCCACACTGGTAGAAAATAGCAGATATTAAAATTAGGTCAAGCCAACCCCAACCGATGACAGTGTGTCCTGTGTAGTGATTAAAAACAGTTGTTTTTAGTGGTTGCGGTCAAGTCCACACTACTTGCAGCTTTAAGCCATCTTCCTTTGCAAAATTGTATGCCATATGATAAATTTTTCATCTGTTAACAGTTTATTTGCAGTTTTCTGTTAAATTGCCTGTGTTTGCTTTCCTTTAAAAAGTTTTTAAGTTTTTATTTAAATAAGATATTTTTAAAAGTGCGCAGACAGACTTATTTGTAAAACAACAAAATTAATTTTAAAATTATAATTTTATATCTAAATATCACCTTTTGTGAATATAGCAGATAACTCGTTATAAAAGGATTTATTTAGTATGAGTCTTAAAAATATTCTAGAATTGATGTACCTTAATTTTATATTCATCTGCAATGGACTTGAAATTTTTTTGAATAAACATATTCTTAATAAATAGACAAAAAACCTGGAGGAAAGAAATTGTATTTAATTGTAATGCTTGGAACGCAATCGGGTCGAAGGAGGAGCTTCGTCCAATACGACGCCAAAATTTCGCTGTGAAAGTTAATTGTCCCTGAACGATGAGCCACAGTGCAAACTTTAGCGTGACTTATAAATCCTAATATTCAAGCCAATGGCAGCGATCAAAAGCTGTTCACTGTGGGAATATCAAAAATGTGCTTTTTTACAGCGGGTGGTTAATTTTGATTTTCTCTCATATTAGAGACAAGCGAAGAGCGATTTTTGCACTGCCCTTTTGCTCTCTTCGGGACACAAATTAGCATCTCCTACAGAATAAAATAAATCTTCTTCCTTGTGAAATATTTTCAATTAAAGCTTCCTTAAATTTTAACTCCCAAAGATCTTATTAAATATTCCAATCAATTATTCAGTCTTCTTTGGTACTTGACCAGCATTTATAATTGTCTTAATTTATATAGAAAATGTATTTCATACTTTTATTGAATACTTTTACTCTTCTTCGCCTCCTTCGGTCCGCAACATTTGCCAACTTCATTTAAGAATAGAAAAGCAGATTATTGTAGAACTTGTTTTTTCTCTCTATAATATCTTTAATACCAACTACTCGTCCATATTTATTTTTTGTGTTTCTTCCCTCGCTGGCTGTGAGGTTGTGTGTGCCTTTGCCTGTGCGTGTGCGTGTGTGTGATGGTATTGGTGTAATAATGGTTGTATACTTTTGTTCTATAAATATGTATATTAAAGAAACCTCAAGCCCACCTTTTCTCTTTGTTCCAAACATATTATTCCACTCTTTCTGTTCTATTTTGTTTTTCTAAATCAACTAAAATTTTATAAGAGGAATTAAATTTGCCAGGCACGTTGCAAGACAAATATTTCAATCGTGCTGCTGGTACTGGAAGGTGTTTGTGGGAGGCTGCTGGTTGCAGTTATTTCTGTTTTGGTTGTTGGCATGTCTTCATGCTTCAATTTACACACACAAACACACACGAAAAGTTTTGTAAAATAACTAATTATTTAGCAGGATTAAAATGTTATACAATATACTGCATAAAACTCGGTACACAAAAAAATAATGGGGAAGAAAATTTTGTATCGAGAACATGTTAAGTGAAAACATATGGTAGAAAATTTAATTTATTTTTGTGGCTGAGCAGCAGCACGAGCTGGGAAAAACATAATAATAATAATAATAAATGTGTATATTATTAAAGAAAGTAATAAAAAAGTTTATAAATAGCTTTTATTTTAATATAAGAAGGAATTAAGTTCCTGCTTGTTAGACAGATAGAAAAATAGTTTTACGAGTATTTCGTAAACTGATTGGGTTCATGATTCTATTGATTTGCATTGGAATAATTTCGCTCGAACAAATTCACTTTTTTATATTTTTCTTTAGCCGGACAAACAGTTAAGAGCAGAGCAATTCTAAAAAGTAGAATTTTTATTTGCTGCTCAAAATCATTAAAGTTTATTACAACGAAGGACAAATAGGAAATGTTTCAAAGAAATGCAACTCGACTGGGAACGATACTTTGGAAAGCTGTTGTTTTGGGAAAGTAGATGTGTTCAACAGCATAACAGGACCACTAAGTAACCAAGTGGACTGTTGTCGTAACCAGAAGCCTGTAGAACATATGTATGCCTTCGAACAAACAAAAATGCTACAACGAGAAAAATTTAAACAGAATAAAATGTCGGAATATTAAATTTTCGAACGGCGTGCTCCGTTTGAATAACAATTAAATGGAAATTTTTATTTGTCCTTGCTGTTTGCTTGCAGATTTTAAAAGCATTTTTTTTTTTTTTGTTTCACCGACAATATACCTGCAGCCTAATTTTTTTTTTTTTTTTTGGAGATCTGTTGCGTTTTAACTTGTACATATTAGATCGATTTACTCTTGCGCCTCAAAAAATGCTCAAAGATAAAATATATTTGTTTGTATTTTTTTAATATTCACCCTTCCGAGTCCGGTAGCACTGGACACCATCCATTGAGTTTGCGAACGACCGACCAACATTTTCTAGTATTACCAGAATGGAAAAACCGAAAATTGCGAAATAATTTTAGAAATTTTTATTGGTTTTGTATTATTTTCTCTGACAACAACCCTTCACAGCAAACAATTGGCAACTGGGGTACGAGTGAGCACTGCTTCATTTCATTTATCAAATACATATGTTGTATGCAAGTCCCCAAGTGTTATTGCGTTTATGTGTCATAAAAAAGTAAACGGGAAATAAAAATAAAACAGAGGAAAATGTGCTATTGTATGGGTGTAAACGCACACACATGCACACTTAAACGTCAATAAATAAATAGTTTTATTTGGCCAATAAATTTTGTTGTGCTGTCACACCACTGCACAAGTCAACCCCCCTCCCCCCACCCCCCACCACTCACACAAACGTGCAGAAAGTTTTATGGTGCTCGTCGTACACACTAAGTACCTACTAAGTAGTGGATTGCCGAAATCCCTTAAAAGTAATAAAATATTTTTGGGTTTATTGGCTTGGAAATGTGCAATTATATAATTCGCATTTGTTTTATTTGTTTTGCACTCCATACGATGAAATGAGGAAAAAGGTTTAATGCTTTTATTTTATTACGAAGATTGTAATCGATTGATTAGAAAAAGAAGTGGAAAAAAACCTTTTAAAACTTTGCAGGATATCTCGAGCAGCATGCTCGTTCGCAAAGGCTGCGCAATTATGAGGCATAGTCAAATAAAATTCCGTTTTATTTCAAAAACGTTTAAGATCGGGATGTGAAAAAGAAGCAACTATTTCACTTTATGTCTATATAGTAATACAGGCTTTGGTTTTACAATACATCGGCCCCACATACCACCAGCATCACATTTTCTCACTAGAAAACTATTCTTAACTAATTTTAAATTTGTGCAATTTTTTTTTCTTGTGTTATTAAACTTGCCCACATTAAAGTCTATGAGTAAATAAATAAAATTAAGGTGTTATTGTTTTAGCAAATGTTTAATAGTTAAAAAAAAAATCAAGTACCATTTTTTCAAATAAATTTGTGTGTTTTTTTTTTCTATTTGTTTTCCCTCAAGTCATTTAAGATGGGAAACTTTTTTTATGCTCTTGCATTCTGTTATAAAAATAATTTCGAAATATGCATTTGTATGCACTGGAATTTTTTCGTTCATTTCTTCAGGGATTTAGTTTGTGCGCTACTGGAAAGAAATAAAAAGTAGTGGGAATAGAAGAATATTGATTGAAAAGGCGAACATTTAATAAGAAGAATTGAGGACAACTTAAAGTAAGGCGAATCATGAAATATTCATTTCAGTGAAGCTTAAATTAACAGAAGAGACACCACCGTAACAAGTCTCTTAATACAGAGCAATGAAAATTTAAGGACTACGACCACAAAAAGGATTTAAGAAATTGTTGAAATCAATAAAACTGAGCTCTTTAGTTCCAAGCCAACAGCAATTTTGTAAAATATTTTTTTTTTTTTTTTAATTTTGACTTTGTGCTGTGAAATATGAAGAAATTAGGAGCCAAATATTGTATTGAAAATACCTTGAGTGAGCAAACAAGGGCTAAAAGGGGCTATCTTAAATGCATGTTTGTCATCCACTAATCATTACTTGTATTCAATTCTATTCCGTGCTTTGTTTCAATTGGTTACCATTATTTCACGGCTGCAACAACTCATAATTTTAAAAGAAACATCGCATGCTTAATTTCCATTTCCCTTTGCCAAAACAAATGAAAAAATAACAGTGGTATTTTAAATTTGTTTAACTGGAATAGAAAGAAACTAAAATATTTAAACTCATAACTGGTGGAGATAAAGTTTTGGAGAAAAAATCACAAAAAATCTCATGGCATCGGTAGATTTTGATTCTAAAAATTACAAAATTATTTCTTGACAGGATGTTTTAGCCCAGTTTCTCCTTAATTTCCTTATGCTTTTCAGCAAAGTTTTTAACTGTGTAAAACTTGACCCGTTCTGTCCCACGAGCACATACACATCCACACCATTTGGAAAAAAAAATGTTAATGTTTTTCGCCATGTTTCTTAATTTAAAATGCATTTAAAGGTCTGCAGTTTCATATAAAACATGTCCTTTTTTGTTTTTTTCTTCTTCTTTTTTTGTCTTTCGCCCAGAGATGTTTGTTGCTGTTTGTTGCACTGCAACAATTATTGTTGTTGATTGCGATTATTGTTGGCGCTGTTGGTGCTGAGGTTGTTATTGTCTTTGTTGTTGTTGTTGTTGTTTGTATTTATGGAGTGCGCAATTTCTTGTTAATGTCTTAATTTTTTTTTACTCGTCTATGCCAACGTCTGAGTATTAAAAAAAACTTTATTTCTTTTGCTGCTTTCATTTGTTTGTGTGCAAATACTTTTAGTTTTTGTTTGGAAGAAGAAGGTTGTGGTTGAAACAACAATAAAGTTTTTGTTTGTTTGGAGGTTTTGTAGGTCTATTTTGTTCAATAGACCCTTAATTTTGCGGCTTTATCTTATTTTTTTTCTTAAATATCTTTATTGTCATTATTACAAAATATAAATATTAAACAAAATATCATGCAACTTATAAGCTTAATTAATAATTTCCTACTTCCAGTTGGATCTTGAAATCATGTCAATTTTTTTCTGTAACTATCGGCATTGATAAAAACATAAACCAAATAAGAAAAGCAGCTTCGCAGCTGGGGGATAACTAGCTAATCTTAAACGTTAGTCTCTAGCATCCAACATTCGCCTTAAAATGAAATCCTTTCTAAAATCTTAATTTTCAAAAAAGATGAGTTAAATAAATTTATACAAATTGTGAAGAGATCTTTTTTACTTTAATATGAAAGTAATTCTACCTCGAAAAATATCTGCTTCATGAAAAGTTTTTTAAGACGGTTATGCCAAAACATTTTCTTTTGTGACAACAAAAATCATTCATCTTCCGATACGTATTCACATAAGCATCTATGAGTGTGTTAATGTATTTCTTGCTTTTTCATTTATTAAAAGCATCAATTCTTTTGGGAATGTGTTTACACATTAAGAAGATGAAGAAATATCATATAATTTATTAAGAGAACATACGAACTCCATTATTTTAATTCGTTACTTTGTCTCCGTTTTGTTCAAAGACGCACTTTATTACTACTGTGTTTATAAAACTTGCGGTAATGACTTTTGCAGGCAAAACATGATTTAATACTACATGTTCTCAATACTTTTTTAATCTTTCGACTTAAAATGATAAGTGTCAACGTCTCGTAAATTAAATTTCATCAAATTCTTTTTGGTCAAAGAAAAAAGCGTTAAGTTTTCTACCATACTATAAAAAATATTTTAATACTCGCACTTTTGATATAATTTTTAGCTGCATTAGCATATACATACATACATACATACATATGTATGTTAAATAAGACTTTTACGCATATACTAAGTTCAATAGGCCAGGACGAATTGGATGGCCAAAAATTTATCGATACTGTGTCATCGATTTTTTTTTAAAGCGTTTGGCATGAGAAAAAAAGGTTCGCTGCGCTGTATTAAATAAATCATTTTCAAGGCGTCCGACTTAAACATTTTTGTTATGTATTAATGAACGGGAGCTGGGGGACCCCACGAAGAAGCGTCGTTCGAAAATAGATTATGCAGAAAAATTATTGGTAGTTGGTCAAGTGACGCTCGAATACGGGCCCCTGTTACTAATCATTCTCAATGTGCCCACAAACGAGTCAAGTGTATCAACATCAGTAATTTTTGCCAAAATTGTTTTCGAATACACCGACCCCGCACCATGCGGACATGATATTTTGATATGTCGTAGTGGAGCTTCTCTTCCTTATGTCAAAAGCCGCCGAAAAATCGGAGTCACAATATCGATTGGTATATCCACCCACCCTAGTGTGTCACGCCGTGAGTAATGCCACATATAATTTACCAGAAAAACAAACACCCAACAATTTGGTTTTGCATTAGAAATTGCAAAATACCTGCTGCATTACGACGTTCATGAACATTAGTATGATTTTTTTTTCTTTTCAGAATGTAGCAAATCACACAGAAAACAACAAAAAGCTTTGTATACACATATGCCTTGTCCCACACACACACACACACACACTCACACAAAATCACACACTCGCAGAACGCAGTGTTTAATCATCACCATCATCACCAGCAGCAATTTTAATTTTGCAGAATATTTTTTTTTTCTTTTAATTACTACTACTATTTTCAAAATAGTAATTTGTTTATTTGGTTGGCTGACTTTGAAGTACAAACACATGTTTTTATTTATTTTAGTGGCTGGAATTAATTTAAAATTTGTTGAATTTATTTCTAGTCGATTTGGCCTTAAGTAATTTCTTTAATAAGTTTGCTTTACATATTTTTAGTTTAAACATGCATAGATATAATGTGCATAATAACTGTTGGCAACAATTTGAATAAATACTTTTAATAAATTCGGTTCACAAACTGCGGTTGTTGAAATGTGTATGGATTTAATTACATTTTAGGGAATAAAATTAAAATACACGGGTATGTGTAATAAGATTTTGAATAAATATTTTTAAAGCATACCTTAAGGGATTTTCCATTTTTTAAAAATTACAACACAGCCAGAAAGAGATACAAAAGGATGTAACTACATTTGTGAATTACTTTATTTCTTTTTTGCTTTCTGGAAATTGTGTAATAGAAATCATTCTATGGTCAATAAATATTACAAGTGCTAATATGTATGTATTTGTAAATAACAATAGCTACCCAAATTATGTTTAATAGCTCGTCTAGTTGGAAATTTATATTTAAATCTATGAAAGAAACGTTATAATGCAGCCATTAATATGCAATGTCAGAACGTCCAAAAAAATATAATAAAACAGATTCAATTAGTGCTGGACAGTACACGCTGATATTAAGACTTTGTCTAATGTACTCGAATAAGTTACGCTTATAAACTTCCAGGTCCAACTGGCAAATTATTCCGAGCAAGATCAGTTAAAATCCGGAATGATTTATTAAGGACATTTTTATTTATCCTTGCAATGGAATTTTACACATTCCTCGACGATCGGGAAAATCAACACATATCAAGTAAAAATGTTTGATCAGAATTTTAGATATTTTTGTTAAACATATAAATAAAATAATAAAATCGTGAAAGCAACCAGGCAGAAAACGTTCAACATACTGCGGTATGTTATAGGTTATAGGATCCCCTTTGGTTAAATTCAATTCTTCTCATTTTATTGTAAGTATTTTAATCTTTTTCCGTTTGCAGTGTTAGTACATACATTCCGGAAGGAATAGGAAATCTGTGACATTAATAAGGCATGGTCTACTCCAGGTCTAACTTAAAACAGCCGATATAAGTAGCCTAATAAGTAGGCTAGGGTGAATTAAACTCGTGAATAGACACTATCTGTAGGGCATCTGATATCCAATACTACTCCCAACATTTTCATTCTTCCAAACTCCAGTACTTCCTCTCCTCTTCAATGAACTGCGAAACTATTATTACTATTGGCAATATGTAACTTGTATACACGAGCATACAAATATTTTCCCATACCACACGGTTCTCCTGTAACAAAAAATCGGTGAGAAAATTTCTTTGGGAGTTTTTACGTTATTTTCTTGGCAACAAAAAACACACACACTTCAAATGTGATTTTCTTTAATATAAACAGATGTGTATATGCTTATATTTTCATGTGTACGTGCATATAAATAGTGCTGTCTAAGTTTCTTGTCGAATTTTAAGTGCCAGTAGTTTTTTTTCGTTATTTTGTTCTTGTTTCTTTTTTTTTTTTTGTATTTGTCCTGCTCAAACTGTGTCATAAATTTGTGGTGTCAACAAAACAAAACAAAATAACAAAGAATAAAAGGAAATAAAACATTTGAGTCAGAGGTAAAAAATAAATTGTTTCATTTTGTAGCTGCCACTTAAAACTCCTGTTTTGAGTGACAGGAGGGGAAAATCCTTGTTTTCTATTTAAAGCCACTTAAATATTTTAATGCATGTGTGTGTTTTTACTTCTTTTTTCGTTTTTTTGTGTAACTGTTCGTCATTTTTTACGCCAGCAAGGGACACATTTAAATACATATTTTTTATTTTATGTATTTCTACCTTTTCTCAGATTAATGTAAAGCGGACACTTTTAGTAGACCCAAAGTGGATTAATTGAACATTTGCTATTTCTAAAATGCTTTTAGTTTTCTTTTTAAAAATAACAACTGGGAAAAAAAATTTCTTAAAACGATTGCAATTCACATGGCTTTTTGTTTGCTGGGAAATCATGTTTATATTTATTTACATATAAGCTCAATTTCAAAACTTTGTTTTGAGTGAGAGTTCGTGGCTAGCGAATTATTCAGTTTCCAAAATATTTCATAATACATAATGATAAATAATGAAAACTATATCCTGGTGTGAAGGTGAAAAGTGAAAGCACTTTTCAAGAATTTTGTATTCAGTTCACAGGGCAAATGTTTTTCAAATAAAAAGTAAAATTCTTTGTAGTCAAAAATATGCGGACTAATCAGGTTGTGTTGCCTGTACTAAGTAAGCAGAAGCAAACTCTAAATTACTTTAAATTATACTTGTAAATCATTTGCTTCATTTATGTGTGAATCACTGCTTGTTTTCATTTTCAGTGTAGCTGGATCAGTTATCTAAAATGGCTTTCAAATATTCTTGGATGGCCTGAAATGGTGGTATGCCATGCATTTTATGGAGAATGCGGGATTATAAAATTATCCCTTGAAAATATTTATATGCGCTCACGTAGTTTATATGAATATTTGACATTGTAAATTTATGCACCCGAAGGTATTATAAATTGTTGTCTGCTTGTAATCGATAATATTTGTGGTGGAAAGCACACGCACACCCTCATTCACTCGTTCACATTAACATTGTGACATACAATTGAAACGTTTTGTGTTTAAACGGTTCAATGTGTAAATCTGAGAAATGAAAATATTTAAATGTGGTGGAGAAAACGCAGCAAAATGCATGTAAATTAATGTTGCACACTAAGGACATACTGAAGGCATGTAGATCGTTAGAGGACACATATTCAGCCTTAATCGCGATAATAACGTAACCAACAAGTAGTGCTATTTGCAGGATCATATTTGTTTTATTATTTTTTGTATTAATTTTGAAATTTTCTTAATCACATTTACATTTATTCCGAAACTGTTTCCAAATTACTTGCAGATTAAAGTAAAATTTTCAAAAAAAAAAATAAAAAATTTGGTAGAAAATATATCTCTGTCGAAGTTTGTTTTTTGTTGATTACATTATGTACTCAATAACAGGATGTATTCAATTGCTCATGATGAACATTAAGGAACTGTAAAAATTTTGGCTGGGGTACAGCTAGCTGCTTCAGAGCCGCCAAGCTTCTCCTCAGCATATTATTGTGCCTATTAAAAACAATGTAGAGCCCGTTCAAACGAGGAAACACAATATATCAAGAATGGCTGCAGGGCAAAACCCAATATGCAATTACATTACATCTACACAACCTTTTCATAACAACGAAACATTTTTAAAAGTTCTCAAAGATTCTGAGAAAACCATTCAAACCCCTGGTAGAATATTATTCCTGGAGTAGAGTATTATTCTGTTGATAAAAAATTTGTTTAACTTGAAGCAGATTTATGACGGCATGACAGCAAATGGTCGAAGAATGCAAGTGTTTGTGTGTGCAAATTCAATATCAACATTTTGTAATTACTATAATCAATGCGTTGAATCTCACTTAACACGTATTTATCGAACCAGCATAGACTACACCTCTTTGCTCTCAATCTGTCCCTTTCAGTCCCAAGTGTCAAGTGTTAACTTGCCTGCCTGCCTGCCTGCCTGAGTCTGCCGGTGGCAATAATTCAATACGGTGGCACACGGCTTGTAGTGCAGCCATTTTCTGCCTGTCTGTACATCCTCCCACATGTTCATAAATCAGGAGCCCATTGTATGAAGGTTTTGTCAGTCTCCTCTCAATTTTAAATTTAAATTTTAAATTTTTATTATAATTGATCAAAAATGGCTACAAATTTGTGCTGCATTTTAAAGCAGATGCACTATGCGAAATCATGTTTAGATTGTAAACGTAGTTGTCGTCGTCGTCGTCGTCTGCTTGATAAATACGCTGCTAGAGTTGGCTGTTCATTTGCATGCGTGCCAGAATAGTTAATACATATTTATTAATTTCAATTGAAATGTTTATTTTTAGGCAATAATCGCATAATTTATATATTATTTGCAGATTTGTCACTTTACGGTCACCACTATAAATCACAGTGCCCGCAAATGCAGTCTCGCATACTGCTACTTGCAACGCTTGGTAGTTGCGGCGTCTGTCTGGTGTGTTTGTGGACTCTTGGTATTGAGATTCTCATTAGCATTGGCCCCATAAATATAAATTTAATTTTTCAACTCGTATCTGCTCATTTGTTAAACACTCCAGGTACGAAATCATGTGTAAATATTTATTTTGTGTTTTTGGTGCTGATTTTATTTTAATTGTTTTAAAACTAATTGTTCAGAAAGTTTCCTCAGGTGAGGTTGAGAATACCGAATACTCAATTAAAGGCAAAATTTAATATATTTAATGTGGATTAAGTTGCGTGTGGAATAATGAATATGAATATGAATCAAGTGCTCAGTTGCGTAGTGGATGTAGACATTTTGTTCAGCTGACGCCGGGCAATTAATATTACGGTCATGTCAGCGCGACAAAACTCTTGTTAAATTAAAGCAAATTGATGTCTTTGCTGTTTGACTGGCGAAAAAAAAACTTGTCAAAAAGACAGCCAGCAACTGTCATTTAAGTCACCAAATTCTTTGGGCTAAAATATATCAATGACAATCACTTTACGAATAATCTGAAAAGTGGGTGCGCTTAAATTGTGACAAACACCGCTATTTGGCAGCAACCTCTGTTCTGAGTTCTGCAAACAGCGTTGAATTAAGAGCTGCTAAACGCTTCTGAGTTTTATGCGCAGCGTTTTGTAATCGTTTCAAAATAGTTGTTGAATTAAGTTCAGTTGTAGTGTTTAAGTGCACATTAAATAATTAAAATCTAGAATTAGAAACGCTGCCAAGTTGGGTAAAACTACTGTTGCCACCATACAGTGGTGGTAGGAAATTACGACGCTGCATGTCAAAAATAATGCAAAGTCGCAACATATTTGTAAAAAAAACACTTTTAGTTTGTTACGTTTGCTTGTGATTTTTACATTTTGCATAAAAATATGGTTACATTTTCTTGTTTATACTGGCGTGAGCGACAAATTACGGCCAATACGATGAGTTCAGTGGTAAATATTGCTGTTTAAGCTCGTTGTTTGAAGCTCAATAACAAAAAACATTCACCCTCTTCTGGTTGGCAAAGGCGTATTTCACCAGCTGTCGAAGTTGGAGGCGTTTATAGAGTTTTTTGGTACCACGTAAAATAGTCCACAGCCAACGATTTGCAATAGCTATAATCTAACAACAGTATTCGATTCGACTTTCTATTCCTGAAAGGATCTTTTTTTCCCAAACAACATTCTGAAAATGTTTTAATATTCTTCAGCTTTAAAAGTCCGTAATATTATTTTAAAATTTGCATGTTATGAAGCATTAAATTAAGTCCTCCCTCTAATGTTCTTTCTTCTCGCTTGTTTTTAGTATTCTTTTATTTCAGTCATTTCCTTTCAACTTTTTTGTTCTTCCTTCTGTTTTCTTGCGTTTGCTGCTGGAGCTGATAGACCTGATAAAGGTCTCGTGTTAACGACTTGTTGTGACATTTGTGTGCAAAATGCCACTGAATTTATGCGAATGTTAATGAATGACTGATTGTATTTTATATTAGAAAAAAATTATGCATTTAACCAGGTTTTTTCCTTTTCTGTTTTTCTTTGGTTTTGATTTAATGACACGCAAGTTTAATTGCATTAATTTAAAATACTATTAATGCCCATTAAGGTTAAGTGCGATAAGAATTTAAAGATTAACACCGGTGCTCATGAAATCTGTTTGGGGAAAACTGTTTGGTCTACACATATGTATGTACGTAAGTATAGTTAAATATATTTTATATGGATACCAGCATAATTGAATAGAAATGCGACTACATGTCATATAAGCGGCAAAAAACAAATTTGACAGCAGCAGGTTTCTGAAATTATTTTCTAGATAAAAATTAAAAATAATGGACTTCAATTTACAATTTTAGAAATGACCAGTGTATGAAAAAAAAAACGATACAACATTTCATACTCATTTGATTCAAATTTTGCCTTCAGCAAACCAAAGCAGAGCAATTCACCACTTGCTTTTGTACTGTTTTTGGAAATGAAAGCAAGCAGACAATACTTTAAGTGACATAATGCAGTTAGAAGAATAATAAAGAGAACAATTTAATGCATACATATGTATACATGTACATATGTATGCGTAAACTTTCTACTCTCAAGGCAATACGTTTTTACATTTGTTAGCTGCCCAGTTGTACGATTACAATGCCATGGGCTGGCAAAGAAGTGATATTAATAGCCAATATACCTTAAAACTAGGTAGCCACATAACTACAACAAACACAACACTAACAAAGACTTCATAGGTTTTTTTGTTGGTAGAATTACTTCATGTTCTGTGCCCCATTTGTTCCCGTTTGTGTGGTATTTGGTTGTGCAATTTGCAAACAACCATTTGACAGTTCAACGGATAGAAGCAGTAGTCAGCTGCTCTTGTAAAGCCACCTGCTATAAGGATAGCTTGATGTTGGCACAAAATTTATTTTGTGTTTGCTGGCTTATAAAACAAAACAAAAACTTTGTGCGATAACTGCTACTGCTAGAAATAGTTATTTTTCAATTGTATTTTTGCTTAGTGTAAAATAAAATGAAGTTAAAAGAAACCACAGAATTTAAGAATTAAACGAAAGACATTGCTCCTGTGAAACTTGCATTTTGTAGGCTATATGGTTTTTGCTGTCAGGGGACGATTAAATCTTTAACCGTGTCTCTTTTTCCAATGCAGTTGAATTAATGTTACAATAATTCTAACAGAGCTGTTGTTGCTTGTATATCAATCGCATACACCTGTGGCTTAAGAAAACATCTCCAGGGCCAGCTCACATCAACTCTGTACGACGCATGACCTCTACCACAAAATGCTTGTGCAGAATATTTCTGTCTTCCAAATTAGAAATTTCTACCCCTTAAATGATCTTATGTAAAATTATAATTTAAAAGCAAACATTTATTAAAAGCTATTTTTATCCTAAAACTGGAGCCGACTGGACGGCATTAGTGATCGAATGAGCTATGGAGTAAAAACAAAAGCGAAATAAGCAACAAACACACAGCACACGGGTTTGATATGCCGTAATTCGTCCCCTGTCTTGTGCTTTCGCTCATTTAATACGAAAAACAGTCAGGTGATAGGTTGTTTGAAAAGAGCGATCAAATCGCGGCATTCGTAATTGAATGAGCTATCGAGTAAAAGTAAAAGGGCTAGGTTGGTTGGTTGGAGGGATGTGTTTGCCGATATACAATTGAGCCAGTATACGCTCCATGAACAGTTTGACCAATAGGTCTATAGGAACTAAGTGTTGTTCCTTAATTTCCTGCAGCATATGATCCGCCATTGGGTTATGTGTGGTAAGGCGACTCTCTCTTGATATCGGTAACATGCTTTTGAGAAGGCAGATCACTGACATAAATAGAGCTCTGATGTCTTGCTCTCCTCCCCACATACTCTACATTCATCTCTTCTGATTGAGATGTGCCAATAGTTGAGAGTGACCTGTCATAACTCCCATTATTGTACTTAATTCGGCCTTGCTAAGTCTTGCCAGTCATCCCGTTTTTTGCTCATCTGTATCCCCCCATAGAAATCTTGCATTTATTCCTACGGTCTCGTCATTCCAGAGAGCTAAAAGAAAACAAGCACGTTTCCCTGTAAATTTATGTGTTGAAGGTTGCAGAGCTAAAAGCTTTTCACTGGAGTTTTAGCACATCATTTGATTGAGAACGCTGAAAATGCTTACCTTTTCACACGTGATTTTTATGAAATAAATTTCTTTTATTTTACTTTTATATAAAATTGTTTAGTTTATTTTTAGATTGGTTAATATTTAGTACACACTATTCAATATTTTTACTTAAATGCTTTAAGTTCTATTTTTTTTTTTTTATTTACAATATTTCTTACGCTAGTCCTTTTCAATAAAAACATGAAACATATTTCACAAACATTTTTTACAAGCAAAAAAAAAGTCGGAAAAAACACAGTGTTAGAAAAATTAAATCAAATTCAATTTATTTAAAAGTAAAAGAAAATGCTTAAACATAAATTTACCTTCGAGATTTATTTAAACGAAAAGTTTAGCAGTTTTACTTTAATTTGTATTGATTTGTTTAGTTTAGTAATAGATTATTTTATAATAGCTTTAGAGTTAGTAGATTATTTACGAAATAATATGATATTTATAGTTTTCTGTTTTTTGGTATAAATACATACAATATTTGTTTATTTACTCTCTTCGTTTTTTAATAAATCGTATTTATTATAATATTCTGTGTTTTGATATTTTACTTCTCATTTATTTCATATGTTTTGTAGTGTTTTTGTTTTTTTTTTTTTTTGCTAATTCATAATAATCATAGTTTCAATAAACCTTTAACATAGTTTAAATAGGCAAAACTGGCAACAAAATTTCATATACATACATACTTCCTTTTCAATACTTTATTTAGTTTTAGTTTTCTCTCAATATGTTTTACTTAAATTAATAGTTTGTAGCATTTTTCACGTTTCAACATTTCTTAGCTAATAATGGATGTAATAACAATTAAAAAAAATAAGAAAAACACAATAATAAAACGATAAAGTTTATCGAGTAACGCTAACAAAATTATATTTAAATACTTTCTCTGTCAATTGTTTTTAAAATCTTTTTTACTTGGACTCGAAAAAGAGTTTAAGAGAAAGCTGATATTCTGGTTAAGGCTGTTGTAAAGAAACTTGGAAAATTTGTTTTGCTTTCAAAGGAGAAGAGAAGCCCGGCAACTCAAATGAAAAGGAAATTATTTCGATTGTTAAAACTCAAACGTTTTTGGTATTTGTGCATAAAGTTTAGTATTTTCAAGGGCGGCTTTAAAGCTTGAGCATAAGCTTTAAACTTTAGTTAGGTAAAAGCTTTTATTTCGTTTGAATTTCTTAAGCAAATCTAAAGCACAACAATTTATTTTTGTAGTTTCTGTTTGTTTAATTACGATTATCTAAAAAAAGAAAAAAAAAATTAAAAAAATGTCTCAGTCATATTTTATCAAATTCTTTCATATGTATAAATTTGGCATTTTGGGGAATTTTGCAATTCTCATACATCGTGCAGTGTATTTATTTTTTAAATGCTCAAAGATTTCTTCTTAGTTTCGATCTGGTGGGTTTCGGTTTGATTTGCCTGTGCGAATCACATGCAAACACATGTACATGAGAACACATCTAAAAATCGCTGATTTCTCCTTCAGTCTCTGGGTAAGTGCAAGTGAAAGGATTGATGAGCCACGTGCACAGGCCCTTGTCCTGTCGTTTCTTTTTCACCGATATGCGATTGTGATGCTCTTTAGAGAGACCGGAAGTAAAACTGCTCTCATCGCTGTCGCGAGCTGTTGCCACACTGTGGTAACCACTTTCAGCTCTGCGTGAGATGCCCGAGTGCTTCGAAGTTCGCGGAGTGGAGGAATCATGGCCACTGTCGTAGGCTTCCGAGGAGGTATTTAAGGGTAAAAGAGGTAACTGGGATTGAGTGGTGATGGGTAGAGAGGTGTTTAGTTGCATGAGCACAACATCATCGCGTTCATCTTCATGCTCGAGCAATGAACGCTTGGAGGGTGAAAGCAGGGACGACTTTTCATCCACCTCACAGATGTCTTCGTGCGCCAAGACAAAGGACTTCTCTAGTTTTGGTAGATTTGGATCCGAGGCGCCATCCGGGTGGCGCAAAGATGCATACTGTTCCATGCCAGCTATTTGCATTATGCCATTTAAGCTGGGTAGACTGCCTTGACTGGGACTGCGAGAAGGCTGTCTAAAGAACAGGGCAAAAATATAAACAGATAATAAAAACAATCTTCTTTAAATATGTTTGGTTAGTAAAGGTTTTGGTTAGACCGTAAATTATCTAAAATATGAATATGTAATAGAAATAAAATTAAATTTATAATACATGATGTAAATGTTCAATTTACACATCTGAAAATTTGTGTGATAAATAATTTTAGAAGATTTGTTTTTTACCTTGGACTGGGAGACCTGTAGGCGGGCTCACTGCAAACACTGCCCGGCCCAGTATTGAAACGGTAGGCAGGCTCACTGTAGACACTGCCTACATCACAACCACTGCGAAATACTGGAGTCACTTCTGCCATGGCCAGCTGTGAGGTGAATATCTCACGTAAACGCGCTAATTGATCAAATTGGTTCCTGCAAAAGAACAAGCTTTCAGAAAAGCATTGACTATAGATCATAATTTGGGGAAAAATATGATAAAAGGAAAAGTAAGCAGAAGCCAGAGCTCAAGTTACTATTTCAAATTTACTTATGACGCTGCAAGCACTCAAAACTCATTAAAAAGATTCGCTACAACACCTAAGGACTCGAGTTGCTTTCTAATTGTGGTGTGTTTTCTTTCATCCCTTTCTTACCTCGTTCTTTCACCCATGGCACAGTCACTAAACGCATCGCCAGCCATATTGAAACTCGAAACCACAGACATATTTTCCACATGACTTAAAGCAGCCAAGGGATGATCACTGTGCAATTAAAAAAGAGATCAGATAAAAAGGACTCAGCTCGAAGCTGTGGAAAAACTCACCCCACACCCATAGTCCGTGCAATCTCCTCTTCGGTCACCTGCAAACCACAATCCGACATTTGCATGCTGTGCTGCGAATAGTGATGCGAAGACTGCCTTGACAATTGTCGATGCACCAGTTGTTCTTCCTGGCGCCGGATTTCCTGTTGTTGCTGCTGGTAAAGAGACTCGCGCGAAACATGGCGTGACAATATGCGGTGCAGACTTTCGTGAGAGATTTCGCGCGAGCCCAGAGGTTCAATCAACGGCAATGCCGGCGGTACTTCGGAAGGACCACTATCTTGATCTTCGTCGCAATCAGCTTGGCGATCGTTGGGCAGATTAGTGTCAGAATGTGAAGTAGTGGGTGGTAGGTGTGAAGCATGATGGTGGCCCAAAGAACCGTAAAGATGGTTGGCATGCGAATGTATTGAATGTAAATCAGTCTCTTCGTTATTGTAGGTCTCGTTATGCAAAAGATGTGTAATTAGAGGGGTTTGGGATGGGCCGCCGTTACGACAGTATTGGTGAGCTTCTCTGATTTCGGCAGTAGCCGAAGTATTTGTTGTCTCCAGGGCATTGATGAGACCAGGGCCAATGGGGTTCACCAGTTCCAGTTGACTGCTGCGCAAAGAGTGTTGATCTCCATTCTGTGTGGCCTGCTGTCTGATTGCGGTGGCATACACATCTTCGGAATTATCCAGAGATTTCTGTTTTAGTTGTGACATGTGGTAGGTGATGTTGCGCAAATGCTGGGCTTGTTGTTCGCGGTGTGTATGTGTGGGCGAAGTGCCCGCCGAAGCAGTTTGGAAGACTTGTGATGTCTGATATTCCACCCATTGACGTATCATGGACTTCTTATGAGAATCCATAAATCCATAACCCTGCACTTGGGAAGCAGCTATAGGAAGATTTCCCGCCGTAAGAGAGCGGCTGGATTGAGATTTAGGACCATCTATCCAAGTCTCACACTGCTTGACATGGTTAACCTCTCTCAGCAAGTGCCGGGCTTCTGCCACCTTAGCTCTAGAAACGCGCGGACCATCGATCCACTGTTCTTCTGTAATTTTTCGCATAGGACTTCCCGGGCACTCACTGACATCACTTGTGACATTTGTTACGCCTCCCACACCTGGTCTTCTTAAGGGTGAGCCCTTGGGTGAAGGAACGTTTGAAGACTTAGAGCACATCATGGTCATGCCAGGATGTCTCAACGCCCCTGCTACTATCTTAGGCGATGAAGCAGAGTTTGGCAAAGTCTTTACACTGTGCACCGGCGAAAAATACAGTGGCGGTTCGCAAGTGTTTTGTGCATTATTTGGCATATTACTTTGAGTCGTAGGACTTTTAGCATGAGCTGGACGTTTTAAGCTGCCATTACGAGCAACTGCCACCACTGGACTTTGTGGTAGCTTTTGGGCAACAACCTTTTTGGCTGAACCAGGTATTTTAGAAGGACTGGGCTGTTGCTTTTCCACAACGCTGCCTTTGAGCGCTTTACTCATCACACCCCGCTGGTCGCCACAGCTTAAGGAAGGCAAATACACCGGAGGATGTTCACCATCCGTGGCATCATCACTTGGTCCCATATAAATGACTGTGTCTGCTGACAGCTCTGAACTCGAAGGGTCAGCACCTGAGCCAGCAGAAGAGCCAGTTGATTGATGCCCTTCATTCGAAAACGAAACAAAAGCAAAATAAGAAAAAGGCACAACATTAAGAGTTATAAAGTACACTTTAGATAAGCAAAAGAAAACATTTATCATTTTAATTTGAGAATTAGTCTCCCACAAAACAAACATTTCACTCACCAGCATTCATGCCATTGGCCAAACCACCCACACCTGATTTATCACCGCCCAGAGGAAAACGATGCTTACGTCTTCTCAGGCGATGAATACGTGAGGCTAATTGTATGGTCGTTAAGGCATCCGTATGCGACTGCAATTTTAAACAAGAGATACAGAAGTTTTCAATATGTTTAGCATTCATGCGGCAGAGTAATAAAACATGCATACTACTTATTTCCACCTTACAAAAATGCAAATGGAAATTAAATACTAAGCACAATTGATGAACAGATTGCTCATAAGTTATGCTTGAAATAAATAAATGTTGATAATGACATCTCAATGACAACATTTTACACAATGGACTAAGTATTAATTAACAAGTACATGTGCTGTTACTCTCATTTGAAGACTTTGACAGGGTGCTTGCGTTAAGTGCTCTGCTAAGAACTCACCTGGGTGTGCATAACATGAGCCATTATGGCAACATGACATGTCAACGGTGCTAGACAGTCTTTGAGTAGTGGCGTCAGTGGATGGTCTTTATTGGGTGGATGACGTTGCCCACTCAATATGGCCAATAAAATGTTGCCGATGCCGGATAAAGGAAGACCACCACTGCGATTGGCACAGCCACCCAAATCAATAAGATGCAAACGGCTTCTGCCACCAGCCACTGCAGCAATGCGGACAATAAAAGAACAGAGATGTAAAAAATTATATTGTACAAAAAATGTCATAAAGTTTAACAAGATTAAAATTCCCGCTCAATTTCTCGTTAGCAGTAGTTCCAACATGCTTGGACTGAAACAAATGCATGCACATGAAATGTGTAGAGCTCAAGAACTTACCACCTCCTTTGCGTGAAAGACTGTATTGATAGACGTGTAGGGTAAATATCATGGCAGGCTCTAGTCCCCCCTGTGGTCTACCGGCCAGAGCAGCATCAAGAAATAAGGCTGCACGCTCGGCAGTAGGGGCACGCAACTCTGTGGGACCACCCAGAAAATCATCACGCAAATAAACCCCTGGAGAGTCATCAGAATCTGGGTGTGCATGTGTGCGTGCGTACGTTTAGTATGATTGTTAACAAGGCAAACGGAGCAGCAGCAAAACGGAAATAACATGAAAAAAAATTAATTTTAACAAAGGAAAATTAAACATTTAACTCTGCTCTTTCGCATCAAGTTCCAAATGCAAATGATGAGTATTTATTTATAAATATGTATGAATGTGCTTAGTGAAGTCGACTCAAAAGTGTATTGTTATCCCTAAATGGCTGGCTTACTTGCCGTGCATGCATTAGCGTGCACAAGCATGCCCAACAGTTCACGGAACAGCTAGGAAATACACACTACAGGATCTTTTAAAAATTGTAAAATGTATTTAAATTCTTTATT
Organism: Sturmia bella; assembly: GCA_963662145.1. Lineage (NCBI taxonomy): Eukaryota > Metazoa > Arthropoda > Insecta > Diptera > Tachinidae > Sturmia > Sturmia bella. The sequence goes on along the minus strand of OY759171.1, from coordinate 2,774,499 downwards.
TTGTATACTGAGCTATTTATTTTAAGCAGGGATTATCCCTGCTCTAAGAAGTTCGTGGAAGCTAAAAAGCATAAAGGGTACATGACTCTGCAAATGCTTACAATAACAGAATATTTAGATTATTTTGATTGCTGGTGTCAAGGCAATTTCAGTGACAACTAGTAGTAATACGCTTTCTTAAGCATTTGCAACACGAAGCTTAAATTGAAACTGAAAAATTAATAAAAGGGAGGACTTAGTATTTTCGACTTGAAAACAAGTTTAAAACAGGGTACATGCCGTCGACATTTCGTTCACTCTACTCAGCTTGTTTGCAGTACAGTTTAAAACATATTTTAAACTCCACTACTTTTTCCACTATGTTCCTGATTATGTGAATTAATGAGATTTCCAAATTTTAAAACATACTTTTAATGCAGAAAAAATCTAGCCGCTTTGCAACATATTTTACTTTTCTCAACAATCTTCATACAAGCAACAATACGCTGGTTTTTACAAATTAAATTTTATTTAAAGTAAAAGTTTTTGAAAACCAACCAGAAAAAGTAGAACTGTTTTCTGCCTTTAGGCTTCTTTCAGCATGGCAAGTAGCCTCGTCAGTAGATTTGAAAACACTTATAAAACTGAGCTCATATTTTATTATGTATAACATGAGAATGAGAAGTCCATAAGTGTAGGAACACAATTTCACAGAAAAACAGAATGCAGCTTAATCGTTTTAATGTTGAAAGCTTAAAGTAAGAAAACAACTCTAAGCTTTTAGGTTTTTTGAAAATTTACTTTGGCCTTACAAATAGCCATTATTTGTAAAAGTGTTTGGATATTCCAAAAATAAATCTAATAGTTGGTCCTCCAAATAACCATTCTTAATTGCTGATACTGTGGCACGTACTACAAAACGGATACACTGCCTTATTAACCTACGCTCGTGCTTTCAACAGACAAGCCATCATTGCTGATAGTGACAAACAAGAGAATGTTTGCCTCTGAAAAGCACGATTAAATTAACCGGTTTAGCATTTGCCTCCACCTGCGAGTGAATGACTTGGCAGTTAACTTACCTGTCGCATGAGCTGCTAATAAATCCTTTGACGTGGAATCTGGTTTTGTGGCACTTACACCCAAAGCACTGACACGCACCGAGAAACGTGCACCGCTCTTCTGGCGACGCTCGTTAATGCCTTTATACAGCCAAGAAATGGCACAAGGAATGGCACCTAATTCAGTGGGTGGATGAACTCCGCCCAGCATTGTCCTTGACTGGCCTAAAATGGAAAAAAGCAGATAAATACAATGCAATCATGAAGAAGAATACAAAATAATTTGTGCACACAAATGTGAAGCGAAATATACAAACACAGGGACATAAAATTGCCCAAACAAACTGGACATGTGAATGTACGAGTCTTAAGAAATTTATTGCAATTTCCTTGTGCAAAGGAAACTAAAACAAATGATAGCGAGGAGGCAAAAGACGACAACTTACCGGAACTGGGATAACCAATAGTCAGCAGACAGCCGTCGGAACCTTCTAGAACGGCAGGAATAACTTCAGACAAGGCAGATGCACAAACATCGGACTAAAAGAAAATAATTAAATTAAAAACAAAATGGATTTCTCCAGGGAATATCTTGCTTACCTGTTGATCTTCTGCCGCAAATAAACTATCAAAGGCAAACATTTTGGGGGCGGCCACCATGGGTCCCCGCTCTTGTGAGGTAGAGGCCGCCACATTGGAAGCCGCAGCTGGATCTGTTAAAGTCACTTGTCTCTTTTTCTTGTCCACGCTCATGAAATGTGCTTGTTCTGCATTATTGTGGGTATCGGCCACTCTTAACATGACTTTTACCTAAAAGCCAACATTTAGAATTAAGCTCTAATGGTAACAAAAAGCACCAAACTTGTATTTATTTGATTGTTTAAACATTTTTTTTGTAATAGTTGTTACAATCGCTAACCCCCTTTGCTGGTTTTCAATGGTCTACTTTTTGCACAGGCTTAAACAAAATCTTCGTGACTCTTTTGCACATGCAAAAACCATTAAATATAAAAAATGTTTTTAAATGTTGCCGAGTTGTTTTGTTTTTCTCCCTTGAATTTCCATACTCACCAGCAATACTACCAACAATTTCAAATGTATGTATGTAAGTACTTACCTTGCCTATACCATAATTTTCTTTGTTGGCCAAGCGCCGCGCTAGACCGGGCGGCATGGGCGGTGGTGCTCGTTGTAGTGCGCCACAAAAGCCACCGTTACGTGCGGAAGTATTTGTCATGTCGCTGGTGCGTGTTGACGATTTTGTTGATGTGTTTTGTGCAAGTTTTTGTGCCGCTCTGCAATGGAAATGAAATAAAACGTTACGGTTAGCAATATACTTTGCATTTAATGTTTTTTTTTAAGAATTTGAATACCTAATGAAATTTCTGAAAATTTGTGTTTTCTTTTATATCTGATTAAAAAAACATTTAAATCATGTTTAATATGTTGCAAAGGCTTGTGGTAATGATTTTCAACAACATGGTGAAATGAGAAATTTATGGCATACATACAACTGTGAGTAATCAATATAAACGCAAAAATGTATTTCTAAATCGATAGGAATTGTTTTATTCGACTTTTTTCTTGGATGTAATTTCTAGTGACGTTCAGAGAAAGCATTTATCTTATTAATATTTTAATAGTTTTTGCGGTCTTATTTATGACAAATATTTAGACGGTGTAATTATAATAAAGTAAAGTCAATATTAAGTACATTTTGGAATAAATTTTTCATTAAAAGCTGGACCCAGATGCTACCCTACAATCGACCTGCACACAAACTTTAAAGAAAATTTATTTGAAACTGTAATTTGTAAACTAACACAAAGATTTGAACATCGCAACAGATTTTCAAACTATGATTTGATACGAAATTTGCAGCATTGAAATCTTCGCCAACTTCTGTCACGAAGATGGCTTAAGATCCAATCCAAAAAATTTCGCATAAGACATATGATATGCAGATATAAGGTTTTTAACTATCTTTTTTCTCCTTAAATCCTGATTATATTTTCAATGATTCTTATCTGTTTATAATAGTTTAATATTTGGTGCAATACTATTTAGTAATATCTCAAACTTAGTATTAATATTAATATATCTAAAATATTTATGTTGTATGATGATGGAAAATAAAATGAATGAATGAATTAAAAGCTGGACTAAAATGCCTTTAAAATTTACATTATTTCCTATAAATACCGATATTTCTGTTTATTAAATTCCTCAAAATCAGTGTTAAGTAAATATTTTTTAATAATACTTTTGTTTTTAAAAATGTTACACTCGTTTGCACTGGGGATGACATAAAAAATTAAAATGTTATCCCTATTTTAAAGTTTTCAAATACGCAATAAGTAAGCAATTACCACTGCGTAGTAAAACAGTATCCAACAATGACATACGTTCTATATCCTTTGTTTTATTTTATCATATCAAATTCTAACATGTTGTCATTCGCAAATCAACTTTCTGATTTCAGTTTTATTGCTACAAATTCTTCAAATCACAACGAAAACCTAAAATTAAATATTTCATTTTAAATAAATGTTGCATGTTTAATTTAATTTTACTCCGGTACTCATAAAATTTTAAATGTTGAAGTACACAAAATTTATAGCAAAATTTTGTTCTTAAACATATTTTAACAACTATCAACTTTATTCAACTGATATTTTAGTTTAAAACTATTTTGTTTTTTGCGCTATGGGTCTCTCTATGTATTTATTTTATTTGCCGTTATTTAGCTCTCCTTCGGGGCAATAATATAATCATATTCTTGCCCTCAAGAAGCTACCCGAAGGAGAACGAATTATCGGCAAATAAAATATATGAATAGAGCAACCTATAGCTCGAAAAATTAAAATGGTATTTCAACAACGATTAATTTTTTTTATACTGCTGTTGGTTTTTTGAATTTAGACTTACTTCCTTAAAAAAAAACACTACAACAAAATAAATAAATAAAGTGCTTATCAGTGTTGTGTTTGTTGTAGTTATGCGGCTACCTGGTATTAAGTTACGTTGAATACGACACATGTACAGAATAACCGTCTAATTCATAAATATTATAACAGGTTTATAAAGCTCTTATTTGACAGATTTTCCATACAAATATGTCAAATAACAGTCTTAGAAGACTGTAATAATTTTTATGAATTAGGGTGTAAAACTTTAAACGAATTGTCTGACATACGTGTAGTATTTTCGACTTGAACTTTACATTACAAGTAGATTTTACTTTGATCTCTATGCAAAATTGTTGCTAGAATTTTTAGAGCAAATATTTAAGTAACAAAATTTATATGCTTTTAAAAGTCCTGCATACATACATACGTACATGTGAATGTATAGAAAAATAATAGCAGAACACACGAAATTTGGCATTGACAATAAAATTGAAATGAAAATCAAGCCAGTAGATCATTCTTTTTCAACCAAACAAAACTTTATTTTGTGCAATAGCAATCATACACTCATTCATTTATTTACAACAAAACCGCAAAAGCTTTTATTAATATTAAACACAATGACAGACAAAAGTCACAAAAAACAAAACTGACAGCTGTCTTATATTTCACACGACGAAACAACAAAATGTATATTCGTAACTTGACACATCATGAGCGAGCGCAGCATGAACAACATTAAATGTTCAGAAAAACAATACGAGACAAAATGTAGAATTACTAAAACAGGATAAAGCAAAAATAATGAACGGCTGAGACACGGCGACGTCGTAAAGGTATTTATTTACTTTCACACCGAAATTACCTACAGACTTGGAAAATGGAAAATGATTTTGCTTTCTCAAGTTGATACATTTTTAATGAAAAGTGATTTTTTCCACAAAACCTTCCAAGTGACATGCAGCCCTTGTCACTGTCATTCGTTTCGAAATTACAAGAATTTGCTGTTAAATAGAAGATAAAGGAATTTTGCGCTGCGAGTGCATTAATTTTTTATTTATAAATAGAAGATTAAATACACAATTTTTACAAAGTGGAAATTCTCTATAAACCAAAACTTTTTATTTGATTGACATACATATTTTATGTGATTAATGTTTATTGAAATGTTATTTTGTTTTTAATGCAACCACTAGAGTTTTACTCAAATTTTTTAGCAAAGATAACGGTAAGAAGTAAACAGTCGCAATTGAAATTAACAGATTAGAGGTGGTAAATTTTATGAGCCCAGATTTTAGTCAACACTGCACGTTGCTTTGACTCAAAAATAAAAAAATAAAAAAATAGCCCCGATATTGGATTGATTATGAAGACAATACAAACAAATTTTTTGAACATGTATTCCGCTGATAATCTTAGACCTCAGCAAATGAGAAGTGAAACATCTCATTGTACCCCAGCTGAAGCTATATGTACATGAGTTCTTCAATCAATGTCAGTCATATCAATAATTTTAACTAAGACTCCTATAATATATTATAGTGATACGAGTATGGTATACAAATAGTAAAGAGGTTTCCAGGTTTTAGTGATACTAAATAATATCCGATTTCATTGATTTCTATTTGTAGGGTTGTATGTCCTGATATCCAGTCAAAATAGTAAGGGTGTTAATAGGCGGTTTGATTTAAACCCTTTTTGTTAAACACACAGCATTCTTTTGAGCTAACGTTCTTTTTTTTTTTTTTGTACGTATTTTGTCCATTTCTTCGTATATTTTTGCTGATATTTCGCTCTCTTCCTATCAGCGTCTTCAGGACAATTTTTTAATAGATAATTTTCTTGTGAAAAATACATTAAGTTACTCAAAGAAACAGATACTTTACAGTTGTTAACTTAACTTATCACGCTTTAATTCAGTTCTTACTTTCTCAAAAGTAGTAAAGATGTTTTATCGTAAGATTTTGGTCATCAATATTTTTAAAATTACCAGCAAAGTAAATTTGAAAACTTATTTTAAAATAGTTCTATAATTTTTCCAAATTATCGGCAAACTTGCTCCTCAAATTTCAACGGCCTTAATTTAATGAAGTTCCCCCATTACCGATCGCTTGTAGATAAGTTTTGAGAAATTTTAGCACCTCGTAAAAAGTGTAATAAAATTTTAATGTTCATTATAATATTCAGCACCTCCTTAATGTTTTCTTTTTAATACAAAATAAAGTTTTCTTTCTCAAATGTGACATAAAAATTAAACAAAAATAAGCAGGGTGGTGCTTCAAACAAAAAAAAAAAACCTAGAACAAGTAAAAAGTGGCAATACACTGCATTTTGGTGAGTGTGTACGTGCGTGCGTGTTGCTGTGTCTAACTGCTGTTAAAGAAGCTTTTGCTTAATGAAATTTTACTTTTTAATAAATGTCATTAAACGTCAAGCTCTCAAGTGCAAGTGAATTTTAATTTCGTTTGAGCAAAAACAGTTAAAGAAGGGACACAATTGAAACCATTAAATTTGTAGGTTAAATAATTCCCTTTCTGCTTCAATGGATTTTGAAATAATTAAACTGACGATGGCGGCTGTAAAAGTGGGTAATAAAACTGGAAAGAGACAACTTTTGCTAAAGCATGTCAGTGAAATAAGGAGTATGTTTTGGTAGAGATAAGAAGGCTTGGAAACACATAAAAATTTTAAGTAAAAAAGTTTATAAATTTTTAAATTGAATTTTAATGCAGTCAAATTTGTAGCTTTTAGTTTGTAAGTAATTACCAAATTTTATAGCTTACTTGTGATTAAATTTTCAAAATGGCTTGTGGCCTGGTGGGCATACATGTAAGGCAGTGTTTGCAGAGATTACTAGAAAAGTAGATCGAACTGATGGAAAGCAATTAAGGTAAAGGGACACAAGAAACGCTCGACTGAGATAAGAAAAAATTAAGAAATCATACACTCATTCATTTATTTATAACTAAACCGCAAAATCTTTTTTAATATTAAACACAACGACAGCCAAAAGTTTGTTTATTTAAAAAATATGTGTTTGTAACTTGACACATCATGAGCGTAACGTGAACAACATAAAATGTTTAGAAAAAGAATACGAGACAAAATGTGGACAGATGTGGGAATGCTCGCATAGGAATATATCTGGAGCCGACACATGCACTCTCTCTCTGATAGTCAAGCAGCTCCATAGCCGCTAACATCTTACACATTTTCGTCAAAACTAGCTAGGGAATGTTACAAACTTCTTTAGGCCTTATCTTTGAGGAACAGTTCAGTTGTCATGTGGGTACTGGGCCACGAATTAAGGTCCTTTGCTGGTCCTGAACCGTTCTTTGTGTTTAAGGATTTTTAAGGACAGCATTCTACGACAAAATTCTGCCTTAAGGGGCATGCGGCAGGCCAAAATGCCAATCGATCCCAGCAGAGTGAAGTCCAACCCTATTTCGAAACTCGGTAGAAAAAATATTGGACTATATACATAATAATAATTATTTTCGCCCTATTTTCGAGCTTAGAGAAAAAATTTAACCATTTAGTCTATTTCTGCTGGTTCTGTGGCCAACTGCACATGAATGAATAAGTGAATGAATGAGTATGTATGAATAGATATGTATTAATATATGTATATGTTCATGCAATATGTTTAAATGAATTAAAATTTTATACACTGCGGTCAGGTTTTTACTGGTGCAGACAGTCTCATACCCTGCCGCAGCAAATAAATTCTAGTTCTAACGCAGTCTTATAAAAAACCAAAGCCAATGTACGGCAAAACCCATATAACTTGCTGCTTTTCAAAGTATTCATTTAAACAAACATTTGTACGTGCTAATACACAAGCGCACACAAAAACGAACATTTACAAGTGTACATGCCACTGTGTGTCCTTAAATTCCCTGCAGACAAAATGAATATTACGTGGTTGGAAACACAACAGTTCGCTTTCAACACAAGCTGAGGTTAGGCCATACTATCCATGGGTATACAACACATTGTGTAAAACCACATCTGAACGTACATACACGGAATGTAATTCCATATACATCATATTCCATCAATCATAAGTCTTAACGGTAAGATCAGTTCACGGGTGGTTGCGTACATGGATTATTAGCTTGTCTTGGGAATCCGAACAATTTGTTTTGTATAAATGTGAATATTTTTTTTAAATATTTTTGACTTAGTATTGTATATATGTACCTTGTCTATGTCTCCTATGACTGTCCAACAACATTGCGGTATTGTAAATTTAACTGCAGGGTACTTTTGTGATTAGCTGTATAACAGCTAAAATGAGCAAACTTTTGAATATGTGGTTGGGAATACTTTATATGGGTTTATTATACCAATTTAATGCTATTTTGTTGTATTTTATATTCAAGTTATAACAAGGATAAAATATCCTTGCAACGTCACGTTTGTGTTTCACAAAAAACAAAATAAAAGACGAACAGACACCGAAACAAAAGTATAAATGTGTTGTTTTGCTTCTATACAAATGTACTGTGTCGCAGTTAATTATCGTATTAACAACATGTCTGATACTGTTATTATAAATGTTCACTTGTTGTGCTGTTTTCGTTTATAATATTTTGAGTTTTTTTTTTCTTCTAATTTTACCTTCACGTTTACCTTAATTACATTGCCTTTGTTTTTGCACTGTTTCAAAGGATTTATACTTTAGTTTTTGTAAAAAAAAAACAAAACCAAATAGAAAAGAAAGGAAAATGCACCTCTTTAATGAAATTCAGGCGCAGACATGCTTTTACGTTACGTAGGTAAGTCGTAAATTTAAATTTTCGGAATTCTCAATCCCATAAGTGTTTTACTATTTTTTTCGACGAGTTGGTGGGCATCACGGAAATGTCGGTGGCATACAGAACAGCTAAAAACTTAAGGGTCGCAAACAGCTCTAAACTTTTTGGTGTATATTAACACATATACGTTAAGAACAAGGTACGAAACTAGAATTGAGAAATAACCTTTTTGGCATGAGCCAAAAATGTTGTGTTGTGATCTGAGAGAAGTGCTAAACTTTTTAAGTTGCTTGTGGTATTTTTATGAAATAATTTGCATGCCATTTACCTTTACAGTTTCATAATTTGTTCAGCTTCTTTTTGTTATTCGCCAGCAAAACAAACGAAAATATTTGCATGCAACCACATACAAATTCTTTATATTAAAAGAATTTTTCATTACAAGGGTGCCACCAAAAGATGTGGAGAATTCAACGTGTTGGTATCTCTTTTCCTAAAAAAAAATAAATATCCCCTTAGAACGTTTTTGCTAAGCTCTCACAAAGTATTTCGTTACAGCCTTTAGGATGTGTTTCTTTTTTTAATTTGTTGTTTTGTGGATTTATCACTTGCTGTCTCTAAAAACAAAATTAAAACAAAAAAAAAAGGAAATTTTTGACATTATGAGGTGATTGTTTTCCCCTGAGAACTGCTTTTATACGTTATGAAGGGCACAATTGATTTTCTTTTTGGATTGACATTCTTATCAAATTTGCAAGTTAAAAAAATATAAAAAAAAAAATTAAAAAATATCTTAAAAACAGCAGTCGCTTATGGGTTTCAACAACGAATTTATTCGGTTTATGTTTATATTATTTGATCTTGAGATTATTTAATTAATTATTCAAGCTTTAGATCTTTGTCTCTTATACAAATAATTGAAATAATTATATTTATATATTTTCAATATTAAGCCAACATTTTGTTATCATATTCCTGAAGAAGAAGCTAACGAAAAAAAAACCCGAATTTATCTAGTCTCTAATGCTGTATTCATTCATTCATACAATAAATGGCAACATTTTAAATTTTGTATGGCAACCAAAATTTTGAAGGGCATTGTTTTATTAAATATTTTTAATCATTTATGGTTGTGGTGACATCTTGTTTTAATCTGAGTGTCATAAAATTGGCATTTTAGGAAAAAATTAAAAATTAAGTATATAATTTTGTGTACAAACGGCATCGGCTTAAGAAACACATGAGCTGAAAACCACTCCATCACCAATCCCTAAATATGCTTGAGTTATTAGCAAACAAGTTAATTGTTAGTCTTCATTTAGATGCGGGATTCCCCTTTGCCCACCGCCTGTATTTGTGTCACATTCTGCAAATCTCAACAAACATAATGCGAAGCTTAACTCTTGTTGCTTAACGCTAATCCCTTTTATCCTCTTAAATTGTGCTGATTTCCTCGTTTAACATTCATTAATCGCATTAAACTATCGCACGTTCGCGCAGTAAGTCGGTAATGGAAAACAAAAAAGGATTTAAAGTTTTAATATTTTTTAATTGTTTTCGCTCTGCTTTATTTTGATTTTTTAACACGAAAGTGCGCCAGCATGTTTGTTTGTACCCGCTCTTGCCACGTAATTACATTTTATTTTTATTATTTTTCATTACGTTTTGGCTGTTTTATTGTTTCAACAAATGGAAAATAAAAATTAAAACATTAACATTAAAACCAGTAATAAAAGCTTTAGTTTTTGGCTCAATTCTATCACTGCTTCAGAGCACAATCGCGAAAAGTAAAAAACAATTTTAATTTTCCTACAGGAAATCCATAAATGTTTAAATCATTTAGAGTAGTTCTTATGGCAGGAATATGAGAGTACATGCACATATGTATGTATGTGTTTTTATTCATTTTACCGCATGCAAAAGTTTGTTTGCAGATAAAAACGTACATGAACAGTTTGTAGGTGAATGAATTGCACTTTACGATTTTTGTAAATGTGAATATTTGTGTTGGAATTTTCATATCGAATTGTTTTAATAGAGATGTTATTTGCTTTTTAATGAATTTTATTTTAATTTCTGTCTGTACTGCAGTTATTTTCAATTCTTCTTTGCTGTTTTATTTTTAAATTAAATTTATACATTATTATCACATAACAAATCAATATTGAGCAGAGTAGTTGGGCATTCATTTTTTAAGCACGTCCAAGAATTTATTTGAAACAAATGAAAACTTTTAATGCTGGCAATAATTTATTGGATGGGGGACGGAGCAGTAATAACACCCAGCCCTTTTTTAACATATAAATAAACAGGCTTAACAATGTTTAATTTCTGCTTTATGGCCAATATCCGTAAAACATGCTGCTGGAGTTTTGTGAACAAAAAAAAAAACGGGGCTGGTATTATGGTTTGTTTATTCATGCAACATCCTCTTAATGGGTTTTAAAAGTGCTTAATTAAAGTTTATTAATTACTTTATTATTGTCATGTCAATTCTTTTTTATGTTTTTTACATTTTAAAATCAAAAAACTTTTATGAATTTTTTTGAGTTTCATTGCAGAACATGTTTTCTTTTATTATCCATTAAGAATATTACATTAAATTCGTGGTTTCATAGATGCGTGAAAGATTTCAACATGTTTTAACTCTGAATTCTCCAATGAATAACAAAAAGTTTTAAAGTAAAACAATTATTTCAATAGTCTTCAATAAAATGAGCTACAGTCCAACCTAAATTAGCGTGTCAAGCGTATTATTGCCGTCTAAGCCATTCATTTTGTATGAAAATAGGTGGTTTAGACAGCAAAAATACGCTTGACGCACTAATTTAAATTGGCCTGTTGCCTCTTAGATTATGCAACTGTGTATTCTTGTTTCGTTCTTAGTGGATAAAAAACAATTTCAACCCGCAATTCTATTGATGTTTAGCCAACGCTTAGATTTGGAAAACATTCGTTTTGAATTAAAATCACTAAATGCAAGAATTACAAAACTTGGCAGCACTTTTTCCTCATATGTTTTCAAACAGCCAGAAACTGCAGTAACCGTACTCCTGATGTCTTTTCATTCCAGATATTAAAGCCCTAATTTTCTAACTCACAACAAATTTATATGAAAAACAAAAACAAATTGGAAATTTCTACAAAACATTTTTGTTCCATACCCTACAAATTTTAAAATGTTCAACGCAGCAAAAAAAAATGCGTACATATACAAGGTGTGAGAATTTTATAGCTGGGTATAAACAAGCCAACAACAAATTTGTGAAATATTTTAAAATTTGTTATTGTTTTTCATATAAATTTTGCATTTTGTTATGAAGTAGAAAGTTATGGACTAAAATATTCTTGTAGGGTTTTGATATAAAAAAAATAAATTTAATATTTGCAATTAAAATTTTGTATTTTAGGCCTTAAGTGCTTGTTAGTCTTTCCAGCAATCAATATGTAGCGACAATACTGTTGTCGGCATTTAGAAGGCTGAAAAAGACAAACGCCTGCTTGAGGTAATCTTAATCTTTAAGACAAATTTTACTTCAAATATTAAATGAAAATCTAATTGCTCCAGCAAAATTCTTACTTTATATGAGTTTCTTCTTCTTTGGATAAAGCTCTTGTTCTTTTATTCATTATATTAAATGTCTTGGCAGTTCAATAACATTAACAACTTTTATTGAAGTTTTAGACACAAATCAAGTCACAAATCATTCGGTAACACAGAAAAGGCTGATTGCGTTGCCAAAACATTTTCCCTCTTTTCTTTTTTCTAAAAGTTTTTCAGCTTTTTAAATACTACGTTTGCTTACCTCGCCTTTAATAAAAGCAAATCATTAGTTCATTTTCTTTTCATGGAGTTATTTAACTTTAAATTACAAAAAACTCCAGAAAAACAGCAAATAACAAAACTAGATCAAATTTTCTCTGACATAAATGTCAGTTACAGGCAGGCGAACCACTCCCTGTCAGGACTTTAACCTATAAGAAATAAAAAACCAATACCAACAAATTTACTGCTTAAAAATGTTAACAGGAGACCTAAAGGGAATTCATGCTTAAAAAGGAATGACCAGAAAAAGCTCCCCTTTTGCCAGCACAATAGAAAAATAAACAAGAATAAAAATCAAACACTGATTTGACCCTTTTTTTCTTACTACTGATTGAAAACAAGGACAGCTCAAAAAAATTCTTAATGATGTGCAGGAGAGTGCGATTGAAGAAACAAAACCTTCAAAGTATTGACTTTAAACCAGAATTTAGATAATACATTTTACTAAATCAGAAAGACATACAGTTTAAGAGATTTTTAAAAAATATCTGCATATGTATATGTGTACGAAGCTGGTATTCTTATATTCCGATTTCACTCTAACTTACATAAGATATGGTGTCTCTAAGAGATATAAGGCTAGAAAACTTAGTCGCCTCGAACATTTTAGTACATCTCTATGAAAGAAATATCTCCCGCTACATGGTAAAAAATTCAGTAATAAATGGACATCAAATCTCTAATTAAAATTTTGTCACATAAAGTTGTCTGGTGGACTGTAAGTATGCGTTTATATACATACATATGTACATACCTTTAGTCATATTTACGCATAATATTGAAAAAAAAAAAAATAAATATGTAAAATCAAAAATAAGTTCTTTCCATCCACCCATTTTCATCGATTTAGAAATCTTTTAATATCAAAGTTATGTATGCAAAAATGTTCCAACAAATTTCATTCTCATTTTTATCGAATGAAATTTTACCAAATATTTTTATTCTCTGTAACATGATACCAACAATCAAAGCAAAAAGTCTATATAAACATACAAAATATAAATATGAATCAATAAACTCGGAAGCCGATACGTTCTGACAAATAACCTTCACTCTGCCCCTTCTCCCCATTCCACATCCATTTAAGCCGCCAACACTTGTTTAACCAACAGACAAATTGACAGACGCAAAAACACCGCAGGCAGAAAAAAATTTAAATTTCATTCATTTGGAAAAAATTAAAAGTGAATTTGTAAGTGAGTGTGTTAAAAATAAAATGACAGAGTTTTATAATCCTGCGCCACTTAAAAAGAGCAACAAGGAGGACATTGTCTGGTGTGAAAAATTATTTTGAGGTCTCGATGTTTTTTGGAATGGGGGAAAAAATAAATAAAATAATATTTACATTAACAGAGAGAAACTGTCAAAATATTTTTGAAGAAAAATATTGACAGAAAAGTGTGTGCGAGAAAAAAAATGGAGAAAAAAAATTTCAATCGAATTGAAATGTTTGTAATGGTGCACAGGGTGTATTTTGTCAATATTGTCGGACGAAAATGTTTGCTACACTTTTATTGCATTTAAATAAACTTCTATTTATCTTGCAAAGTATTACAATATTGCTTTAACTTCAAAACATGTTATTTCTACACTTGCATTCTAATACATTTGAAATTTGGCTGATATTGAAATTGCAGGGTATTGAATTAACATCACATATGTATTTTAAAATTTCTATGCTACAACTTTAAAAACAGTTTGCAAAGTAAATAATAAAGAACTTAACTAGCGAAAGCCATGAAATCTTGTGAAAAATTTGTTTCATACTAAACAATAATTAAAATAGTTTACAAAAACGTTAAGCATCTTCAAAATGTCGGCAGCTCTTATAACAAATAAATAACTAAATTCATTGGGAAAGAGCTACAAAATGTGCAACTGGAAAAAAAGCGAAAGCTAGCGAACAATTTGCAATATGCAAAAATTAGCATAAATAAGATTCCAAAGAGCACAACTGGCAAAATAATGCGAATTATTGCGAAAATGTAAACAAGTATTGCAGCATATTTTTACAAGTGCTGTTTTAACTAATTATTTCTAATATATAAACATTAAACTGAAACTGGAAGCAGGTGAAGTCTTTTGGACAGTAGATATTAATTGAGATAAAACCACAATTCATTTAGATACAAAAATTTTTTATAAATTTTCCAAAACTAAAAAATTTTTTAGAAAAAATTTAAAAACATGTCCTGGAAACTCACGTTTCCACAACAAGTCCGTGCAAAAAAAAAATAAACTTACAGAATTTCACTTTGACAAATTGCTTGTGTAAAGATGCATAAATGGAATTTTTAACTACTACAAGAATGTGTTAAATGTTAGTGGAAACTTTTTTCTGGCAACTCAAGCGAAAATAAATGTTCATATATTTATTTGACTGCGCAGTTTTCGAGATTTAAAAAAAAATTATTATTATAAATGGAGAGGTATGATTTGTCATTTGCATAAATTATGCTAACGTATAAAGATAATTGTTATTTTACAAACGTAAATTTCCTTAAGACTGCCGTACCGGCCTTAAAACGGCGAATAACTACGTAAAGTCCCCCTCCAATACCCGAAAATTAGTGCAAGTACATCTTCGAGTTTGGTCTAGCTTACGTTTAAGCTAATACATCCATAAATCAGTGAATACTTAAATAGAAGAAAATTTTGCTTCTAAAATTCAGTCAACAAATAGAACAGAACATCAGTTGCCTAAAATTTCTATTTCTACATTCAATAAATAATAAATTGTTCACTGATTTACTGCAGTTAAGTTTAAACAGCTTTACAGAAAAATTTTGCTAAGCTAGAGTTTTAACTAACAGGCTGGGCTTTTGAGATCTCAGCTAACGTAAGTTTAGTTAAGCCGAAAATAAATATTCGCCGCTTTTACCAATGCTGTACAAAATTTGTTTAAGGGAACAATTCATATTTTCTTTAAACAAATAGAAATTGTTGTTCATTAACTTTAATTTAATGAAGGCTATTCTTAACTGAATCTGACATTTTTTTTTGTGATCTAGATTATTGGATGTATAATAATTAATTCAATATTTATATATTAATAGATATCTATAAATCCCATATGGATTTTGCAGTTTAACTAAAACTAGTTTAACTAGTGACTCAAAAGTAGAACCTAACTGATTTTTTGGTTATAAAATGTACAATGTGGTACTGAATTTTCAGAATTTCGTTGCTGTTAGATATGTGGCAAAGTGTAGCGCTGTTACGCCGCAATGTGTTGCGATTTTAATTATTTGTTTTTAAGTCTTCATGTTGTTAAGCTCAAAGCTGTGTTTTCTCAAATTTCTTTTACTGCTTTCCATTACTTTGAATTTGTTTCACAATTTGTAAATTGAAGATTTTCTCTTTTGTGTCCAATCATGCAAAGTTCAAATCGATTTTAAATTAAGTGTAAGTGACTGGCGTAAATTTCATTTTTTTTTTTTCTGGGGATGCGGACTTTTGGTCCTGTATTTTTCGACTTTCACTCAAAGTAAAAGTTATGTTTTAAAAATGTTTATAATTTATCAAAGTGCTTTTTGGTGAGAGAACTTTTTTTTATGCCACAAATGGCGTCAAGTTTCTGTCTGAATGTCTGGTTTTGGAAAAAAGGGACAAATCACTGGACAATAGAAATGCAATTTATCTTAATTTATTGTTTTGACTTCTATTAAATAACCAAATTTGTTTCAGAAAACTGCAAGAGTTATGAGTAAATGGAAAAAAATCTTAGTTTAAATTGTTAATCATTCTAGAAAAAATACTTTTTCATTTATACACAGAAGAAATATTGAAAAAATAAGATTATTATAATATTTGTTTGTTTGGTTTTTTACATTCAACAAAATAATTTTTTTTCTATAAGCTTTCTTAAATTTCGAGGTGGAGGTCCTTGTTTGTTTATTTTTTTTTCCAAAGGAAAACGAAATATTGGAAATAAAAATAACAACCAAGGACCTTAAGCTCGAAATTTAAGAAATCTTATAATTAAAAAAGAAAAAGGTCGAAGCAAATGGGATAGAGAAATTTATTTTTTATCTCTATTGATATTAGTCGTGATAATTTAAAAATAAAACTTAAGAACAGGGTTAAATATTTCATGCACTTTTATAAAATCAGAAGTCAGAGTCCTGCGACAAAGCAAGGGCTTAGCAGCCAACACTCGGCAGTGATAAAAAATATGAAATTGATTTTTCCCCAATTATAAGTTTACTTTTCCTTTTCAATTTATATAGAATCATAAGAAATAATTTGTAAAATTCAGCTGGAACCTGATTAAGAATTTAAAATATAAAAAAGAAAAAAACAATTTACTTGCAATTCAATGAATTCGCTAGTTGAGTAGAATAAAATAGTTTTCTTTTCTGTGTACAATTTAGCTTGTCCTAAAGTAATGCTTCCGTTCAAAGAAACCTTCAAAAGGGTTTGCCTTTAATCATGGCCGCAAACTTGGCGGGAATGCGCTTAAACAGCCGTTAATGAACGGAAACACCATTTTAAATGCCAGAAGTAACAAATGAACGTAAATGAAAATACCAGAAATAATCCCAGCAGCGAGCGAAAAATCCTGAAGAGCTTTCCTTTTTATTTTCTCTTTCAATTAAATGTGTTTGTTGTTGTGAGGCAGATAGCCCTTTTAAAAATATTCTATAACAACAATCTCAATTAAAGTGGGCTCTTATTGGTGCGTGATGTTAAGGCTAAATTGGTTTTGCATGGCAGACGCAATTAAATCAAAATATTTTTGTTCTTCAAAACTTTAACTGTTTTTTTTCTTTTTCTTGAGTTTGATCCTTATTTGCTTTTATTGCCGGCAAAAGAAAAGGTCTGCTTTATAAAGGAGTTAATAAAAATACTTTCTCAATTCGGCTTGATGTATTGAGTTGTAGAAGAAATTGGGTCAAAATGCTGAATTTTATATTTGAAAACTTCTTCAAATATAACTTCATACTTTAGTAAACAAAATGTTCAGTAATTTTGTTTACTTTGTCATGGTAACATTTTCATGGTTGATAAGGACGTTGAACATGAAAACAGAGCATCAGCAACCGCACAAACATTAAAGCTATAAGAGCGGCTGTAATTAAAAAACGGATCTGTTTATTTACAAAAAACTATTGAAGCAGAAACCTGAATTGCCAAGAAAATTTTATAAAAAAAAAAAAATTTCATATACTTATGTCTATAGGTAACTTGATTTCCTGCCAGCATAATGAGGAGTAATTGAAATCAAACTCTCTCTCACACACACACACACACTTACACGCACATAACTGAACTTGATGTTTGCTCATTTATTTACAGTTCTTCTCAATGACAACATATTTTGCCATAATTTATGTTCGTGCGTATATTTGAAATATTTAAATTTTGCTGTGTGTTAAAGTGGCCAGTCTGCTTGATTAATAATTCAACAATATTTAAGTGCTTTTCATATTATTTTCAACAACCCTTGACAAAAACCACCAAAAGTACTTGTATTTTACGCAGCAACAACAACTCTTTTGTTTGCAACTCTTTTCATTGCAATGCTTGTAGAAGCCGATGCTGCTGCACGGGCTCAATGAAGCATTCAACACTCATAACTCGGCATGCAACAAATTTTTACAATACGAGTATGTCAGTCATCAAATATGGGGGTAAAAAATGCAAAACTGCATATCATGACAAGTGGGAGCAAACGTTTTCATGTCTCCCCGAAGTTGTTTAATTGCAATGCAATTCACAAACACTCTTTCGATTAATTTCATCACGCCTGCAGTCTCTTCTTCTGCTCCCATGTTCTTTAGTTCTCGCAAATTAAATTGGTGTAGAACAACGACCAACAAAAATTGTGGAATATCCTTTTCAAATTATGTTTGAAAAAGCAAAAAATAAAACAGTATTTTCATTTAATGACTCATTGTTTTCATTTGTTAAATGACTAATTGCTTGGCAATGCTGTAGAATTCTAAAATTAACCCTTTAAGGCCCCCAGCCCCCCAAATAATAATAAATGATTTTACTATATAAATGAATTTATTGAGAACGGTTTATTT
Source organism: Sturmia bella (assembly GCA_963662145.1). Taxonomy (NCBI): domain Eukaryota; kingdom Metazoa; phylum Arthropoda; class Insecta; order Diptera; family Tachinidae; genus Sturmia; species Sturmia bella. The sequence continues at coordinate 2,755,932 of OY759171.1, read as the reverse complement.
CACTCAAGCCTGATATTGATATTCGATGGATGCGAAAAATTGGCAAAAGCATATAAACAAAATCATTAAATTAAATCACACGTTTTCATTAGCAATCGATTTCTCTAAGGCTCATTATAACAACTTACCAATAGCTAAAGGCCGAATTTTACTGGCCACATTTCACAACCATATTTAATAATTGCAAACTAAACATAATGGTGTTTCTGGAAACATGATACCTGGCCTCTAAGAAACTCTTGCTTTTTGTTCTTAAACATTATTAATTGGAAAACACAGACAAAAATTTAAATCGTTTGGTCCCAGCGCTTGAGTCCACTCATTCGGTCAGTGTATTCAATATTGTTTATTATAAAGTTCACACCAAAATCTATTTTGCCACAAATCCCTTCAAACTATTTTAATGGGTTAATAATAAGTGCTGAATGCAATAACAATTTGCTTTCATTAATATTTTATGACAGCTTTTTGTTGATGATAATTTTTTTTAATTTCCATGGCATTTTATTTCCATTATACTTCAATTTCTTTTCACTGCTTTTTCTTAATTCACTTTTAGTTTGTTTTCATGACCACACTTTCCTCTTTAGTCGTTAAAAATGTTGCGTTGATAGTTAAAACAATTTGAGGGTAAATAAGTTTTTTTTTTTGGAGAAGGAGCGGTGGGGAAAATATTATCACAAGTTTTCGTCATTATTATTTTATTGCTTTTATATTTGTACAAAATTCCCTTTATTTGGTGAAGCTTCTGCTGCTGGCCCCGGTCATTCTCACAGTATTTAAGTATCTACTATTGTTGCAATGTATTTATGAAATTCTGAATGTGTGTTTGGTGGCTTTTAACTATGATTGTTATCGTTATTAATAATAAAAATGTTCTATTAACATATTAATAAGATTATGTTAAGTACTTAAACACACACACACACACACACATACACACATGCACAAACAATAACAATATATGAATGTTTTGCTGCTATTGCTTTCAGTGAATGGTTTTCGTACTTCACATGGCTCTTTGTTCTTTGCCAACTGCCACTAGACATGAATTGAATCAAAAACTCACTGACTGAAAGACTGATTGTCTGAATTACACTTGTTATGACTTAATTTCCTGCCACATCAATATGTGTGTTTGTGTTTAATAGAAATGTCGGCTTCGCTTTCTTTTCTCTGACATTTTTGTCTAATTGTGGGAATTTGTAATTGAATGATTTTAGTGGATTTTTTTTGTTGCTTATCGTTTTGATTTTCTCAAGTGTTTTGTGGAGAAAGCGTTGATGATTTGTATTCAATTAGCAGTATCTGTTTTCAATTTCTTGTAATAAAGTATACGATGATAAAGATAAACTCTTTCAAGTGCAGCTCTGATTTAAAGGAATGAGAATTCCGGGAAAGTTTCCAACAGAAGCACTTGAAAGCCATAAAATTTTAACAAGCAGCTTCCTACGCCACCTTAAATTCTTCAAACAAAATAAATGCAAACATATGATTGGAAATACACCGAATTTTTTACATAAATAATTTTCGTCAGCTTGAGATAAATCTGAAACTTTATATGCGAAAGAACAAAATATGTGCGTAACAGAGCTGCTCTGCAAAACACGTGCTTTCAAATCACATGATTTCTAAATTCGAAATGAGCATGACTTCAATATTCTACGTTGAAGCCTAGAATAGAATTTTAAACGACTTATCGTTACAAAATATTGGCACATTGTCGATCTTTTTTACTGTGTATCAATTTTAGTTTTTGCAGTATGCGAATAACCGCTTTGGAAATACCTGCAACACTTTCGGCCCATGTTAACAGGATCCTGATGCGCGAAAAAATCAGAATGTGAAGTTTCTTTCAAAGTTAATTAAATTGATTAGAAGAGCATTAATTTCAACTTTATACTCGAGCTATGTACTCTACAATTGTTAATAATTTTATCAGGCCTTCTAGTACGATTTTTACTTCCTCAAAACTGAGAGAGATTTTTGTGATAAAATTGAAGTGATCAACATTTTTAAAGAAGACCAGAAAAGTAAAGTTGTAGACTTACGGGCTGGGGTACATACCATGACTGTTTCGCGACCACCACGACAATTAACTGGAAGTCAATTTTATGTTGGTGAGAGAATATAAAATATATTCCAATCAACAGAAAAACACAATGATAAAAAATGGAAAGTTGATCAATAAGATTAAATAATGAAGAGCTCAGGTAGATGGATGATTAAGTGTTGCTGCTTAAAAACAGTTTGCAGGTAGTCGTTACCTGGGTACGAAGCAATGAGCTTGGTAGTAGACGTGAAAAAGCCATCTTGTGTACCCCAGCCAGTAAGTCTTCCACTTTACTTTTCCTGTCTTCTTTAAAAATACAGATCACTCCAGTTGAGGAAATCGAACTCAAGCCTGATAAAATTATTAACAATAGATTAGAATAACTTAAAATTTGTTTCTAATAATGCTGAATCTGAAGTCCTCATTGAAAAAAACATTTCCTTTAATCTGATTCTGATTAAATAATATTGAAAAGTCCTTCAGTTTTTATGTAACGACACTTGTGATTGTCCTTTGACAAAACAGATATGAATAGAAAATTAATTGGCATAATAACAGCAGATTTACTTTTAAAATTTTCCAATTCAAAAGATACAAATTAAATAGAATCATCCAACAATATTGACAATAAGCAGAATAGAATAGAAAACAAACACGCACACACACACACACATATTGTATAAACCCATTCATCGTTCAATTAAAAGCCATAACTTGTTGTATCAGTACAAAGTAATTGTGAAAAAGTCATTATCAACAATACACAAATAATAACAGCAACAAGGACATCATCAAACATGTTACAACGATACACTCACAGCAAATCCTCTTATATTAGTATCAATGCCGATATTTATATCTTCTGCTAATACTGGGAATGCGGTAGCTACACCTAGTTATGTGTTGCCTACCAAGCGGGACAGACAGGATATAAAAAGGAGAGCAGTACAATATCCTTGCAAAGCTACAAATAATAAGAAAAATTGAATATCTTTGTGGACGCGTCAGTTCACTACGGTGTTGGTATGTGTGTATGGGCTTGTGAGGTAATAAAGCTTGAAATAAGTCAAACCAAAATTGAAAAACAAAAGCAAGAAGCAAAACAAAATAAAAGAAGCAAACAACAAAACAATGCCAGTTTCCTTGGTGTTTAATATGTACAAATGTATATATAGAGTATGAAGAGAGAGAGAAAAAAAAAAGATGAAAAGCGTTAGATACACGCACATATTTGTAGCTATTCATGCAGATCCCTTAAGCAGGGTATGTAACATGTTCCCAGTTTTCTTTATGTGTCTCAACTGTCAATGTATCCATGTCATGTATTTATACACATGCACACTTCCATTCACTGCATGTACATGTAGACAGGACTTTTATGTTTCGGCTTGTGGTTGTTTTTGTTATGTTATAAGCCAACAAAAAGCAGAACTTGTTGTATTTTTATTTACTTTCTGGTTATTTGTTTTTGTTTTTTGCTATCGTAAACATTAAGGAACGGGTGCTGAAAGTGGGTGTTGAAGATTTTTTCCAGCATTTAAACCACTGTTGAATACATACCCCATACTTCAAAACAACTACGAGTACAACAACAGCAACAACAAAAGTCATACAACTGTTTGACTGGCTGACTGACTGACTGAATTACTTGCAAAGGCTGAGAAAAACATTCACATGATTTAAGTGTTACGAGAGACTACAACAGCACAATTGCAAGCAACTTCCACAGCACAGTGGCAAAATTAATTATTTTTAACAGCTTTTTATTCATAAATTTTATTACGATATTTTGCTGCTTACATTTTTTTCTTTTTGTGTCTATTTCACAGCATGTTGCTTAATAAAAATCTTTTTTATGACAGACATTCCCCCTTTTCTCTTGCATTGCCACTTGCAAACTCCAGGAGGATTTCCGCTGATTTCTTTTTTCTTCACTCGCATTTGATAATATTAAATAGCACTTGTGACAAAGAGAAATATTAACTCGTTTTTCTAAGCTGGGTGGGTGGGTGATGGACATAAAAACTGTAATAGAACAACGCAAACTGACAATATTGCAAATATAACAAGTAAAAAAAAAGGAGAGAAAACCACATTGTTTACACCCACTGGCTTAATTGAATCAATGAAATATGTTTCATTAAACTTAAGTTTGTGAAAAAATTAACGATGTTTTCCTTGTTCGTTTAAGATATACAAGTTTGCTATTAATTTAATTAAGCTTTAAAACTCAACACACAACACTGCATTAATAAAAATTATTTTCATAGGACTCAATTGCAATTACCATGCTCCAATAACCCGTCCCCAAAAAAATGCAAAAGAGTTATGCGACTTAGTTTCCAATTGATTTTATTTTCTGAACTTTTATACGATCCGCTCTAATTCGGCTAATAATTGATATGACCTGCACAAAAATAAAGCAAAACTATGACTTGAGCTTGTTTCGAAGCCGCTACACCTCTCATCGGCACTCATTTGATCATATCAAACATAAGCTATCGTATTTTTTGCATCTCTTCTTGGATCATTTTATTTCAAATTTTAAAAATTAATTTTTCTGAAGAATGAATTTAATATTTTTTTATATTTTTAAATACGACAAGAAGTCTGAATCCGAAAAACGCCTCTTTTATCTGGTAGGACCAAACGATTGCTTTTTTTTAAGTTAAGTTAGGTTGATCTGACTTCCAGTAAATTAACTTAAACTCCCAAAGGGCTACTGATGCTTTGTTCAATCCTTTTATCCTTCAACAAAGAAAACAAATTGAACTACAAGCTAAAGAAACTAAATTTTCTAATACCTGTTAACTTTCTAGACCAAAAACGAAATAACAGAAAAGTGAGCTATTTCAAAAATACTTCAAGAAAAGCAAGCAGTTTAAGATTTCCGATTTTTAATATAAAACTAAATTTAGTTAATTCCCCAAGTCTTCTGTTTTTAATAAAATTATAAAAATGAATATGAGCAAACTTAAAAAGAAGACTACACTGTGTTGTGTGCTTTTTGGAAAATGCTGCCGGAAAGTTTTTGCTTTTAATTCTCACTGAGAGAAAATTGAGGAGTTCAATATTGCAACAGCCTTTCAAAGGTTTTCAAGTCTACTTACAATCATGTTACCACTGGAAAAACAGCTCTAATACACAAAAATAAAAGAGATCCTGGATTTGAAAATAGAAACTAAATTATTTGTATATTATGAGAAACTGAGGATCGAGCTATTATCTAAAAATTAAAAAAGAGGAAAAGAATTTATTTTCTGCTTTCCTCAATATATGTGTGAATATGTTGTGCAATTTCAAATTCACATTAGATCAATAATCTTCCTTGGCGAAAAGCAACTGGAAAACATATTATTATTTGGATAAAAAAAGATGGTTCAATTATTTCTTATAAGTGAAAGTTTTTTTAGCAACCACGAAAAGGATTCCTTTGTTTTATAAACGTTTTTATCAATAAATTTTTCTGATTGATAATTTTTTCTTATCTATAGAATCCCACCTTTTATCCATGTTGGGCAGATTAAATCCTTGAAATTATCCAGTTGCTTTAAAATGCCCGTATAAAACAAGGCCGTTGACAAAAACTATTGTATTAATTTTTAAAGAATTGCACTATATGCTTCATATAATTTTTTAATAACTACACTCTTGTTTTCTTTCATTATTTATTTGAACACTTGTTTTGTAATTAAATTGAAAACAGAAATAATATAAATTTATTTGCAAGGCTTTTTTCACGTTTAATTAAATTTTTTGTATTATTTATTTAAACTTTTTATTTAGATATTTAATCACATAAATTTACTGTGTGCATTAAAAATTTTGCTCAAAAAACACCCTTGCTTTTCATTTCTAAGTGATGTGGAAAAAATAACACACGTTCGTTTTACTCGCGTTATTTAAGTTCCGCTTCCGTCAACGTTTCATTTATTACTGAACGTTTTTATTTGGGGGCAGTGTTCTGCCACTGCATAAATACGAACGAACTTGTGTACGAAAGTGATAAAGTCGTTGTTGGTGTTTTACTTAGTAAAACACACAACCAGATGTGTTTAAATTGAATCCCCCACAGTTCAATACATATCACTGCAACATGTTTCAGCAACAATGCTTACGGTTTCGGTTGGTCAGGAAAGGTACCTAGTTCTCTTTGTTTCAATTGAGAGTTGCTCTCACCGAATGTGAGAGTATCGTAATTTTGTTTGTATTTGTTTGTGATTTCAAGCCATTTACAACTTTGTTTGCGCTGCTTCTTGTTTTATTTACTTTCGCTGAGAGTGTTGCACACCACGTGGGTGTTGTTTTTTTTTTTATTCTGCTTTATAAAAAGCGGCTGATATAAAGATAAACAAATATTTTTTTTATAAGTGGATTTTTTTCAAAGTAGAATATTTTTTTAATATGTTGGCCATCTACATACGCACATGATTTCCTTAGTCCTACAATTTTTTTATAAGTATTATAGATTATCCTGGAATGGTTTTACTACATTAACTTTAACTTTATAGTCGAACTATATGATTTACACTTGTTAATAATTTTATCAGGCTTGAGTTCGACTTTATTTCCTCAAAATTTTTTTATGATAAAACTGGAATGACCAACATTTTCAAAGGAGACAGGAAAAGTAAAAAATGTTGAAGATCTACTGGCTTCTGCATTCAAATTCTTTTTAAATACTCGTGCAATTAATGAACACTTACATCCGTATACAACAATATATTTTGTGTGTTGTGTTGCAGCACAGTTTTGTTGACTATTAAATGCCAAACTTTTTTAAAATTTCTCAACGTCAGATATGCTAAATATAACAATGCTAGATATAATGCTAGATACAATGATCTCCAAAAAGTGTTGATGGATGGAAGATTGACAAATTTTTCACTGTAACCAACAAAAATTAATGTACATAGAACTTGTAACAAAAAAATATTTCCCGCTAAATCTTAGGGTTTAATTTATTATTAAGTACGGGTGAAAGCTAAAAACAGTCCTTATAAACTTTAAGCATTTGGATAGAGAATGGAAAATTCATACTTTTACCCGCAAAAAGTCTCTTCAGAAAACTTCAAATAAAGTTATCATTTTTATTTCCTTTATTTCCGTTGTACAAATCTTGCCATCGTTACAATAAAGTATTTGACCATGTAATCAACACTCACTTTAACTTCTAAATAATTGCATACTAAGCAGTTCGTTAACAGATTTATTAAGTCAACTAAAAGTATGTAGTGGAAAACCCCTTTCTGTTTTTAATTTTGCGTACGCAGCGAAGAATCAAATATAGAATAGTTCAAGTAAAACATTTAATTCGAAAGTAAAGTAACAAAAGGAACGATAAATTTCTGTGCCACCCACTCTTACCACTTTCGTTGCGACCAACCAGGTGTTTGTTAGACGTACAAAACAATTTGATGGCAAAGTATTTCAACAAGTTTGAACAAAATTTAATTTAATTACATCCTCCAACAACCAACTCGGGTATGGGAAAATCAGAACATCATAGACGAGATCTTACCATCGTATAAATGTTCTGTTGCGATGCCAAACAAAAATTTTTCACCCAACACAGTATAAACTAACCCGCCAAATTGATAGACATTTTGGCATTGTTTTGTCTGGAACAATGACATTTTCGTATTTTTGTTTTATTTAAAATAACACGTAGATTTGTTTGTGCTGCTTTTCATTTGTATTGTTCTGCAAAGTGAAAATTTAAACAGGTGGAGGTTGTTGCCTTCCCGTAATAAATACTTTTGTTTGTTTGTTTGTTTTTGTTATAATTGTATGTTTCAACACTTGTTTGCAGTCGTTTCCAAGCAGCTTCCAAATTTATTATCCTTTCTATGGTTGTGTTGGTTTATTTGAATTGTGTTGAGTGTCGTCTGTGTAAAAGAGCATATCATTATAATTATAAAGTTATGTCTATTATGCAACATTAACATTTCTAAGCAACTACAGATTTAATGTTTATGGAATTTCAATAATCACTTGCACATCACACTCAAATATTACGAGTTTAAATGTTGGCATGTGCGTAATTGAATGAATCGGTAGGAAATTTACATCAAAATATTATTACTAATTTTCAGTTGGATTTATGAAATTTTAAACAATGCTTGATAATGATAGTCAAACATATCTCACGGGGTCTTGAGCCGTGCTGTTGATCGAAATACTTCTTAGCAGAGTATGTAACATTTTGCAGCTATTTAACTTAATAATAAACAGCTGAAAATTATAGTCTAAAGCACATTTCACACGACATGTTTTGAACAGTGTATTTGTCATATTTTGCACAACAAGATTTCCACTTCTCTTACATCAAACAAAAGTCGCCAGACAAACGTTATTATATTTTCCTAGCATCATAGTTTTTGGATAACAATAGTCTGTTGAATAAAATAGGTTTTAAATTAGTGATGAGAGCATTTAATATTAATTATTTAAATATGTTGGAAATTTCTTCGAGCTGAAGGGAAGAGAAACTAAAATAAATCAGAGTTTCGCAGACTTGTTTCTAACTTTTTATTGTTTTTAGTGTTTGTTGCGCGGGAGCCCAGGCAACTGCATGTTCAAAAGTTATAGCTAATTTTCAAAAAAAAGGGTGGCCGCATAAATACACTAACATTTAAATGCTTACTTTTTATTATTTTTTATATTTATTGCTGTATGGGCCTGGGAACTGCATAGTCTGTGCAAATTTCATGTCTCTATATCTTATGATTCAAACGTTACAATACAATTTTAGTTAAATTTCACTGTTTCTTGCATGGGGACTCCCTTTAGCAGGGAGAACGTGGCCTGTGACAAACGACGGGAATAACACAAGAAATTCAATTTTATCATAAATTGAATAAATAGTGAACACACAGATTCAAAGTCAGGTTCAAAGTCAGCAAATAAGAATTTCGACAGACAAGACTAATTACAAGCCAGTTTCGCTATGTTACTCGACACTGCTCGCTTGCTTAGAAACATGCAAGACAATACCAAATTTTTAAATTTTGATGATGTGAATCATGAAACTGGCTTCACATCTTATTAAAAAAATCAGACAGAAAGATGCCGCGTGTGATTTTGTATTTCATTTTTAGTCCCGCTAGTCACCCACATATTTGTTCGTCAAGGCCGATAAGTAACGTGCTATTAGCCATTAATTTGTCTATATTTCCTACTATCTATATTTCCACGTCTATATTTCCTAATGCCTCCTTTTCTAAACTATTTCCCAGTAGGGAGAGAGAGAGAGAGAGTAAATCAAATAAAATAATGTTAATTAAAATTGCTAAAATTATTTCCAAAATTAATATTTCAATAAAAATGACGCAAACACATTAACATTTGAGCGTATGTTTATGTTTTGCGAAAATTTAATTATAATTGTATAAATACAAACACAGCAGCAACAACTACACGCTAGTTGCTTAACAATTTAAGCTGTCAAAAAACAACATACAACTCTGACAACAACACGTGATTTAAAGAACTGAAGAAATGTTAATGAAACATTTCAGATATAAATTTTTTAATTAACGACAGGCTGTCTAAATGATGGTGCATAATGCGACGCTGGTACATGTTCGGAAGGAAGAGGACGGTTGATTGTGTATTTAAAACGATTTAAATTGCTGAAAAGATAAAGGAGTTTATATTCACTACTTTTGAAAAATGGATATCAAATGAACGGTGGCGCCCACAATTTCTGTTCTTAATTATTATTTTTTTCTTATGAAAATAGTCAAGTGTTAAGTGATCGACCCCTGCTTTGGCAAACGAAACAATTCAAAATAGAAAAACACATGTACATATGTATATTTCACTCTTCAGACACACTTAGGCAAGTAAGCCCAGCGATAAGTGAGGAGTAAAATTATTTTTAAGACTTTTAAGTTATGTTTTGAATTTCAAAGCGGAAAGTTTCCCTTAAAACTGCTAGAAGCATTAAATAATGACGTACATATGTAAGTGTGATGTGCTATGAAAATATAAAATAGTACAAAAAAATTTACAGTATTGTTTCAGTCTTCTGAATTTTCCTACACGCTAAAGAGAAAAAAAAAATTGCTTGAAGGCTTTCCCACATGAAAACTGGAAGTAGTATTGATATCTTACCACTGGGTCGTTTTGTTACTTGTAAATCAAGTTCTTACAACATGTGGTTTATTAGGAAGAACACATGCTACGCTCCCCTTGCTTTTAGCATAAATATGAATAGTCAGTCATTTATTACCCAGTCTTTTGATGCAGTTTTATAAATAAATATTATGTCCGTTTGATATTTGGGTGTCAAATGATTTATGTCAAAGCCAGCGACAGATTGATGGTAATTTCGTAAAATTGTATATTCTAAAAATTTTTATTAATTCTTCAAGCATAAATGCAATTCTTCAAGCATAAATACAAATCTGATCATAAATTTGTGTATGACTTACTTTCATACATACATATGTATGTATCGCAGGTCTGGTAAGAGGTAATACGTGTGCATGTATGTAAGTATGCAGATGTGGCCATAAAACTATTACATACTTGTTGAGATTTCATTTTTAATGATCACAAAAAATCTAATTGATATTTAATTTTGTTGATTGTAGCCCTTTGGACCCACGGACTTCGTTGTAAAAGTTTCTTGGAATTTTTCTGGATGTGTGAAAATTTTAACGACTTTTTGTTGTTGTTGTTGTTGTTGGAAGAATTTTAATTTTTATTGCTGTGTTTTTCGCTTTGCCGAGTGATTAATTGCTTACAAATTTGGGGCGTTAATGATGTTTTTTGTAGCACATATATTTTGTTACGACTCATGTCAAAACTAAACACAGGAATGGGAAAATTAATAAATGAACTTTGTTGGCAAGCAAAAAAAAAAAAAGGATTTCTGAAACAAAAATTAATTAACAAACATTTTGGGACTCGAAAAAGTTATTTTCTCTTCAACAACTGAAAACAAAAAAAATAATTCAGAAACATCAGCCACATGACGAAAAGCAACACTTTAAACGTTTGTTCTACTCTAGATAAACCGACCGATGAGGGGAAAAATAAATTGAACGCATGGACTATACAAAACAATTAAAGAAAATAACAAGGTTTTTGTTGATGGTTGAATATTTAAGTCTGCCTAAAAGTTTTAAGAACTATTTCTAAGTCCCAATTAGTATTTCTAGAACTTTCGCGAGCTGTGATCTTTGTTATTTTTTATAAACAACTAATTAGAAATTCAACAACATCTCGATTAAGTAAATTGAGTAAAATTATTTCAAAACGATTATTGAGTTTTAAGGATATTAGAACTAATTGTACTTAATTATGTCCACAAATGTTGCAAAATTCAATTTCATCTGAATTTGTAAGGCGATTTGATTTTATGATATACGAGTACATACATCTGTATGTAAAATATTGATTTTATAGCATCATCTGCTCTTTACCCGAATATGAGTAAAGAAAGAACACAAGAATATTCTCCTCCTCCCAAATATTTACTTATTTGCTGTCAATGGAATGCAAGACAAATTGATGAATTTTCAAACTTTTAAAAATATCACAAGTAACACTAAAACTTAGATATTCTGTACTTGTATCTTTCTCGTGTTATAAAAATGAGAACTTCAGCCACAAAACTAATAAAACCCTACACTCTATTATCCTTGGAGTATGTCAATTTATCAAAATGCAAATTAAGTTTTCTTTTCTTTCTTCTTATTCATAATAATAAGGATATCAAGATTCGCACAATTCCCAAAATTCATCAAGTTTGTTAGGGAACTCTCAAGAGTTTTCCGCCAAACGAGAAGGAAATATTTTTTTTTAAAGTGAACACATGAAACTACTGGTTGGAAATGATTTTTTTCCTCTCCCTTTAAGCTTCGTACTCGTACGTACACCTTTTGCAGCAAATATTGCAAAGAAAATTTTCTTCACATAGGTACATCGCCTCGCTCCTTTTTTGTATATTTTATAGTCATCAATTGTTATCTGTATTCAACAAGCATAAAGTGTTTAAACGAAAAAAGGGTTTTAACACTTTTTCTAGTTCAGTTGTTGTTTAAGATTTCATGATTGTTGTTGTTTGGAGTTGCTTTTCATTTGTGCACTAAAATGTGTCCATTTGCCAAAGTTTTTTCCTTAAGTGTGTATTTGCGCCAAAGTGTATTTAAAGTTTCCTTTTCTAGTCCTCCTCCCATTATTTTACTTGGCAGTTGCTGCTCTTAAACTGTTTTTATATTTTATTTTTTTCACATGTCAGAAAACTTGTGCTTTTCTTCAGTTTTTCTTTCGTATTAAAAGTGTTTTTCTCTGCCTGCCTGTCGGTCTGTCTGTCGGTCTGTCTGTGTTCTCATTGTTGTCATTATGCTGTTCTTGTTGTTTTGTATCACTTAAGTTGTTGTTTACATTAAATTTTATTTTACATAAACATTGCAGATTTGATTTTTATTTATTTCTTTTTTCATCTGTTTTAAGCAGTGTGGCACAAGTACTTTTCCCTTTTTCTTGTAGTTGTTTTGGTTATTGTTGTATTGTTTGCTTATGCATTTGCACGCTTCTCATCATCGTTCATTCATTCATTTGTTCAATCTCTAGCATCACTTTCATCTCAAGCTGAAACGTTTCAATAAAATATCACTTTTTGTTGATTTAAAGCATTGCATTTGAGTGCAAGAAAAAAGATCGCATTTAACTGCATGGAAATTAAAGGTTTGGTGGAAGTTATTGTGACCAAAAGCTAATTGAGCTGATATTTCCTGACACAAAAGCTCCCAACAGAAAGGTGACCTTCCTATCAAATATTTTCACCCACAAGTGAAGAGCCAGCAGATGCTGGTAGGCTAAACTAGTATTTTAGTGGCCCTTGTAAAACAACAAGGAAGACTAACTTTACCATAACGGACAGAAGACTGAAATTATTCAGCCTGGCGTTTCCTTGCGGAGTGCGAAATCCAAAACTATACAAATATTAAAGGCTACTTTGACTTGCATGGCTCAAAAATGTATTAAAAAAATCATATAATGATGTAACGACTCTAAATGCAATCCAAACTGGGGCCATTATGAACACAAAGCTTTCATAGATAAATATGAATAAATAAATCAATTGAATGAAACTAAAATATTCGTACGCTCTAAGGTAAACATTTATTTCTAAACCAATAAGTCAAGCTTAGAAAATAAACACAGCATTCATTAGTTCCCCTGCATGTTTTTTATCATGATAATAATAACTACACTTATGGCAAACTATTTGAACTATTCTCAAGAAAACTAAAATAAATATTTAATGAAGCGATGTTTAATGACTGTAAGCCATTATCTATATGATAATAAACAAGTAATTAAAACCACAAAATCAAAAGAAACTATTCAAATAACTATCAATAATTACTTTATCTACAAAAGCTCTGCAGCTCTTAATAATTCTTTTATTTGGTTCTGCTGCTTTCAGTGTTTATTTAATTATTCCGACAATTGAACAATCAACCCCTTCTAGAAGTTTTGTAAATGTCAAAATAACAACAAATACAACAACTACTCACTCATTCAATCAAAAATATCTCCAATAAATCGTTTTAACAAAACATCAACAAAAAATAAATTTGTGAAAAAATAATTTATCCTGCTTTAATTATATTACAAAGCATGACATCCCCTCATAATGATTTCAATTCCTTTAGCACGCATTATTATTGATATTTAGCAGCAAAATAGTGTTCATTTAAGCCCTGATCTGCCTGTCTGGCTTCCCATTCCACCACTCAACTTTTCGTTCATTATTTAATATTGTTGAAAGTGTCAGTTAATTTGACAACTTGAAATGTTTATTTGTTTATGTGTTACAAGAAGAGCAAACAAAAAACTCAAAAGTTAAATTCTAAATAAGAAACAGAACAAAAACAAAGGAATAGAATATAGAAACAACTAACTATTGCCTTAAAACTGCGAGCGTGTGAAACATTGACCTTTTGCACACAAAGCCTTAAAGCCAACATTATTGACACATTCCAGCCAAGAAATATTCTTAGCACCCTCTGCCGTGGATTTCCTAGATTCAATAGAAAACACACCCAGTCGCACAAAAACACTGACACACTACCATTAATATATTAGCTTTCTGTTTGTATAATTGCAGACTTCATAGACTTTACCCCCAAAAGGAACGAAAACTAAACTAACCACCTTCCACCTTTTTAGGAATGAAACAAAAAACAACAAAAATGCTGTCAAACTTTAGGCAGCAAAGACAAAACTTTAATTTCAACGAGGGCCATAAGAACTTAAGGAATTATAGAAGACACAATACAAGTAGAAGTGACAGACGTATGTGAGTGTCTTGTCTTTTGAAGTGAATTAGAAACAAATATATTCAATACGAATATCAAGCCAAAAGTGTAATAAATAACGACTTAGTACTAAGGCAAATATAAACATATACATGCGATAAAACATATACATAACGAAAAACTAATTATTATACATACATACATATGTATATGTATGTATATTAGATATTCTTAGTTTTTTGTTTTGTTTAACTTAGAGTAAAATTTTAATATGTATTTTTTTTAATTTAAAAAAGCACAACTAAATAATTAAAAACTCTCACTTGCACATTGTAAAGAAACTCTGTGTAAATTTCTAGATGTTTATAGACTTAACGATTTTTCAGTATCTTCGATCATGTCTTGCAATATTTTAACGAAAAATTTCCAACAATAAATAAGTAATCTCCGCACTTAAAAGTGGTGCATCCCTTCAAAATAATTTTGTAATAAGTGATAATGTCGTTGCGTGTCTTACAATCCCTTTCTTGTACAGGCTTATTAACAACTATTCATTAAGTTAGAAAACTATAAAATTTACAGAGCAAATAAAAATCTCCTAAATGATAGAAACAGCGAATTTATTAGATAAAATTATTAGAAATGAGTAATTAGCAGAAATATTTATATGCAAACTTATTATTAAATATACCTACATATGTATGTATTTGCATTAGCACATATTTATGTATGTACATATGTATAATATCAACATGTTACTAAATGTGTTCGAAACATGAATACTATCTACCGGCTTAATTAGACTCAAAACAAACCACAACAATAATACATGTGTATGTACATAAATACAGCACCAAACAAAACTTAACAGCACATGTATACATAGTAATGAATAGGCCGCAAAACAAGAGCTGAGAACTTTTTTTGTTGCGGAATCAATGTAAAAGCATAAACATACACCCACTCAAAAACTCACAGGCCGGCATCATAAATAACAACAAAGCTTTACTCTCATTGGTGAATGCACTCTTCTTGAGAAATAAGAGTAAATACTAACGGTGAACTAGGAGCAGAGACTGTTTACGGTGAGTGCATTAGATTTTGTCAGTTTGTTAATTTGTTCAATGGAAAACGGTCGGCGTGGAGTGATTAGTTAATAAAAATATGAATTAAAATATATAATTAAAAGGAAATTAAAAGAAATTATTAAAAAACTAACAGGTATGAAGTATTTTATAAGAATTTCATAAAAGTTTTTCAAGAACTTCAAAATTAAAGCGTTAATAAGGGAAAAAACAAAGTGCAAAATTTGGGTGACGCCAATGAAGATTTTCTAAAAGATGGCGGCACATCAGCATGTTTCAAAGCTAAGAGGTGAAACATGTATCAGAAAAAAATGTATCATGTTACTTAATAAAGCAACAAGTGAAAAAAGTTTAGTTTGCATTGTTGATAGATGAGTGAGTGCATGGTGGTGAAATGTATCTAAATTTTTGTTGTATGTACGTGTATATGGATGTATTTTAAATTGTTAACCAATTCTAAGACGGAAAATGTTTAAGAGAAATGTGTGCTTGTATAAACACGTACATACATACATATGTAAATGCCTATTGTCTTATATGTATATTGTATCCATGTACCAAATTAAGCAAACTACATACATATATAAGATTAACAAAAAAAAATTTTAGTTGAAAAGTAAAAAAGTAAATAAAAATTAATAATAGTTATATAGAAAATGAAAAATTGGAGAAAATTTGTGTGTCTTCGCTTGCGTGTAATAATAATAATACAAAATAAAATATGTAATCTAAAATAAATTAAACTTCTATCTATAAGTTAGAAAAATAAATAAATAATTCAGTGCAAGTGTATGTAAAGCTAATTTAAAATAAAAATATATATTATTTAAAGCTTATGATTAAAGAAATCTAATTTTTCTTTAAATAAAAGCTTGCAAATGTTTTAAATAGTATTTAGGAGATCATGTGAAATTGAATCTCTATTCATCGTTGTCTTATCAACAAGGTAAAATAACATACATCATGCTTACGACTGGTGAGTTATTGAATATTGCTCATAGTTTAACTGAAATTTTTTAAGTCCTAGTCATCTACATGACTCACTACTTTTTGTTATTTTTAGTTATAATCAGTGTTAACAGATATTTTAGAATAAATTGAGAACTCTTTTGATATACATATAATCCATTCAGTACAAACAGTATGAGTTTCCTGAGAAAATGAAAAACTTTTACACTCAAAATATATATAAATTAGACATTTACGACTTTTTATTGCGAAAATACAAAACAAAGAGAATTACAGAGATCCCTAAGTTAAATCTTTTTTACAAAATCAAGCTCCATACCCCTAAAAAGTTGAATTTTCTTCAGAACATTTAATGCTTTTAAATCCAAAAGTGCCAAATGTTGGCCTTCCTCCCTTATTAATATTATTACAATTTATTTTTTCTCCTTTAAGGTTTGACTACGAAGACGGGTAACAAAATATGTTTGTAAAAGTTTCTCCCTGCTTTCTTTATCATTCATTTACTATTTGAAATACCCATCTCAATAACAAACAAAAAATTATTTGTATCTCTTTCGCTTGTGGTAAACGATATGTTTATGCCAGTCACAAATTGGTCTAATTTGACTTTTGTAGCGTTGTTTGACGTTAAATGTTTAGGCATTATTGCTTTTGTTGTTGTTTTGTATTCGATAAGTACGTTATTATTTCAAACTGTCATTCTGCGGATTTAAACGTTTATCTGGCCGTTTGTATTCGTTGTACTGTTGGTGCTTTTATTTTTTTACGAATAAGATTTTTTCAAATAGTGGTGTACAGAGTCTACGGAGGGAGTCGTTACTACTGAACACAAAAAAGTAATTTATAAACAAATTTATGCCGATACCTTATGTGACAACTACTTGACAGTTTGTGCATGTCAAAATCAAATAACAAATGGCAAAAAGTTTATGTGTGTGCTGGAATTTGGAAATAAAGAACTAGGAGGACAACAATTGGTGGTAACATGAGTGTATGACAGATGTTTGGATAAGTTTTTTCGCTCCTTAAAATTTAATTAGAAGTGGGTAGACGAAAGTTTTATCAAATCCATTTCTGTATATACATGTAAATATTTAAACATATTTCCAAGAAAGACACATCTTCTCTAAAGTATTTCGTAATTAATTTTATTTACTAAGAAGCATTTATTTGCCGCCTGTCAACCTGTCTGCGAAATAATAATACACAGTACACAGGTAATAAGCTAGGATTGTTCACACATTTTCATATATTTATCATAACTCATACTCTACTTTGTTTAACGAGGACTGTAAAATCTGAATAATCCCAACATTTACGCGCTTTTGTCTCAGAAAAGTGATTTCTTTCGTCGTCTTGCATTCCGCTAAATTTAATCTGCCTTAACTTTTCTTTTGAAGCACAAAAAATGTGAAAATCCTTACCACCACATGTGGCATATTAAAGCGTGAAATGTTATGCGAAAAAGAAGAAACAACTTGAAGAATAATGAAGCTTTAGCTTGTGATAATGCCTGTAATAATACTGATGCTGTTGATAATGATGAGTTGAATGTTCGCGAGTTTTTGCCAGCAACAAATATGTAAATTTTTGTAATGAAAAATCTTAGAAAAAATTTATGACAAGACATTAAATAAGCCATACAAAAAGGCTATTTAGGAAATTTAAAACGCTTTTAATACGGGTCTTTAACTTTTCACAAAAACATGAAACCGTTCATCACTAAAAAGAAGAACAGGCAGCGTGTGTTGGAGAGGAGTTTGTGTTACAAAGTGAATACTAAGCCTGCTCAACAGCGCCATGGACCAAATAGCAAAAATAGCATTTTCTAATAATTTAAATGTATTTCAATTGGTTACAATAACACTACTAGGACTTCCATTTTGCAAGTCTCCAATTTTTCATTTAAAATTATATTAAATTCATAACAAATAATTGGCAATATTTTTTGTTGTTATGAATTTTCTGAAAAAATAAGCGTTGAAATCTTATTTACTTGTTACAAACTTAAGCAATATCTTTATTCTGTTAAAAAGTGTGTAAATATTTGTGCAACAATTTGTTAACAAACAGTTTAACAAACACTCAAGGCGCACATACAGCAATACACTTATGAAAAGTAAAAGAAAAGCAAAACTGTCAAATGCATGCATGATGTTGTCACTAACTTTCACACTGACTTTAAGTATCTTGCATAAATTTACTTGTAACAACAAAAACTTTATAAAAATCCTCAGTTAACAAACAAACTCATCCACACCCCACCCCCCACCACCACACACATACACGCCACTTATGAATTGTAAACAAAATCTGTGATTTTCTTCCATCTACAGTCAACAACCGACATCGTCGTCAGCAAAAACATCAGTCAGTAGCATCATCACCATTACTGCCACTGCCATCATCATAATCATCACTTCCTCGACACAATTTAAACCAAAATAATCAAAATCGTTTCTCTATCAATTCTTTTTAAACTTTTTAAAGCTTTTAGCGGGTGTGAGTGTTGAGCACATCAAAAAAAAAAAGCAAAAAACAAAAATCCTTTTTCCCACTTTTTATTCCTCGTTTATGTTACATTTAAACATCCCTTTTAACTCAAGTGCAGTTGGTATAAGAGGATTATCTTTAGCAACAGCAGCAGCAACAACAATAAGAAAATACATGAAAATAAGGATAATGGTTAAAGTGTTGAAAAGTTTAAGTGTTTCAAAGAGCAAATTTAAATCGCGTTGTTTTTTATACGATAAAAAGATTTTTTTAACACAATCATTTAAAATTTTGATTTCGTTTTGGAACATTTTTTACATGAAGGCTTTCGCTGTGAGTAAAGATAAAAAGTAACAAAGTTAATCTTTTAGCAAGGAATTTTCGATGGAATTGTGCTTTACAGAAAGAGAAAATTCAAATTCATGAAAGGTTTCACAAAAGCATACAAGGGCAAAAACTTACTTTGCCAGCAAAAAAACTTCATTTGAAATAGTACACTCTAATTCAATGAAAATGCATATAAAACCAACCGCCAAAGTTGGGAGGATTGAAGAGAAACTAAAATTTTCTGCAAATATTATATGATTACACGCATTAGAAATATCAAAACCGAAATTAATTAATATAATTCTGTGATTGATAACATTTACCTTCAATTAAAAAGTTAATAAACGCAAACGCTTCATTAAAATAACCACAGCATTTTATAAATGGATCTTCTATAGCATAATCTGTCTAGAAAACTGTAACATGCAAATATTGCCTGTAGGAATATTGGACTTCTCGTTCCCAATTATTTTAATTTAACTCATTTTTCACGTTATTATATGCGATATTATTTCACATATTCTTATGTATCACATTATAATGTTTTGTAAAGAGAGGAGAAAACCGCAACATTTCAAAATTTTTGACGACTGCTTGAGTGTCAGCTGTCAATTTCCTCTCATGTTGCGTGCTCCACAAAATGATTACTTCATTTCTACTTTGTTGTTCTTAAGGTCATTGAATTTGTTCCTTTTACACTTTCTGTCTTTCTGAAGAAAAAAAAATATATACATATGTACATTAAAAAAGAAAGCAAAATAAAAGAACAACGAATTGATTATTTATGACAAGGCAGCACGTACTCATATGTTTCAAATTAACGACCTAGTTTATATTAAGCACACACAATCTCCTGTACGCTACAACGCATGTAGTTTGTACATGGTCGTGAACTGATGATATTTCCAAAGTGTTGACAGCTGTTAACAGACGTCAATATGACATGCAAAGACCTGAGGAAGCAAATGTGTTGCTGCAGCAACATCTCTCATTGTTAATTATGTGATGGCCTTATTATTTCTGAACATGTATACCACTTGACTAGCTGCATAAAAAAAGGACAGTCAATGTAGAGCTCTGTGTTTTCGCTTGTAAATCGTTTGCTTAAATGCGGGAACGTGTTCGTTAACCTTAAAAAAACTGCCTATTAATTGCTTTGGAAACTGCTTCATTTCTATGGCAAACATTTCATTTCATAGGCTTAATTTTCTGCCTGATATAGCGATCTATTTTAAAATAAGCTCATTTTTATTTCTTCATTATTGATTATGTCAGCAGGAAAATGCCTGTTTGGTTGTGTTTGCACACAATACCGGCCTGTGTCTGATTGTTAAACAATAACCATGCAGAGAACAAAATACCTGTGAAAAGGTGAACCAATACACCAAAGCCAGGGATGGGGCTTGTATTATTTTGACAAGGATTTTTCTTATTGCATATAGTTTGTTAAGGGCTTTAAAATTAAATAGAACCACCAGCATATGTTTGCATCGCTCTTGTGTGCAATACTATCCTCTACACAGTCTTTGTTTTTTCTTAAGGTCAAGGATTTATTTACTACTTCCCCTCTACAAAATGGTACTCAAGCAAGTTCATTTATCTTTTTATTTCCTTTTTTATTTTGCATTTCTTTTATACCAGGTAATTTCCTTTTGCTGCAAAAATATGTTTTTATTTCCTCATGTTGAGAATTATTCAAACAATTCTGGTGTTTCGTGCTGCCTGGTCAATTTCCTTTCTGTATTCCGCTTTTTATTTAGCCGGAACTAAAAAGAATTGTTTGCAGAGAACAATGGTTTTATTGCCAGAACACATCCTTAATATTAGTTTTACCTCAATAAAGTGTATAACTGAAATTTGCCTTGTTCTGGTTGAATGACTGACTGGTTGCTGTTTGTGTACGACTGGCCATACATTTTATTACTTATTTAATATGCTGGTAGGGAATGTTTTTAATAGCCAATGAAGGACATCATAAACTTAATTGCATGTGAGATGAAATAATATTAAAAATATTTTAACTTGAAGGAATTTTTAAGGCTTTATCTTGTGGTTGTAAACGTGCTTAGACAAAGAAAGCTAAAGAGAAGGGGCAGCACTTTTCGCAGAGAAACTACTTATTTATCCCTTCACGACAGCTTATTTAACTGCACAGAAGTTGCAGAAAAATAAATATTTTATTTTGTTTATTTCTTTATGCCCCAACACGAATAAAGCATAATGTACTACTAATGATTACTTTAAAAAAGCTTTTAGAAAAAATCAGAACTTGTTAGAAACTTCATGTTTGTGATATTATTGTAAAGCAAAGATACAACTTTATTACTTAGAGTGATGGGGACTTTTTTAATTTAAAAATATTAGTGACGTAAATACCGAATGTCAGAGAGAGTATGTTCCAAAATTATCTCTTCGATTATCTGGAACGATAAGGAAGAACAATCTAAAATAAAAAATGCTAATATGTACCCTTATAAAACAACAATAAAATATACTTACTTACTACTCATATGATAATATCATGTCTGTGAACTATATCATAGTATGTCTTTAAACTGTATACATATTTTGGTGCTACTTTTTACCTGAGTTGAAAAACCCAGTAAGATTACATTTCTACATCCAGCTGTATTTCTATGAAATTAAAATAATTGTTTCTTGTCCGCTTAAGCCAATCTTACTATTTTCAGTAAACGAGTGTGTGCTGTTCCAAAACCAAGCCATATGTTTCCTCTTTCGTTTACTTTTCCCCATGCACACAATATGTTTTTGAAACGTGTTTATTTGTTTGAATATGTCGCTTTGGTGTTGTGTTAATAAAATAAGCAAAGCAACGAAATTATTTTTAAGCTTGAATATTCCAACGACGCACATCGTTTTGCTCAAAGACGTGAGTTCCAACTCTCTTGTAAGTTGTGTTTATTTACTCCTTCCCAGTGTCATCGTCGAAAGGACTCATATGTGGAATGCCTAACAAATACTTGCTTATTATCTAAAATAAAATCTATAACAAAACGGCAGTGGAGCTTTATGGGAAAAGCACATTTTATTGTTGTTATTTTTAGCACAGATTTTTTATTATTATTTTTCGCATTTCCTTTTTTTTTTTTGGATATTATTTGGGTAGCAGAAGCTTCAATATTTAAAATAAAAGGCAACTGCTTGACAATCTGTTTGCAAAAAAAAGGAAAAAAATCATTAGAGGGTCTGCGATTTTTCCGGCGAAATGTAACAATAAACAGCAACAATAGATTTTATCAGCACATAATAATGAAACTGTAACGGAAACAAAAACACAAACTGAATAGAACACGAAGACGTGAACATCTTAGACACTCACGTACCAAGCACACTCTTAAAATTTGTATCGTCAGATGCTTGAAAGAGTGACGAAACTGCATAAAGATCGCAGGAATCACTTTTAGTCAAATTATGCAGAAGCGTTGGCAGTAGACGTCATTTATGAAAATTGCATAATTTTTAATATTACAGTTTTTATGGTAATATTAAATTAACTTTAACAAAAAAAGTTTGTAAATGCATTTGTTCGTAGTAGTTTTTAAAGAGTTAATTCTGAACTATGGAGTAGTATTAGGATAAAAATAAAATAGATTCGAGGAATTCGTTTTGCTGTATTTTTTAAAAAGTTTTCATGCAACAATTTTCGTATGTGTAGCAATTCTCATTGATTCCAAAATCGATTATTCTAGCAAAACTTTAAAACATGCTCGTCTAAAATGTATTGCTTAGAAATATTTTTCTATTTTTACTTTACTTGCGTAATAACATAAAATAATAGCCTCTGAAAATGTAGTGGTCACGTTATTCACAAATATTTATTTATTATGAACGTACTTCAAGAGAATAAAAAAATGTACCAAATACTTCAATGGTCTACCTGCAATGTTTAAAACACAACATCGATTTTGTTTTATAATAAGTGATGGAGAAAAACAAAAAAACTAAACTTTCCTTTAGGCTTCTGTCTTACTTTGAAAAATTAAAAATATCGAGCTCTGAACACTGAACATATGCATGTCAGCTTTGCACCATCATGCTGGGAAAATGAAGACACATTTAAAGTTGGAAAATATGAAATGCTCTTAATTTTATAACAACGAACACACGTCTCTTATACGTAAATTTCCAGCGACAGTTTTAAAGATAAGACTGACAATAACAACAACAACAACAACGCCAGCACCATAAAATAAAAAAGAAATTGTGTTTTCCTAAAATGGAGAAAGAAAAACACAATCAAGTTTTAAGTTTAGAAAACGGCTGAGAAATTGCTGCATATCATATACATACACACGCATACATAGATACATATATAATGGCGAAGAGGGGGTATTATGATAAAATCAACAACGGCTGCTTCACTATTGTACTCAAACACACAAACACATGAAATCTCCCTCACGCTTTAAGCAAAATTACCAATACCAACATTTATAGCACGTGACAAATCGTTACAGTTTAAAGGCAATTATTACATTTAACAGACAAAAGCCAAACAAATCTTCCTCCCATTCGCAGGATCTCAGTCGAAAGGACCAAAGAAGTTAAATAACGGTTACTTGGTAGAACATTTGGATGGTTGTTTGTTGCGTTTTGTTTGCTGCTGTTGTAAACAACTTGAAACGCTGGAAGCAAAAACTCCGGCAAATGAAGCTGATACATTTATTCCAAGTTTCTATCTGGGATTTTGTAATGTGATCTGTTTTACGTTCAATGCTAAGCGCACTTTTACTTTATGATGTCAGGCTGCAGCAGAGTCTCATAAAACAGAAATGAGACCGTTTCGAATATACATACATACCTATGACTACATCTACATATTTTTGAATGAATACTCAAGTGCGTTTTAAGGGCTTTTTAGATGTTTATAAAACTGTTCCATCGTCGGCGACATTGTTTGAGGTTTTCTTCTGGTTTTATTTTTTCTGTAAATGTTGTTTGGCTCTAATGAAAAACGGAAGCCATAAATTTGTCGCAACCACAAATTTTCGAATAATAAAAGTTGAAATATGCATCTTTTTTTCGCCTTAAAGTCTGTATTTACTGTTGTTCTTACCAAAAATATAAAGGCAAATATAAAAGGTTTGGTCAGAAAAAATTAAAAAACTTTAACATGTGATAGCTATAGAAATTATTTCAAAAATTTTTATAAAAAAATCTCCCTACGGCATATCAAACAAATAATTTTCAAAGCGTCTGAATTTCCATTTTTTGTACTTTGTATCTGTGGTGATCTAAGGAGGAGTGGTACAAGGTCGATATGTTCGAAAAACATATTGGAGATAAACAATTATAGCGAGTTAGTCATGTAGTTGACTCCTTCACGGGCACCCTGAGACTGATAAGTGTGACATCCGCTGTTAAACCGCTAACAGAGCTTTGTTCGCTACAAAACTGAGATGTGCTGGTGCTGGTTAAAGTTAACTTTATCCACACTTACTTAAGAATGGCGACAATATAAAAACAATGTTTCTGCAGGACTGAAATTAACAAACAGTTCATATTTCAGTGTCTCAAAACTCAAGTAACAGCAGCATGAATCATGCAACAAAATGTATGCAAATTTAATAATGACAAAAAGAAAGAAAAATATTAAGTTTAAAAATTGCTATCAGGCGTTTGCTACTTAATGCAAAAACAGATGCCTCTAGTTTTATTTTATGTAGACATAAAAATTACAGGCAATAAAACTATTTTGTAAAGTGATTTATAGCTTGTTACTTTAGTTAATGGTGCTCGAACAAGCTCTGCTCTGCTTTCATTAAATCTTGCACCCCAGTGAAATGCCGATAATTCATTAGCAAAATGTTCAATTTTCAATGTTTAAGTTAAAATATCAAACATTTAAATTTCTTTTACACATTTGACTAAAACAACAACTCATTAAATACTTGTTTATTTTTCTATTTAATTACTTGCACACATCTCGCAACAGAAAACGAATCTGTATAAAACTGCTGTTGTCACTTCTAAAGTGGGCTCATTTACATTAGTAAACTTACTAATACAATCGAGCTGAGCGAAACTCTGCCCCAATAAAAACTATTTCACAAATTGTGTGAGAGTAATAATCATAAAATAAAAGTTAAATACTTTCGTTTAAACAAACAAGTGACATAAACATAAAGTCCAGTATGTCAATGATTGCTTTAAACATTTAATACTATTAAACACTTGTTGTTTAGGTCAATAGGCAGTAAAATCACCCTCTATTGCCAAGCAAAAGTTGGACAGAAAACAATCATCACCATTTCTAAATGAAATTAATAATTTCAAACCAATATCAAAGTACAAACAGAATTTCAAAAGGGACCTTTTTTCATTTATGCTGAAAAACATCCTTTCTATTAAAGTGTGGAAATGATATCATCAACATCATTGCCATCATTATTGCAAGCTGTGTTTTTGCTACAATTGACTTTAAAGCAAAAAAAAAAAAAAAAAAATTTTTGTGTACGTTCCTGTCTGCTTCCAGTACTCGCACTTGTTGTGCAACACAATTTTATTTTGACCCTCCCCCTTAAATATTTTATTCGTGTTTTTTTTTATACTCAAGGGATGCATTAAATACACACTCTCTTATCAGACTTTGAATAATAAAAACCAGAAAACGACAACCACACGGAACTAAGCGAACAAAAATTCAAAAAGCAACAATTGCAAAAATTTTGGAAAATTTTTATTTCTACTGATGTTTGCGTTTACTTAACAAATTTTTTCAAAGCGTTAATAATCTACAAAAAAAGATCTTATGGCAGGATGTGCCTGTTTTGCAACTAATGCGATATAACGTCAAACGAATTACGTTTTTCTTTCTCCTACAATCGCTATCGGGCATCACTTATGACAGTTACATTACATTGGTCGTTAGTGTATACCTGAAGTAGGCTACTAAGCTGAAAACCGCAAGCTTTAACGGAAAGCGAAGATTTTCAAATTAAAAAATGTATGTGTGAGAAAATGTATAAACCAACAGCAGACTCGGCAAATTTGCTCGACAGCTTCAGGAGTCTATAGCGGGCAATAGCAAGAAAAAAGCAAAATTAGATTTAAACAACTTGGAAAAAACCAAACCGTTACAAAGAACATAAACGGTGCAAAAGTGCAAAGCTTCGGAAAAACTATGCAAGCATGGACTTGAAATATTTACAAGCTCTAGCTTAGTCTTCTGGACATTTTTCCATTAATGCACCATTTACACCTTCTTTGCAATTTTGCTTCAAATTCTACTGACGAGATTCCAAATATAAACAGCTGCGATACCGCATGTATAAAGAATACTGTCAGACACGTATTCAGCATACACCAGTTTATTTGCAGCCTTTTTGTCAGGAAGAAAATGATATTCGTTTATTTTGTCATTGTAGGAATTTGTATAAGTAGCTGAATAAAACTTCATAACCAACATTTGCTTTAAATGTTTGCGGTTTAACAAACACAAAATAATAAAAGTTTTTCTAATACGACACTTTAAAGTGCTTCGAGAATATCAGCCATGAAAGTTTTACAAAATTGCAAAAGAAAAGAAAAAACATGGCATAAAACATTTATTATCGCAATTGCGTATAGAAAACTTTTTATACTAAAGCACATTAAAAGTGTACAGACACGCGACAAACATGCACACACACACGCACACAGCCTCACAATAAAACTTAAAACTTAAAAGACTAAAACAAAATTTAAAATAAAAAACTGAAAACGCATTATAAAGTAAAAGTGGTTGCTGGTTGGTTGGTTGGTTGATGGAGTAAATAGAGAGATATTGTGGCATTGGTAATACAACACACACACTCACATACAAACTCATTTCCTAGCAGAGATCTCCAAAGTCGTCTTAACATTAAACCAACAGCAACAAATAAAAACGGAAATTAAACTTGTTTTGCCTGAGATTTTATTGCATCCTCTAAGTAAAACTAGAAAGATGTAAAAAACTTGTTAACGCTATTAACGCGATATAAATACTTGCAGAAGCAGCAAGTAAAACGGATATGGGATACAGGACGACGGTGGCTCGGTTGTGTCAGCAAGGAAGTGAACAGTTATGCCGATGAAAAGAAAAGTTTAACCGTTTACTTTGAATTATTGATGGCAACTAGCAGATGTTACAGTTCTCAAAATGTTGCAAAGTAGTGAAGAAGTTGTTCTTATATTTTTGCTTTTACTTTGTTTTTCTTTTTCTTTTCTTATTTCTTGGAATGGAAGGAGTCAATTTCAAGACATTACCAAGTTCAAGTAACCAATTGATTTTGTAATCTGAAACTAGTTAAGTCTGCTTAAATGTGACTCCAATACATTTGTGCGCTGTTTTTCGTAGTTTTTTTTTTGTAGAAGGGAGTGTATTTTTATTTGAATTTGAACAAGTATGTTTGAACAAAATCTCTGCTTTTGTATGAGTAGTTGCTTAAGAATTTTCTAAGCATGTGAAGGGAGTTTTTGCGGATACGGATATGAATGTATTATGCTTTTGTTATACAATGTGTTGTATTAAGGACACGTGTCTAAATGCACGTGTTGCATATTAGCGCCTTAAGTTGCCATCGACACTTTAGTGCTTTTTTCTATTGAAAAATAAATACACTTTGCTTAAGATACCACATTAAGGATAATTGATACTTCGAAGAAAATGTGTTTCATTTCCTTTCTTCATTCGCTAAGTGGCCAGAGCAATGCAAAATGTTTTTTGAATGGAAAAAAAATTAAAGGCAAATGCCTGCTGTGGCTAATTAAATTCAAGACCTGTTCCAAACCATAAACTTAGAAAATATAGCCTCAGGTGGAAGGAACTTGCCACTACAGGATGTCACCCTCTTTTTCTTTGTTTTGAAAAATTATAACAGAACTCCTTTGAATTAGACTATTGCACTTTTTGCAAATATTTCGCCAAATGTATAAAATGTTTTCTAGTACGGATTTGCGAAATGGCAGTAACAGAGCTGTTTTCCTGTAGTTGCATTTTCAAACCCAAGTTTGATTCCACAAATATTCAAATTTGAACCACTGACAAATTCATTATTTGAAAGACTCTAAATACGTAAAATCGACAGCATTTTATTACAAAGATATTTGATGACCTGAAATTACTACATGCTGCTAAAATTTTCCAGATGCTGTTGCTCTACTGCAGCCAGCAGCTCTCAAAAATAAATCTTTTTTTCTTCAGGTGCAAAGCTGATAAATGAGTCTTCAGTCACCTGACCGGTGACCGGTATTTAAGTATTGTGTTACTACTTGTAAGATTTTATGCAGTTCCAAGTTTAACGAAAAAATGTCGCCATTTCGTGCTAGCTTCTTCTAAGCTGAAACGCCAGCAAAAACATCCATTGAAAACATTCTACCCAAAGAGCATCATATTTTGTTAATATAGATTTTCTTACTATAATTACAATCAGAAATGTTTGCTTTCCAGCTGTCTTCTCAGAAGCCTTGAAATCTGATGGAAAGAACTTTCTAATACTTAATGAGAACTATTAACAGAAATGTTTTCTATGTAGGTTATGTGACAGCAAAACCATTCACCGAAATGTCCATAAATTCCACACAAAAAAAAGCTTATAGCTTGTCAAAATCGATTTTTTTTTAATACGTTCACATCGCTAATTTTTCAAGCACATAAATCGTTTGCCAGCCCACTGCAGCAGTCTTATTATTTGTATAATATTTTCGAAATCTTCCGTTTTCGTGTTTGAGTTTAAAATGAATATAGTTTCTAATAAACCTTCTATTTTATTACAACGATTGTAAACTTTAACTTGTCGCTGCACACATACATCCTCAGCTCATGAACAGTTTAATCCCTCGAAAATCAAACATAGACATGAACGTCAAATAAATGAATTAAAGATCCAACAACAAAAAAATTGTCTCATAAACTTTGATTGCTTTCTCCAATGCTCTGACATTTACTTTTCTTTATTGGGGAAAGGTCATGTGTTTACAAATAAAAACAGATACGAACATCGATCTGTAAAAAAATAGACACAAATCACCACCAATTTTGTTTGTCAAACAAATTTTTTTGTTTTATTTTTAAGTAATTCGGCAGACCCCATTTAGTCATACATACATGTACAAAGTTATGATATTAAACATCTGCTTTGCCATAAATTCCATTTTGAATTGAAAAAAGGAACTCATTTCCCAACGTCTCATTGTTTAAGTTATTTAAGACTCGAAGAATTAAGACAGATATGAAACAAACATTGATTGAAGTAATATGCCTGTCATTCTCACGCACCATCCTTTAATTATACAAGATTTTTGTTTCGAGTAAATACACAAGCATGTAGGTATGTTCTGAAAGATACCCAGTTCGTCGAGTATGACAGATATCTTCTACATAAGACAAGTTCTTGGCAGTAGGTTGTATTCGATTAGCTCTAGATAGCAGACAAGCAAATGTGTCTGTACGCTCTGCAACAGCCCTTTCTTATGAGTCATGGGTTGCATAGCATCCAAATCGGTCCTACCTATTGTCTGGTTTTGATGTCATGAAATCAAGTCGCGTTTGTTATTCTTGAGTTCAGATTGAAGTTTATATTCAAGTGATATTTTCATAGAAAATTTGGCACAATTCGCCTTAATCATTCATACAAAAGCACGAAAGTTCGCAAAATTTAGGAAATGGCAAAAATCGATTTAAACTTCTTTAACTCATGCTAAAACCGCAGCTGGTTAAAATTTATTGTTGTGGTAGTTTACAAATCCACTTACAAATTCGTAAAAAAAAAACCTTCGAAAGACAAATATACACTTGAAAATAGTTTCTAAAAATGTTAAACAGCTGAAAAGAGCACAATTACTGAAAAAAAAAGTAAAAGATCGAACAAAAATTTGCAACCAGCACAATAAAGACAGCCTTAGAAATATTTAATGTCGTTCTTTCAATAGTCAACAGGATTTTGGAGAGACAAATACACCAGACTTTACTTTATAATGTCAAGAACTGCAATGTCTTTCAACTGTTTGTGAGGGAGTGGCATCAGGGGCCAACTACAACTTTTTCCTTGTTTGGTCAATTGGGTACTTAACAGTGTCACAGCATACGAATTTATGAACTAAACATCGCAACCACTGAATTTCACATACGGGCAGAGACTTACACGCCACGCCGTTTTGCTTGCTCTGTATTCCAACGTAAGTCAATGCTACTTTTATTGATTTGTAATTGCTCTTAAATTGGCAACAATGGCATTGTTATTTACAATTGCATATCTATGGGAATATAATTTGCATTTGCGCTCGTTGGCCCGTAAGTGCACTTTTCCATACCATTTATACGATTGCACTCGCACCACGTCTTCAATAATTTTAGTTGAGTGTTTTTTTTTTGTAGATCTGCTGCATTGTTGTTATTTTTTTATAGCCTTGAACATGTTGTTGGAAAATAATTTGTGGATTTCAGTACTTAATTTGTATGCATTTTGCTAATGCCTACACATTTATGTCTTTTACTTGGTTTGTTTTCATTTTCCATTGGATTAAAATGTTATAAAATGATTTTAGAGAGATTTTGTTGTCAGTGCAAGAATGAAATATATTCTTCATTAATATTTTTAGGGGAGCTTAAGGCAGCTGCGTTATGTCGTTGCATTACATTTTTACTTGCGATTAAGTCTTAATTTTAAGGTGGCGTTTTATTTATCAAGAAGATAAATATTTATTGGTTGTGATATTAAATTGTTATCTGTAATCTCATTAATGCTATGTTTTGTACAAAATATTTTTATATTAAATAGGGTATTACAAGCAAACCATTTTTTTTTTCTTGTAATAAATCTTATGGCCAATCACTCGGTGAGAAAGGAAAACATTTGTCAAATAAAGGAAATCAAGAATTATACAAGTAGACAGGAAACTTTACCACTTTGGAACTTTGAAACTACTCCATTTTGTAATCGAAATGAGTGTCTTCATGGAGTAGGACATATGTGCTAAACACTAACACCGGTATTCATAAAAAATAAAACATTGTTGAAATACATTTTAGAAGAAATTTTTCATATCAAATTTGTTTTAAAATGTATTTGAGCAACATTTTATTTTTTATGAATACCGGTGTTAGTCACTAAGTTTCACTCACGATCCAACACGATCCTACTTTGTAATACTGAATACGAAAACAATGAAAAAATATATAAACGTAAGTAAAAGTACACACATTAGTTTTGATTTTCTATAACACAAGACAGAACAAATTTAAAAGAAAATATTGTCTCCTAACTGCAAGCTGTTGTTTCATTCGTGGTCTTTACATTTTACCTGTGAATATTCTTATTTAACACACATATCTACGAGTAGTAATTGTCATGAAAAAAATTGTCGGAAACATGTCAGACTGCAGTGTTTAGAAAAAAATTTGCAGCAGGAACCATAATAAATTGATCAGCTTTCTTCATTCGTTGCTCGAATGTACTTTCGTTCAAAATAGAAGGAAATCTTCTTAAAAAAGCAAATTCGGTTGCAATCATAAGTAATATATGTACTTCTTATAGACTAATTTCCTAAAATTTTATTGTGATAGTATAAAATATGTAAAAAATTGTAATTCGTGACTTTTCTCTTTCTATGGAAAACTAAGGTGTTCCATTTTCATGGACTTTAAGAGCAAAAAGGAAACGAAATCAACCAGATCAGTACACTTGAATACTCAAGCTACTAAAAAAAGAACAGAAACAATAACATGGCACAAAAAATGCATGTGTTTTGGGAGGCTGTTGAAATTTCATGTTCTGAACTCTAAAATTTTAAAATAATCAATTGTAGACATATATGTATTGTATTTAATTTTTATTATAAATGATCATTCAGTTTTACTTTGCTTTTTTATATACTACATTTTTATATTTTACCTCTCTTTTATAATTTATTCTTGCTGTATATTTGTTTTCTTATTTTTTTGTGTTCGTTAATTCTGGCATTACTTTAAATTTCTTCAGAACTTTGTTTCGCAATTGTTTATTTCGCAAACATGACAAATGTCTACTAACAGCATCCATTTCTTCATTTCGTATCCACTTTAACGCCAACACGTAACAGGATTATTTTAAATCAAATAAATTAATCTAATGAACCAATATTTTTCTTTCAAAAATTTCAGCGTTAACAAATCATACCTACAATCTTTTCTTTTTTCTCAATTCTTTTGGAGACATCATCATCTGTGTGACAGCGCCGGCCTACAAAGCAACAAAAACAAACCTAAAATCCCCTACAAACAAGCAAAAAAAAAATAAATACAAATCTACCTAAAACATTTCGGCATCCAAATAAATTACTTAATCCACTTACGAAACTTTACAAATTGAAGAAAACACAAAATAGAATCATCTGCAACTACATACAACTCAAATAAAAACACAAAACAAAAGAAAAATATACTTATTACGAAAGGTCCCCGGGAAATGAGGAAAAAAGCCGTTACATTAAATAGAATTAAATCCAAAACAAGAATTCCAAGCACATTTTCATCAAATGAATGAATGACTTGCTGCAAACAAACAAAAAAAAAACACATGACAAAAATGTGAACGCGTTTCATCAAACGAAAAAATGTTGAGGTAATACACAGCAGCACATCACAAATGAAATGAAAATAATACAAATATTTAAAGAAACGGCCAATACTGCAATGAGTAAACAATATGGAATGCCCCTACAGTTCTGCGATTTATCTTTCAACAAAGATGTGCTGTATGTTTGACAAGTCGCGAGAAAGAACTCACAAGAGGCTCTTTCACATCCGCCAGGACACGTTGTTCAGAAGAACAAACTAATTGGATACACCTGAAGAAGGGTCAAGAGTTGACTCTCTATAACTTCTTACTTGTCTTATTCAACGTCATCGTAGTCCCTTTAGCTAGACATAAAAAAATTTTCGCTATTTGAATGATACTCAACGGCTCTATTTACTCTGTTAAATCAAGAAAATAACCATTATCTATTAAAAACAGAACATTTTTGTTAAAGGATAATGTATAACTAATAATTTTTCTAACGTCGATATGATGTGACAACCATGTTAAACATTCTAAAAGGGCCGTTTTAAGGAAAAACTATTTTATTTTATTTCAAATATGCCCACTGCTTTTTTGCAACTGCTGGGAATTCACTAGCAAATTCTTTTAGCGCTATAGAAATGTAATAGAGGCAAAAACAAAACATTTTTTTTAAAAGATGACTACAACGTATTTAAAAGTATTTATGGTTTGTCATGATGTAGAATCTCCAACGAATCCGCAAACTCATACATCACATTGATTACAAAATATGCTTTTAGGTACAATTGTTTGTACGACAGCACTAACAGCAACGACAAATTCGACATTGCCAACAACCTTTAATAGCTAAAACGGACTAACTCATGTGCTCAGTAGCCTGCATTGAAAGTTTGATTTCTTCTCAGTAAGGTTAAATATAGACAGCCCGTAATGAAGAGCTCAGGTGGTAGGATGGCTAAGAGTTGCTGCTTAAAAACAATATTCAATTAGCCTCGATCTGGCTAATCGAAGAATTTTCGGTACTGACGAGCTTCGTGGTGGGCGTGAAAGAGCCCAAAGTATGTACCCAGCCAGTAAATCTTCAACTTTACTTTTTTTGTCTCCTTTAAAAATGCTAATGACCACAATCACATCACAAAATATCTTTCGCAATTCTTAGCAAGTAAAACGGAACTAAAGACAGACAAAACTAATTAACAATTGTAAGTCATGTGGCTCGATTAAATTAGTGCTTAAATTATAAATGTTCGATTCATTATAACTTTTGCATTCTCAAACTTACTGTTTGAGAGAGATTGTGTGCAATTTGGCGGCACGTAGCACATTTGGTTTTAAAGGCAATATTCCAAAGATCAATATTTGTAGTTTTGAATCTTTATGAGTTTTTCGAAAAAAAAAAATTATATCAAACTTTTCCAAAAAAAAAAAAAAAATTATTCACTTTTATTTTACAAATGACTAAGATATGATAAAACAAGTTTTATAATCTACCTGATGGTATTCTACTAGTCGACATTGGGCATACTGCCTTCGAGTTACATTCACCATAAAATTGGAAAATATTAGGTAGGCTCATAAAAAAAAAACTTATGAGGAGATGCAAAAAATAAAAACAACAATGAAATTTGTTTCAGCAAACTTGAGTATATGAAGAGAAATGTTAGAAGTGCAAAGAAAAAGCTGGATTGCGTAGGGTTGTGTTATCGATTTGAAACAACAATCAGGCAGGTTTACCGCCCAAGACATCTAAATCTAACATTAACCCATATTTTTTTTAAAGTTATTCAAGTTAATTTCACAATTTTATCACTCTTCTGCTTTTTGCCAACATCATCTCTCTAAGCAATTAAACAACTTACTGACTCAGAAGGCGCCAGCCAAATGCCACTAAAATATAATCCTGTCAGGTAAGCGAAACGCTGGATGCTCAGTCGATGTGCGACACATTGATCGGTAGAGGCTCACTTAGTTTCTCACTAGATTTCTCTGCCAAAAGAGAAAGCAACCCTCGAAGAAAATCTTTTTTGTCTGATTTAAGTGCAGCATAAAAAATCTGTTATTTATTTTTCATTATAGAAAATCGGGTATTTATCGAAACCCCGTAAAACAATTGATTTTATTGTTTTGTGACATTGAATTTTTGCTTTAAAACATGGCTTTTGTTCAGTCAGGAGTTGAGTAAAAAAGTAATACTCCTTTTTGTTGTCTCCCTCAATTGTTTGGTAAATAGCAAAAAAAAAAAATTTTTTTCGTTAGAAACAGTAACTTGTCACTGTCTTTTCCCCCGTTTTCATTTTTACTTATTTCTTAACAACAAAAAAACAACTTTAGTGAAGTCATCCATTTTATGCTGATGCTTATTTGCTTTTTCTTTTTTAATGTCAAATTTGATCTGTAGCCACTTTTCGCAAGCCATTCATTCATTCTGTCATTCATCCATTTTCTTCTTGGGAACAAAAACAAAAGCATATTTCTCATTTTCGTTGTTTTTTTCAACGTCCATTTCTACCTTAAGTAAAGAATTGATTTGTTTACAATTCTCTGTTAAATCAATTCAATTTGTTAACAATTTTTTTCAATTGATTTGCGTTTCAATATTTTTTCCATCAGTACTTCTGTGTGCAGTTTTGAGGTTTTCCTTCTTTCGACAGCAACGACTTGTGTGGAAAGTTTTTGTTGATTTTGTATGGAATAAATTGCAATTGTTTTGCTTTTTGCTGTTGTACATTAGAAGAAAAAAAAAAAAACCGTTTTAGTTTTCAAGTACACATTTTAAAGTACTATTTTTCTATAACTTGGCAGAAGATTGTGAAACGAAAAACATATAGAATATTTAGGACAAAACTCTTACTGAGCACGTACTTGAGCAAGTTTAAATTTTAATTAGAAAGAATATCTTTGACTTGCTGTCTATGCAGAAAACTTTGTTTGCAATCACCTAAAAATCACACAAAACTTTTTGAATGACTTACAAAATTCCAAATTTATACTTCTTGCCACTTCCTCAGACGACAGTCAACAAAAACTGCTTTCCAGTTGTCCAGGAAATTTTTGTACGTGCCTAATTGTTTATTTAGGCGGAAAACAGGTGGCAACTTAATTCGAAAGAAAGACAAAACAAAAATTGAACAACAACATTTACATGTTAAATACTCGAGGGTGCAATAACAATTTAATGACATTCAAAAACTGATGTTAAAACTGCCTCAAGGGCGCAGCAACCTGCCGTCATTTTACTCACTCCTCCACTCCACTCCACTTTAACTCTGCCACTTAAAATTTGATGCCACAACTTGTTTACTTTTATGACGGAAAAAGAAAAGTTACAAATTTTGCAAGTATATTAGAGTATCATCCTCAGCGGAAAATAGAAGAAAAAGCTTAATCTCTGGTCTTTAAGACAGTAAAAAATTAAATAATTGTCAACTAAATGTTTCAGCTGAAGTGATACTTCTGTTGGGAGTTTCGCTGTTTCGTATTACAAATTACACAAACTTTTTGGAATATACATAAATAAAATACGGAGTGGAGAGACATTTATTCGTCTGTCGATGCCTCAAGATGAAAGAATAACTCAAATCATAAAATTAAAATTTCTGACTATTAAATCCACACATTTAGTGAGACAAATGCAGGCACAAATATTTCTGTTTAGTATCGTTTAAGCATTTTTTGTAACTTCCATGAGTGGTTCATTGTCAATGTTGGGGCCGAAAGAAGGTCTGCATCAAAACTCCTTTAAGAGGAGCAGACAATGTTTCTGTACAGTTAAATTCTATATAAAACTACTCATTAAAGATATTCGCGTCTCTTCTACTAAGCTTGTAATCTCATTAATATATTTCTTGGTATTCGTACTTTTTCGAAACAAAAAAACTTCAGGTAATTCCCTCGTTTATCTCGTCTTAAATCTGTCTTGTTGTTTGTCTGTCTTAATGCCACTTAAATATTTTTAATGGGTGTTAAAGCAGGCACTGCGCTTCATTAAGTTTTAGAAGCACCCAAAAACGAACACAAAAATTGAATGGTACTTGTCTGCATGAAAATTTAAAAATCATAAAACTTTTGCTACATGCTGTTTGTTGTCTTCTACACAAAAAAAAGAAAAAACTTCTAGCTGAATTTACCGCCATGAAATTTAAATTTACATAAATTGCTAAATCGTCTTCAGGCCCTAACAGTCGACTAAAGCATATCCTCCCTTGGAAGCCCAACAGTCTTTCTTCAATAATATATGTATACTCGTATATGTAAATGGCTTCGTCTCACTGCTTTTGCTTTGGCTTCCAAAAAGCTGTCATAGTTATTAATTAAAATTTTCACTTTTCATACTTTTATGAAAATATTTTCCCCCTGATTTTATTTATTGTATTTCAGAGCAAAAATAAGAAGATGAAAAAAACAAACACTCAAACAAAAAAAAACAAACTCCAATCCCATAAACATCATCATCATCATCATCATCGTTTGATGAAATTCTATTTTTTTATCTCAAAGGAGCTGAAATTTTCAAGTGTGAAATTGTTGATGACAACATGATTTACAAATAGAATAAATGCTTCATCATCTCTGCATCAAGTCAATAATTATTTTCAATACTTTTTTGATTTTCTTTTTATTATTTTTGCTTTGATAAGTTCTATAATCAAATCCAAATTCACTGTGGGGGAATTTTTGAAGACTGAAAATAATATTTTCCTTTTTATTTTTATATTTTATTTATTAAATGTACGTGAACGACTTTTAAGCCATGCGTTATTTTATGGAATGTGTGAAATTTTCAATTTATTATGATGAAATTGTTATTAAGTAGTTTTTCAAGGTGGGGAGATTGTCATAGAGATTTGAAATGAGTTAATAAAAAGCTAAGAAAAATCTCAAACTTAGAAGAGTTCTCTGTCTCAGGTTTGAAGTCGTAGTTATACCATTTATGAGGTGTTGTTGCAAAGCAATTGTTTAGACTTAATGCTAGAAAGTGTGAGCTCAGAAATTGAAGTCATATAAAATTTTATGAAAAGCTCGAGTGACATCTGCATCTGGAAGTTGTTAGAAAGTTCTAAACCAAATAAATCAATATAAAGGGTGTCATCTAACCAGCGGTTAGAAAAATGTATCTTTTGACTTTCTAAAGTGAACATTGGCTTAAAAAAATATATATAATTAGCACCTGTATTTCTGCAAAAGTATCGGAAGCCCAACGCAGACAAAAGCCACAATTTACAATATTCGAGTGGGTTCAAAACCAAATCTCTTTCCTCGTTTAGATTATAATTAAAAAAAAAAAAAAAATACTTATTTTAGTATTGAGTTTTGAAATAAGTGCTTCACTTTTTTGCACCACGTGTAGAAAGTGAAGTGATTTTGACATATTACCTGTTTTGTCACTACCGTGGTGTAAATAAATATTTCCACAAATCTGAGCAAGTAATTATTGTATTTGCTTTTAAGAAAAAATTCCTAAAACACTACGAAAAGTAAAACGCAACAGGTTGTGCGTTGTAATAAAAAACTCCCTTATTGTTTCAGAAATCCAAAGACTTTAAAACTCCCCAGTAAATTTACAAAAGGAAAATTGAATTTTAAATTTTCTTTTCACTCAAATAGCAAAGCTCTTAATTCATTGATTTTGACTTCTGATTGATGAATTGATTGATTTTAATGAGCACTTGCAAAATTATACAATTCAAGAAAGAAGTATTTACCACGTATGGAAAATATGTACTTTGAAGTGTTGTTGTCTACATTCCTTTAGGTTAACTTTTATTTAAAAGTCTATTTCGTCCTTTCAAAAAGTACAACGCATCTTTTACTAAACGATAAATAAGGATTAAAGCCATAGTGTTGGCTTTACTTTGCTTTTGGAAGCCTCCTTCCCTTCCAGCACAGCCGGTAACAATGGCCCTTCAGTCTTTTGTAAAATATTGCCGGCCACAAATCTTTTCATTCCTATTGCAATTACTAAAGCATTTACAAAAACATAAACCGAATTTAATCTTCACTTAACATCGCATTTTTCCGGCAAATTTTTGCTAAACTTTCTTCTTTGCCACTCTCGCGTGTTTGTGTGTGCGTAATTGTCTGTCCCTGCTATTCATTCATCAATTTTGATTCACAACGATTCTTTACTTCATTGTTTTTGCAGCCCTTCATTCAGCTGAAGAAACTAAACAAAAGAATTTTCCAAAATCGCTGTTATCCTGTTCCAGCACAAATCTCCTTCATTCACATTCAACCCGTCAGCCAGCCTGCCAGGCAGTCAGGCATCCAGCTCAAAACAATGGATTGTAAAACAAGAAAAAGATAACAAGTTTTAGCTAAAGAATATTTTCGGCGTGAAACTAAACCTTTCATCATGAATGGCAACTTTACTAAGAGTTTGGCTACATGCACTTAATTAACAGGGCTGGCTGTGTATCGATCAAACACTCCCTCCCCCAAACGCCTGCCACACGCGGCTGATTACTGTCCTCCTACAAAATCTGCTTGTTAGTGTAGAATTATATGCTGCCAATTAACTTTCACTCGGCTGTTAGCATCACACTATTTGTTAATTGTTACGAAAATCTAATTAAACTGTTCGCCTCCTCCGTGACGTTCCAGAAAAGAAACGATTTTGTGCTGCTTCCGAAGTGGGTGTCATGCGTTCATTGCATTTTAAGAGCTGTTGCTAACAACAATTTGAAAATTTAATAAAGATTGGATTTCCTGAGGTACTGCCGAAATATTTAGGTGCAGGAGACCACAAGAGAATATTTTCAGAGGTGGAGCATCAATCGGTATTACTTTTGGATGAGGGAGCTTGAAAATGCTAGTAAAACAGATCCAACCCATGAGGAGGTAGTAAAAATAGATCCTAAATAGCACTCACCTGGCGTAGTAGGCAGCAGCTGCCATGGCTTGTGCCGTTTCCAGGCTGACCTCAATTTTTTTACCATGACGATATGGCAACTTGGCAGTGCCGTCTGCATCGAGTACCAGAACATCTTGAAACTCTCCAGTATCCTCTTCGAAAACAATTGGCAGGGCGGAAGGTCTGTTGGGGCGGTGATTGTTGATAGTGATATTGTTATTGTTGGCACCGCCACTACTGCCGCTGCCGCTGCCAGTGCTGCTGTTGCTATTTTTGTTGAAGGACAACGAAGATGAGGTAGATGGCAGCAGACCGGCTTGTTGCAAAGTATGTTCAACCGATAGAGCAGTATCGTGTTCATCCAATGATTCCGTCTTCATTGTCACTTCATTGTTGCTGGTGCTACTACTTGTATTAGAAGAGATGACGGCAATACTGTGTGAGTCGTTGTGGGATGGCGGCATTGATGTAACGGTAATTTGCATCCTTTGTTCATCATGTGCTCCTAAAGGATGTTCTCGTGCATTTTGCAGTTGTTGCGAATGTTGCATATGCTGCTGTTTGATGGCAATAGTTTTGCTCACTCCACCACTCACTTCAGCAGTTTGTGTTTGTAATTGTTGTTGCTGTTGTTGTTGCTGCTGCTGAAGTTGTTTTTGATTTTGCTCCCTTAACTGCTGATACAAAATACTTCTGTGCTCTCCATCTGCTTTGGTTCTTTGCTGTAAATTATAAGGATATTGAGCAGGTATTTTGTTGATTGCATTTGCCAGTAGAGGAGGTGGGGCCACGTAAGCTGGAGGTTGTGTATGCACAATCTTATTGTTGGCTTTCTTATCTGCCTCCTTCTCATGTGAAGATTTCTTATAAGATTTGTGAGTTTTTGTGATGACAGCGGCCTGATTATTAGCTGCTGCTGCCATAAGTTTTTTCTTTAAGAGTCTTGAGGGCGGCAAGGGCGGAGGGTTATTTGGATTCTGGTTGCGTTCTGGAGGTGGTGGTGGCATTGATGGTCTTTCTTTAATCGTCTCATACACGTGATTAAGCGGTGCCGGCGGAGGAGGTGGCTGATGATTTTGAGCCTCAAATAGGAAGTGATTTTTGGTATCTACAGGATCCACATATGAATCGGAAAGCTGATATGGTTGTTGGTTTGATGTAGTGTTCGTTTGCTGCATGCCATTCAGCTGGGCAGGTGTTGGAGGTAATTTCATTAAATGTATTTGGGCTTTAGGATTCTTTTGCAACCATATTTGTCCTGAACTTTGCAAATTAGTTGGCAGCGGTATTTGAGCTCTATTTAGGGTTTTGTGTTGTAAATGATGCTGCTGATGCAAAGTAAATTGATGGTTTTGATGCTGCTCATTGTCCTGAAATGTCGTGTGACTCAACAAGTTACGCTCGTAAATATCGTTCAATAAATTTGTGGCATTTTTTGAAATCTGATTGAAGGCAGCATGTTGTTGCTGTTGCTGTTGCTGGTGTGGTGGTGGTGCAATCTTTTGATGTTGAATTGGTATGCGGGTCTTGTTTGAATGTTGCGGTTGTTGCAACTGGCCCATGCTTAAGCGATTAGAAACACAATTTGTGTTTAAAATTCCAGCCTGCAATTGTTGTTGTTGTTGTTGCTGCTGGTAGAGATTGGAATGCTGTTGTTGCTGATTAAATTGCAATTCATATGTCACTCCTTTGGGTTTTTGTAGTTTGTGTTGTGGTGCATTTATTTGGACATTTCCAGCACTTCCAACCTGATACGATTGTTGTAGTAGCATTTGTTTTTGTTGCTGCTGTTGAAATTGTATTTTCCTTTGATGCTGATATTGTTGATAGTTGGGCTTTTGCGTTGCCGTGCCGCCACCTCCTGTCTCCGTGATGGCTGCTGAAGTTCCGCTGCTGGTTGTGGTAACAACGGCGACTGTAGCAGTGTTGTTTTCATTTCGTTTCATGCCCACATGTCTGGGTCGGTGAACAGAAGCCTGCAAAATGTTACGAAAAATATGTGAAATATTTTTTTAGTTCCATTCATGTAATAAGAATTTCACTAAAGCTAGAAGAGAAGATAATTTTGTAATCTATAGTATACTTAGTAGAAAATGTATACGTTTTACTAAATTCATTTTACTTTCATTGCTCGCAGAATTAAAGTGAAAATCGTTAATGGTTTTTATTAGATAAAAACAAATAAAATGTACTAAGGGATATTTAACTCAAAGAAACTAATATTTTTTTTTTTTTTTTTTGTTAAATCTAACAGAAAATTTTGTATTCAGAAAGGTCAAAATGGTAACTCCAAAACCAAAATGGTCTGCCAAAATTGAAATGAGTGAGATATTACACTTCAATTAAATCAGCAAATAAAATGTGCTAAAAGTAGTGAAAATATGATCCTGCAAATATTGTACTTTCGTTGTTAAAAAGATTTAACAGCAGTCTTAATAGAATTGTTATCTAAACAAGCAAATTCCTCTACAGCTTTGAAGGTAGAGGTATGAAAAATAATTTCTACTGAGTTGTCACAGTTTCCAAATACTTTTTCCTAGAAAAATTAATTTCTTATACGTACAACAAATCAGTACAATGAACGTTTTCTTTTTATTTTTTTGCTGCTCCGATTTAATTGCCAGTGTCATAAGCCAGCATCTTTTTTTAGATTTCTTTTTTCTCAATTAGTATTAATCACTCAACAAATTTCTCAAATTCTTTAAAATGCTTAATTTCCATGAAAAAATGTTGTAAGCGGAAGAAAAACACACTCTTGAAATATTTTTATTTAATTTGTGTTCAAATTAATTGTTTATGAACTCCACCACCATCAACATGAAAATACATTTAATTTAAAAAAAGCCCAACAAAAATTAAAAATAAAAAAACATACAATACTGTAGAAATGTTGAAGTCTCATGTTGTTTCTATGATTGACTGGATGTGTCATGGAAATGAAATTAAAAATAAAGGAATGAAATTAAAACACGCACGCCTCCAAATATTAATATACAGACACAAAATCCACCATTTAAACAAATTTTGTTGTGACTGTCATACAAGATCATCATCATGTTACACTTGTCATAAAATTGGGCGCTTACAAGAGACATCAAGATGCATCATTTTGTTGTATGTTTTGGGTAGAGCAACGATTCTGACTGCATTGACTGAAGAAAGAATGTTTTAAATGACTTATGACACGGAATTGCCAGAAAACATTCATTTTCAATAAGGGAGAATTTATGGCACATGATGATCTACAAGGAATAAAAGAAAATTTCGACCAAATAAACAGGCATAATCTCCCTCTCGTTAGTGGTCCTGTGTATGCAGCATTTTTCCTTAGACAAACTGGTTCAATTTTAGTAAAAAAAAAAAAACTGTATGCGCTTACTAACACAAATCACTTTTCTTTTACTTTTCTTTAGTCAATTTATATTAATTAAAACAGTGACCAACCAAGGGTTGAATCATTGTGTTACAGAATAATTCAGTGTAATTAAAATATCAGAAAATCAGTTCACTTTATGCTTTTAATGATTAATCTTAGCAAATAAGTTGTTGCTGAAATGAAAAGTAGACTTGAATAGATTTCTTAAATAGACTACAAAAATTTATTCATTATATAAACTTACTTTCAAAGTTGAATAGAAAAAAATTAATTTACGACATA
Source organism: Sturmia bella (assembly GCA_963662145.1). Lineage (NCBI taxonomy): Eukaryota > Metazoa > Arthropoda > Insecta > Diptera > Tachinidae > Sturmia > Sturmia bella. The sequence goes on along the minus strand of OY759171.1, from coordinate 2,712,693 downwards.
CATAAATGAGCAAAAACCATCATAAGGAATTTATTGAATAATTTTTTATGAAACTAGTCGGAAAATTTGACAAGTGATTTGAAATCGAAAAATATTTAATGAAACGTGAACCTCAGAATGAAGCTGTATAATAACTTTTGAATTTGAAATTTGTTTTGTTCAAATTCGAAATTTTATTTCTGAAAATACTTACAAATACGGGTGCTGCCGCTGCAGAAGACTGAGAGGAGTCATCATCACTACATCTGCAAAAAAAATAAATAAAAAGTAATTAAAATTTTCAAAGCGAACAAATTAGCTTATGCATAAAAAAAAAGTATTATAAAAAACTGTGAAGAAGGTGGAGGTTGTTAAGTCATGTGCATTTTTAGCACTTTCTCCAGCATAGCTCTGGATTTCATCGACTAGTTATATACATATAATATAACTAATAAAGAAAGAAAGATATAAAGAAAAATGTCTGGAGTTGAAATGTTATTTTGTGTAGTTCTGGTGCATTACCGAATAGTTGCCCTATAATTTATATTTCTTTCAGTACAAAGAATCGTTAATCAAGTTTCAAACCTTCAGATAATTTTTCTTAATATTAGAAATTCCCATTGACACTTGCAGGTTCATGTATTAGACGTTTCTTTAAATAAAGACCGACGAGCAGATGGCGTCTAAGAGAATATTTTGCATTAACACCTAAACGCTGCTATACTGTGCTTAGCAAAGCCACGCACCTCCCCCAAATGTAATAATTTGCCATTGAATTTCAAACTGCAGTAACTCACCTCTTATCCTCGACCATCACCAAACGCTGTTGGTGTTGTGCTACTTTACCACCACTTCCACCATGAGCAGAAATCCTTCTGCTTGTTCTTTGTGAACGATTTGATTTTGTACGTTTCAACATCTTAAATATTCTTAAATACTTGTATGTGTTGCTTGAGTTTTCTAATTCGAGATTTGATTATTTGCTGGACTGTTTTATAATACGTTTCGTTGTTCATTTCATTTTTTTATCTGAAGTTGCGTGTTGCCCTTTTTTCTTGTTGTTTATAATTGTTATTCGTGTTGTTGCTGTTGTTTTAGGCCTACAACAACATTTGCTTTGCTGAAACATAAAGTTTGTGCTTGTTATTCTGTGAGTGATTCGTATGAGTTGTTGCTGTGGTATCGATGATAAGTAACTATGATTTTAATTGTTACGCTGGATGGATGTCTGTTTTTGTTCTCCACTTTCATTTAAAAAGACTTCTTCTTCGTGTCATAATTTTTATCTATAAAGATATGAAAAAGTTAACATCGTAATTATATGTTCAAAAATTGCTATGTGATTTAAAAAAAAAAACACACATATTTGTCGTGAAAAATCACTAAATTTATTGTTACAGTAATTTTTTTAAGTTAAAGAAATATGTATGTATGTATGTATGTATGTACGCTTATATGGTATTAGAAAACTGTACATTTTTGGAGAATATAATTTCTTTAATTTCACTATTACAAACGAAGAAAACTTACAACAGGTTACTTACGCTCTAGATTCATCATTGTAACCAATTCAGAAATATAATTTAACTGACTTGTGGAGGCTTTATATTGTGTTCTCCCATTTTCCGTTCACACATGACAATTAGTTTACTCAATTAGCAGTTGTTGGTGTTGCAATTGAGTTTTAGTTAATCTTCATAAAAATAGATAGTATTGCAAGAAGAAAGTACTAATAAATATACAAAGCTAAAAACAATTTTCCTGTCAAAAGTAAACAAAAGAAAAGCCAAAAATAAACAAAATGAAAGCGACCTCAACTCAAGCTCAACGAATTGTACTCAATATCAATAAACAAATATAATTATTGAAAATCAAGACTATTCGCTCTTTGATGTTTTTCTATACATTTTTAATATTAGCATTGATTGTGTTCAGCGTTACTGTTGTACTTCTTCGAAACGAAATCCCTCAAAAGCCAAACGAAAAATTACCAGTCAGAGCTTTAATTTTTTTTTTTTTTAAGTTTTAAGCAAACTTGCTCGCTTTTGTATTGCACGAAAGTCGCAGTTACTAAAACGTTTTCGTTCCCTCTAATTTTCAAAACAAACAAAATTTCTGGACAACGGTAACGCTGATTATGTATATTCAGCACTTCCTCTCTACTCTCTCTTTAACTCTTTTGTTTTGCTGAGGGATATTCATTGAATACTGATCAATTCATGGAGCAATTTTTACTAATTGTTCGATTCAATAATTCTATTTTTGTATGGTGTATTGAGTTAAATTAAGATCTTAAAGTCTGAATATTAGATATTAGGCTTTTCAAAGGAAAAACAAATTATGGATTTTTTACTGCAAGCAATTAACTTAAAAAGACAAGTAATCTATAACAAGAATTATGTTAATGAATGCTGCAAATGACAGTTGGTTATAAAAATAAAAGTTATTTTCATTAATTTGAATATTTCGAATATTCGATCACAAAATTAATTGAAATTTTCATGCATTTCATATTCAGCAGAGGTACTTAGGCAACCGGCTCCTTTGATCCAATTTCAGACAATTTGTAATAATAGTTCGTCATTCATTAGTATTTATAGACTGTTGCAAGATACACTTTTTATTGGCATAAATTTAAGTCTTGAAAAGTTTAAACATAAAAACAGTTTAATAGCATAGCAATAGCAATATTTTGTGTGAAAAATGCCGCTTTATTGGTAGAATTCGGCATATAATATTTGCACAAAAGTTGTACAGAAAAAAGTGGAATAAATTAAAGGCGCCTGCTTACAAATAAAACCTCTAAAACTGAAAAAAAAAAAAAAAACAACCAATAGAGTGAACAAAGAAATTACAACCCATAATTAACACTTTAATAAAAACTAAATCGACAGCACTCATGAAGCGTGCAAAGTTTTCGTAATAAACCATAAATTTGGCTCAATTTATGATCGAAACGTACTGAACGATATTTACAAAAACTAATTTGAACTTTATTTGGTTTTTTCGCCTGCTTAAAACTATTACGGTTTCAAATTTGATTTTGTTTTTTTGTTTTGTTTTGTTCAACCCTGTTGCCACATGACTCTGCCACACATGAAAATGTGACGATATTTTTCCATGTCGAGATCTTTATCGCACCTCATTTGAGTGGAATGAACATAAAAGTCATGATTTTGTATCATAAAATGACAGAAAAAATGTCAAATCTCAAACGGTTTCATATATATTTTCATATAAAAAACAAACAAGAAATAACTGCTTTGGATATGAATTACATATGTACATAGAATAGAGAATTTTCACAAGTTGAGTTTGCGTATAATTTTAATAAAGATTTTTTTATGCCACCAGGAATTTGCTGGCACAGTTGAGAGACAGAAATATCAAGGAATGGATTTTGCCAATTTTTTAAAATAAATTATCCTAAAAAATATCCTTGGCATTTAATTAAAACACATATTGATTTTTGAAAAGTTAACTTTTAAAGCAGTTTTTTAAGCACATCAAAGGAAAGAGTTTTTTAGAATTTTGATACACTTTATCTTTGTGCTTGAATGGTTGGTTATTTTTAAAAAAGAAAATAATTATTAGAAAACAACATGATTTTCTAAAACCTTAATTTTTAATCCACTTTTTTGGCAATCAACGTGAGAAACATTTTGGAAAATTATTGTGTCATCCAGTTAATGCGTGACGTAAATAATTCGCTCTTTTAAAGAACTGCCGGTTAAGTTCATTTCACGTCAGTTGCATATGTTTTTCCTTTTTTTGTAGCACTCAACATTAATATCCTGTTGTAGGGATGTAGGATGTGATACAAGTGCTGTGTTAAGACAATGAAAAGTCGTGGCATGTTTTAATAACAATTGTTTGTGATTAAAAAGTTTTGAAAAATTTATTAGAGTGATTCTAAGTAATATTTTTAATTTTTATACACATGGGGAACTGAAAGTATCTAAAGGGATTTAAGACACACAATTAATGTTTCTCAAGCATCGAAGCATTATTTTTAGCAAGTATACAAAACTAGTGGTGTGCCCCATTAAACAACATCCTTTTTGAGGAATGTACTGCCACTGGCAGTCCGAGCTCTCAAACGCATGGCTTACAAATAATATTGCTTTCAGTAATTCACTTCCTAGAACAGAAACTATTGAGGAAAATGCACTGTTTCCGGCCGTCGTAACAGTCAGATACACAAGTGATAACAGAAAAGTGATATTTAGTAAATGAAAATTGTATGTCTCAGCCACGAACTTTTCTTAATAACATATTTATCTTTTAAATTTTTCACAAACGGATTCATTCAGTTTGAGACCTGCGGCTAAAGTTACAAGCAGCATAAATAATTTGCATTCATGTTTTTGAATTTGCTATCACAGTAGTGCCACAATAAAATAAACAAACAAAAATTACAAATATCTTCCATCAGGCTTCAGCGCGGAGAACCTATTCAAGCAAAATGAAATTTATAATGTACGAGTATTTAACTTAAAGCGGATCCTGCACATACGTACACTGAGTTGTGAAAGTGAGCATACATGCCGAAAAAAAGGATTTGACTAACGCTTTTAAAATTCAATTAGGTTTTTTACGAAATCTATTTTCTGCTTACCGCTTATTTCCAAACTTCGATTTACTTTTTTGGCGCACTGTAGCTCTTTTAATAGTTTTAAGTACGTGTACATTTACAACTCCTTACAAATACTCTGCTAATAATTCGTATTTTTAAACAACTTGTACTCTTATTTGAGAAACATACATTTTTATTTACAATATTTTAAGATTTAAATTTGATAAGAGTTGTTCTAGAATAAAATAGAAACCAACAAAAGCGACAAAGATGAATTTAGAGTTGTTGGTTTTTGCTTTCTATGTAAGAACGTACTTAGTTGTTGAAATCGTTTTTGTGGCAACTTTATAGATTGTGGGTTTTGCAGTAATAAACAAAATGTTGTTTGCAACACAAAACGGGGCTATCGAAATGCTGCAGGTGAATTGCTGCACAAAAAATATTTCATGAAAATATTATCATTCAACCTTTTATAAAAATAATAAATGCAAAAAAGCTTCTGAGAGCATACATAAATGAGCTTTAAAGAGGAGATGTGTTCTCCTAAAATATTTGTATTAAATGTAGTTTAGAAAGTTATATTAAAAAAATGTTAAGATTAAACTGCTTTCATTTTTGAAGGGAGTTTAAGCCACTTGTTATTGTATTGTTACGTTTTAGATTTTCAAACGTTTATGAAATTTTTTAATTTTCAATAAAATATTATAGTATTAGGAACAGCTTAGCGAATAGCGTTTGTTTTTCAATTGCTGCCCTTTTAACTGCTTTTGTTTATTTCTATTTCAATTTTTTATAAATATTCAAAAATACTCAAATAAACAGCAGTAAATTGTGACTTACTCAAAACCTTGCAAAAATAGATGTTCTATTTTTATGTTATGTCAAACGTCCACAAGCAGTTCCCACTAATCATTTCCCCCCATTACTCTCTCCTTTCTATTTTCCTTGTCCCAGTACAGTGCATTCATAAGTAGTGGTAATCCCCAGAGCACTGGTCCAAGATAAAAAAAAAAAATTTCTTCGCTTGGACGCTTATTTTAATTCTTCTCACTTTAGCAAAGTATAAATTTGTATTCATAAGTGTCGACAATTATGATTTCGTTTTAAGCCGACGTTTGTTCCGCAAATATAGAAGTACAAATTTGCCACCTAATGTCTAGTTGGCTGCAATTATTTTTTTTAATGCTTTGATTGAATATCAATTAAGTTTTTGAGCTTTCCATCCCTGAGAAATGTGTGCAACCACGCTTTTGGATTTGATTACTTTTATTAACATGTGTTTAGATCCAACAATAATAAACATCAGAACGGCATGGCAAACGATACCATAATTTGGCATATCATAGACTTCATGTTAGTAGTTAATTCCTTACACCAGTTCAATGACCGATTATTTGAGAAGCTGCCATATGCTTTCTGCAGACTAAAAAACGTGTATTTTAATCTGAATAGCAGAAATATTTTTATTTCAGTAAGCGCCAAATTTTTCATCACCATGAAAACTTTTTGATCTTTTTTCTTGTAATAAACTGCAAAGCCTCCCACCTAAAATCTCATAAAAGCATTTAAAATATTACTTGATTGCATTAACAAAGTTCAAAGCGAAGAATATTTTGTTAAAATACTACTAATTGAGATTTTTCTTTTTTCAAAGAGTACTTTGCACAATTTGACGTTTGTATACATATGTCATGTTTAAAACTGAAGTGACAGCCAGAAAAATACACTATTCTTTACAATTACAAAATCTTAATTTTGCACAAAGTCAAAGATAAAAATCAATCTGTTCAAGCTGATTGTTGTGAACGTATGTATGGGGGAGTTTGTTTTTGTGAGAATACAAAAGACGCTTGTCATTGTTGTGGCTTTCAACACTTGTTGGAAACCATGAAGCATAATTTAATCTTGCATTAATTTGTGTCCCCATTGGCTAGGCCTTAAGACCATCTTGTGAGAAGATCGTCGGACGAAAGCAAATTGTCGAGGTATTGGATAGAGCTTTGTTTGGCGTCACTAAAGAAACTAAAATTATAAAAACCTTCAATGACCTTAAATAAGTTTAACATTTATTTTTTGAAGCTACTTCATGTAAACAAAAGTTGTTGATTACAATGTGCCAGACGAGAGAGTCTCAGTAGAATCAATATAATATTTTTACCTTAGATTGTATTCTTTAACTGGTAACTTCTTGGACATACCTTTTCATAAATGTCCTAAAACAAGTACTGACTTCTAATTTCGCGCATATAACACATCATTTCTTTGTAAATTGTTACATTTTGTTACAAATTATAAATTGCTCATTCAAGCTTAACGTAGTATTTTATTTTCTTTAGCTGATCTACACAACAGATATGGGACTTGATTTTCAATACTGAACACCATTGAATGGCAAGCCGTCCATGTCTTTGCCCATTTGGCTGTTTGGACAATTGGGATATTGCAATACCTACATATGTTTATATGTATTTTCTTATGCATGTGTTTAATGATTGGCTCTGTTGAGGCGCTCTTATTGACCCCTTCGGCTTGCGTTAATCATATATTAGTGGGCTTATGTTTTTTTTTTTTTTATTTTTAAACTTACTTCCCTTCAAAGAAATTAAAGAAAATCTCATGATACTCAACTATTGTAATTTTTTTAAGGTAATTTCAATAATGATTTAGGCGTGACTTAATAATAACAATCAAATTTAAGAACTTTGTTCCCTTGTCATATTCACATGCATGTGTGACAGGGATGGAAAAATGGGAATTTTGATTTGAATATGTATGTATTTTGGTAAACTGTTATTTGGAAAGTTTTGGACACCGAGAACTGTAAACATTCTATTAACAGCAGAATAATAAATATTACTATAAGAAGTATTAAAAAACCTGTACCAATTTTCTGATTTTCTCCCTATCAATCTGTAATCCGTAGGGCTACCCAAGTTTTCATTGGACTAGAAAACATTATTTAACTCCTCCAGAGGCATTTGGGAAAACGGAGGGTGTGAAAATTTATAAATATATTTTTTTGTTATGGAGCTATTTTACAGAGGGGAGATAGAGACTCAATTTGTCACGAAAAACAAAAAAATAAGGAAGAAAAACTGATACAATACTTCGAAGGCACTTTCAAGCTAGCACGAACGATGCGTGAATTATGTATGGAACGCTTCTAGTTCAATGATCTCTAGCAGAAAAAAGTTCCCAAATTTTTAAATTTCTTGTGCTTAGTTTGAGTTTTTGTTACTGAATTAACGCTGCAGCCCCACGTTCAAGTTTTGACTTTCCATTTACAGTACACTCATATATTTAAATTTACCCACCTCCCACCTTCCGAATCGACCACTAGATTGCGTTCAATATTGCGTTTATATCTATCGGCAAAACAACGTTCAGTTCATGCAGCGTATCATAAATTTAACTCTTCGATATATTTGCATTTTTCATTACCAATTCCTTATGTTCCTTCAGTGACTGAGTGTTTTTTATAATGACAGGATTTTATAATTTTCGTCAAAAGAATTTACCTAAATCATCAAAATATTACAAAAACAGATTGATATATGAGACCTCTTGCATAATATCAGAGGTATGTATTTTGCATTCGTCATATCATTTTGAGTTCTTCTTCGACGAAAGCATTTTTAAAATAAAATTGACTACCAATTTAGCGCAGCCAGCGACACAGCGGTCAAGTTAACTAAGTTTGAGAAGCAGCATGTGTTATCGTTTGGAATCAAGAAACTTGAACGTATTACTGTCCGGCAAGAGAAAGATGTGTTTCTAAAGTGTGTTTCAAGTAGTTTGAAAATAAGATATTGAATTTTCCATCCCTGACATCACCTTTGTTGTGCCTTTTGGGATACTAAATTAACAAAATTATTGAATCTGTATGCTTGGCAGGCATTTATGCATTAATACCGACTCGACAACAAACAAAAACATGACATTAATTTTCTAAATGCTTTTGATAAATATTTAACATGTTAAAAAGGGTTAAAAACGTGCAATTGAATGGGTCTTCTTTATTTGGAAACACAACCAATAAAAACACAAATTTGTATTTCTTTTGTGGCTGTCCAGCTGATCGACCCGTCCAAAGTGTAACCCGATGTAAACAAAAAAATTTGTAGAATGCATGTTTTCATTTGGATTTATTAATTGACAACAAATGTCGCGTCTTTTGCCAGTAGACGTTCACTTCAGAAATTGCGTGTGTATGTGTATTTGTGCATAAAACATAAAAAGACGATAATAATCTTTTGCTGAATGTTAGTTCAATTACAACTTTTTTTATTATCGTACAGTTCATACTTTGTATGCTTGATTTAAATAAATAAATTCAGTCTGCGCGAAGTTTAAGAAATGTTGCTCAGAATGTTTGGCTGTCTGACCATTTAGAAGTCTTTCTTTGTTTTCAGGCTTGATTTTCAAGTTGTTTTTATGGTAATTGATCTCATGCTTAAGCGAAGACAAATTTTTATGTTTTTGTTTCGCGGTGCGGCTTGAAAGACTCGCGCCATAAATTATTAGGTCAACGCTCGTCAATTGTGTACGACAGCGGACTACAAAATGAATAAGAACAGAAAAAATAACAACTCTCCACTGTGATTAAAGATTTATAGCACAAGCGTATGCAAAATTATTCCCTGTGAGAAAGTGTCGGATTAGACTTATCCGAATATGGATTGAGAATAAATTTTCCAAAGAACTTTTGATTTCAACGATGGTTCATAATAGTTCAGAGAAGACTGTCAAACTCAGTGTGTTACTAAAAATGATCGAATTGTGGAGCGTAACAATCTGTATGGCGTAGCAGTGCCTGACAGCCATGCTGTGTAGATGCTTGCTGTCAAAAGAGAAATCAATTTTCCAAACCTTTCCAATAGGGTTCATACTAAAGGAATGTATACTCTAGTGCAAAAGGAATATCTGAGAACCCATTTGTAATTGGCTCCAAAAAAAAAAAAAACGAACAATTGCGTGCATTTTATAGAACGTGATACATGTAGTACTTTTCAACAACATTTATATAACAACTCTTTGTGTATATAACACCTGCCGTAATGCATGATACCACATTTGCCACAACTCACAAACTCAAATAGACAAACATTCATGAATAATGGCGAGGAATTTAACACAGGCCAACTACATACTGAAAAGAAAAAAAAATTGTAAAATACCTGTCATCCAAATGAATGAATGGAACATGAAGATAAGCGTGTTTTTCAGTAATTAAGCTCATAGTTGAGCTTAAAGATTCTCAAATGCCACTATTGAAAATGTGGCAACACAAAAATTGTAAGCACTGCAACTTCAAATGACTTCAGTGCAGTGAAGGCATCGACCATGTCCCTCTTTTCAAGTCATTAAATAGCGCCAACTTAAAATACTAACAAAGTGTTTCCACAGCAATAAAAAAGAAAAATCTTGCAGCATGCTTGGAAATAGAACTTAAACAGTCATATGAAAATAACCTTCATATGAAAATAGCCTTCTTAATAACATCTGCAATTTTGAATTTGGTTTTTGTTTTTTTTTTTTTTTGCTCATTTTTTATATTTTCCCATTACAAATTATGAGCATTTTTGTTGCTTATAATTAAGCGCTGCACTGAACTGATCTTGTAGCTGTGTAATCAGTCTACATTTTCTAATTTAAGCGAACAACATGTATTTGAAAAAAGTATAGCACAAGCGGAAAAATGAAAATGTGTGTTGCGAAAAATAACATCATGCTTATGATTTCAATGATAATTGCTGGGTTCACTTTTAATATCTGCAACACACATAAATTGCAACATACTTGCCAACAACGGCAACAACAAACATGTGTTAAATACACTAGTCGTACAACAAAATGTCGGATATTTTCGATTTCTTCTGGCTTCTTTGCTATGCTGTTAAGCACGATTTTAGCGCAAAGCAGATTCCAAACAAAATTAAAACACTTGTTAACTTTGTCTTAACGAAACGTCTCTGTTATGCCTGAAAAAGACGGCCTTCTAATGGTTTAGCCTTGTCAGTCTTCATCGTCATCATCGGCATCGGCATCGGCATCGTTGTTGCATGATTGCTTGCTTTAACAACCAATTTTGGTAAACGTTTGTTTGAAGGCATAAAGAGCATTGTCAGGCTCATTGACTGAAGCGATACCCTACCAAATGTAGAAGAAGCGAAACACAGTTTCAAATACGTTTTAACATTTTTTAACTGCAAACAAAACTATTTTTTCATTGTTTGATGCATTTGGGAAATTCAATTCACCACCAACCGCAATGATGTTGAAAAAGTCAAGCATTTCTCAAAATTTGTACAATTATCGACAATATTCATACTTTTTGGTATTAACTTAAAGTTCCAAAGCCAATTTACCGGCTTTTATTTGCTCTTAAATTTGAAATCAATTTTAATAATCCAATTTCCTAAATTGTAGTCTCTTTTAGCTCTTCTAGAAAAGCACCCAATTACGCCAGGTATTAAAAATTTTCCCGTATTTATATTTCAAAAATTTTAATTCTAAAATTGCTTTCAAAATTTTATAAAGTATACCGTACGGTGAGGGCTGATAGGACGGTTCCATTTTTATTATTCATTCAAAACACCAACAAATCCAATCAATGAAATCAATACAGTCCTATTGAACATGTTGCAGACAAAGGAAACATAGAAGAGAAAAACTAAATGGGCAACAACAACTACAACGAAGCCAATCTTAGTCAAAATCAAATTAGTTTCAGTAAATTCCTTTCATAAAACCATTTTCAAAAGATTTACTCAAGCAAAATTACACTGAATTACGGAACTCAGAATTAAAAAACCATAAACTTATAAATTAACATTAAAAAACAGCTACAAGTTTTTATTCTCAACTTCACCTGCAACGTATCAGCTAATATTCTTGAATTGTTACTTTTTAATGAATTGTTTGGCAGTACAAATACGTGCAAGTTCAATTCATTTGTATTTGAAATTGAACTAAACTTTATTTGTTGGATTAAATGTTTGGCAATTTGGAGAACTTGTTTAATGATTAATAGTTGGCTCGTAACGGAATTTTAATTGATTTAATTGAATGGTTTTGAAAACAAGTGGTTCGAAAACTGATTATAAAATTATGAAAACAAGAAGTATGAGATATTTGTTTGGTTGGGCCGAATCTTAAGTACCCTTCTTAAGTACCCTTCATGTACACATGCATGCACATACGTACGCTGATTTGTCGGCTGTAGATTTAACGTCACTGAAATTGTTTTAGTTAATCCTGTTAATCCAGCCCAGCGAGCAAGAATAGTCTATTTTATATTATTGTTAGGTTTTTTTTTTGGCGCAAAACATTTCCAAAAATGTCTTGGAAACATCTAATTGTACCCCGCCTTTGATTAATGTGAAATCAAAATAAAAGCAATAATTTATAGAACTGACCTTGAAACTGATTAAAAACTTGAAGAATACTAACTAAAGACTTGTTTATCCGTTCATCGGGTTGGTTCAGGTCGGAACTGGTGGAGAGCATCTAGGGCCATCCCCCTACAGTTTACTCGGGTATAACAACGGGATCTTTTTAGGACCCAAGTGGGCCACTACCGGCGGTCAGCATAACATAACATAACAACTAAAGATACATATTTTAAAAAAATTTTGTTTTATATTTCATCAAAACCTAAATAAATTTGATAAAATTATAAATAAAATTACTTTTTAAAAATATATGCGATTTGCATTTGAAATAAAACCACCATTCACATTTCTAACCAGCAACGGAACAATGTCTTCTGACCAACAAGCAACGTTGATCAGAATACCTTAGATCTGAATTTGTAGTAACAAAAAGAAAAGTATTTTGATTCTCAAGTGTTCAAGCACTTAGTATCTAGATTCTAGAATTACATGTCATCTAGCTGTCACAATGATCACTTGAATCTCTTGTATTTAAGCAGAATTATGTGCGGGTTTTTAGTGGCACCAACAAGTGTAATTTTGTAAACGAATCACATTTTTCAGTGTTTGCATAAAAAAATCTAAATGGGTTTCAAAATCAAGCCGTCTCCCAGATTAAGATTCAGAATCTGATTTGGTTGTCTTCTTTAGCAGCAATTAATTACAAATTTTCTTTCTTACGCTCGTATACATCATTAAGAGTATTAAAGCTTATTAAAAAATATTCGTTGAATACAATTGTTTTTAAGCAATCTGAAATGATATTTAGTCTTTGTTCAAATGTCTTGCCTTAAACGTCTTTACTTTACTTTAATCATATTGATTTATTTGTATGTTCTAAATAATCTTTTTTTTTTTTTTTCTTTGCTTAATACCTTTTCAAATTACACATTATTTCAATGCTATAATGAGAAATGTTTTCAACTGAATATTGGCTCATGGTGAGTTTTATGTTTTATAAGAAAATCTAAAATTGACAGCTTGGGTTTTCATTGTTTTCTATCAGGTTTTAAAGTCTAATAGAAAAGAGCTTTATTTTTAAATCTTTTGTTTGCAGAAAGAGCGATAAAAAAAAGTTTGGAAAAGAATATTCTTTCTTTTTATTTAAAGCATCACCCTCCAAAAGTTTTATTTTTCTTACAATTCATACGTATGTACATGCTTGAAGCTTTATCCATTTTATGAGTTCTTATTTCTTTTCTGCCAAATCTCATGCAAAAGGGAATTCGTGCTGTTTTAGGAAACAAAACAATAGATAGCGCAGCAACCAACCAACCAACCAGCCAACAATGGTCATGTCCATTAAGATGCATTAAGCTTAAGGAATATTAAGACCCTGGCTGAGGGAAACGGGATGTGGGTATTTTATTTTCCTTCCTTTTATTTTCTCTCAGTTTAGTTTTTCTGGTTGCTTGTTTGTAGAGAAAAAGTACCTTCAATTGTGTCTACGGCATAATGAATCTAGTATTCAACGTTAAACAGCCTAAAAACGGAAGTTAAGTGGGAGGTTACTTAATCCAAAGAAGACGTTTAACTACTCATAATACAAACAAAGAAAAACTAAAATATGCCAACTGCATGACAACAATATAATTTTAACTTGTGTTTGCAATGTTCGTGATAATGAGTCTAAGTTGTTCAACGGCAGTCAAAGATGAAGGTTGGGATGTGAGAAAAAGAAAAGCAAAAAATGAATTAAATGTAATCGTTTTAATGCTCAACTATAAAACTGTACTGAAATTAATTTGCGCAATGTTTATTTTAATGACCTTGTTGAAGAACAAGAAGCATTTTACTTTCGTATCCAAAAGCAAATTGCTTAAGAAAATTGAAACACTGAAAGTGTTTGTATCACTTGTACATGAAGAATTCTTTGCTGGGGGGCTGGCATTGTAATACAAATAATTAAAATTTAATTAAAACTAAAATTTTGAGAGTTCGGCAATAAATAGTCCAAGCAAAACATTTCGCCAACAAAAGTTCTGGTCTTAAAGTCCCCTATTCGATATTTTTAATTTAGTTTTCAAGCAAGTTCATTTCAATCTAATACCACATTTACATCTATGCAAAATCTAACAGATTTGTATTGAAATCTTCGACTAAATGCCTAACGTTTTTATTACCTCTTATTAAGGCAATGCAGATTTAATTTTCATAAAACTGACTTTTGTGAGATTGGCTGACATCGTGAGTCAACCATGATTATGTGCATTTTTTTCAATTGCAACGTAGTATTTCCAAGTACATTTTGCACAAAATCATAATTGCATCAGTAGATACTGAATAGATTTGAGGAGTCTAGACTGATAATAGATTTTATTTTGTATGAGAAATCAAGTCAAAATTATTGAAAGTACCGGATCTTGCACAGCTGCAAAACAGGCTATAAGACACTTCAACTGAATAAACTATAAATTCGGTTTTTAAATTTCAAAAATACGAGTTCGCTGGGACCAATAATCACTCTGCAAAGCTTGGAGTAAAACTGTTTTACCTGTTGTCTAACAGACTGTTTTTACAATCTTTCTTAGCTATCTTCATTTATTCAAATCATAAATTTAATACAATCACCATTTGAATTTGTTTCGATCTCGCTACATTGCAGTGAAACTACACAACTTCTTGAGCTGCCATAAGATTTAACACGTTCCTAATTCTCTTATCATAAGAATTTTTTCATTTATTAGTTTTATTTGCTTAGATTTTGTATCACTTTAATTTTATTGAATTCTGCTATTTACCTGCTTGCTTTATGACATTGATTTTCTAAAGTGCACCCCAACTCCAAGCTGTAGTAGCCACAAAATGTAATTATGCATAAAAGGTTGCTTAGCAGTTGGCCTTAAGCTCATTTTCAAGTCATTTGAATTTCAAATTTACGCATTCATTTCTGAGTCGTACAAGAATCCTGCAAGATGTGTCAATAAATAAAGACAAGCCAGAAAATAATGCTAAAGATATTTTATAGTGGAAGTAACGAAAGATAAAGCTGCCAAAGCTCCCACACACACACACACACACACACATTCAAGCACATCATTGATAAATAATCCCTTCTCTAGGCAACATAATTACAACTGAATTGTTAATGTCAGTCAGCCTTAGAATTTTCGCTTCTGCTGCCAGAGAAAGTATCACATTTTATAGGGGATTGCTTCTTGTAGAGTAGCAAAAGGAAAATGAATGTTTAAATGCTGTTTGGCCATAAGATTAATTGTTAATGTAGGATGCAAATAAAAGCTTCAGGTGGAAAATTAAAATTAATGATGTGAGTTAAGTTCTCCCAAGTCTGAACATTTCGTGTGAACATTTTTCGCAAAAACAAATTTTGAGCTAATGAACAAAAGCAGATGAATGAGGGTTGTTGTCTTAAGCAACTTAAACGCAACACAAAGTGTTACTTTAATCAAGTTTCGCCTGGAGTGGGAGTGCTTAACAGAAGTTAGCATAACAACAGGCAGCTTGATTATCATTTAAACAATAGCAAAAGGAATATTTTGTCAACTGTGTGTTATTTACCCTAAAAACCTTTGTCTTCTTTTTACATAAATTTTCTTCTTGTACTTAATTTGCCTTAAAAATGATAGTAAGACTTTATTTCCTATTTTACATTTTTGCACCATGCTGCGACTTAATAGTGCTTCAGGATGTGTTATTTCCAGCTGTGCTGTGTGTCGGATCTGCTAACAACTTTTATTAATGCATTTTTGTACTCTTTTTTCTATTTTTATACCATTTAAAGGAATAGAACAAAACGTATGTATATTTGATGAGTGCATGATTAATGAAGAATTTCGTCTAGAAAATATTTGGTCCTGAAAATCTCTAGAAAATTTTTTTTGGCAAAAGGTTTTATGCTCAGAGTTTGGTTATATGTATAGTGTGTGCATTATTGCATAGTTTCGTGAATTTTTGAATGCAGGTTGCAGCTTTAATAACTTTCACATTAAATGGTGTATATCGGCATTCGTTTTAACTTACATATATATCGTACAAAGGACAAACCTATTTTTACCTCAAACATATCGAAATTAATTTTTTCAACCTCTTTTACTAAAAATAAGAGCAGCTGAATCACACCGATTCCGTTCCGAATCTTAAGGCGTCTATATTCATTTGGTCCCAACATGCAAGAGATGTTTTTTGGTGCAGGATTGGCGACTTTTTTTAAATTTAAGCTAGTATTGTGGGAACAACCCCTACATATGCAGCTCATCGTGCTGGAACTAGGAAAACTGGCTATAGGGAGGAGAAAAGTGCTTGTGTACATTTGCTTTGAACCTTTTCATGCTGTAAATAGAAGCAAATACGCCTGCAGGCAGTTTATTCCACAGATGAACTGTCTGTGGATAAAATAGTGTGAAGCTACCCACACTGCGACGATGCGCTAGTGAGCCAATATAGTTTGATACCACACTGCCATCGGATGAGCTTCTTCACTCTCCTTCTAGACGGTCGAGTAACAGGAAAATATACTTTGAGGCTTCTAACCGTTGAAAAGTTTGTTTACAAACTGCTTGAATGCATAACACAAACACGAACAAATGGGCGATAAAATGTAGAGTACTTCAGCTAATAAAATACATGACATGTTTGCTGGTGTTGAAGGGACAATCTGGTATAAAGATACTTTGACAGAGACTTTGAAGTCACTGCATCGCTGGCTTTGCAGCGCGACCTCTTCCTCGATTGCCTGCTAATTTCTTCAAGCGATGTGTATCGGCATCTCTCGCGCTCACTCTCTCTCTCTCTCTCTCTTTCTCTATGCCATAGCCTATACCTCGGAGATAAATATCTTCCGTGTTCCCCTATATCTATCACAAAAACAGGAATTACTACCTTACCCGATGATGTCGAAATATTTATCTGAAACCAAGTTGATGCCTCCAAAATTATTTAGTAAAGAAGTGTATGATGCTTTTGCAATAAATAATTCACGAAAGAAATTTTGCCGTTATCCAGAGACACACATTCTAACTGCGCTTTAGCACTAAACGATTGCACTAAATTTCCAATTGTGAAGCCATTTACAGCAGAAGTGCTTTGAGCAGCACGAAAAATGCTTTCAGTGACAGTTCACTTGACTTAAACTTAAACTCGAGACTTCTAACTCACCGTAGCAGAGTCTTATGATCAAGAAATCATAATGCGGCGGATAAAAAAAGTGTCAGTTATTAATTGGTAAATGACAAGCTTAGAAATTTGTAAGCAAAAAATAAAAATCTTTGCCACCTTGTTTTTTGCGCAATCCATTTTCTGGCAATTTGCTAAAACAAACGAAAAGCATTTTTGATACACGCCGAATGACAATTTCGCTTCGGTGTAAAAATGTCCGGCACTAGCAGAGAAGTTCATGCTCGGCAGCAAAACATATGAATAGAGAAAAAGCTGTAAAACTAACAAATCCAATAGATTATTTTCGCAAAAAGTTTTAATATTTGTTTGAAAGAATGTGTGTACACAGACAAACGGAAATGAAAAATGGAAGTCCATTGTAATCACTAAAAATCCTTCAGAGCAGACATTGAAGCTGTTGTTTAATAATCCTTGTTTGAGTTGTTTGCATTTTTCCTTTTCAATTTTACTTTAAGCAACGTGTATGTACATATGTATGTATGCATATCGTTGTTGTTTTTATTTATTTCTTTTTTTTTGGAAAATTCTTTTTTATTTATTTTTTTACCTTGCTCATGTTTTTAATTGTTAACGTGAAATTAAACGTGAAATATTTTAGACAACAATGTATTCAATGCCACTTTTGATTTCTATTTTTCTTTTTTTTTTTTCTCTGCCACACAACATTTTAGTGGCAGAAAATAGAAACCGAACGAACTTTTAATTTGTTCGTCTATTCAGACTTTCTCCCTTTCCGTGTCAGCTTATTGTTGTACGAGCACTTAAAATGCCCTGTGCTTGTAGGCGAATATGTGTATTTTATATCCTGCGAAATCTTTAGAAAGGGTTTCATGAATTTGTAAATGTTTCATATGGAGGAGGAGATTGATGTATGTGTGTGTGTGTGTATATGGCTGTGTGGAGCAATACAGGAAGAAAATAAAGAAGTTGTAGTTGAGTGTTCAAGACAAACAATGTTTTCCCGAGTGTTTGACCAGTTACTGGCCACTGACTGCTTTGCTTTGACTCTGAATTTGATTTGCATTCTAACTGACAGACAGACCAAAGGACTGGCTGACTGACGGGCTGTGTACTGAAGCACTCATGGTCAGTCAAAAACTTTTGTAATAAAAATGTTTTTATTTTTTCGAAATATTTAACATGAGAGAGTTTACCCGTCCAGAGACACTGCGGGTTGGAGATTTTGTGTACATAAAACTTTCAAATAGAAAAGATAAAGAAAAGCAACATTAAAAATTCGAAATCCTTTATTATGGTACATTTCGCAAAATGAAATACTCTGCTTAAAGTTGAATGGAATTTTTAAAAAGTGTGCATGCATATAAAATTTTTGAAAATATTTTGATACGCCTGTTTTTTGAAGGTGCCTCTGGTTGTCATGACTTTAAATGTCTTTAATAAAAAAATATTTATTTCATCAGCCATGTCACGTGTGAGAATGACAATCCTTCGGTATTATAAAAACCAAAAATGGCCTGAGGTGGACAGACAACCTTGTTAAAGCATTTCCTTAGAGAGTAAGAAATGAGTTGGGAACATGGCTAATCTACAAAAAAAAAATCTTATTGTATCTATCTCGTGGAGAAGCGAACTACAACACGGTGGAAGTTAAACGAAATAACAAAGATCTCAGAAACTTCGTTTCAGTATCTTCACATCCTGAAGATGAGTAGTGAGGCTCAAGAAGCAACTGAGTTTTATCTTTTACGGTTCAAAGGAAGGAAAAACAAAACAAAAAGAATTACAAATATTAAGAATTGATCCAGAAAACAACAATAAATATAGATAAAATGTGTGTTTTACTGACTTGGCTTACATGTTCATCTGTTTCAGCTATATTTTTCAGAGATTTTATTCAAGGAGCCTTGTTTATTAAAGCCAATTAAAAAAGTTTTCATCAAAGTACGCAAAAACCCCAGAGCTGAACAATATGTAGTTCGTTAGAGAAGATCTTTTTTATACAAATTTAGATTTTTCAAAGAAACTTCCTCAAGCATGTCTCCTTTAAAGGTCTGTATCGTGTGGTTTGTGCTTCTAAAACGTTCTACAGTAAAATAAATTTTATGCCTTTGGAACGCCAATTGTGTGTTGTGGT
Organism: Sturmia bella; assembly: GCA_963662145.1. Taxonomy (NCBI): domain Eukaryota; kingdom Metazoa; phylum Arthropoda; class Insecta; order Diptera; family Tachinidae; genus Sturmia; species Sturmia bella. Next base: position 2,693,474 of record OY759171.1, on the reverse strand, counting down.
TAAATGAAGGAGTGACAACTACTGAGCATAGCAATTGTTTTGTAGCCATTTTACTCTTTCCTTGCAAATAAATTTTCAGTTTCATGAAAAAAATTGAATAGCATTATCTTAAATATATTTTCTGCTTATTAAAGTTAAATTTCTAGGTTTTTTTTTTTTTTTTTAATAAAAGCTCAAACTTTTTTTGTCTCTCACGCCATTAGCATGTATTTGATAAACAAAAGATAAATCATATTCATATGAATTATTAAAAAAGTCCTGAGAGATTACCGAATACAATGTACGCATATGTATTTATATTTTAAGGAAACAAGATAACATTTCCACCCTCCTTATTTACATAAATCAATTGTTCTTCCACCTTTGGTCCCTTTTCAGCTGACACAGCTTTTGACAAAAATTAATGAATTGACTTATTTGCCACATCCAATACAAGAACAACAATTATTTTTCTTATTGTGTAAATCAATTGAAGCGTATCTAACATGAAAATAAGCTTGACAATTGTCACTTTAAGGTGTCACTGAGTTGCAAAAGCGAGTAGAGCAAACGTTAAAAGCACTCTGTCCCAGTGCAGAGTTTAACACAGTAGGAAAAGCTCCCCTTTTAACATCTTTCGACGAATGTGCTTAGAGACATTTTTATCACACGTTTTTATTGCCAGATGATGCAAGATCTCTCAACCTTTTTGAGCATGTGTTCAAATTAAAACTGTAAAAACATCCAGAAAAAAACAGAATAAAAAAACAATTTTAATCTTTTGTTTTCTCAGGCATTCGTTGAGAGGGTTAACGTGGTTTTGTGCGGAATTATTTTTTGGGGGGAAACTTTTTGTTATTAATTTTTCATCACTTTAAGACTGAAATAAGGGTGAAATAATTTTTAACAGAAAAAAAGAGATGTCATAAATTTCACGGTTGTTTCACTGCCTGTTAAAAAAAAGTAATAAACGAGATTTGATGTAGAGTGGATTTCACACTAAAATGCTCATGAATCTCTTGCCTGCCATTATTAATTTAAGAAACGGGATTAAAGGTGAATCAGATTGTAACTTGTGTTGTAACTTAAAAGGGAATTATTTCTGCAACAAAATATAAAAAGCTTACTAATTTAATCAGAATAAATCTCGTTTTAATGCCCTTCACAACAAGTGTATAAGTTAATAATTCCATTTGCGAGATCCACAATTTTCATTTCCAGCCCCTTAAAGTATATGTATATTCTGGATCAGATTGATTATGAAATGTCCGTCTGTAGACTAAGATTAAGACGTAATTTTTTGAGAAAATCACTTGACTTAAGAACATGTTTTCTTTGTCCAACCTGTAAAAATATCGTACTTTGTGTTTACTACTCGAATTTAGAGCAACCGAATCCACAAAATAATAATAAAGGAATAAAAAAGGGCATTTCCCGATCAAATTGAGAAAAAAGCCTAAGTATAATCTTGAAAACCGTTCGGCATTAGAAGGCAGTATCATATTTTGTAAAAATTAAGTTTTTAGTGTCAAAAGGTAGTTCTAAAAGCAGAAAACAGTCATTAAAATATTAAATTTTCAATATCAGTCCACATCAAGACGAGATATAGCCCAAACCGATTTCATCAAAATTAATAACGATAAAGTTTTCTTGAATAAAATTATTTGTTAAAAGAAATAGTTTTTTAACAGGTATCTCTGCTTTTTAAGTTAATATTTTGTATGTATGTATAAACAGTTATGTATTTTCTGGAAAAGAAATCTTTTAGCAGCATTTTCTTGATTCACAATAATGTTCACCACAAAGTCTAGTGATGAACAGATGATGGTTTTTCTTTCTTGTTACTTTACTTTTGCTACGCCTTCAGAAGCAATTTAAATAATTTCTCTTCATTGATTTGTAAAAATATATGTGTGTTTTAAGCATCTTAATGATTTTCAATTAGCTTCTTATTTAAGTCATATCAATCAAGATCAATAAATCTTATGAAACACTGCTTGAGGGTTTCTTTCTTTTTGCCATCAATCAAAAATCATTACTGATTGTCATCATTCAAAAAATTCACCAGAAACGAGCACTATCATGTTCTTTTTTGCAAGTTATTTCGCTCACTCACGCCGTCAGTCATTCCCGCTCTTAAACATCTCAACCATTAAAGCACACTTCATCACTTTACAGACGAAGCGCTGAAAAACAAGAAGAACAACATGGTGTCGTTCACTCATGATTTGCCACAGTTTCCAAATTGCAACAACTTACAAAAAGCTTCATTATGTTACGGATCACTGAACGTTGATTTATGAAGTTTCATTTAACACTTTTTTCGTTTTCGTTTTTTTTTTTCGAGAATTTGTTTTATTTATTTGCTGCTTCCATGTTCAAAAAAACAAACAAACAAACAAACAAAAGGCAAACCCGTCGGGTTCTTGTCTTGGCTGCTTGTTTGCAGCAGTGATCTACATTTTGTAAATCATTTTGTCAAGGAGTATAAAATCATCTGACAGATTTAGTGCGTTTATTTATGAATAAAAAAAAATAAGTTAATGAATGCGTTTGCAGCCACACACAAGTTTGTTGTGTGCTGGATGATCAACGCGACAAGATCAGCAGACACCAGACAACACAAAGTTGTGGAGTCGGATGCGTGTCACATGTTTCAGGCGCCTTGAATTTATTACGATTAAACTTGCTTATTTGTCTCTCGTTCTATTTGCTTTATGGAGCATTTAAAGGAATTTCTAATTCATCAATCAGTGATTTAAAGTTAATTGGTGTAATTATTTGCTTATATGAAAAATACATAAATAGCGCACTCATAAACTGTTTCATGAAAAGAGAGCATTGAATTGCATGATTCATTTTATATCTAGAACTGGAATAAGTTTTGCCTGCTTAAAGAAATTTATGAGTAAATTTAAAATGATCACACGGTTTCCACTGAGATGGAAGAAAAAGACTCCTGTAAAGTGATTTGTAGAGCTTTGTCAGTGTAAATGTTTTCTTTGTTGTATTTTCATGGTTGTTATAGGAAATCGACGAACAGCAGTTAATTGACGCTTAATCCTGAGCCCACTAACATATTAGCTGCGATCCTGAACTCAACATTGGCAGCCCGCGTAATCCCAATTCACACGAAAACTGCTCCCGTACTCAAAGTTCGTGCAAGCGAGATAAATACTCTTGTTCTTCTTGCACGAAACATCACACAGTTTTTCTGCGGGCTAGTTTGGACAAGTAGTTAACCAATCAGCTGTTGCAAAAGGTAAGCAATAGCAAACAAAAAAGCTTATCTAAATCAGCGAATATTACAACAATTTTGGTGTTTTCCAATTAGTATTTCATATAAAATTTTCATTATATCATCAAAACTTGTGATATCTTTAGGATAGAAATATGGCTTTTAGTGTTCCCGTGCTTTTGTGCATTTTGCCTTAACTGCTAAAGTAAATGCGCTAAAGATGATTTGTTCGCTTTTCAGTTTACATTGGTGGGTGGTCGGGGCTTGATTTAAAACTGACACATAAACAAAATGTAATCTCTTCTAAATATTTATTTTTTTTTTTTTTGCAAATTGTCTATGTATGTATCTCGGATGTTAAGTTTTATCATGTTTATTAAATTGTAATTCATTGGAAGTGCAACTGCAAATACTTCATTTGAAACATGAGAACCCATCTGTGGCAAATTAAAACGAACAACTTTTATGAAGAACGCAGACAGACAGAAAAAACATGAATCTTATAATTCTTTTACTTAACAACACTCACATGTGTAATTTATTTTAATTATGCTGCAAATTTATTTTCCATCATCTTTTGTTTCATTTTCATTTCTGTTAAACATCCATGAAATTATGATGAATTATTTCACTTCTTGTCTTTTTTTTGTATAATTATTTTAAAAAGGAATTGTAGCATTAAAGCTGCGATGACACGAATAAATTGTACAAAGTTTTTTTTATTCAAACAGGAATCATAAAAGAAGAAATGGAGGCTTCTTTTTGTCATACTTATAATGACGTTAAAATGTTGCATTTTCTTTTGATGAACAAATTGCACTATTTTGACATGGATCATTAAATCAAAGAATTATTATAAAAATGTTCTCAGTAAAGAATATCAGGCGCAATATAGAACAGCGTGTGGAATGCAAAAACTAAAAAAAGCTCTAATTCTTAAATTCATGGTCATTATTAACCTGCTAACCAGGCCTTAGGCCATGCTATATTTTATGGATTGGAGCCGTAGAAACAACTCAATCACGAAGCTTTTTCGGCGGCTGGTTAGTGTTCCTGTCAACGTTTTTGAAATGGAAACAGAAGTAATGCCTTCATGTTATTCTGTTTACACGTTGGTGCGTCGCACAGCATCTTGGACAAATCTGGGATGGGATGAGACAGAAATAGACTTCAAATTTGGTCTCTTGTTTCTGTTTTGTACTCGACGGGCACACAAATTGAGCGAAGTTATGACTTTAACTGGGGTACAACCAGCTATTTCGAAGCTGCCATGCTTCTCGTTAGCACCCATTTCATTAAAAAATTAAATATTGTAATGCGAGCTTATCAGTCACATTACAGTGCGCTACATCTAAAAAACCCTCTAACGTACAAAAAGGTACATTCTATTGCCAGTGCAGCCTGCTTATAAGGTTAAACTGTCTAAAGTGATAAAATTGGTCAAACTCACAAGTTTTACGTCATACATACATATGTACACATTTAAGATTAACTTACGAAAACATAAAAACACTTCAGCACTTCCGTTCGCAGTATCAGCCAAATTGTAAGAGATGGTTGTTGAAATAATCGTAAATTTTAGTGCATATTATATTGTGTGCACTTAAAGTTAAACTGTCTTTCAATATGTATTGCTCCACATGCAGCAATATGAGTATCGGTATTAGCAACATATTCAATGAAATTCTTAGCTGTTACACACATAGACACACATGCATACTTTGATGCACAAACACATGTTCCATTTCATTAAAAAGGTTACGACTTTTATATCGAATTGAATTGTATTGCGTATGTTCCGTTCGTAATGAGGGGGAGTTTTACACATGTAATAAATCTTATTTGGAAAATTATTTTCGGGTTCAATGTTTTAAGTGCATGTGAGTGTTTAAATGTGTTGATACTTACGGAGTTTAATGAAGCATGCAAGTGGGAATAATTTCTGTTCGTTTCCTTTTCCCTATATTAAATATTTGGAAAACGTATCCTCAGAAAACTGTAAAGAAAACACATAAAATACATGTTCGAGACAAATTGAATAAAATGCTGACTAGAATGCAAAAACTCCACACAAGAATGAAACTGCGGAAGGGTGCTTTATAATCACTTGTTAAAGGTGGTTACTAAAATGCTTACCTCTCAGTCTCGCCATTTGTAGTTTAGAAATCTGAAAGCACAAAAAACCAAAGAATATCTATTAAACCTAATGGGAAATATTGTACTAAAATTTTCAAGCCCGTGCTAAAAAAAAAGTAAAAAGTAAAGTATAACACGATGAAAATCTGATGTCCATTAAAACAAATATTAAGTTAGGAAAGCACTTATAAGTGAATAAGAGGACTGTCATTTCACATATCCGATTTCCTATATAAATTCTATGAAATTTTTTGACACTTAAAAAACTATATGAGAAAATAATTTCACATCCGACTCCAACTTTTTTGAAACAGCTTTTCTAAAAGGTAGTTATTTCGATGAAATCCGAAATTACCTGTTTTTAAACAGTTAACTTTTAAAGGTGTATTTAAAAATTACTTTTACATTTGGTACTTTTTAATTCTCTTTCAAAAAGCACTTTATTTGAAACTATTTTTTAAATGATTGTCTTTTTAATAGACACTATTTCGAAAGTTCGATTTTTAAAATGGTCGATTTTAGAAATGGTTTCATTAAAAACGTATTTGTTATTCTTAACAGACATTTGCGTTTTTTAAAAAACAGCTTTTAACAGATGTAACCTTTTGAAAGATCCTTTTTATTAAAAAATAGTTTTCAAGAAACAAGAAAAACGACGCTTTTTTGAAAGGCTGTTTTTTAAAATATGTGCTCCTACAATAAATCGACTTTTAAAAAGAATTTTAAACAGAATTTTAAAAATATGTTTTGATATGTTTTCATGTGGTCGTAAAACAGCCGTGGTATGTATCCCAGCAAATAATTCTTCAACTTTACTTTTCTCGTCTTTGTCACAAAAAAAAATCTCTCCCAATTGCGAGAAAGTAAGATCGAACTCAAGCCCGATAAAACTATGAAAAATTTTTAAAGAATATAATGTTTAACATTTGCACAACATTTCTCTGATTATAAATAATCAAAAATCTCTATCCATTTGTTCCTAAGTGATCAGACTTCCATCATTGCTAATAATATGTTCATATGCATGTACATTACAACATCTTTAGATGCCCAACTTATTCAAGCATGGCACAAATACTGTTTCAGAACGAACTGTTTTGGTTACTTGCAGTTTATGGTGGTGGCATCGAAGAAAAAACTAAAAATGTGCGAATGAACGTGTGTTTGGCTGCGAATGTTGCGATTGCGAATGAATAAACACGTTTTATTTATGCTCCTATTTATGACAAACACTGAATTGTTCGTTCCTATTGCATTGCGAAAGAAAGAGTTTGACGGGGTTGCGCTCGCTCGTTGTTTGCATGTTGTTATTTAGTAATGGGAGGAAAAAAGATGATGATTTAAATAGAGGCTTGCTTTTTTGTATGTTGTTGCACCATGAAAAGTAGCAGGCTCCAAGCAAAGTGGGAGAGTGTATCAGTGTTAAGGTACTTACGTATGTACATGCTTGAGCTGCAGATTTGTGTTTGTTTACTGTACGGGTCGTTGTGGAACTTATTCACATAGCACATATTCAAGATTTTTTTTCGAATTGCTGTTGTGTTGTTTTGACGTTGTTTTGCATTTGCATGTGTGATGGCAACTAATTGTCTGCGTAATAAGACAATGACCTTTTCCAGAGCAAACGTTTTGAGGGCTTAGAAGTTTTCACATCACTTTTCATTTTTATTGCAGGAGATGAGGATTGGAGTTGCAATTTCAAATTACGAGCTAGTTGCAAAGTCAAAGGAGTTTTAACGAGCATAATAATTGTTGTTAAGGAAATTAGTTTCTAAGTTTACTAAAATGGAAAATTTACTTATTATGGTTAGCGTAGGGTTAAAAAGGTTTGCGCATTTTTTAAAGGTTAAAAAAATTGGCCTAAAACTATTTTCATGCACAGTTTGAAAGCTATGTTTGCTTGTTTTAATAGTAAAATCATGAAGTTAGTCGAAAATAAGAGTTACTTCAACACAAATGAAACTTTCAATATTGATCTGTCTTGCATGATGGTTGTTGTCTTGCCTGAATTTCAAAATGGTGGAAGTGTGCAGTAAAATTTTCCTGGCAAATGTGGTTGTATCTGTTTGGAAGGTATCTCGGAAACGCCTGCTGTAAATTGGCTCGAAACCAAAAAAAAAAGTGTTCTAAGACTAGATACATAACTGCGTGTAAGAATTGCCTACCAGACACAAAACCGAAGAAATTTTCGTTCATGCAAGTAGTTCTAATAAATTTATTTTTATTTTAACTGCGGCTATTTCATTAAAAATAGCTTTCATAATTTCGTTACGAGAAATTCAGTGGATTAATGAAATGTTTCATTAAACTAATGAACAAAAAATTTCATTAGAGTATTTGTCATTTAAAATCGTCATTTGATTTGTAAAGAAGATTGGGTATGAGGTGAAATATTTCAAAAAATAAATTTTTGAGTAGCACCCAAAGAAATGTTGTCACATCTGAAACTGTATTTTCTTGCTTTGTTTCCTTGAAATGGAGTACATCCGCTATTATCATGAAAATAATGTTCTGATTTTCATCAAATTAATAAAAGAAATCCATATATTTAGGTAATCGTTTCATTCAGCTAAGGTTTTTTTGCTATTAAACAAACGAATGAAGTCTCAGCCTAATGAAAGGAAAGCATATATTTATTATAACCATCATTAATATAAAGTTAAAAAAAAACTCAATTCATTGGTTCAATGAAAATTAATAAATTTTTTCATTGAATTTATATCGGAAGTAAACAAAAAAGTAAACAAAATTATTTCATTGTAGTTAAGTTGTATTTTAGACTCTATCGTGGTTCCACGAAACGGTAGTGTATTGAATTGAAATCTGATAAATTTATTAAATTTTAGGGAAACTGAAAGTCATAGATACATAAATTAATCTTATACTTTATTTAGGAATAAAAAACAGTCTGTCATTTTTTCATTTGCATTTAAAGAGGTGTCTGAAAAAATAAAGCGCAACAATACTAAACGAGAACTGCTTATCAGAAAATTTAAGTGACTAAAGTAAAACAGATTTTATTTACCAAGACGTTGTTTACAAATCAAAATATGAAAAATGTTGAGAAAAAGTGGTGTTGTTGTACAAAAATATCCTTCAATATTTCATTTGGTTATAAGTTTGCTTTTTCAATGGTGATAACAATTCAACTTACAAATCAGAAAATAAATTAATGAACAAGTTCCAGTGTTTTTTCTTAATTTTTTACCTTGTTAGCACTTATATTTTTATGTAATTTAAACTTTTTCATTGATACCCAATTGAGAAATTGTAATAATACCCTAGAGATAACAAAATAATTTGTATTATTTAAATGGAAATTTATCTAGGAAAAGCAAATACATTTTAATCGTTGTTTATTCTCAAATGCGAAGCACTGAAGGACGACAACAACAGCTGAAGTAGTAAAAACAAAAATCCCTCAGAAACAGAAATCGACACACAGAAAAACAGGCAGACAAACAGACAGACAGCCGGAGTGTCTAACAAAAATTTTCAAATGAAAACTGCAAAGAGTAGTCGAAAATCCTCAAATTCTGTTAAAAAAAATTTCATACACAAACATTTCAAGTGTCTATTACACCAACAGAGTATTGAAAAAAATATCACATACACAACACACTTTTTACTTCGAAAAAATAGAAAATAAAACCAGGAATCAGTTGCAAGACAAGTTTGAATACATTAAAACAACAGCAGCCAACCAACAACCACAGTGCAGATGACTGACGATGAATAATAAAAGTTGTCACAGAAATTATACGAATACCTTTCTTTGGGCTTTGTGGCAATGTTGCCTGACGATTGCCCACCAGCCAAACAGCCAGCCAGTCGTGTCTGTTAGTTTCAAAGGGTATCTCAAAGTGAGAGAAAATTTTTAGCTGCACAGAAAATACAACATCGGGAAAATGGCCCAAGGCTTTGCTAGACTATACGAACTTATTTTTTTTTTCTAAGATTTTCTAAGATCTTACTGCTTAAATTTAGGTGGTTTAAGATCTGTTGGCGCAGACCGCTAACTTCCAATGTTAAATGACATAACCTAGAGAACCAGCTGAATTAGTCTTTCCAAATTTTTCGATCGCATGCTCCAGCAAATGTTCATTAGTTTTGGGAAATTGTTGAAAATTTCCAATATGATTTCCAAACACGCAGTGAACTGGGTGCTTGTAATTGGAGATTGCGCTTATTAGAAGTAAGAACTCCGGAAACATTTTCCTAAGGAGGCGAATAAACTTGCCCAAATGAAAATTAAAAAGTTTGTATCAAATACCAGCAGCATCACCAAAGTCCCAAAACGGAAGTAAAGTAGATCTCTGTTCGAAACCAGTTCTAAAAGAAAATAAGCTTAGTAAGAAAATGTAACAAAATACAGGTTCATATTCTTATTTTATTTTTTATTTAGAGAACTGCCATAAGAGAAGCCGGAATTTGATATACCTGAAAGTAATAAATCCTTCTGCCTGTAAAGATTATCGCATAAAAATGAATGCATTGCATTTGAGAACAAGTAATCTCATGAATTAAGATCACAAAGTGAGTCACGTACAAGTCTAAAATGTAGGTGCTCATACAGCGTCTTTAGCTAGCCCTGGTTTTGGTTTGGGGCTGCCAGTCACTTGTTATGCAAATGAAAACATTTCACCAATTTTGTAGCACCCTTTATACGTTTGTATCTTCTACATATTTGGTTTGTGTTTTAGTTAGAAATTTTTTTCTTTTTCATTTAGCAAAAAGTGCAGGGGGTAAAAGGGATGACAGTTTTTTTTATTTTCGTGCCACAAGTATTTAAGAATTTATTTTTAAAGAGAACTTGCCGTAAGGGAATCATTTGTGCAAATCTAAGACATGTCGAAGAAACTTAGTTAAGGAGGCTCTAAAAAGGGTTTAATTAACTTTTACTCAGTTGTTAAACAGCATTTTGGGTTTAATTAGCCAATAAAAGTTGGCGGTTTTTGAGACAAACTACAAAAACAAATTAATGAACAAAAATTCAAATACATTTTAAGAATTTTTATCACCTTCATAAGAGCCGAAAAAGGACGACCCTAAGAATCTTATTACACTAACTGCCACATCTTGTAGCACTTAAGGGTGTGCTGACCTTCTGCACCCTTCACCTGCCAATAGTGCAACATCACGTTACCTTTCACTAACGACAAAGTACTTAACGAGCTGCTGTGCGAATATTTTGATTTTTAATGTCACCTGAAAGACACTTGAGACTTTATTCCTTTTACTTAACAAGCTTGTCTTTGAAATTTACAACTCATATCAATGTTTTCTGCATGGGGTTAAAGTTATAACAAATAACATTCTATTTTATCATCTCTGTGCATGTTACACATAAAAACATTTGTTATATGACACAAACGCAAGAAGGTGTGTTGTGCATCAATGCTGAAATGTAATGAATTTTATTGCTTTTAAGTTTATGAAATTACATATTTTGCAGAGTGAAATATTTTCTGAAAAATATTCAAGTCATTTACAGCAGCTGGGTAAATTTGTTAAATGAAGTTGCGTTTTTAGCATCCATGCTAGTTTAACCCTGAAGCTGTTATTTCAACAGAATCAAACGTTTGATGGCATTTATTGTTTTAACGGAAAGTGCTAAGGATATGCACGTTCATAATGTATCGATGTTAAAAATTGTGAATTGTGTCGTGTGTGAGCTCAAAATCAATAAGAAAGAGGAACACTTTAAGCAACATTGTCAACTTGGCGTTTTTAGCACTGTCTTAGTGCTTTTTCGACGCGAATAAGTGTTGTGTTGGTGAGCAGTGCAATTTTTTAATTTGTGTAGATTTTTAAAATTCTTAGTGGCACAAAGCCGTATTAACCACAACTTTTTTGTCAGTGTAAGAAAACTGCTTATGTGCAATAACATACACCTATTTGAATACCATTTCATTTAACTGTGCAATGGAACAACACAGATTTTGGATGGAAAACAAATGTTACAAGAACACTGTAAATTTTTATATTTAGTTTAAATACTATTCTTGTTAAAATTCTTATAAAAAAAATTTATGCAAAAAAAATCGATTGAAGAAAATATTGTTACATTTGACATTGAACAAGACACTTGTTTTCTTGGTTAGATGAGAACTTTTTACTAGATATTTAATTGTTTTATAATAATATGTACTCGTAGGGATGATTTCCTCATTTGATATCTTTTTTTTTTTTTTTTGTTTTTTTTTTTTTTTGTTTGGGTGCTCTCAAATTTGAGCTGCGTTTGTTTTGTTGTAGCTTTCATTATATTTTGATATATAATGATTTTTATTATGGCTTCTTTTCAATAATACGCATTTTTTTTCTCCCATTTGGCACATTTTGAAATATGAAAGTTGACAATGCTGATTTTAAGGGGCATGTACACAAGAAGAATTATCGTTCTTACAGAGAGTCCGCAGCTCCAAGCCACTACCAATAAATTTATTATCAAAAAAAAATCTCTCATTTAAAAATTGGCTTAAAGAATATTCCAAATTCACGTGCTATGTAATGTTACACAACACATGACCAGTGTGAACATATTCGCCAAAAAAGAGAAGACTGGCTTTAAATATGCACATGTCTAAAGTATTCTAAAACTTTTTGATGCTCTGCAGGTTTTTATGCATATTTTTCCTTCTTGATCTCTGACAAGGCTGGCATGTGAGAAGACAAACAACAGAAAACAGGAATGAAACCCCTGAGGGATTTTATCCTTCATTTAAAGTTTATTACGTATGCGTGGTGCTGAGCAAAGTTTTTCGTCTTGTTGTACAGCTGCCTGTTGTTTTACTTTCACTCGTTTTCATAAGTTTTTCTGGTGGCAAGAAATATCAAGAGTTTAGAAAATAAAGAAAACAAAACTTGCAAACACTTTTTCTCAAGAGTTTTGACAACTGTAAACTTCAACTGGAGTCAACAACACAAACAAGCAAGCACAAGAAGTTTGCACAAGTGCAAGAAGTGGAAGAAGTTTTCATACCGTTACAGTCTGTGCATAATTGAAGAAGTTCACTTGAAAGAACAATGGATGCTGTCGGAGTTGTTTGAATATTTTTACTTCTTATGTTTTCTATTATTTTTAAGCAAATGAAGTGGCACGAACAAACTGGGCTTTAAAAGATGTTTAATTTAAGTTTTCAAACATTGTTCGGCAGGTTTCATAAATACGAAATTTTGATGATGTAAAGTTATGCAATATTAATACTTCATTTGAATTTTTTATGCATCGGCAAGTGAATTTTTAGAACAACATTTTAGTTGAGTTCTACGTCAAAAATCTTTACAAAAAACGGGTTAATGTTTCCTAAATATCAGATAAAAAAAATCGTTTTTCACATATGACTAATGCAGCCTTAAGCAAAAACTGTACCGACAGACGCGCAGGAATTATTTCGAAATTTAAAAGCCTTGAGTGTAGAAACAGCTTCTTTTTCATGTGCGTACGTTTGGTTTGTTACAACATCTGCTTTTCAGCCATTAGTAGAGAGAGAGAGAAAAATAAAATTCTTTGATTCGTTTTTCTTTTCCAGTTTAAGAAAACACCTTCGTTAGAATGCATGAACACACACACGCATGCAAATCACATGTAATACTTTTCCATTTGTGAACCACAACCAAAATAAGATACGAAAAAAAAAACAACGACGTGAAAAGTTCCACTTCTGTTTTCAAGATATTTTTTTAAGTTTTCATTCGTAGTGAACAAGAACTAAGAGCACTCTACACATAATTGTAGATTTTGTAATGCCAGAAAACAGGTTTTACTCAAAGTGAATAATTTTCCTACTTTAATTTTCGCTTGGCTTAAGTGGGTCAATAATTGAGTTGGCTGTCATGCAGTGATGCTTAATTCTATTTTGTTCCACCACTTTTGCTGTAATTGTCCGCACTACTCACAGTACAGAGCAAAAATTAGTGTCCACTGTTTTAGTAATTACAGCTCGCTGTTGTCCCTCAACATGAGCAGAAGAATCTGAAACAGTTGGGGTTGTAAGGATATGGTCTTTCGCCATCCGTGGGTGCAAACTACATAATTTGTTTAAAAAAGTGCTAAGAGCCTACTTGTACACAATGCAAGTTTTTGCGCTTTTGCACACTGCTGTGTTTTCTGCAACTGATTTTTTCAACTGCTTACCAAAATTTTCCAAAATCAATTCCAATTTCTTATTTTAATTTTGCAACGTTTTGCTAAAAGTTCGTGATTTTGCTCCAGTCATGAAACTCCTTGAATTTTTTTGCTGGTCGGCAGAAATACCCAGAACCTTCGACAGGAATCGAACCTGCGACTCAGATACTCTTAGTAGCAAACTCTACCAATTTATCCATCAAAGTGTATGCTCAAAGAGTTTTTAGTGACTCTCTACCGTTTTGTAAATTTTTTACATTATTACTTATTTTCAGATATGGATTCAATAGAAATTTATTAAAAGCAAAAATTTCTATACAAATTACTGGCAACAAATATACACTTATGTGAAGTACTACAACAATACAACTCATATAAATAGATATTTTTAACTATTTTCGGTCTTTTTCTGCCATTTATACGCCGCCAACATTTCATAGATGCTACTGAACCCTTCATAATACAAATCATTCCAAAATATAAATCGTAGTAACCAATAGTTGCTGATTGTATGAAGGTTTTTAAGAACAATAAAAGAGTTGCGAAACGATCAAATTGTTTTCTGTATTAAATGCATCAGTGAAATATTTCTGCTTCGCATTATGTTCATGGAAATAATAGAATAAGTAGTGAAGTTTCCAACATTATTTTAAGACTTTCGAGTCCACTCATAAGTTGAGTAGCATCAGTGAAATATTGTCGGCATATGGACGTTTTAAAGAGACATAAAACAATTTATATCTAGCATAATGCAAAATCCATCTGATAGTTTTTTCCTAAGGTCCCAAAAAAGTCTGAAGACTCCAGTTTTAGAATACAAAGCAAGATAAAGTGAATAAGTACACAGTCCCAAGATCTACTCTTTTCATACGACTGGCGTTTCTTTCATTAATTGAATTGCAATGACTATCACAATATTTTTAAATAACAAAATCGAGATATGCTTTTTCTGCCTCAATCCATTGGTATGTTTACGTGCAAGTATTGGCAAATGCATGTAAATTATTTATAAAACAATGAATAAAGATTTTTCTTTAGTTTTGTTGTTTTTATTCCAAAGCTGCCGCCACAGTCAACCGCCAATGCCGTGATCCAAATGGCCTAAAGCTAATATTGTTTAATGAACCAAAATATACAAAATTAGAACAGCAACAACAATTAAATGTTTACATGCTCGCATGATCTTAAAAACAGAAAACAACAACGTCGAATTCAAAAGTTTACGATTATAAACAATTTGCCTGCCGTCTTTACACTCAGCAGTGGTTGTGAATGCTTTTGGATTGCGAGATTTTCTTATTGACTGAATGGCTTCAGCGTTAATTAAGTTTCATTGAGTTTAATTTATCTAATAAATCTTGTGATGTTGTATGTACATACATACATACATATATTCAAAGCAATAATATCCATCCAACCAAATGTAAATATTGTAATTTAAAAAGAAAAATTTTGATTTAATACTTTTTATCGTCTGCAGATTCTGGTAAATGGTTTAAATCTATAATTAAACACTAAACACAAAAGATCTTAAGCAAAGCTGTAGCTCATAAAAAAGTTGTGATAGAAACTATTAGTTTTCATATAATGCACATAAAACTTGGAAAACTTGTATTAAATTCATATACTGACACAAAACAAACCACACTTAGATAAATCATTTGTTGTAGCCAGCAAAAATACACACATGTCAATCAAAAATGATGCAGCATATAAGTTTGAGTTTGAACTTTTCTTTCTAATAAACAAAATGGAAAAGTTTCTTTTCATGTAATATTTCGTTTGATTTTTGGGCGACTTCCACAAATGTCTATATGCCTGCCGCCACCCACCCCCCAGAAATTAATTTAAACCACACATCTTGCCAATAATAATAAATGCAAAATACTCACTCGTACGATTATAAAAAAAGAACAAATTTCCAACATGAAATCCCAATCTGATTATGGTAATCCATCATGAGATTAAAGACGGAAATCACTTTTAGCAATAGATTCATTTTTATATTTTATTTGTTACACAACTTTGAGATACAATTGAATAGAGAAACAAAGAAAAAAGTATTTGCAATTCTAATACAACTGCACAAACTGTACTACGGATGGATATGCAGGAAAAAAATCTAAGCACACAATAAATGATTTAAAATTATTCCAAAATTGAAATTGGTAAAGAGGAAAGATTTATTTATATAAATCACTCCTTAGATTGTGCAACCACTTCCATCACGTTTGCATAAAGTCGTTAGAAAATAAATTAAGTTGCTGCAAGGAAACAGAGATGCAGTTTGAGTCATACGACAAAACTGAAATATATTTTTAAAACTATTCAATTTTACATTTGCAAAAAGACACTGTAACTTTTTTTTACACAGATCAAAAATATTTTGAGTTTAAGAATATATATTTTTTCCATAGCTTAAGCTCATTACATGGAGCACAATAATAACAAATTTAATTTAATTTTACAGTCGAACTTTAATTAAGATTTACAATTTTTAATTTCTTCCTCAGAATTGAGCCAAATTTGCTACAGTTGCAGGTGATAACATATTTTTAAAGAGTCATGGCTGTTTCACAACGATTATCACCACTCAAATTGCTTGGAACCCAGGTCATTACTAATTGCTTACTTTTTTTAAGCACCAGCGCATTGCCATTTTGGATGCTGATGAGCGTCGTGGTAGACGTGAAACAGCCAATGAACTCACGCCTGATAAAAGTATTAACGAAAAAAAAGTCAAATATTTGCTAGTCATTTGTATTGGTCACCTCAACTTTTTTGGAATGATTTTTGAACCTGAGCAGAGTTACAACTATCAAGCTGATTTACCATAATTTTAATTGTAGTAATGTCTAAGTAAATTTGTGAGTACTTAAAACGGTTTTTTTATTCACTGCACCACTTGAAAGCAACATTCAACCATGGTGTTTTTGTTTAAATTATTCTCCTTTCGCTTAGCATATGAAATAAATCTATTTAAAGTTTGCTACGTGTGGCGAATTTCGTACGGCAGCGAAACTGCGTTGTGTTTCCGTCGACGAAAACTTGTGGTCTCGTCTCAGTTGTGTTTCTAGCATAATAATTTGCCTTTTATGTATTAGTCATATTATTCGTTTTCGAATTCCTATGATTTTCAAGTTCGCAGAGAAGAAAAAAACCCACTTAATTTATTTTCAGCATACAAAAGCAGTCAGTCGCATTTTGTGGCGAAAAATCGTAGTGAATATAATAGAGCCGTTAAAGCCGTTAATAAATTCGATATAGAATGTACTTTCTTTAAGGAATTATAAAAATATATTAAATTATTTTAAGTAAAAATAACTATGATTTTCATAATATATGCTAATCCAAACAGAGGACGAAAATATTGTTTTTAATTTTTCGCTTTAGGAATAGTGTATTTCTATGCCACAAAAAAATATAATGACAAAGTACATGAATACATACGCAATGACCAAATCATACTTGTACTTCATTCTCTTGCATAGAACACGTGGTCTCCCTGCAAAAACTTCTAATGCAATAAAAATAAAAGGATTACAAAGAAACGAAATGAGTCTTACAACTCTGTAACCATAATTTGTTTCTCTATTTATTTTTACCATGCCACACACGTATCATTCATTTTTCAATGAAAACTGGAAAAACGAAATTTTATCCACTTCAAAAATTTTTAATTTGATAATAAATCTTGGCAATGCAGTTTAAAGAAACAATTAACATACATGTCCGTTTAACAGTCCGTCCATCCGCCCAACTACAACAATCCCAACCAGCAGCCAGCTGACTGACATTCACTTTTTGCCTGCAGTGATATTTAGCAGCACAATCATGAGAATGAACGAATGTATAGCGGAGTGTATGAATGAAAACTCTTGCAACCACAATAAATTAATTTGAAGCAACGAAATAACTAAGAAAAAACTTTAAGTTTTTAATAATAAAAAAAGCCAGAAAACTACTGCAGTTTTTTAAGTAACAAGACAAATAATCCCATAACAGAATAGTTTCCTGCCTTGTGAGACCCGAAACAAAGAAGTATTTAGAAAAAAGTAAACAAAAAACTCCACTGGCTGAGAACTAATTGCTAAATGTTGGGTCTGGGCTTAAATTACTCTCAATAGTTTGTTGTTTGCTTTCGAGGCTTTCAAATGAAGCAACTCAAATTAAGCACATGAAGTAAATTATTGCATTTGAAACTAAAAACTGAGCCAAAATAGAACGAAACTGAGAAACAAATAAACTTCAAGCCACCCATGAATTCAAATCAGCAAAACTCAAGTAAAAGCAAATTGTGCGGTATTTGAAATAAAACACGACTTCAAACATTTATGAAACGCTATCTCTGAAATATTCCAAATAAACACTCGCATCATCCTAATGAAATGGAAAAAAAAATTCAAGATCAAAAGAAGCAAATAATTAAAAAACACACCTTTTTATAAAATTATATAAAATATGAAAATGAATGTAAAATTTTACAAAATTCTTCAAGAAATACATATATTTTAAGAGAAAAAAAATTCAAAAAATCTTTGAAAGAAAGCCTGGGGCTGATTTATGGCATTCGTAATCGAATGCTGTGTGTTTACTGTGATTTTTGTTCTCTCTTTCATTATTTTTACTCGATATTTCGTTCCATCCACAATGCCGTAACTTGGCCGCTGGCTTGTGACTATGATAGTAGAAAACTGTGTCAAACGAAATCGAATAGTTGAGCCGGGGCAAAACAATGCATTTTAAATTTTTGTGATTGCATACACACATACACATGTATAAGAAAAATGTTTATTACAGCTTTTACTAAATTTTCTTTTGTCCACAACGTCTTTGATTCGGATTCCGTAATCTACAGACTACTCGAGTATTATGAAATTTTATTTGTTATATAAGAAAACAGTTTTATGGCAACCATATAAGGGCCAGCAGCGCTTCATAGCTACGAAAAATCTTAGAAAGTGTTTGAAAGGGCCTTATCCAGACCGGCCTTTAAAAGTTTGACGCTGGATTTCGTTAATGTAAATACCGGCATGAGTGTATTGGGTCAGACAGATGTGGCAAGAGGATACAAATTAAAATGTAGCATTGATTTCTACAGCAGCAACAACAATGAAAACAACTACAAACGAATTTATTTGAGAGCGTACGCACTATAATCAATTTAACAAACATCAAATTACCATCTCCACTGCAAAATATGTACAAACCAAACTACAGACATACAAATTTAAACAAAGTGTAAGTATCTAAGTACATTTATTCGAAGCAAATTAAAAGCAACATGAGTAAATATGTACATACAAATATTTTCTAATTCATCAGTGATTTAACCAACAGCCGCCAACAGCAGCACTAAACACTAAACATGACAATCAAACATCTTTAACTTCTTCAAAATTCAACTCATTTAAACACAGAATCCGTCCATTTGATCAGTAACAAAAAATCTATTCGACACACAAAATGTAATCAATACTTTTTGGTTTCGGTTTTAGTGGCAGCTAAATGTTTCCATTTTCAATTTCTGTTCAACACCGTGCATTCTTGTAATTTGAGATGGCAGTGTTTCTATTTTAATACCGCATCCTTTTGGAGGATTTTCCGAAAAAAAAAATTAAAAGTACAAACATAAAGGTATCAACAAATCGACTGTTCAAAATGTGGAACAAAACAATATGAAGGAAAGCAATTTTTTTTTGTATCTAAAACAAGCCTAACAAATTCGTTGTCTTTTTGACAGTGAATCTATGCCAACGAGGGCCATCAGTCGGTCGGTGGCGTTTGATTTGCTAACATGATAAGAAAATTGTGTGTTCAAGTTTTTGAAATTCTGCAACAAAGAACTGCAACTTTTTTTTAATCTCTTTGCATGTCCAAATTCCTGGAATAGCGAAATTGAAGTCACAACTGAGTGAGCGAGCTTCAAGACTCTTAAAGGCTATTATGAAAGAGGACCGAATTCACCAAATCAGATCAATTCCGGCTATTTGCCTTGCTCGAGAAGAAAAATCAGCTGTTCCTTCAATTTAACCATGAAATGTGGCCATGAACAATTGGGTGGTGCTGCTGTCCTTATGAGCGAAGAACTATTTGAGTCCCTGGTGCCGAACTTGACAATTGAATATTTTTCAATTAGAAAAAGTTCTTACGTTAACAAAAATTGTAAAACACATAACAAACAACACCCAAGCAAGAAATAAACCTCCTCAAGGAGAAATAAACCTTCTCAAAGAACCAGGAAACTGAAAACCACAAAAATAATAAACTTTTTTATAGATTTACTTTGTTCGGTTCGGTTCGGTTTAGTTTATTTTTCTTTCTGTTCGAAGGCATTCAGTCAAGTCAGCTTCTTCAGAAGTCAAGGAAGAGAAAAACATCAAAAACAACATAATAGATAAATGTAAAAAATCAAAAAACATTAATGGTATAAAACATGATTGTTTACTGCCGACTTGTATTTTGTGTTTCGCTTTCGGTGCTGCCTTTGGTTGGCTGTGGGGCACACACACACACCATTTATTCAGTTTGCCTTTAAGGAGAAGGTGTTCAACACGTTGCAAGCAGCAACTGAACTCAAAAAATCGTATTGATGAATGTTTTGCAGTACGTATGTATGTACACGAACAGTGCGAAAAGGGAACGTGCCTGTTTTTTTTTTCGAACAAAATACTATTCGTTCAATCGTTGCTAATGCTGGTTTTACATGAAATTGTGGCGTAAAACGAAATCTGTTATTTTTACAACATATTTATTTATATTTAGGTGGCGAAACGTTTTATTTCCAAAAAAAATAATAATAAAAAATGAAACAGAAAAGAAATTACAGGAAGAAATCACTCATATATTAAAGTTAGTCAGTCAGTCAGTCATGGATTGTATTTTTACTTTTTGAAGTAAAACGTTCAAATGCCTGCGTTACGTAAAGGGATAAAAACTCATGAATATTATTAACAACAATATATTTACGATTCTTGGCTTTTCATATACATACATACCTACATACATACATAAATATTTGGTTTTTCTTTTGTTTTGAGCCATAAAAAGTTTACGGGATTCTTTATTTGTAGATTTTCTCACACATGCATGTGCCACTTAATGTGCATTCATTACATTTTATACCTTCTGGATATGTATTTGTGTGCGGCAAGTTGATCGGTTTCGACTTGATTCAAATTGGGGTTCGTTTTTTAGTGTAGAACGTTAAAACAAAAGTCATAAAAGTTTGTTTGAGGTTCTTTTTTTATTATTTATATTATTTTTTCCTATTCATGGCGTTGTGCAGGTAATTTGTTGTCACTTTGTTGTAAATTTTAATGTTTTTGTTTAGCGTTTAATAACAATTTATTTCCTCGTTGTTAATTGTGGCAGAGGGTTTAAAATTTTATTTATATTTATCAGGAGTCGTAACAGCTCGAAGTGTCATTCATTTAACATCGTTTAGAAAAAAGTTAGGACTAACTTTGTAATTTTAGGATCTAAAGTATGACCCCTTTGCCTTACCATCACTTAGTATTTTGTCATTTGTTACCGCAATTTAGGATTTCAGCCTTTCGCCTTATTTATTCGAATTGTTCTATTGCTACGTTTTTCTTCTTCTTTTGAATGGAGTTTTATATGAAAAGCAGGCTTCAGATAAATCAAAGCCAACCAATAATAAGTAAAGTTAACAGCTTGTACTCGTAATCTGCTTATCATTTTGGCATAGCTTATGGTTTTCTTCTTGCGTTTTTGAACCGCTACTCTGGTTTACTTTGTTCCCGATTTAAAACTGACACTATCATATCCATACAAATAAGCAGGTCACGAAACACAATATTTTGTTTGTTTTCTTTCTCTTTGTGTTGAAAGTTTTTGCCCAGGGAGGAATTTAGTTAGCTCATGACTCAATGGCTCAAATTAATAAAACTAAAATACAGTTTATTCTTTTTGCGAAGTATTAGTTTTGTGCTAACACTCACCTGTGTCACTGTCACTGACCTGGAGAGTTTTCAAATTAAAATATTTTAGATACCGGCTTTTTACGGTTCCTGACATTCACATTTTAATATGAATTTGTCATGTCTGGAGCGAGTTTATGAGGGATGCATTATTATAAACATTTAGGTGGGGAAAAATCCGAAGAAGGTTTTATGCCTTTTCAGTTAGTTTACTTGTTATTTAGTATATTAAAGGCGGTTCCCTCGGCAGAAATGGGCGATAATGTGTTGCTTCATTGTCGCGTACTAACCAAAATAAACTAAAGAGATTTCGAACTCTTATTATAAATTTGGAATCGAGTGTCACCAAATTTCCCTTTGTTAAATGTTTAATAAGCATTATAAAAAACAACATAATATCATGTTTATTCAACTTATTTTTATATCATGCTGTTGTATCCTAAACGTGTTAAACAGTCATAATTAAATGTAAGTTGGAACATAAAAATTATCGTAAATAATTTATTGATTTTAATACAAAGGAAATCCAAAGAAATGCAAATGAGCACCAACCTTTTTCGCGGCACCAAAATTTAATTAAATTTTTTTTAAACAATGCCAGAATTAAAATCATTCAAATTTTATGAAGCTTCCAAAGGAGACAGACCACAGCGGCCTTTGGCATTTTATTTTAAAAATTTTCAACTTCAATTTCAACGCGGAATTTTCGTAGTAAAATATTTGCATTGAACTTTGTGCGTCAAGCTTTCATAGAAAAATTAATTAAATTCTTTTAATACAATTAAAACTAATTTTCAGTGAAAAAAAAAAAACAAAACAAAAGTCTGGTAATCCTTACGTTGAGCTCTTTTTATTGTTTTGTATTTTTCCATTTAATTTTATCTCTTAGAGATCATCGTTAAATTTGGAATAAAAGCAGCTAAAGCAAATTTCACAAATCAATTAGAAAAAAATGGAGAAAAAGTTAAAAGTACCCGTAAAACTTGCCAACAAACAGATTGCTTTTGCTGAACACTCATTTAATTTTTTTTTCAATTTCTTAAGTTTCAGCGTTTGAGTTTTATTTTAGAAAGAAAAGAAATACATGTGTGTACGTACATACGTGCATATTTTATGATTTTTATATTCAACTTGAGTAATAACAATAAAATCTTTAACAAAATAAAGTGTCTGCCGTCAAGAAGAGAACCGCTGGTGAATGTTTAGAAATGAAAAATAAAATAAGGTAATTAACTACTACGTCGAGTTAAATGGTATCTAAATGGAGCTCTTTAAGTTAAGTGTTCTGGGTAATAGTTTGTTTCATTGATAAAATTGATTAATGTGCGCCTCAAATGTTCACAAAAGTGAGTCACGATTTTTGATACACTCTTTCTTTAAAATTTTATTTGCTTACAGAATCAATTAATAAAATATGTAAGAGGAAAGCTTATACTTTTAACAAAACTATCAGAACGTTTGAATAGTGGCATCATCGACTACCACTTACGATAGAAAGAATATTTTCACAGAACTCAATCAAATAACACCGACTGATTGAAGGGCTGCTATAAATTAATTGAAATTGCTGAAATTGATTTGCATAAAAATGTTAATAAAAAAAAAAAGAAATTTTTCGTGATTGTGGGAATTTTTATTGAAGAAAAATTGGTTTTGCACCATCTAAAGTGGTTCATATTGCTCAAAATATTATCGGCATTCTATTTTTTTTTTTTTTACTTGCAAAAAATTATTAATAAGCTTGCCAACCAGATAAAAATGTAGCTAAAAAGCTATCTACCAGACACGAGGCGGAAGGAGTGGTTAAACTATAAATTAATTATGTGGAAATTATCTTATTAAGTCATGATGTCATTTATGATAAACCAATGTGAAATTAAATTTTTCTCTTGAAGCTTTTTCTATTATTCAATGAATTGTATAGACATAAATACTTTTGTTAATCATACAACCAAACTCCAAATGTTGTTATGAATTTGCGAGAATATTTTTGATGTTTGTATCCTTCTTGCAAATCCTAAAGCAAAACCTAAAAAAGAAAAACTTCCGACTGTCTGGGTCTACAAGTAAATCTTTTATGATAAAATGAAAATGTTACAATGCAACAAAAACACATTGTAGATAAACGGCACGCTATAAACTGATGTAAAAGAATTATTTTTATATATTCGGGAAAAAAATCCTTGCTCAGTGGATTTTACCTGACATTAATACAAAAACGTTAAATTAACAATGTGATATAAAATCATTTAATAGATTTAAATCTGTTTAAAATTCAAAATTCTATTCCTTAGAAGTTTTTATTCTTTCAAATAATTTCGTTCAACAAGGCAAAAATGTAATTCAACCTACACACATGATGTCTCTGTTAAAATAGAAATTTGCATTTAAATATTTTTAAAGGATTTCTTTCTGTTGCACGATGTGTGTAAGTTTTATAAGAAGGCAAGAAAAATAAACTTAAAAATAATAAACAAAAGGATAAAGGAGAAGTAACAATAAACATAAAAGTTTAAACTAAAAAAATAAATAAATTTTAGCTAAAGTTGCAAGACAATTTTGTTCGAGTTGAATGAAGGAGTTTGCAAATAAATACACACGCTCACATCTGCACAAAAATAAAAAAAAAATAAAATGTTTAAGGGCAAACAAGATATTAATGTTATTAAAAGTTAAGATAAATACAAGATTTGTTTTCAAATATTTCTATTTGCTTTTAAGCTGGGAAAAATTAAATCACAAAACTTCTTTCAGTACTTTAAATATGTATATATATGTATATTTATTAGTATACTTTTATATACCATTAGTGAAAATCACTTTGGCTGAAATCGCTCGATTTTGAAAAAACAAATTTTATTAAAAGCCTGACCTTGTGCTGGTGTTTGAATATTTTTCTAATGTTAAGTCCTTTAGAATTTGATTTCAGACCTCAGTTGTAGTACAGAATTTTGTTCTGTCCACATGATGTCCATTTCAAGTTTCTAAGCCGTGTGATTTAAATGATTTCAAGCTACTTTTGTTTTTTTTTCTGTTTTTGTGTGCCTCCCAGCCAATAAACATACAACTGCACTTTTTTGTCTTCTTCACAAATGTCAATCACCACAATTTCACCACAAAAAATCTTTCTCAATTCTGGAGAAGTAAAGTCGAACTAAATACCGTATAAAGTAATTAATAATTGTTTCTTTTTTCTTTAAAAAGAAATAGACTTTTTCAAAAGATTTGTTGTAATTTATTCTTTAGGAGTTAAGAAAAGTGACTAAGGCTGGATTTTTGCGAGCTCAATTGAGCTAAGATTAGTTTAACTGTAAATAGATATGTGCCGCCGTTATGAAGCGGAATGATATTATTTTTTGTTATTGTTTTCTCAAAAAATTGTTTTACAAAAGGTAATTGTTTTACAAAAGGTAATAGCGGTATATATTTTTCCAGTTTTACTAAACTTGGTTTAACTGGAATCTCAAGAACCCACCCTAAGTAGCACTCTCTATTGTATCAAAAGAGGTAGAGAGAGAGAGAGAGAGAGATGTGATCCTGTTGATGCGAGAAAACTTATTTAAGTAGTTGTTAAAAATATTTAACATTCAGAACCTGTTTGGTGAAACTTTTTAATGTATTTTTCAATTTGCTAGGCTAATTCAATAAAAGTGTTTGAAATATTAAAAAAATATTTTATTTAATCAACTATTTTATTTGTTGAAAACTTTATCTTTGATAGAAAATTTTCACATATAGATTGTATGCATTTAATTTTTGTACACAAACTTCATCTGTGTAGAAGTAGATTACATAATAATACCTTTTGCGAAAAGAGTAGCTAAAAGCAAAAGTCGCATGTGTCCAGAACACTTGTATTCAGCAAATTACAGTTATACAATGGTATTTGTTTTTTTTATGGTATTTTCTGACTTTAATTGAATAAAATTAAATTAAAAACAAAAGTGAACAAAAGTACTGTGTCCCCCATCACTGACGATTTTTTTCCACATCACTTTCCGCCATTATATTTATTCAAACACCCGTGACTCCAATATTTCAGCGTAAATATATAAAAAAAAATCTCTCAGACAAGACAACTCCCCAGTTATTTATTTACCAGGAAATAAAAAACTTAAGAAAATTGTCACTTCTTGTTCCTTGAAAGGAAAGGAATTACAATCTGCGCACAAATTAACCATGAAAATAATTTACACGCAAATTTGTGCGTTAGTGTCTTGTTAAACGTCTGCCTGCCTGCAACGCCAACCAAAACAATTGGAAAACATTTCAATTTAAAATTTATCGTTCGTTCAAGCAATTCAATAATCCGCACATTCTTTGCCCCTTTTCTGTGTTGGAATTGGCAGCAGGCAGAAGTAGTTTTGGTTCATAAAATATGTATTCCTCACCCATTAACATAATTGCAAATAAGCCATGAAAGAAATTGAAACGCATTGATACGAGTACACTGATAAAACTTATTCCATCGACGCCAGCTACACTAAAGCTTTCATCGTCTTCATTGTCATTCACCTAAACCAAACACACAGCTACAACAATACACTGTACACACAATGTGGCAGATAACTTTTAACAAATCATTATTATGTATTCTTGTTTTTTTTCTCTTCTCTCTAACAGCTAAAATTGTATTATAATGCTTTTTCTCAACTGACTCGATAATTTAAACATTTAATAAATGGAAATTTGTCTGTTTTTGAAATTTATTTGTTTGGAGTTGTAGACACCTTGGTAGACAAATATTTGACGCCACCATCATTCCATTCGGTTTTGGTGTTGTGTTTTTACACTTCTAAGGCGTTAGGAAAACTTGAAGAATACACTTGTTTTTCGGTTTTTGTTGAAGTTGAAGTTGAAGAAGGAGAAAAAAACCTACTTGATAATAAATTCATTAGTTAAAAATCTTTGAAACTCCATTAAAAGCACATTGTTTAAACTCACGCATATACACACACACAAGGCAGGCAGATTGTTGATGTAATTGATTAGTTAGACACACTGAGCAAAAAAAGGGTATTGATTTTACTTCCTCAGAATTGAGAAAGTTTTTTTTTCGAGACCAAGACAGCAGCGTTTCAAAGCCAAAATTAAAGCTAATTAGTTAGTTTAAATTTAAGGCTATTTATTTTTATATTTAATTTAGCTGCCAGTTAATTTTTAAATAAACTTAAATTATGTGTGGAAAACAAAAACAATTTTTTTCCTTTTGTAATTGTTTAGAATAGAGATTCGAGAATGAAAATTTGTTCAAGTCTTACAAGAACTGACAGTGAATATACCAAATGGTATTGGTTGGTTTTCCGAAGACCAGCTAATACGGAACTTGCATGCAGATGCGGGTAAGTTAGTTTTCTACCAATTTCACTATTTTTTTTTCGTATTTTATGCAATAAAATTAATTTTAGAGGAGATTTATTAATAAATACTTTGTATGTTAATGATTGGTCTGCTATTGCCGCAACTTGATGCATTTATATTCGCTTAATGGTTGTTTTTATCAGTGTACTGTAACTTGATCAAAACACTTTTGTTTTCAAGAAAGAAAAAATAATTCTGCCACGGTGAAGTTTTAAAAACACTTAAAATGATTAAACAAACAACTTTTGTTTCACCTCCAAATTATCTGTTCCATTTCATTGGAAAAAAAACTTTCTTTCGTAGAAAACTCATCAATTGTATTAATTTCCCCAAATATTTATATACTTGATGACATTTCTGCATAAATTAGAGAAGACACTCGCTTAGTCAAGATGTTAAATAAAAGACACTGCATACAGCAGACACATGGTGCGAGTACTAAGCCTACCAATAAAATAAAAATCAACTCTACTCGACACTTGAGTCGTAATCCACTCATAAGTCCAATATACTTACGTTATAACGTAGAAGATTTATATAAATTGGCTTCTTTTTTTCTCCAACGTTTTGTTTCATTGTATCGATTTAGTTTTTGAATTTGGGTTTGCATTTTTTTGCTCTTCTTTTATTCTGCTTGAATTATGTTTTGACATTTATCAAGCCATAAGTAGCCATTAAAGAGCATTGTATTTAAGTTTTATGGTCATATGTTGATACCTGCCACACACAAAAATGAACATAAAATTATGAATAATAATATGGAAAAGGGAGGGCGCACGCACACGCAAACACTTGATGGTTTGTGGAATGCTTCTGTTTCGGTTGAAACCTTTTAACACGTTCGTTGAAGGAGTGGACACAAATAGTCGTTAAATCGATAAATTCTGCGATAAGGGGAAAATGTCCAAGAAAAATGTGAATATTAAAATTGGCTTTGAAAGTAGTTTATGTTTTAGTACTGTGCATGTCTGAACATAAAAGGAAGATAAGGCAAAGTTTGTGTGCAGATTGTTGTTGTGTGTTACACTGGGCAACCACGAACATGATGTAATGAGCTAGATAATATTCCTGTTGCTAAAGTGTTTAAATTGGATCTAATTTGTTAGATGGTAAAGTGGGATTTTCTCAAATACAAAGTTTGCTAATTTAAACAGGGTCATTTGTAAAGAATAAAATTGTGTTTAGTAAAGTTATCATATAAGTCGTGTGTACTATATGTATATCCAACCATTTAAAGACAATATATGCGAGTAAAGTGAAAGATCGGGGAAGATCGAAGCAAATAATGGACTGAATAGACTAATCGTGTTGCACACTGACTGGCGCTCACTAGTTTCAAATCTGATTTCCGTTTTTTTTTTTCGCTAGCCTTAGCTTTTGAAATATGTATAGCGTTGTCTATGATGTATGAAAGGTTGGACCTATCCACTAAAGCAGTAAATTCGAAACTCAATAAAAAAAAATCATCGCTGTTTCTAAATTTGCCTTGTCGTTTCAGAGAAATCGCATAAATTAATTTTATAAGTGTTTTGAAAATTTCACAGAAAGTACAAAGGCAACAAGAGCTTTGTAGAAGTATTATAATGCAGTGAGCGTTTTGTTCTTGGCTTAAAAGTGAAAGAAAATATAGAGCCTCCTTCTCCGTCTGTGCTTCAAAAAAAATATCTCTGAACAAAAACAAGAGTTGCTTACTCTTTTTATGTTTCTTAAAAAAAAATAATTGCAAATAAATGGAAATTCAATGGAACGTTTGAAGGATAAAATTATTACGTGGCAGTAATTTCTAGCCACTGTTTTACAATAGACATATCGCTTCTTTATTGCAAAATAGTCATAGTCATACCTCGAAGAATCAAAAAATTTAAGTACGTTTTTAAAAATTATTATTTTATACTTCTCTTGCCATCGTTAAAAATTTGAGATTATCTCAAATTGAACTGAAATTGTAGAGTCAGTCATCTTTACTCTGTTATAACAAGGCATGATATATGGAAAATCATGATCACATTTTGCACAAAAAATGTTTAAAGGCTTCTAAGAAAAAAAATTCAATAATACATTAAAGAAATACGAAAAATGCGCACCTTTTGATCTTATTCGAGGTATGACTACATTCAAATGAAGCAACAATATGTATGTGCTACACACATTTACACGGTCCATGCAGTTTGCAGTTATCACTGAAACACTTGCCAAACTGTAGAATTTACTAATTTCGTATTTGTCTTGCAAAGTACAGGAGAAAACGTTGATGCCTTGTGCTCTTCTCACTAACAAAATCAAAATGTTTCTACTAGAATTTATCAGGCAGTTTTATTTTCGTTTACCCTTTTAGCATAATTTATTTATTTACGACTTTATTTGGCTACATTTACGACTGGTAAATGACTCTATTAACCAGAATAGCAACTGGCGAATGACTGTTGGTTGGGTGGGTTGGTGGGACAAGAAGGTTTTTGGCAGTTACTTTCTGCCACTGTTAGTTATTTAACTTTGTCACACGAAATCTTTTCTTTGAGAAAATCATACACTGACATTAAATAATACTTTCTAAAGAAAATTTAATTAAACATGCAAAACACATCCATAAAAGTTTGGGCTTTTATGGGTGTAGCAAAAATAAATAAAGTATAAATGTGAACGTTCTCATTCACTAAATGTTCCCTAATGCGTGTGTGTGTGTGTGTGTGTGTATGTGTGTGTCTGCCTCAGATTGTTTGCATTCATTTCCAAGATACGAGTTCAAACATTAAATAATGATTTCACACAAACATGCACAACATGGTACTTTTTTATGTTCAGGCTAAAAAGCTTAAGAAACAAACAAACCAACAATCATGCATCTAAACTTTTGTACGTTTGCTTAATAAATATTTGCATGGCAAATAACTAAATTTGTTACAAATGAAATTCCCATTTGGTTGTGTTAAAAACTGTCTTCAGCCATCAGATAGGCGGACAGACAGACAGATGGTTTTACCGGTGTTTATGGTCAGCGTTACCGCTTTTGCGACCCAAGTGGCATTTGTGGCCTTTTCTAGCGGTGTGAACATGTTGCGTTTACAAAAGAGCAGCCGAATAAGAATCCAAATGTGTGTCTACTTCTTTAGTATCAAATATACATTCTGTCAGATGGCGTTGCCAAACACCGATAAAAACAACTCTTATATTATTGGTAAGTTGCAATAAAGAAAAATTGTTACTCACCTCTGCTAAATGTACCATTAGCTTGCATCAACGGCAAGTTGCAAAAATGGGCCCACACTTATTCAAACATTCAGGCTTAATATCTCTGAAGACAGTTTATTGATTCGCTTTCAATGGTAACATTGTTTGTGTTGATAATATGTCTTCTTTTTTCTTTCTTATTTCTGCATAAACAATTCTATCTGTGGAAAAGTGCCATAAAGGCTGTGAGACAGTAAAATTCCCCATCTCAGATACTGCCAACGAACGAATAACTAATAATTGCGTTAAATTGTCATGCTAAATGTGTTTAATATGAGCGACGTGCGTTGGCAGCCGGCAGGTACGTTCAACAGAATGACTGCAAATCTTTTTCTGTATGTAATTTAAAGTAACTTTTAAAAGTGTATATTCATTTCACTTACTTTTCGTCTAAAGGGATTTATAAACAATAAAAGGTAAATTAAAAAAAAAAATACTTTATAGCTGCTGCCGGTAGAAATGGTGTGACAGATTTGTGACGCCATTCACTCACTCTTTGACAAATAAATTTCATTTAAATTTTTATTCTGTTGGTTTTACACACTCTTTTCGTTATTTGCTCATATTTATTTATTTGTTTGTTTTCGTTAAATTATTTTCATTATTTGCATGTGAAATCATCCAAATGTTAATGTGTTAAAGAGTTTGTTTCCCTCCGCCCGAAGTGTTTGTTGAAATGTAATTAGCTGTGTTACATTAATTTCCCTCATGCCACATGCCCCACCATACATATTTATGTTTTGCGTGTGTATGTACGCCTGCCAAACATCCCTCAGCAGATGACGATGATGATGATTTTAAAATGAAGCAAAAAATTATTGCTTATTATATGAGATGCTTGCTTTATTGCATACAATTAACTGGAAACAATTTTATTTCGTGAAGCGTAGTCACAGCAAAAATTATGAGGTTCTTAAAATCTTAAATAACTTAAATCCTTAATGGAGTTCTGCGTATTTCATTTTCTACCAAATATTGGGTGTGTAGATAAGTATGTATTTTCAATTAAAGTAATGATTGCACACTCAGGAAATACTAAAAATAAAAGATACGATGCAGGCGGAATATTTTTAATCTGCAAAATTGGTGTTCGCAAGATGTGTCCTTCATCAGAGAAAAAGCATCAATACCAACTGGTATTCTGAGTTGTATTCTTAAAGAGCTGTGCAAAAGCAGAGCAAAAAATATAGTAGATGCACTCTGCCCCCTAGAGAAACAACTAGAGGTCGATAATGAAATCAAACTCCTGCGCAATTCGCACCAAGAGTCGGGGGCCAAATTCCGGCATTCGTGATCGCATGAACTCGAAGTAGAACTAATGTCAAACAAAAACAAAACAAGCAACAGGCACACAGCATTCGATCGCGGTTCCATTCGATCACGATTACCTTAATTCGGCCCCTGACTCTTCGTGCGATTTACAAGGAGCTTGACCTCTAGTTGTTCCTCTTGGGGGCACAAAGCATCTACAATATTTTTTGCATGTTATTCTATCTTGGCTAAATTCTTTAATTCCGTAGTTGTAAACCACTCTCCCTGCTTACGTTTAAATTGTTAAAGCTTCAGTTTTATTGTTTAACTGGGAACTCAAGATTTGAGATTATTTTTTATATTAGTGGAATGTTGCATTTTACCAACATTTTGCATCCGAGTGTAAGACTCAGTATTTTCCTAAAATGAACTGAATGCTACTTGTGAAAACAATTTCAATTGTATCAGAAGACTAAGGAACAGAAACAAAAGAAAAATTAAAAAGCGGGTGAACGAAAAGCACAGAAAAGTTAATTGAATTGCTGTTCAATACGAATTTATGCGCATCCACTCCGGCATTCATCTCCTTCCGTTGGTGATGGAGAAAAACAGGCATTAAAAACATCAGCAGAAGCAGTCAATCGATGGCAGCCTCTTAAGGGAAATTAACAAAAATCGTCAATGATGAGTTGGTTTAAAGAAATGTGCATTGATTTTTGTTCTTTTAGTTTTTGCAGTGCTGTTGAAGGGGTTCTGTTGCACTTTTTCGATTGCTTCTTTTCCTCCCTTTGTTTTAGTTTGAATGCAATGCAACGCACTGCTAATTGATTGTGCACTAATTTATGTGATGCACGTTCTTAATGCAACTTGAATTTTTTAGCATTTTTTTTTTTTTGTGTTGAAATACAGATAAACATGGCAACCCAATTGAACATAAAAATGCTTTTGATGCAAAGTAATTTTGCTGTTAAGTTCGCATATTATTCGAGGACGCAATGCGGAAAATATGTTCTTACCCAGAGCCCTTTTGTTTCTTTTTTCGCTTTGCTTCTTAAAAGAATTCAGACCTAATTTCAGCACGAAGTGACATGACATTACAATTCAACTCTAAACTTGTACGAACTCATTTCAAATTTAAATTTATTTCCTCGCCAAGTGACAATTTCAGCATTTTTATGGCGGAATTAAATAAGAATTTGAATTTAATTAAAAATAACTTAACGAAAAACTTTTTTAATCCCACACAGGCTGCGTTTACTTTCTCTTTTGGAGCAGTTATTCGTGCCATTGAAAGACATCACACAAAGCTTAAACATGTTGTTGCCTCCTCTCAAGGATTGACTATAAAAATATATTTATTATTAAAATTACTATATCCTCAGGTACCTTTTTCAGTCTTTGTTTAACTTTTTATTGTGGGTTTTTCTATTATTTCTTGGGTCTCATTTTTTTCCTTTTGCAAAAAATACACAGAAAATTTTTAATAAAAATCTATCATAAAAATTAAAAAAAAGGAAAAAAAAACTGTTTACAAGACTCATACTTTTGTACACGAGAAAAAATTTAACAACAATGAATGCTAAGAATTTTTCGTCAATAACATGAGCAGATAGATGAACAAACAAAAAGAATTAAATTGAAAAGGACTTACCGTTCATAAGGCAAGTAATGTACAAAATTTACAACACAAAAAAATCATTTCAACGAGAAAATGCCGGCAGCAAAAAGAAGTCCAAGGATCAGAAAAGGAAAAATATTAAAACACAATTCTAACTTGCAATGGCATGTGATAAAAAGCTAAGAAGTTTCCTTTTCCTCGCCATCTATTGAGCGTTGTA
The DNA here is from genome assembly GCA_963662145.1 of Sturmia bella. Classification (NCBI taxonomy): domain Eukaryota; kingdom Metazoa; phylum Arthropoda; class Insecta; order Diptera; family Tachinidae; genus Sturmia; species Sturmia bella. Next base: position 2,660,372 of record OY759171.1, on the reverse strand, counting down.
GGTGGTGGAGAAAAATAAATAAAGAGATATAATCGTACGTTTAAGCAGATAGATGGACAGGAAAGGACAGCTACAAGATGTACACGCACACATTCACTCAAAGTCAAGGATTAAAACCCAGCAAACGGTGCAGAAAAGATGTTCGTGATGAAAGCATATACATATGTAACTCTTTGGAATCATTTTCTGACTCAAAAGATATCAAAACAAAATCGCTCAAAAATACACTTGAAGTACGAGTAACTTAATGTTTTCCAAGAGTGCAGATAGCATTCACTACACTGATTGGAAAAGAGCGTTTGATACGAAATATCTGCAAATGTAGGTAAAACTAAAATTGACATCCACAGAAGTTGAGCTATCCGGAATGAGCTTGTTAACTATATTATAATAAATTATCGTAAGCGAGGGTAGAATATTGAAGCACTGCTCTCTAATATGGACCACCTTTACATAACATAGCCTGGATCATCAATTCACCGCTGGATCGTGGTGAAGTTTTGCTTGTGAAAAGGTTTTGCAACAAATAAAACGTTAGCTCCTGCTGGTTAAGCCTTGCTGATTCTAATAACAACTTGGCGTTCTGCTTCACGGGATAGAAGAGAGATGCGGGAGAGCCTCGGCCCCCTTAATGTGCAAGTCTCTAAGGAGAACTTACAAAAACGCAGCTTAACGCACTCAAGGTCGATTAGTACCACAGAGACGGGTTTCCATAAGTTTGCTTCGCAGTCATGATCAATCTAGTAAATATTGGCTCCCAACAATTTCTCCAAGGGCGGCGATGTGACCTCTGCTTTGCACTACATAGATTTGATCGATCTTCAGATTAGATCATCATGGCAGCTATTGACGTGAATCGATTTCTGGTTTTGGTAGAAATGATTCAGGTGAAACATTTGGCACCTGCACCGAAAGTTAACCATTACTGCAAGGCTCAGTGACCCCAGATGATACTAGAGGTATACTCTCACTGGTCGCGGTTGAGACGGCGTGTGGACTGCATAATAGAATCAGGTTTTAGATCAAAGGGAGAAGGACCTAAAAAACGAAGTCCCAAGCCCAAATTCGGTAGCACAGAGATTAGTGATCTTCGTGGTGAAACTCTGTGTTTATTACTGGCTAATCTGGGAGGAAAGTTCGTATAACAAATAGGGCTAAAGGCTTAAGCTTATATTCAAAAAAAAAATTAATATCTATTTCATATCCAAATTTAAAAAGTTTTGTATGGAAATTTTCAAATAAAACACATATAATAGAATTTAATTTTTTTTGAATACAAGCATTATTATTGAACGAAACTTGAAAAATAATAATAAAAATTGTTTTGCTTACCTTTTATTATTCGTTGGGCAATTCTGCGAGGAAAGTAAATCTTTTAGAATGCCAAGTTTTTGTTTCCTTGTTTTTGGAAAAAGTTTCAAAAGCAGAAGTGGAGGTACTTCTTTTTTATTACTTTCCTCTTATTTTGGATTGTTTTGTTGTTTTCGTACACAGGGAGCTGCTTATGTCAGGTAATCCATTGTTAATCCTTGTTAGCATTACATGTTCCCTGGCCTCTTCTTCATCGTCTTGCACGTACTTGCACACTTTTTATCAGCGAAATTATTATGTTGTAACATTGTTATTTCATCTTTGTTGTTTTCTTTCGCTCTATTATTATTATTACTATTATTATTATTGTTTTCGATTTAAATGGATCTTATAGGAATTTTTATTTTACAACCTCTCGTTAAAGGCGCTTAAGAAATTTCATAAATTCGAGATGATAATAAACCTTTACAATGTTGCACAACATTCAACATCACATGCATTATAAATACATACATATGTACATAAGTAAGATTATTTACGCGTGAAAGCCATGAAGTTTCAATTTTTACGATATTGTTGAATAAAAATCATTTCAAATTGATAGTATTTCTCATGAATATTAAAAAAGAGCTCTTTACGACCTAAAACGGTATTTTTCATTATTTTTTATCTTGTTTATACGAAAACTAATTTCAGGAATGTTTTTTTTTTATATGTTTTAATAAATTTATTGTGGTATTAAGGGCTTATTAGTATTTTAAAGCATTTATCTATTTTGTTGCTATGACCTCAATATTATCATTACTTTTTTTTATTTATTACCTTGCTTTAATATTTGTTAATTGTAAATGTCTATTTGGATTACTTATTTATCATTTGTCCGCGCTGGCAATGCATTTTAGAGACAGACCCACTCATTATCAGTAGTTTCCGTTCTGAAATCGATTAGATTTCGTAACACTTTCTTTTACTTAAATATTTTTCAAATATTTGTTTAAGATACGCATTCAAATTGAAATCAATTAAACTTTTTCGAAAAACGGGGGGCTGCAGTAGATATGTAAGAACAATTTAGAAATAACGCACACAGGCACATGTCATACACCATACTTGTCTTGAAAGCAACCAAACACTTCATTCATTGTATCACTTTGTTTCCAATTTCATTCACCTCTAGGAAAAAATCCGGCACTCGCGTAATTTACCGTTTATTTTTCTTAAGTTTTCATTGTAAAAGTAAAATATTTTTCACATTTTCCTTGGCCAAATCGTAAATTTCCATTGCGCTTACAACACAACATCCAAGTTGAAAAGTTCGCGGCAAACTAAATTTTTGTTCGTTGCGAGTCTTGTATGAAACCTTTGAAAAAATGCCGGGAAATTGCTGGTTGCCTTACATCATGTTTGAACGATTGGTTTGAGCCGCCTGAATAGCTGTTGTTTATTTATGTTAATGCTTTTGCCTTTTTGTTTTGTTCTGGCTGTTCGCATCTTCTGCATTGCTTTTGTTATACGCTCGTGTTGCTGTTTATGATTTTATTTAAACAAGTTCTATAATATGCAGTTAATTAGCTCAAGTTTTATCTTATTTTCTCAAAATAAGGAAAGATTTTCTTGGATATGTTGTATTGATCAATATTTTTAAAGAAGTCCAGAAAAGTAAATCTGACTCATAAACTGGGGCACATTATTACTTTAAGGGATTTTTTTTAATACTTTACTTCAATTGCTTCAGCTTTTTCGGCAGAGCCGACTTTCGTTTTGAAACTTTTTTCTCACTAGCTCTCTCTCGGCTTGAATTAATTTTGTTGAAGAAACTCTGGTCGATTCGGTTGTAAAGTCTACGCAAATCAACCAATTACAACTTTTATTTCAATTCTTCGAAACGAGTTGCCTAGTACAACCAGCTGGGTACCAATTACCATTCGCCTTTCAGCACACGCATTCGAACAAAAGTTGATTAGTGTACATACGGTGCAATATGCTGCAAAAGCCCCGAACGGTATTTTTGCTAAAATTACTGTCAAATACCACCATATGAAAAATTTCGAAACTCCTCAGCAGGAAAAAAATATTTAAATTAGAGTGCATTAGAGTCGGTCGATTTGTAAGAGTGAAAATTTGTCGATATTGGGCCCTGGATTTTACGATAACTTTTGGCATGAGTAAAAATAGTTCTACTATGACATATCCAAAAATCATTTTCGAGGAGTCCGAAGAAGATATGAGTCAGAGCAATTCATATTAATCAATCGCAGGGTGCCCATAGAGGAGTCAAATGTATGACCAATCCCCAATATTTTTTTTTTCTCTCTAATAAATTTTTAGGACACACCGACCCCGTACCATACTTTCTTAGTGGCACTACCTCACAAAAACAATTTCTTTTTATATATCGCAGTAGAACCTTTTTTCCTCCTGCCAAAAGCTATCGAAAAATGTATGGCCTAATATCGATTGCTCAATCGAACCACCTTAACATACATGCATACGCATACCTTTACGGGGCCATCGTTACTGGGTTGCTTGATTTTTAAATATTTAATTAATTATTTACATATTTCACTTCCTCAAATTTAATAAACATGTGTGTGGTAAAGTTGCAGTGATCAACGAATTAAAAGAAATATGAAGAACCATTTAATTTATCCAATTAAGTTTAAATAATAAATCGAAATAAATGCTTTTGAATTTTTAATATCAATTTTATTATTGCAAATAAAAAAACTCAAGTCGTAGACAAAAGAAGCAGACCAAATAATATGCCTTATGTAAATGAAATAACCATAATTTTAATATTCCAAATTAAATATTTATTGAATGTAACAATATTGAAAAAGCAATTTTCCTAAAACCAAATGTTTATGCTTTAACATCTTTGTTCAAGCATATGATATTCGTAAGAAACTCAGAAATACTCTTTAATGTTGAAATAATTGTTTTAATAACAAATGAAGTACACAAATGCATTGTCTGAGGTAAAACGTATGATTAGGAAGGCCTCATTTAGCAGACACAAGGCCTTCTTACTCCACGAGAAACGGAGTGTGGAGCATCTTGACCAAAAAATTTGTGTTGTGATCAAATAAAAAAAAAAAGTAAATTTTTCATTCAGAATAAAGTTCATTATATGGAATGTGTTTGAGCTGATTAATATTAATATCTAGCGTATATATCGGCAACACTACCCAGTCAATGCAACTGAAGGCCTGCAAGAAGACCTGATGCTGCCAGGCCTACGAAAGTTTGTCGATGTGTATGTACGTATGTGTAAATGAATTTTGAATGGATATTTCCGAAAAAGCCTTGAAAATTATTGCTTTAGCAAATATTTGCAAATGCCAAATGACAAAATAAGCTTTTTATTTGTTTAATAAATGTTTACATTCAGAGAAAAACCATAAACATTTCGGCGAAACATTCATATACACAAACAAATGTCTTTATACCAGAGACAATTATTTATTTAAGTCACAATAAATTTTGATCAAACAAAAAATTAAACGAAAACCATTGAATTCGATAAAATACAAAATAGTTAAAGACTTGAGATATCAAATCATAAATATGAACATAAAAAGACAAATAGACAATTATGAAACAAACAAAGAATACTATAGACAGACGGAGGGACGGACGGATGACTGACGAACAAACCGTCACATAGATGCAGAAACATTATTGTATAATAATAAAACAATTTAAATTATTAGGAAGCTGGAAGACAACAATTTTGTTGATAGAAGCAAACATTTGTGTAGAGGGACAGACAGACAGACAGACATTCTCATTCGGAGTAATTTGGAAGACAAATTGAAGGGCTGCTGTTGGATGCAATTTATTTACCCATTCATATTTTAAATTAAGATTCGTATTTGCTGGAGAATTCGTCTGTGAATTTTGTTTGTATTAATCATATTGAAAGTATTTGTTTAAAATTACAATTTCTTGTAGTTGTATTCCATGAATTTAAAATCGAGTTTAATTTTCTTTACGGGTTTTCAACTTTTTAAAACTAAAACACACAATCAAATTATACAAACTATTAGATGAATGACCTGCCAACCCAACCCATCACAAAATTTACTTTGCCGGAAAGCGTTAATTTTCTTCATTGAACGAATGAGCGAGTTATTGGATGGTTGAATTGAGTCGTTTTCGATTTCATTCAACATTGCCTCAACTCATCCGTGGAATTCCATACTTAATGACAGCAATGTTGACCGAAGAAAGTTAAAACTAATAAATGTTTTTCTTGAGGTATGCAAACCCCTCTGCGGTTACATTTCCTATGAGTGTTGCTTTAAACCCCGTCTCAAATAATTAAGCGTATTTTTAAACTCGAAAAACTTCTAAAAATAAAAAATTTCCTAAATCACATCCGAAAGCTCAGTAGTTTTCAAAAAGCCACACATACATGATCCACTTAAGGCTTGTGTTATTATGTTTTGGAAACTATAAAAAATGCCCCAATAACACGCTTAGAACAATAAATAATAATTGGTTTTAATAGCAAATATTACATACATTTTCAATATTCAACAAATTTTTACTGTTTGATACTTTTAGGAATACAAATCGTATACTATAGTAATAAAAGGTTGCTCGTTGCATTCAACTTTTAACGAAAGGGAAAATTAGTAGAAATACGATTAAACTGTTTTCATTTTGTTTTAGGTTTTACTACAACTACAATTTAATATTCAATATATGAAAGGGGTCAACGAAACACTTAATTACATATTGATTAATACTCATTGCAGCAAATAACCACTCAACGTAATGGAAAAATACAGCAGACCAATAAATGCAGTTTTTACGTAAACACGTAACCAAATGGAATTAAACGTGAAAGTAACTTTAATAAAATGAGTACTTGTCCTCACATCATGCCCAATAAATATACTTAATCGAAAGCAAGAATGTTTAAATATTAAATACCAGACCCTCTTAAACTTTCAGCCACATTACGTTTTGAATTCTACTTTGCACTTTTTTCCAATTGCAAAAATTTACATCATAATCTAGAAATCATAAGTGAATTTTATTTTTTTTCTTTCCTTTTTTTTTTTTTTGCTTTGTCTTGCCATCAAGTTTAAACAGACTGTTGTAATTTTCTCCATTTAAGTAGTTTATTTAACACTTACTGCGATTTCCCAAATGCAAATTTTTGCGAGTAAGAAGAAACCAAACACACACAATGATGCATACGCACGCATACATCCATCCGCTACAACTGTTTACACTGCTGGCTTGGAAACTTTGGACAAGAAAAAAAGTTTAGGATCCCGAGAGTGAGACTTTTATTATGAGCAAGAGGTATGAAACCGCAAAAACTACTTTATTCCTTATTTATAGTATTTATGTATATCAAGCGTTGTACTCAACATGAACGAATGCAGACCTGAACAGGTGTCTACAGATAAAACGAAAATAATTTACTCCCGCCACCAGCATTAAGCTGCGACTAAAGTGATCGGCTAAAAACTTCACACTGACCGAAAAAGAAAAACTTCTTATTTTGCTGAAGTTTGAAGAAATGCGTGATTGCTTAAATCTAGCCTTCGGAGCATATATCGCTAATATTACGTTTTAATACACATTTAAGTCTTCAAACTTTACTTCTTGTATCTTCCTTAAAAATTTGTTAGTCTCCACAATCTGATACAAAAAAATTTCTTCATTTGAGTTTAAGCTCAATTGATCACAATAATTAATAATATTTAAATACAAAAATTTCCACTAAAATTTTTCATTGGTTATTGATTATTATATTTATTTTAGTTTTATTCTGTAAGTCCTTTGTGATATTTTTTTATGAATTCTTTGTTTTTCGTGTGAGAAGTGAAAGAAAAATTTATGTGTGTTTTAAAAATACTCATTTTTCTGGGAATACCCTTTCTCCCCTATTTTGTTTTTTAATTTTCCAAGCGCAACGCTGCTGTATAACAGAATTTTAGGAGCCGAACAAAGTTCGTCATTTATGATCGAATATATCCGATAGTAAAACCATGATACAACTAATAAGATAACCTCTTCCCTGCAATAAGAGCAACTTAAAGAAAAATAATATGAATTTTGTTTTTGTACAAATTTTGAAGACTGTCATGAAAACGCTACTGCCACAAACTTTGCAGCATTTACAGAAAAGAGATGAATAGAGTTTACGGTGATTTACCATCTTGCTTGGGCCGCCTTCCATTTCTGTATTCCCATGACAATTTTACGAAGTCAGCTGATTAACGGTTCAGCTACTGAGTCTACCTTATTAGTTGTGTCATGGTAAAAACAATGTAATACAAAAACAACAAACACACAGCATTCCATCACAAGTGTCAGAATATCATCCCAGGTCTCTATTTGTCTATTCGTTACTGCACGTAATTATAATTGTGTTTGTGCCACTGTCTCAACGGGGTTTTCTCATGAGACATAGCCAAGCTCAAAACTATATTTGTCGAGATTTATACAACTATGAATAAAAATAATCACGCCCGAGCAGGGACTTGAACCCTGGACCCTTGGATTAAAAGTCCAATGCTCTACCGACTGAGCTACCCGGGCAGTTGCGGTATGCTGATCAATTATTTCTATTCCGATATCAAAATCAAAAATTCAGTTGTTTTTCGGATAACTTTTCTAATTCTATCTGCTAGAGTGATCGACTAGGCAATTTAAAAGATTTTTTCAGCTTCACTTTTTCCCAAATGTTGATTTTTCTAATGTCGCATAGGAGACTTCTTTTAATCAGGCTAACCATTGAAGTCTATTGATAGCTTTCTAATTTTGTATTCCTTGATTCTATTGCAAGAAGTTGTGAATCTGTTTTATTATCTGGAAGGGTAACAAAAATTTTTAGAGCAGAATGTTAGTCTATATTCAATATATTTTACATGCTTGTATCTAAATTATGTACATATTTTAATGAGGGCGTGAGTTCACATTCGAGATCGTGACATGTTTCTTCATTCGAACAAACAGAGCATCGGTGGTTCAGTGGTAGAATGCTCGCCTGCCACGCGGGCGGCCCGGGTTCGATTCCCGGCCGATGCAAGGGTAGCACTTTTTTTAACGAATGGTTTGAAAAGATTAGAGACTTTGAAGGCTGTAAATTACTTCTGTACTAATAAAACTACCATGAGGTAAAAATTTGGGCAAGCTGCAACAAAAATCTTCGTTGAGCCCACACCATTAAAACAAAAAACACCCATCCATACTAGCAATGTTACGAATATCAGTTTTAAAAATTTGGGAACTGTGAGTGTTTGTATTTATATTTGCGGAATGAAAGTTCGGGAGAAATACTCATTTTTTCTGAATACCTACTCATTATTTTCTAAAAACAGTTTTTCCAACTATGCACATATTACAAGTTTACTAGCGACTAAATGATGGCTGAAAAAACAAACAAAACTATCAAGAGACCTACACAAAGTAATAAATGTAAAGCAGCTTTAATGGTAATGCTAAGCTAATTTTTCTTTATTTCAAAGATGTTTTAATTTTATATATCATTCTTATGACATTCCAATAACTGAATTTGGGCTCATCGTCTTTTCTCTACAATGTCGGACAGACGTAGTCAATTGGGAAGTGTGTCTGTATGTTTGCTTGGTTTCATGTATCAAGAATCCTAAAACAATATGCTCCAACTCCAAACTTGATGACGATTGCATTATAAGTCAGAAAGGAGACAGTGCATGCGATTTTGAGCACCAAAGTGTGTGCTTAAACGAAACCAAGCGAAAATAAGCGCATCCTAAGGAGAAAATTGAATGAAAAAAACTAAATCTTCCAAAAAAAAAAAAAAAAAAAAATCAGAACTCAATGGGAAAACGAACTTAAAATAGTTGCTGCAAGAAGAAACACAGTGACAATTTTATAATATATGTATGTGTATGTAAACCCAAGATGGCACCACCAATACCACAACCAAATGCCACCCAACAAAACATAAACAAAAGTCAGCTGTTTGGATAAAGCACTGTCATACACATCCATACTTCTTAAGTTCGGGCCCAACTCCGATTTCACTGAGCGCCCTGTTGCATGTTGCAAATAACTGTAACATTGTAAACTAACTTGTATGACGTCGTACACGCAACTTGTTGCCTGTAGGTAACAGTTTGTAATAATTTGTGGTGGAAAGAGATTTGTTTCCTTGATACAATAATATTTTCATCATTTACCTTTTTACTGGTGCTGCGTCAAAGGGGATGGAATCAGGAATTTGTGTGGGTGCTTCGCTTCTGTGAATACGTCTCTGTATGTGTGTGTGTGCGTATTAAAGGATAGCAAAAAGTTCTGTTATAATTGAGGAAATGACAATTTCCTATCCTACCAGCGAAAATCACGGCATGAATAAACTTGAACATTTTCATCAAACATTTCATTTACGCAGCCACACAAAACTATCAATGTTTTACTCGTTCCTTCTATTAAAAACTGAGCTGGCAAAATTTATATTTCTTTGCCAACAATTAAAAATTAATGTTACTCCGTCCTATTGACAGGATTATAAGGAAATAATAAAGTCTAAAATTAAAATATGCTCCAGGTATATATTTACAATGAATAATTGTTTAAAGTTTTTTTTTTTTAATTTTCTTTGTTAATGGAATCTATTGTCAAATTGTTATTTCCGTTTCAAAAAAGTCTTTTTTTTGTTCAAACAAATTTGAACATAACATGTGTTTTATCAAAAACTAAATCATTTTTGTTTAATTTAGAAAGACAATTCTTCAACAAAAAACACTTTTTAAACACAATTGCTTTTCTAATGTTTTTTGTGGTGCATGTTTTTTGCTTTTCTTCTAAAAAGTATTATAGACATGATCGTCAAATTTAAAATTATTTACTAGAGTTTTTATGTTTTCGTTTTTGTAAATTGTTTATGTTAAAATATATTTTTCTTTGATATGAAAACAGGCCATGCAACGTATGTGTACACAGAAATTAAAGCAATTGTTGTTATGTGTGTGTAGATGCACCTACAGTGAATCCTGCGCAACATGGATTTCTTAACTTTATTTAATACAAAATATTTTCTGAATAAAATAAAAACCGAAAATTAAAGATTTACACCGGTATTCATAAAATTTAAAACGTTATTGAAATACATTTTAGAACAAATTTTATATGAAAAAACTTTTCTAAAACGTATTTAAACTACATTTTATTTCTTATGAATACCGGCATTAAAATTTTCAAACTATTAAAATGTCCGGTAAATGTCGAAAAATTCGATTGGTAACTTTGTATTGTGTTAAGATTTTTGAAGCAATCATTTGAAAAATGAAAAGTGTTATTGTCTCTGGAAGTCCATTTTACCAGATGTTCACATTTCTGTGACTTCACTGTTTGCATGTTTTGTAAAGAATACTGACTCGTGCTGTGTTGAATAGATGTTTTTCTCATTTAAGAAACATTTCATGTTAATTACTTTTCATTTCGTTTATACCTAATACAAATGTGTAAATTTTCCTATTAATTTATTGGTTACAGAGTCATTGCATTGGCGTAGCTGCAGCAGGCTAAAAGTATAGTATGAGATTAGGGTTTAGGGTGGTTTCACAAAGTTTCAAATGGAACCTTCCATTACCCCCATCAATATCTATCTCACAGCAATATGCTGATTACGCCTTGTTGCCTTGTTGCATCTGTGCACTTGCATTAGTGATTCAGTATGAGGGCTGTTTATAGTTCTGTAAAGCGAGTACATTGAGTGGTGTAGCGCTTATCAATTCTATTGATCGATTATTGTTACCATATCTTATTCTCACATGAAATTTGTATTTATGCAGTGGTTAATTATCGACAAGATCAGAGTCAACATGTTGTTAAATGAATCTAAATGATATTTTGCCTTTCAGTTGAGGGACCATATAACGAAATATATGGGCTTGTCGTGAGTTAAGCGAAGTTTCAGTATATAAAAAACGTTTTTTTTTTTTTTGATTTCAGCGAGTAGATTTTAATGAAGAGTTTTATGACGATTTATGAAAAAGCCGATCGCCATTCAATCTTTCACACAAAATTATGAAATTACTATACCTTACTTACAAGCTATTCAGAATTTATAAAATAGAATCCTGAGGCGCGAAATATACAATTGAGAAATCTATATATTTTCATATTTCTAAGCTGGCTCAATTGTGTATGGCAGCTGTGTCGCCTATTATTTCAATTAATTTAGTTTTTTTGATAAATAAATTTTAAACAAATAACAAAGAGTATTTAAAAGATAACGCCCAGTTTGTGGTTTATGGCAGCTTTTCAAAAAAAATAAAAATACATAATATAAATTTTCATTAGTTTGATTTCAAGATTCCAAAAGCAGTTTAACTTCGTTAGTCACTAACACCTTCATTTTTCTCATTACAAATTTTAAGACCCACAAGCAATTCCATAAATTAAAACCTTTCGAACACAATTTTGGGGAAAAGATAAGATGACTCCATTAATTTAAACACAAACTGTTATCTTTTTCAGACAAGTACTTTCAATTACAATAAAATCAAAATAAACAAAAAATAAAGTCACCTGTATAAATAATAAAAAACTTAACAAAACGCTAAAGTTCAAACTAACAGCACTTGCAGCAATTTGTGTTAAAATTTTGTTAATATTTTACACTGCCGAAGAACAGAGACTGATTAAAAATTATATTATTGTAGCGAAAACACCACGCCACTTGAAAGAGTATCAAATTCTTTAAGTTGCACGAAAACTTTTCAAACAAATTATTTGAAATTCAAATTGTTATTGGAATTAAATAAATATAAATTAAACTCAACGAATGAATGCTCACAGATAGACCAGCCAGCCAGCCATTCAGCACTCCCAAAGTAACAATAAACATTGTGGTTTTAAAATGGCAACAAACAAACAAACGAACGAACGAACGAACAAACAAACACCTTAAAGAAGAATTCAAATCGAAAGATGGGAAGGCCAGCAAATTGGCTGGCTGTACGATGGAACGGAATAACGCTAACAGAAAGAACACTACCAAAATCAAAAATTCACACCTCCTCAACAGACAAATTGGCCTGCGATCAACATGCTAAGAGGCAGGAGGAAATCTAAACGAAATCATTCGTTGCCATTTATACACCGAGGTTTTCCTTTTTATGTTGGCACTTAAGCTTGCAATGAAATCTATAAATAAGCACATGATGCACTTTGGAGGAGCTGTTTAGCAAAAAACACTAAAACCTCAAATCAACAGCTTTTCTCCATGAATTTATTGAATAAAGTTGTTTTGCGATATTTTTACGACCATCATGTTTATTTTTTTTTTTTTATTATTGAAAAAAATCATATTTATTAGATTTTTCTTATTTGAAGTTGAGGTCATCTTTTTTCTTGGGTTGAATGAGTACATTCAACTTCATTTCGAATGGAATAGTGCAGAGGGGAGGGAGGCCGTCAAACTGGGAAATACCTGCAGCGCACAACAAGCATATGTATATCGGCTTAAATATATGTCGCACGCCATCGGCAACACACCCCTCCATTCACTCTAACTTAGTAGTCGCTCTCTAGTTTTCAGCTCTCGTCACATTGCTAATAAATAGATCACACAAACGAAGTAGCAATATTACACAGCAATATTAATTTGTATACAATTGTACCGGTACTTTAACCCACTTCAGCTCTTTTTGGGACTCTTCAAATTACCATGGCCTAATTAAATTAAACTGAACTGGAAACTGCCGCTTTGCTTAATTTTTAATTGTTTATATCCTTCTGTAATCTCTTATGAACAAATGGAGGTAAGAAAAAGAAAGTTGTTCTAGAGATCTTATTTCTAAAATTCTCTCAACTCTAACGACGATTTTATTCATCGCTGTGTTGTTTCCCTCAGAAATTTATTCGCAAGCGGTGATGCCTTTCTCATGTTATTTTGACCTATAAAAATAAAGTTTACGATTGAATTTAGTTTAAATTTGTTTTCTCTTCGATTTACGCTTGTTCGCTAGAACAGTTTATTATGCTGCATACCGATGCAAGTACAAGTACCAGTTGAAAGAATGAATACTTTAATGTTTTCGCATTTTGAGTGCCAGTAACACATAAAATATTCCAGGATAAAACTAACAACAAGGAACATCACTCACGATGCTGCAAGCAATATTTATGCGTTTTCTTCGCTTATTTCGAATAAAATACAATTTCTGCTTTCAAAGTTGCAAAATGGAAGAAAGCAAAAAAAAAGAAAACATTTATGGGTGGTTTCGAATACTACATACATATTTGCAGTTGATGAATAAATGGAAATACTTGATTTGGTTTAAGTGCTTTTTCAAGTTTTCTATTGTTCAAAAGAGTCTTCAGTAAATCTTTAGCTCAACTGTTTCACCACGAAACGAAAAACAGATGAAACTTTATTACTAATACACATTTCTAACTCATTTTTAATTACTTTAAATTGTTTTAATACCTTTTTGGTAACAAAATATTATTATATGCAATGTCCAAGTGTAATTATGATAAAACTTAATGTTTTTGCAACGCCATCTGGTTTAACATCCAACGGAAGTAAAACATTTCTAATTGCATTTGGAGTAACATTACAGCGACACACACTCCAACAAACTCCAACGGCCAAATGACCGCTTACCACCACTCGTACATGGTCTGTGTAAATGCAACAACAAGCACTTACTTATTTACATATGTACGTATGTACGTACCAACACATGTATTTATGTTACTTAAATTTGCCACAATGGCATGTTGCATGATTTTCATATGTGTGGTTTCTACATTTAAAATTAGAAGCAGCAAAAAATATAAATTTGCACGAGTGTAATAATATTTCTTTACCACAAGCTAAATTGCCCAGCTGTTGAGTTGTGGAATACGAATAAAGCTCAAAGCGAAAAATATGTAATCAACTGAAATGCACAATGAAAAGTGTAAAAGTAGGAACAAAGAAAAATTATCTAAATGCACGTTAGTAGGTATTTAGGTGTTGTTATGTGATGATGTTTTTTTTTTTTTTTTTTTTTTTTTTTTTTTTTTTTGGTACAGTGAAATCACGATAGTTCGAACAGCTTAACAGTTTTACGGCAAAGCCCTGAAAACAGTTTCAGTAGGCTTAAGCTCTTCACATTTGGGTTCCAGAGCTAAATAAAAATTTTTCTATCTCTGTCCACCTTGAAGTTTTCCTATTTATCATGAAATCTTTTACTCATTCAGGGGTAAATTCCACAATGGCCCAATGAACAGAGGTCCACTTCACGAAACAAACATATGAGTTGACTTAAAGCAAAAGTTCAACCATCTTCTATGAAAAATGTGATCGAAAAGATGAAATTTTTCTTTGCTAACTCAAATATTTGTTTACTCTAAGGTAAACAACACTTGTATAAACGCATGTAAATATGTTTCACCAATTTTTCTACGTACATGTTTCATTGTTTTTTTTTTTGTATGTACTTTCCCAAACAACACGTGTTTTTTTGATCAAATATTTGCTCATTGTGGCCGTGACTTAAGAGTCAATGAGCTTTTATTGCTTGTTTGTCCAGCTTCAAACGCTTTGTTTTCTATAATCATTAAAATAAAAACCTTAAAAAATTTTAATGGTTTGTTGGACAGTAAAAAAGTAGAAAAGAAAGCCTAATGAAAACTTTGTAGGCAGCTGAAGAGCAATTTGTTTCGGCGGCTCAGCAGCTCTGCGCCGCTGAACGCATTTTTCCAATAAAAATGTGGAAAATTTTAATTCCAAACCCCAAAATAAAAATAAGAGTTATCTTTATAGCTCGTATAGAGACTAGAGGTGGATTAATAATTCAGCTTAAGACTGAGCCGCCGTTGTGCTAAACATTTCAGCGGCGGCTTGTCTGCTCCAAGAAAAGTCTGACACGCAGCTAAGCAAATCTTCCCTTAAACCAAGTAATTTTTATTTTAATAACATTTGCTTCCTTGGCTTCCGTTTTGATTTTTTTTCAGAAACTTTTCTGTTTTAATCTTTTATGAAACTTAGTAAATTGAATTTTGTCTGATTAAAAAAAAAACTCTATTTGAATTGCGCAATTTTCCCTGTTTGTACGAAAAGTTTTAAAATGATAATTTAATTTTTGTATTGTTTCCCTTTTCAATCACCAATTGTTTCAATATTTAATTTATTTATTTACATTGCAAATATTTATGATTTACTTGAATATTTTTTCCCATATTAATACTCCATCCACAAGGAGCATTACAAGATTATTACGCCAGAAATGTGGCCATAAATCATTGCAACTGTTTTTGAGCAGGGCAGCGAGCGGAAAGGGACTTTCATATTTATATTGCATATTTCAAGTGCACACAAACAAAAACGAAAGAAATATAAGCAAGAGAAAACGAAATGAAATGCATACATACATCCGAAAACAGTTGGCATTAGACTTCACTTTTTGTGGAAAAATTTTATTTGGTGAAGATAAAACCAACCGACCGACCACATGACAATGAACCATATTTTCCATGATGATGAATGCCAGACAAAAAGCAATTTTTATTATTTTTATCAGCAACAAAATCATACACATATTCATGCGCTTAATCATGTACGAGTATCCTGCAGCACATCATCCTTAACAGGACTAATGTATGAATAAATATGCTGCATGAGAGACATGTGTGTGCTAAAAAGCAAAAAAGAAGCCTTTTGCCAACTTTTACTCATTTTATTTGGTTTTTATTCGGATTTGTTTAATGTAACATGCATTGCGCCCGTGGGGCTGAGTGTGAGTGTGTTTGCAGTCGGAGGGGAGAAATTTATTATCTGCATCACTGACTGCTGGACTGGGAGTTGATTTTTACCTTTCCATGTGTTTTTTTTTTTTACTCTATATGCTGCTTTACATTTTCTCTGTAATATTTCATGTATTAATCTGTTACATTGTTTGCATTTGCAGGTTTTATTTTTCCTTTTTCATTTTATTTTATTTGAAATAAAACAGACACTTGACCAGCTGCCGGTCTATGCTGGTAACACTTTAAGAGCCAACTGCAACTGTTTGCTGAGCCGTTGCAATCAACAATTCTGGCTGCCGTATGCTCTTACGTAATCAAGGTGGCCTGGCCACATACACATCTACTCCTTTTGCCACCAAAGTCTGGCATTAAATTTTCAAAGGATTTTCCATTCTTATTCGTCGAGTAAAAATCTGAAAATAACTACATATGCATCTGAACATAATTTTTTTTCAATAATTGATGTGCGGTCTTTTTAATTTTGTAATTTTATTTTATGGTTTATTTGATCTATCAGAAAATGTATGCTTTTATGTTCGTTCAATCTTTAGCGCAAAATGTTGCAAAACTTTATTTAAATCATTTAAATTTAATTTTTTCCTTATTTTTTTGTTCCCTTTCAGTTCTCTAAGAAAGAAAATCTAAAACTTTTTCTGTTTTCTTAAAAACCATTTTAACAATGTCAGCGCCTAATCCTCTGCTTGACTCTTTTTTTTTATTTATTTATATTTTGGATAGGAAAAGAATGTACGTTTAAGTTTTGTTTCCAACTCAGCAGCAAAAATATTTAATAATGTGCAAAAAAAGCTCTATAATTTGTTTTATTTTTACTGACAAATAAACTGCGAGGATAAGCCAACTGCCATGTACATACAAACAAATTGTTGTAGACAAATCTCGTCGGTTAAGATTGAGATTTGTAAGACCCTACATTTGGCATCAACAAATGATGCAAAGGTTAAGCTCACAGGCAGAGTGTGATACAAAACAAAAAAAACATGGAAAGACATACAGAGAACCTTCGTACTGGACGCCAGAACCTTTTTCAGGATGACAAAATAGATAAAAACCGAGGAAACTTTCGTTCTACACACATTCTTTTAATGTTTTGTATTTCTTTCAAACAAGCCATGAACTATAAGTGCAATATACTGAAGCCAGGCTCTGCCTAAGCCACAACACCTAAGCCGTGTTCACACAGAGACGGCTCTCCCATCTACAAATGAATGCGGTCCACTAAGGAAAAAATACCACTCACAGACCTCGCAACGAAAAGCTGATTATAACAAATCAACCAACAATGGCATTGGCAAGGCCGACCATCAGGTAGATAGATGTCTTTAGTGAAGCAGCCCCATCAGTTCTCAAAGAAGTTTTTGACATAATTTTTCATTCTTACATGTCCATGTGGAAAGTGGGAATCACAAGTTGTACCGCAACTTTACTTCAACTGCCGCCTCCTTTTTGAATTGTTGTTTATTTTCTTGGAAGCTCTTGTGGCTGGCGGCTGCCTGGTAAGCATGAAAAATTAGTACAGCACAATTTTGCTGCTGCTTTCTTCAAGTCTAATTTCTTCTTTTGCTGCAATTTTATCTGCTGCATCAGAAAGAAATTTAAGCCGGAATTTTCTACCAACTTTTTGCAAGGAAGTTGTTAGCAAAAACAATTGCAAAATTACTTTAAGCGAAAAATCCGTTAGACGTATCCTTTTCTCCATTGAGTTGAAGCTAAAAATTATTATTATTTTTTCGGTTCTTCAAAGTATTTAGTTTTTACACATGGTTTTCTTTTAAATGAAATTCAAGAAGGTTGCAAAAAGAATTATTTCACATGTGGTTAAAATTATGTTTGAGAGTTTGAAAAGCAAAAAAGACAAGAAAAAAAGAAAGCAAACACAAAAAATGGCAAAGGATATAGAAAACGGACATACGTGTGTGAGCAACCACAGCAGCAAGGAAAACAGGAATATTTGTTTTCGAGAATTATATTTTCTCTTTGTTTCTGCAACAAAATAAACAAAACCTGCATAAAGGTGACTTTGAAAAGCACTTAAATGAAGTGAACAGCGGGGGAGAGTGGGCAGAAGTGTTTGCATGCACTGTTGGACCACTTATTCATTTATAGAAATCAGATATAGAAAACATATAAAAAGGAAAAGATGAATTTCAAGTTTAATTTGCTTTTTTTTTTATAAAAACTCTTTCTCCTTAAAAAATAATGTTCGTACCGAAGAACGAAATTCGCAATGAAACTGGCAAATATGTTAAATTCTTTAAATGCTTTTCTACCAAACAGTTTTACAAAAACATTGGTGTATCAAAAAAAAAAACAGTTTTTTCTTGCAAGAAAACTATTACACTTGAATGTAGAGCTTTAAAAAGGGCACAAAAATCCAATTCCTATAACTATGTAAATGACGAAAAATTTTTAATGGGAGAACAATAATGTTTCTGGACTATAAACGTTTATTTAATTTTTTTCTTCCCATATTTTTTCCCTGCGCAGCAGAAATTAGTTGTTTGAATTTATGATATTTTATTGGCTTTAATTCATTAATTCAAGTTGACGCTGTATCATTGTGATACGAAGTAAGCAATTTTTATTAATCAAACTTTTTCTTCTAGAACTATTCTTTGTATTATATATATATTATTGTTGTGGACATCAAAGAAATAGTTCTTAAGGTCTTTCATGTTTGCTTTGTCCTGTTGAATTAATAACGTTCACAACAATAATATGGAATAAACTTAAGTTCGATAGACACGACCAAAAAAGCTCTATAATACCGAAAAAACAAATTAAGAAATTCAACCATATTCGGCGACCTCATTTGATTCCTGGTTTCAAGAAATTTTTTCTGTGACTTAATTTAAATTTTTAAAGCACTTTTATTTCCTTGTTTCCAATATGCAACATTTTAAAGTTCACTAAAATGACCTCAAAATTTGCCATGAAACCAACTACGCCAATCACTTCCGTGCTTAGAGCATTTTTTGTTTTATTTTAATAATAATAAAATTGCACAATACAACAAAATCATTGTCCTTCATTTAAAGGATGGTTAGCGGAAACAATATTGGTTTTTCGTGTAAATAAAAACAGCAATTTTAAACAGTTAATAACATCCGTTATGGCTCTCAGCCGACAGACAAACAAACTCATTGTTATACGGTATCATTATGGACAAAGTTGTCAACATTAAACTACTCTTTCGCAGTTCACCATGATCAGGGAGACACACCAAAGTGGCACCCACATTTTTGATGTTTGCCAGAGAGAAAAACACTAAATAAATAAAAGAATTTAAACTGCAGCAACAGCCCTTCCCGCAAACTCTTACGCAGTATGCCAACCAATTGGTTCGGGTTTTAATGGGAAATATTCAAAAGAAATTCAAGAACTTAAACGTTGGCCATGTGGCTTCCGAAACGTACACTAAAATATTTGCCAGGCCAGGTTAAGTAAATGAAAAATCTTTCACAGAAACAATCTCACATTCATCAGTTGCAAGATGGATTTGTATTTTGTTAACAAAGGATTAGTTTTTCTTCTTTTTTTTTGAAGAATGTGTGACAGTTGTGTGTTGTCTGGTTGGTCGCTCGTTGTGTAAAGTTTATAAATCTGATGTTTCCACATTGTCTGGCACATTGTTGTCGGAAAAAACATGTCATTAATGACATGACAAATGTTATTTCATGTAAAGAAAATAGAATTTGTGTTTAACTTTAAATGCCTTTCAGGTTAAATGGGTTTAGAAGTAGAAGAAGAAGATAATTTAAATAATAACAAAAATTACGAAATAAAATTAAATTTCAAGTTTATTTAAAAAAATCCAACTCTTACACATGATTAGTAGACAAGACACAGTGATTGGGGGCTCACTTTGTGAAGTAATTTTTGTAGCCATAATTGAATTTCACGTGAGTTTTTTATGTTTCTAAGTTAGGCAAGCCCAAAGACAATTACATAATCTATGGTGCCGGTCCTGATCCTTAAGCAGACGATTGCCCAAGTATGCACTCACAGACGGGCATTCAGTTAGAATATGAGCAACTCTGAATTCGTTCAACCAATTTTACAAATATTTGAGAAAAAGAAACTTCAGCAAGAATATTGTTTATATTAGAACTAGAAAGCATTATTATTAATTTAATTAATAATTTAATATTTTAGCCTACCACCCTCCCCAAAACCTATTTTCCTTGTTCCGGCGCAATGCACTACAAATAATAAAAAAAAGGATTATTTCCTATATACATATATATATTTTTTTTTTAATAAATCTGTACCATTAAAGTTTTTGTTTTAAAATAATTAACATTATTACTTTTTGTTATTTCGCATTTCAACATTTAACGCATCACAGAAAACGAATTTTATTCATTCATAATTATCCTTAAACTTCATAAAAGTCTAGCCAGGCATTCACAACAATGTTGCAAATTAAATGCATGCACTCCACACACACACACACAAGTTGAAAATATAGAAAAGAGGTAAAACATTCATTGCATGTTCGTACACATTTCAAACATTGAAGTACATCATCATCATATGTTACTACTGGTATAAAACAAATCCCGGAGTTTTAATTCAATACGTAGAGAAAAATCAGAAGCAATGAAAACAACTCGAGTGGAGCTGACAGTAGATCAACTTACGAACATAACTAAGCACTGCACTTGTACAGTGGGTTTCAGATAATATGAACATTTTGAAATGGTTTCGATAGTTTGGCAAATATGAAACACTGGCATCAAGAGTACGAACTTTCTACATGTGGAAACGTGAAGAACAATTTTACCTGTGTTTTGCTATTTACTTTTACTTGTATGCCTTATGCAATAAATATTAATCACAAACAGTAATCCAGTAACTGACCGTGAACCCGAAAAAACCTAAAACGAAACTCTTTCAAATATCTGAATATTTTTTTTTCAAGTAGTCTGTGTTAAATAATCCAAGATCCAATGACCAAAATGAAACTGATTAAAGTACCCAGTGTCAAATACCTGTAGCTGTTCGACAATCAGGCCACCTTAATATTTTTCCAACACTTTCTTTTAAAGCCAGACCTTCTAATGCGCTGTCAAACCATTAAAAACAAGATAGAAGTTTATCGGCTCAAACAACTTATTCAGTTGTATGGATGTATTATGTAGCAAGAATAAACCATGCTCACGAACACAATAAGCCAAGCCAGATGTTTCACAGGTCTCTTTGAAATAACAGGTATTGCAAAGCCTTGGCGTCCTAGGACATGGCGTGAATAAAATATATGAATATTAAATGGAAGATTAAGAAGGTCTGCTTACTCTTTCTTCCCGCCGCTGGGTAAATACACACCTGAAGGATGATACGCATGAGTATTACCGCTTACAACGATTTTCTACTTTTGGAACACTCCAAACAAATCGGAAACCGTGAGTAACGGGCAAAACCCAGTTTTCTGTGTTACGACAAGAAGTCAGTGTGTTGAAGCAAATTTTCACAACTGAAAATCAAAAGAGTACTACTTTATTTAATAAGTAGAAAACTTTGCAATTTTCTTTTCTCAAGCAGTTGCCAATAAACAACAAAATATCAATATCGTAGTTGCTTAATATCAGCAATATCGAAATAATAGCTGGGGAAATTTAGAAGCAAAAATTAATTTTTTATTAAATTACTTGTAACGAAGTTACTGATTTGATATTCTTTGTTTTTCAGTGTTTTTCAATGCAATCAGTTTTCACAAAAAGGCAACCTACAAAAAAAATGTACGTTTTTAAATAAAAATATTTTATAAAGGAAAAAAATTGCTTTTGCGAAACTTTTCGCACATTTGAGACATTACTTAACTCAAAGCTAATTGGATTCCGGACTTTAGATTACCGACCAAAATTATATTGTGCTGCTTGTGCAATACAAGTTCTATGGCATGTTTTCCTCAAAGTAAATTAATCATTTTTATTTCACTGCCGCTAAGCTTCAAAAGAAATTTTCAAGTTTTAGTGTTATAAAAATCTATTTTGGCTTTTGTGTTCGCCTTAAACGGAGAGCGCACTGTAGGCAGAGCAAAATATTTATGTTTATAAATACAAATACACACACATATTTATGAGAGTACATAATGAAAACATATTCCTTACTTTAAGAAATTTTCATTTTTAATTTTTGCAATAGGATCTAATTTCGAAAGGCTGAGATGTTTCAGATATATTAATGTGTATATGCAACCAAATTCAAAATGCACTGAGGGATCTTAAAGTTGTGTAAACGAAGCAAGAATATTTAAGTGTTAGTTTCAAGGCTGCGCTATTGCAGCTCCTTAGTAGATAGTTGTATGAAAATGGTGTTTAAAGAAATACTTGAGTACTAAAGATCAGATTAATAAATTCATTAACGTAGAAAGTGGTTCTTCCTTAAATCTTTGATTCCTATTACCGATTAAAACACATTCAGCAAATAAGGTCTCACGAGGAGAATAACTAAAAGGCTTCAGCCATTCCTAAAGTGGAAACTTTGTTTTGTCTGTTTGAACTCAATATTTTGTTTTATATTCCCGACGCCACTTTTTTAACTTCTATGGTTTTGTAATTTCTTTTTGATTATACTGTAATATTGAAATATTACAACACAACATTGTTGTCTTTCATTTTCTATATGTGTTCCTTATTTGAAACATTGAAATTTTCTGCTCATTATAAATTTTGTATTTCACAATTTTATATCAGAATCATATCATAACTTGAATCTGTTTGAAAAGTGCAGCTAGAAAATAAAGTACACGATGAAAAAATTTCTGTAATTTACTTACGAAAAATCAATTTATATGAAATTTTATTTTTATACTTAATTTCAAAAAAAACAATTTTTTTTTGTTTTTTCTTTAACCTGATGAAATTTGAGTACCTTAGACAAAGAACCTTCCTTCAAAGCACCAACCATCCATGAACGTTATAACGCAGACATTCCTTTGTGTCTATATAAGTTTTTGTGTCTGATGATGAAAGAAAAATAGATAATGAAATGAAATTCATGTTTGGAAAATTATTGATGCTTTTCACACCTGCTTATGTATTGTATATACATATGTATGTTGGAGTGTATGTACTCGCATGTTAATGTCCTGGCTGTCACCTACTTTTTGCCGTAAGAGTACATTTTCGTTAGATGAATGAGTATCGTTTAAAAACATATTCGTCATATGGTTACGCTTACATTAAATTTAAAATTTTAATGAAGAGATAAATTTCTGTGTATACATCCCTGGCTTTTGTGCAAAGACATGGTGTTTTGCTGAATTTAAATATTATGCTCAAGGAGCACAAAGAACCTGGCGAAATGACAAAAAATTAATTTTTGATTTCACAGTACAAGTTTGACGCGAAATATCCTAGCTATTGAAGATACACGTATTTGCAAAGGCCTTCACGAATTGCACTCAAAACAAGCATTTACCCCTGCACCACTTTGAAGTATCCATCAGTAGATACCAACAAAGAGCTTTTTTAAGTTATAAGCCATTATGTTGAAGTCTATGTATACTCGAGCTTCCTCTCAATGGTTGCTTTACCGCAGGCCTAAGCTTTTCAATGAGTGATAATAATATCAGTTTTGCTTAGTTGAAAAGAAATGTTGTTTTTAATTTTGTTTCTCAACTTGTTTTTTATAAACGTAAGCACCTTAAGGTATGTTTCAAAATTATTAAAGATACTACTATTTACGTTTCGAATACAAATACAGCGTTGTCGTCTTGATTGTTTGTAAACTAAATTAATTTTTTTATTAAGCCGTTGTGGCATTGAGTTCCAAATGTGTACTTTAGCTTTTCAGCTTAAAAAATGTATATAGGAAATGAAATTATAAATATGTGCTTTAAAAATGTTGGCAATTGTGTTACGAAACATGCACAATGATTGGGTAGCAGCTTAGAGACCTTGTGGGAAAAAAATTCTCAAGCCAACTGCCACCATGTTAAAGCCTACATTCATTGCAGAAATACTACACAGTTCTGAGGCATGTGTTTTTATTAAAATTTTAGAAAAAAAAAAAGGAGACCATTCACATATCCTACGGCTACAATGTAATTTTTTATCGACTTTCTGAAAGTATAAGTTTATTTTCTTAATTTTATGCCGATTTTTAATGTTGGTGGACCAAGTTAGTATTTTAAATGAACACTTTGGGTCCCGTTAATTCTTAATGTATAACCACTTTTCCAGAATGTTTATTTGTTTTCAGGGCTTCGTTATTAAGCTGAATACATAAAAATCTCTGGGAAATCTGAAGCAGGGTGACCAGTACAAAGAACTTGGGTGTTGCATTTTTTCGAGGGCTATATTGATCGATGTTGTATTAAATTTACTTATTTTCCGGATTTCTTATTTTCATAGAGAAAAAGTTAAGCTCATTGAATTTGATGAGGAAAAAAATATTATTATCTTACCACCATCATCTCCAAAGAAGCCTTCATAAAAACCTTTCCTTCCACCACAGCATTAAAAACACTACTTATAATGCTCAAATTTGTTGCTGCTTTAATTAATTTATTCATTTATTATAATGATTCTTGCATTTATCCAGTCATCTATCTCATCCACTTGCATTTCATTCATTCGAAACATTTGTCACACGAAAATTTACAATTGGCCATTCATTTATGGTTCATTCGCTGCTTCATTTTTAATTATCTGCTTCAAAAATTAACAAATGATGTTAACAGCGACGTCGTCAAAGCCCTCATCTACAATCTCACACTGAACAAAAATCATTTGTACTCAGATTTGTCTGTCATTAATATTCATACCCAATTGCATTTTTAATGGGCTTTTTATTATCGTGAGTATAATTATGTACATATGGCGTGATTGTGTGTGTGTGTGTGTGTGTGTGTGTGTGTGTGTGTGTGTGTGGTATAGGAGTACATCACCAAATCACGCTCTAAAACACTTATCATGACAATATGATGATGTAGGCAAGACATACTAATAAGTAATTGTTGAATCAACGCAGAAATATTATTAGTTTCAAAACTTTTGAATGCAATTTGCAAAATTTTGCTACAATTTACTTTACCCAGCAGCCACACGTTCAAGTTGCTTGATTCAATTTAGTCAATTTTATTTTAAAACTGTCTTCCATGAAGAAAGAGATCAAAATGATATGAGGAATCAACACGAATTCATGTGAACTTGGTAGCACAGGTGATTATTTTTTGCTTCCTGCATCAAATAGATTTCATATTTTTGTCAGTGTAAATATTTGTTTGGTTGTCAAAATCTAAATTCTTTTATCTATGTTCAGCTGCTCAAGAGCTGTGCACAGTTCTCATGAGCTAAGTTCAGCTAATCAAGCGAAATAAAACTAAAAAGGTTTGATAATTTTTCAACCAACGAAAATAAAGTTCGGCAAAGATCGGTGCAAAAATGAAAAAAAGAGCTGCTAAGTTCACCTGGCATTGAATTCGCCTTGAATGTACATTATTTTGTGACCAGCTGTGTCAATTGAAAGTCGTATTGTCAGATAGAATAAAAGGCAATATTGAGAACAGTGTAGTGATCCAAGGCGACCTTTTGCCAGGTGGGTACATTTTGTTAGAGTGAAAACAGCATTGGATATCAAACTATGAACTCGTTATGGGCTGTTCAGCTGCCCAAGAGGAAAACATTTTCTTTTTGCGTAGTGTGCATTTGCTCAGATAGTTGATCATACTTTAATAAAAACAGTTTTGATAAAATATTCTATGAAAATCACGTATTGAAATCATATTGAACACAAACAACTTAAAAATCTTTTCGACAATTCAACATGTTTCAACCAAAAATACTTCGAGTAAAATGTGGTAACATTTCTGTAAGAGAAGAGAAAAAATTGACAGCGAACGGTGCCTAAGAGCAAAAAAAATTACCTGGGCTGCCAAGTTCACCTGGTAATGAATCAGCCCTGACAGTGATCAGTTCGAAAACTAAAAGTATATTAGCGTAAAAATGTAAGTGTATTGCGAATTGAAAGTCAAAATTTGAACGTATAGCTGAAGCGTTACAAAATATACTTTCATTCGATTATATATTAGACTCCTGTCCTGGGAAATTTTCTAACATATGTATATTTATAGTAACTTAAATATAAACATAGTAATATCCACTCCAGTTAGTTGCACTGAAAATAACACAAAAATGTTCGCTGTTTTGTCTCATCCGTGCACATCACCAATATTGTTGCTTCCAACTTATTGAAACATTAAATTAATCATGCCGCTGACGGTTGAATTTTGCGGTAGAAAAATCATGCAGATGCAGTTTCTTACTTTCAATGCCATTTCTTTTCCATACTTGCAACTTCATCATATTTTCAAGATATCAATAGAGTAATAAAATTCAATATTTTTAAATTGAAGTAAGTGGTAAGCAATAGGTAATATATTGCTATCTATTCTGTTTTGTTTTACTAAATCGAATGAGTGATCACCTTACCCTTTCTACAATTTTATTTTCAATAATGACGACATTTACAAACACTTTTGCTTGTACCTTTCATTGTCTTTTGCATATCAAACATTCTATTAAATAAACTGTTAAAAAAAACACACAAACAAAAAGTAGCAAAAACGTGCGGAATTGAAAGATAATATTTGGCTACCTCCATCCAATACCCTCAGGACACGTTCTTCGACAAATCGCCGAATATATATAAGTAATTTAGCCTATTAATAGTTATCGAACCACACAGCTCACCAATTAAACTCTCAAATGTTTGTGTAGTTCTATTTGTTTCTAAGCGACTTACACAAAACACAAATTTTTTTATTTTAAACTTCATGCACAGTGGTTAATTATTTTTTAAGATTTTTATTTAATAAAACAATAAGCTAATTTAAATTTCACCATATCTTAATTAATTAAAGTATTTTACCAGTTTTGCCCAAAAGCTTCTCGTCCTTTAAATTTTTTAGCAGTTATCCTTTTAAAAAATATATCATGTTGTTATTATTTATGTGCTGCTATTTTCTAACTACCAATTTCGCATGTTTGCGTCTTATTTCATTCTCTTACTACTTGTTTCTTCGTACCACAAAATGCAGAAAAAATATATTATACGTGTATGATAAAATGTTTAAACCTTTAACTTCACTCCTAAACTTGTTAGCTTCCGTGTCAATGATTTAAAACGGCTTATGTAACTGCAACATGCCACACAGCAACTGATATCCACTAATGTGCCAACTTACCACCACCAGACTTCTTTCTGAAAGCTCTGAGTACCGTCATATAAGTTACAATTCACATAAATCCTTTGAGTACGTGTGTGAAAAATAAACAATTTTTTGCCACACTTTAGCACAATACTTTTATTTCACTTACCACACCCCTTGTTTAACACGTTGTTGTTGTTCATGTTTTTGTGTTTGCAAACCCAGACACCTGCTTTCCATGCTTTAACTGATTGCAGGTAACACTTTTAAATCCTAAACATACTCCCACATTCCTGCACTTTGCCGAATAGGCAATAACAATAATAGTGCTAAAATAATAACAAAATAAAAAGTTATGAAAAATGCAGAGGCACTCAACGCGTTAAGTCCACATATTGATTTAATACAAAACTAATAGCTCTTACTCAGTTCTCTGTTCAATTTATTGATTTTTGTGGTGATTATATTATTTTGCAAATTAATATATTTTTAGTCTAAAAAAATGCGCAAACAACTGCCGTACTTACTGGTGCGTGCAGTTACCTGATATCCAACTTGCCACTGGCAAATGAAAATTATTATGGTAAAATGATTATTCTTATTGAGAAACTATGAAACACACAACAATTAAAGAAGCCTTTTGATTTGGGAATACCTGCTTTCATCAGGTATTCATTCGTAAATCTATTTGTTTTCTTCTTTAGTCCTTTAACATCCATGTTAACATACTCTACATATATTCATACAACTGTAGTCGCACTCGAAGTTTTTGTAATACAAACCCTTTGAAGTCAAGTACGTTTTAAGTTCATCATTCGGCTTTAGCTCTTTGCCCGCATGAGTGTAAAAACCATCACAATTTAATGTTTCCAGTTCGAGTACTAAATTCTCTTGAAACACATTAGCAAAAACACAAAAGAAGGAAATCTACAATTGCTCATGTCTATGCAGCGCTACCAGCACATATGTATGTATGTATGTATATGGGGTTAATTATCCAATAGAAAAAACTGGCTTTGTGAGAAGAAAAATAATGTCAAATTCACGAAACTAAATTTAGCCGATTATGTCAACTTCTTTTCGCAGACCTCAGAAAAAATCGTTTGCATTTTCTGATATTTGTGCCCGCATAATATTTTTTTTTCCATACAAGTAGGCATATTTGTGAATCGATTGTTATTATTATTATTATTTTTGTTAAATTGAGCTAAATATCTTTTTCTTCTACTTTTTTATTCATCATCATTATTATTTTCGATTACGTTATTACTTCCTCCATTTGGCGGGAATTAACAATTTGGTTTGTTATTTAAATATAAAAAAATATTTTTTACGCTTATGCGTTTCCTTTTTATTTTATTTTGATATATTTAACTTAGAGCTAAGTTACTTAACACGATGTGTTTTCTTTAGAGTAAAATCTTAACTCACTTCTTTCTTTATTTTGGTTCCTTTAAATAATAATCTTACTTAGACTATCTCCTTTGTTCGGATTGATCAAGGTAATGTTCACTGAAAACATGTTATCAACCATGGGTATTGGGATCATGTTTTGTTGTCTTTTTGTGTTAAGGGTTGTTACAATTTTTTCTTTATCTCTTTTTACTGTATTATACTTAAGTGTTACATGTTTATCTTTAAGTGTCCTAATCTCTATTTTTACTTGTTTACAATATTACTTAGTTTCTTTATGCTTATCTTACTAATGTGTGTTTTTCAATATTATTTGTCTTTTGTGTTAATTGTACTTGTCTAGACATGTTTATTGTTGTGGTGTCCCTGAGACTGACCTTAACTCCCCCCTAAGTTAAGCAAGATCGTCCCGATCTTTCCTAATACGTTGTAATTCGTTCTCGTATGCTTTCTCAAATCTGCTGGCTGCTGATTGTCGTTTGCATTCTATAACGCAGGTTGTAATTTTCATTATTGAAAAACTTATTAGTACTAAGAGTAGTAGGGTTAGTGATAAGTATGTGAAAGTCCTAATGGGGTGCTGTTCAAATGGAATAGTGAATTTCCTTATTGAGTCCAAGTTATTAAAAGCCCATTCAGTGTCAGATTTTATCAATTTGAAAACTTCGAAATCTTCGTCGTGTTTCATGTGTATTGCCTCAGTTAACCGTTTATGTATGTTTCTAAATGTTCTATTGTCTATTGTAACCTGGTCTGTGTATGTGACTAACGCTATATTAGTAGTAGTGATATTGTTGACCTTATGGTCTCCATCAAGTAATATGGATCCTTCGTCTATTTCCAATAGTGGTTGGTTATATTCTTGAATAACCGTACATTTACTATCTCTGTTATTGAGGAGTTGGAGTATGCACATATCCGTTTCGTTATTTCTTTTGCATATGTTTCTTCCTAAATAGTTTTTGCAGAGGTTCACTCTAACGTAATCATTATTACATTGGGCAATTTGGTCATCTGTCTGGATTTTTCCGTGCCTGTAGCTTATGGGTGTGATCCTAAAAAGGTTACAGTGTTTGTTAAGTATGGGGTATTTATACATGGTCACAACTACGTCTCCTGTTCCAGCCATATGTACATCTGCGTATTCTAGAATGTTAATTATAGGCGCTGAGATTACTTCGTGTCGCATTATCTCTTTTATGTCATTCATGTCTAAAGATTCCGTCAGATATTCGTTATTTTTTGCGGCATTGATTGTTCTAACGAGTAGGAGTAGTTGTTCGTGTACCTGTTCGAGAATGAGTTGATTTTCCAATGTACGGCCTTGCAATGAATCGATTAATTTTTCGAATCTTGAATTAATTATGCGTTGTTTTTCGTTATTTGTTATTAATGAATTCATAGCTGCCTCCATCTCGATGAAATCGTTATGGTCAGGATTTCCTGTGACGAATTTCAGTGCTGAACCCAGAAAATTCAAAGATCTAGTGTATCGTTTGTGTTCATTCAGTTGGTCTGCTAGCATTTCTATTTTCTTAATCAAAATTATTTCCCGAGTGGTAGGTTTATAATTTCCTGTGGTGATCTTTTTGTATGGTGTAAGTATTTTCGTAAGGTTGGTTACGTGAAAAAGGTAGGAGCACTCATCATATAGAAGTGCATCTTCAGTTCTGGTTAATAGAAATTTCCTGTCTTTAAGGTTTTCTATTTTTACGTTGTAATTTAATTTGGGCTGATTATCACTGCTCATGGTGGTTAAGATCATGTCCCTAATATTCACGTTTGCATTTAGAATTTTTAGTCCTTCTATACCTAAAATCATGTCAAAAGACTCAATATTGTCTATCTCAAAAAATGTAATTTCCCTATTCATTAGTTTAATTATTCTTTTCGTGGTTATCATTGAGTAGCCATGTATAGTTTTCATTCTAACTGGCTTAATTTTTATTCTACCTGAGGAAACACATTTAGTATTTATGTAATTATGGGTTGCACCAGTATCAATTAAAATTTCGTATTTCTTATTTGTTAAGTCACTCGTTAGTGTGAGATAGGGCAACCCGCTTCTTAGTTTAAATTATCTATTCTTAAATTATTTACCATTTGTCCTGGCTCTGCATACATGCTGGAGGTGTCATCAAATTCTTGTGCTGAGTGGTTTACTCTTTGGTGTTTGTTGGGGTAAAAGTTCCCACTGTGTTCTCTTTTCCATTGTCGGTTGTCTGAGAAAGGATGCTGCTGGGTAACGTTAGGTGCATTAGTTCTTCTCTGTGCTTGAATAATCTGTCGGGAGTCTGTTTCCATTGGCACGGGTCTTGTTTGTTGGTTATAGCTGTTTCTTCCATTGAAGTGGTTAAAGCTTGGTTGTGGGTAAGTTCTCTGTGGTGCATAGTTCGGGCGTCTCTGATGGTGTGGGTGGTGGAAATGTGGTTTTTCCTGTGCTCGATCATCATATGACAGTCGTAAACCTTGATGATGGTTGTCATGTTCTATTGTTCTGGCCACAGCGAAAGCATGCTCCAGATCACTTAGAGTATTGGCGTATAAAGTCGATCGGATGAATGAATTTGAAATGCCTGTGATAAAAACACGCGTTGCTTCATCATTAGCGTTCCTGAGCATGGCTTCTATCGTGGTTTCGTGTTCGCTGGACATTGAAATTTTTGATGTTATTAAGTTCAGGGCTTGGTTAATCTTATCATGGTATTCAGATAGGGTTAACTTATTTTGCCTTATTCGTCTCATTTCTTCTTGGAGCACGTATAGTGGGCGTATATCAGCATACGTATAGTCTAGTCGATTTCGAATGGCTTCGAAATTAAATGGTGTGTTGTTGTTTGTTAATATGTCTGATGCTTTACCTCTAATTTTGGACTTAATTATGGACAAAGCTTCTGAATAACGGCTGTGTCCTTTAAATTGGTTGATGTCATTCATCAACCTTGATGCATCCTCTCTCCAAGATCTATACTCTGCTTGGTTCCCATCAAATGTTGGGAGAGCTTTAAAGACTTCCAAAGATATACTGGAGGCATTTTCGTAATTCGTGGTTATGTCCTTGAGTTGTACTACTGGTGTTGTATTTATGTTTATGTTCGCCATTTTTTCTGTCAATGTATGACAATATCTTTCCATTTCGGTGAGCCTTGCAGTGAGGGCTGCAATGTGGTCTGCATTGGTAGTCATTTTTATTGGGCGGTTCTCGTTGAAACTTAATTCTCTTCTTTGTTTCGTGTTCATAAAGATTCTCAATGGTCCGTTCGCTGAACAACAAAGTATATGCTGCTCCTGGCTTTTGGATCGCCAATTAACAATTTGGTTTGTTATTTAAATATAAAAAAATATTTTTTACGCTTATGCGTTTCCTTTTTATTTTATTTTGATATATTTAACTTAGAGCTAAGTTACTTAACACGATGTGTTTTCTTTAGAGTAAAATCTTAACTCACTTCTTTCTTTATTTTGGTTCCTTTAAATAATAATCTTACTTAGACTATCTCCTTTGTTCGGATTGATCAAGGTAATGTTCACTGAAAACATGTTATCAACCATGGGTATTGGGATCATGTTTTGTTGTCTTTTTGTGTTAAGGGTTGTTACAATTTTTTCTTTATCTCTTTTTACTGTATTATACTTAAGTGTTACATGTTTATCTTTAAGTGTCCTAATCTCTATTTTTACTTGTTTACAATATTACTTAGTTTCTTTATGCTTATCTTACTAATGTGTGTTTTTCAATATTATTTGTCTTTTGTGTTAATTGTACTTGTCTAGACATGTTTATTGTTGTGGTGTCCCTGAGACTGACCTTAACTCGGGCGGACAAATAATTTGAATTGAAATTAAATGATTTTAATTTGCAAGTGTTTTTCATAGAAGTAAATATTAACCGTCTAATTCATAAAAATTATAACAGGCTTATAAGACTGCTATTTGACATATTTGTATGGACAATCTCAAATAAGAGCTTTATAAACCTGTTATAATGTTTATGAATTAGACGGTAAATATTTACAATATGCTTCCTGCTTTTATAACACAACAGAAACGCCGTAGTTTGTGAAAATGTTTTTGCATCCAGGCTGTGTTTTGTTTTGGATGCTTAAGAAATAAGTTTTTTATTAGGGATAATGAAATTCTTATTCTGCTTATTGTTGTTATTGCTATTGTTGTTACTTTTAAGGTCACAAACATGTGTGTCAGAGCACTGCATCGAGCTCCTATTTACATAATCTAACACCCGTCTTTAAACAAGCAGGAATTGTTAGTAGTGAAAAAACTACTTTTCAATGCTTTAGCAGCACTCCGAATATGATATAGAAATAAATTTCACTCACACCATGTCATACTGGTGCTTACCTGCCGCCTTTTTGGATTCTTATCCTGGCCTACATTATGTTCGTTTTGATTCAAGTGTAAAAGTATAAATGCAAAAGTAAGCTTACTTATTGACAGTCACTTGAAATACACTTATAATTTTATCACGAATAAAACGAGCTAAAAAATTGCTTTTAATAAATCCGGATATGGAAATGGTTTAATAAACCATTAGTGGTTGCGATGAAGTCTTGCAGTCCTCTGGTGTATGTTTTCATTAGAAGCGATAAACAATAACAACATGAATTTGAAATACTGCAATATTTATATATTTATTTGATGCTAAAATTGATATCGAACGATTTAAGACATATTTATATATTTACTTGATGCTGAAATTGAAATCGAACGATTTAAGACTTATTTGCCCTTCTACTTTTTCACACAGGCGCAGCCGCAATCCCTTATTTTTTTCACATCGCTTTTGGTGGAGATTTTTTCATAATCAAACAAAGTTTCTATTGTATTTTTTTTTTTTTTTTTTTTTACAAAACTTTATTACAAAATAGAAAAATTTCTTTTAAGAATTTTGAGACTAAAATGTTAAAATAGTCGAGACACTTTGGAAGCTCTAAAATACTTAAAACGAAAAATTAATAAAAAGTATTTATGTATGTAAAAAACTTAAGAGTAAAACTAAAATATTAATGAGTTTATGAAACAAACAGTCTAACGAAAAAAGAAAGAACACAGCAGTGGGAGGTTCAGCCCCCGACCGACACTGTTCCCTTTTTCGCTTATTTATCTTATTTTTCGCGAAATATTCCTATGAGAAACAACACTTGATGCTTAAAATAACTTAAGAATAAATTTGTCACACGTTAAAAAGTTTTTGTCCTTCAACTTTTTTTATAAAAAAAATATGCAAAAAGAGGCTTAACAATTACAAAAAAGAACGAATTTAAAAGATGGGTTTACAGACTTGAAATAAAGTCAAGTAAAGTAGGAGGAGAGACGGCAAAAATGCAGTGTAGTAGTTCAGAGAGCAAGAAAGTAGAGTTTCTTATTTTAACTAAAGAGCTTTGCGTAGAGTGTAACTTTTCCCTTTTTGTGTAAAACGTCTCACTTAAGAAGCGTTAAGGCTCTTAAATGATTATTTTTTCATTTGTATTCTAGATTTCTTTCTATATTCGATTCGTTAAGCAACAATGTCCTAGTGAGGTACGCCATAGGAAGAGCTGGGCGCCGAAGGAGCTGAGGGAGCGGCAGGAGCACCATAGTCGCCGGAGGGAGCGGGAGCGATGCTGTTGGGATAAGGGCCTGTTTCTTCCTTTTGCGTCTTGTAACGAATGAAGTACACTTCGGGTTTGCTGGGTTGTGTGGGTGCTGGTGTGGGTATGACAATGTCGGGTTGCTCCTCGGGCTTCTTGACCAACACATACACCAACGTTTTCTCCTCAGTTTGTGGCAACTGAGGAATAATGGGTGCTGTGGGTGCGGGTGGTGAGGGTGCTTTAATGAAGACTATTTTGTAGTGTTTTTGTGGTGGAGGCACGTTGATGGGTTTTCTGCAAAAAAAAAAAAACAGTTTTAAGTTTCACTTTTAAGGTTTTCTTCGAATCTTATTAAATGTTGGTGTAATGCATTAATTTCTGTTTTCTTTTCAATTTAAACCTTAAAATCTTTCAGCCATAAAAGTGTGGCAATTCAGGAAGTTTTATTTTATTTAACATTAAACTATATGTTTTGATTTTTCTTTTTATTTTAATTAAACGAACACACATACACTTATTTTTCAAAACTCTTTGCTCCAGTTAGTCTCGGCTAAGTAAAATTTTATTTTCAGCGCTATAAATTTCTTGAGGCTCATGACAACTTTGTGTGTTGAAAACAAAATTTACTTCCCCCCTCCCCCCCCCCCCCCCCTTTTCTTCGTTAAATAGATATTCATATATTTGTTTCTGCTGTTTTACAGCAATTATGGTTTGGTATTTTTAGTATCATGTTTAAGTTTGAAGTTTTGTTGCAAAAAAAAAACAACAAAAAATATTCAAAGTGTTTTTCATTTAATAATTGAAATTGGAATCTAAAGCGGAACACTGCACAATTTAAGTAAAATGTTAATGTAAGACACTTTTCAGTTTGCTGAGGTTTTTTTTTTTGAAGAAGTGAAAATACTGATAAGTGTATATTTGTTATATAATGAGCATTGAATTGAATGGCATATTCACCGTGTGTGGCTGATCGATCTTAAGACAGCTTTACCCATGTCCGAAAAAGTAAGGCCGAACAAAAGCTTATTTTTTGATACATTTTATATAAGTACGTGAATGCATACTGTCGAATATCTCTATTGTAAACTTATGTGCAGTCGAGTTTGGATTAAGTCAAATGCCAAATAAAGCCATCTAAGCTGAAGACGGCGGAAGATTTAAAAACAAGAGTAATTTAGTAATTCGAAAATAAATCAGAAACATGTACTTAAACAGCTATGGACCATAGGTCATATACATGACATGTGGACTATTTTCCACTCCATGTTTGAGCGCCAACGTGCGCAG
Organism: Sturmia bella; assembly: GCA_963662145.1. NCBI lineage: Eukaryota > Metazoa > Arthropoda > Insecta > Diptera > Tachinidae > Sturmia > Sturmia bella. Next base: position 2,624,840 of record OY759171.1, on the reverse strand, counting down.
TTCTCTATATGTCGTAAAATACTCAGCAAGTGATCATATGGTAGCCCGTGCGTTACGACAAATTTTGCCTAACGTAAGCCTCTACAAATTTCTTGGTCAATTTTATAATCTTTTAAATTTTCTTAAATGTTTTTTCTTTTTTTTTTAATTTCGTTGGTATGAAGCACTCTGTAACGTAACGCACGCGCTACAAATTGTTCTCTTGTTTTTCTAATTTCAGAATCTAGTAATTTTTGCGATTTCTGGCATTTAATATTTTTCTATTTAGGAGCTGCATTGGTAATATCAATTTATTTCAATTATTTTATCGTTATTAGGAATTTCAAGGCAGCAGATAGATACCTTATTCCAATTTCATTCTTTTAAATGTGTACACATACAGGAAACTGTTCTTTGCAATGAAATTAAGCTCGAGTGTACAAAGTGAGCGATAGTTGAAATATCAAAATAGTGAAACTTATGTGAGAGCAACAAGCGTCTTAACTTTGCTCATATAAAACAATGCTTGCATACCAAGTGAGTGAGTGACTCCAGATCAATTTGACAATTTGATTTACATCTAAGTGATTTGTTGCATATTATAGTTTCCTTTTACATTTGATGCCCTGTTGTGTTTACTGTATTTATTCGTGTTTTAGCAAAAGCTTTATTCAAAAGTTTTACACGTTTTGAAATTCGCCAAGTCAACAAAAACTGATATTTAATATTTATTTCATGGCTGTGATATCCATAACATGTACGTATGTAGTTGCTCTTGACTTTCCACATTTTTTTTTTTTTCATAGAAACTGTCACTTAAAATATTAAATAACAAATAGCTTTATGAACACTTTTTCCTTTCTCTTGAATCAAAATTTAACAGACAAAACATCCTTTTGTTCAAAAAAATATATTTCTTTTTTCTTTTATTTTTGTGTAAAAACAAAGACTTCACTTTCTTGTCAATAGCAAAAAAAAATCACATTTCCGAATTGTGCAAATACACTTTTATTTAATGTCACAGACAAAAAAGAAAGAAAAAAAAAACTGTAGCCAAGTAGAAAATTTAGCTGGACACGTAAAATTAATTATATCAATATTTGCTCCAGCTCAAATTGAAATCTGTATTATTTGAAAATAGAAAACCAACTTGAACCGAAACTGTAAGTAAAATGCAGAGAAAATTGCCGTTTTTGTTTCATTCTATTTTTCACCTTCTTGTCGCATGTCGCAAGCACATTCTGAACAATTTAATTTGGTTTTCTTTAAAACCTTCTAAACGATAGTTAAATTTGCAAAATTTGTACTTTTTAGACTGAGTTTAGATTTTTAATATTTGCTTTCATCATTATTACACAAGCATCGGTGGTTCAGTGGTAGAATGCTCGCCTGCCACGCGGGCGGCCCGGGTTCGATTCCCGGCCGATGCAAAGGTATTTTTTATTAAATATTAATGTATAGTAAGACTTTAAAAACTTATAGTTTCACTGTATCACATCATTTGAGTAATTTCTGAAGAAATTTTTCTTGAAAAATACTGTTAGACTCTGTAATATATTTTTGAGAAGCGGTAGGTAAAAACGGAATTTCGTACTAACTATGCTAAAATGAGAAGCCAATGCTCAAAATTATTTCGTCTATTGATTGGAAAGACAGAAAATAAACTTTATGGGCCTGGAGTGTGGTTCCCCAATTATTGTTATAATGCAGGCAGCCTCCTAGCCTGCATTAATTGTGAAATTTCAAATAGTTGCCGTAATTTTATTTGTTTCTTTAGGGAAAATTGCTTTATTTCAAAAATACACACATATGTACATGTTGTACACATAACATTTTGTAACACTTGTATTTGTTATAGATGTAAATTATATAAATACATTTATTTCTATTAAATTACTTTTTCAGGCTTAAGTTCAACCCTTGGTTTGTCACTACTTTTTAATTAATATCCATTAAGTAAAGAAAACTAAAATTATTTCTTTTTACAGGTTCTCTTTCATTCATACAAAAAATGGTTGATCTCCTTAATAATTTCGTTAAATGTAAGTACATACTTAACTATTTAAAAATATGTAATTTTTGAAAATGATTTCTCTAAACTAAATTTGTTCTACAACGTACGTACAAAGTACGTTAAAACTTTTAATTAGCTTAATTTTTATTTAATTGTTTCATTAATGAAACTCCGATTTCAACTAAAATTGTGTATGAATCTGTGCCTCTAAAACTTTGGAGCATAGTATGTATGAACTAAGTTCTCAAATCTGAGCGCCCGAAGTGCCAGAGTTTCCCCAAGAAAATACCTAAAACCCACATTGGCTTAGTTTTTATTCAGTTGTTACTCCGCAATTCTAAGTTTGATGTAGTTCAGTCTTAGTTCAATGTCAGAGATTATAATTTCTTTATTGTTTCCATAAGAAATTGGCCTCTTTAAACTAATATTCCTCAATATTACATTTTCATCTAGACTAAATCTAGATGTAGTAATTGAATAACCCTTCTTTTTATCATTGCGAAAGATTGTATAAGTCAGTCACCTCTTTAAAAACTGTCTACTGGTTGCAGAGATTTTACGAACGCTACAAAAAGGAAATGCGGTAGCCGGGCTATCATTATGAAATGGTAAATCCAATCAGCCAAGTTAACGAAATCCAACTTGAACCACTACTGGATGCCACCACATTTCACTAGTCTAAGTGCAACAAGCCTGCTTGAGACACCAAACATGATTTGTCGTTTATCTTTTAGTTGTTTTTTTTTTTTCTTCTTATTTTTTCAAAGGATGAGCCTTAAACTAATAACAGTTTTGTTAAGGCAATTGAAATTTTCAGCAAAAACAATGGTTGTAAAACACAGAAGGAGAGAGAGTGAGAGAGTGGGCGCAGAAATGACAGGGAAAAACTTTAAACGTTTGATGGCTGTTGTTAAAATTACCAAAATGCTTAAAAAAAAGAAAAACCAAAGAGTCAATGAATTGGACTGGGTCATGTTGACTTAGACAAATAACAAATTTATTAAACTTCATTGATTACTGTGGAAACAATGGCCATTATTGGCAAATCTTGGCATTTTAAATGTCATGATATTTGAATTGAATGAATGAGTGAATGATTAAGCAAATGCCACACATGAAGATGAGATTTAAGGCATCTTCCTGTCTTTGTCTTGAAGAAGGGAAATCGATTTGAACAAAAAATGAATTTGCTTGCTATGAATAAAACACTGTTTTGATTTATTTTCAAGAGAAATTAGAAAAGCGGAAATGAAGATGAAATGAAAGTTACTTTTTCAGGAAATCGATAATTGTGTTGCCAATGCCCTGCAGTAACAACTCTAGAGTTCACTGATTTCCTTCATTGAGTATTTAATTTGTATGTGATATAATTATTTCTTGAAAAAGTTTTAAGTACACAACCCCAAGCACTTGTGATTTCTTCATGAAAATGCAGTGATATTTAGAAGTTTCAAAGAACCTGACTCATCTATTGAAGCTAATGAAAGCGAAAACTCCTTAGGACTTTGCTTTTCAGTTGCGTTTGCTAACACTTTTTTAAACCAAACAAATTTCTTAACATGATCGCATTACCGATCTTCACTCTTAGTATGGATCAGTTTCTTGTAAAACACACCTGTAATGATTGTAAATAGTTAAAGTTTTTTTTCCGCTTCTTAAATACCTGTGCCAATGCGATTTTAACACTGCAAAAACCAAGTAAAATTTTCACTCAGTTGTTTTTTTTTCAGTTTCATTGCTGCTGCCAAACTTTGTTGAAAAGGGGAGTTATTGGCACGCATTGTTAAGTTCGCGTTAAACGGAAATTATAAATTTTTTTCCATCAACAATTTTCATTCATGTGAAGGCAATGATTTAAATCATGGCTGCATGTTTTTCAACTTTTTTATTTAAGATTTTCAATTTTCATGAAGTATTATTGTTTGCTTTTAGTTTGGGGCATTTTATCTGTGCTACTAGAAATCATGATAGAAAAAGTTAAGCATTTTGTTTATTTTTTTTGTGACTTTAAAGTTGTTGACACAGTTTTCAACAAGTTGTTGTTGCTTGTCATTTGTTTGATGAGGTTTGCGAGGAAAACATATGCGATTGTATTAAGACCGTATTAAGTTGCTTGACAGGGGGTAGTCAAGTTTTTATTTTATGTTTTTAATTTTTTAATTTTCCTGTTCTGTGCAGTGTTTTATTAATACGTATTGAATGGAACTAAATGAATTTATTTTCGTTTAATTTTGACAACAATAACATACAGTACAGGAAAAATTAAATTGGTTAATAATTCATAATAATTTTTGTTATGGACAACATTTATTATCATTTTTAAATTATTTATTTCCTCCTTAAAAATAACGACATAAATTACGAATCTGTGGATATTTATCAAAATAACGTATTATTCTTAAGAGAATAAATGCGAAAATTATTGCAGAAGCTGAACAGATACTCGCCAAGAGAACTCAATCAAGGTTCTCCAAACTCATTCTCTTGCCGAGCAACAGCAGCTCTTCTCGAAATATTTGATTGCATTATAAGATCTTTTTTCAATCCTAGTTGAGAACTGAAAATTTATGTCTGCTTTTGATATACATACATATGTAAGTCAATAAAAACTTATTTAAGAACTGAATTTTTTATTTTTATTTTGTGGCTGAATTCTAGTGAAAAATTATTCGTATGTAACAAAATTGATCGCCCAAGCAATGTGATCTTACGTTGATTTTGTGTAATACTCAGACCAAGTAAAATACAATAAGCAACATGCTAGCTTAGATTTCCATTTACTTCATAGTTAAAAAAAAAGTGGATTATCTGGCTTTTGAGGAAATCATATTGAATAGAATATGGCTGTATGAAGCACCACATAAATTTAAACACTCAACCGCGAAATGAACCTAGTTCCCCAAATCGGAAGGATAATTACCTTTTCTCATATATGCTAAATTGTATAATTTTTTTTTTCGCGACCACCTTTTAGGACCGAAGTGGGTTGATCTCACTACTGGCAACCCGTGAAACATAACAACTTCTCGGGGTCATTAAAAGATTTTCTTTAAAATAATAAAAAGAAATGCTTGTGTGTCTTCTGCATGTTCATTATTCAATTCCTCAAAGCCAACTGATGGACAAAATCTACATCCTCTTGCCACAACAAATAGTTATGTTTTCAACGCTGTCATCAACATGACAACAGAACTGGCGACTACGATTGTCCTACAGGACACTGTTTTCAACACTCACCTGGGCACTTGATATTCTGGCTCTGGTGGTGGTACATGAACATAAACATGTTTATGTATCACTGGTGGTTGTTGTGGTGGCCCATACACTGGCGGTGGAGCACCATAACTACCACTTGGCACGCTGGGTGCGTAACTGCTAGATGGGGCGGAATAACTGCTGGAAGGTGGGGCTGAATAACTGCTGGAGGGTGGAGCTGCATAACTATCACGTGGTGGTTCAGGACGAGCTGAAGCCATGCTAGCAGCACTCAAAACCACTAAAACCTACACGAAAAATGAAATTTGTTTTTCTTTAATTTTTTCAATTCATTGAATTTGTTTTCCATTTAATTAATTAATAAAACAAAAACGCGCACGCACAAAGCAAATATTGTTATTAAGGCCTTAAGTAATAAATAATCCAAGAAAATCTTTTAGTTAACAAAAAGTTCACCAATTTAATGCTTTTTTGTTTTGGTTGTTTTAACATGTAATTTAAAAAATGTTTTGTAAAATTTCATTATCCATAATTTCTTTAAATATTTAATAGTTTACGTTTTATAGTTTGCTCTTTCTTAATCGGTTTCATACAATTTTTTTTACGGAATTATAAAACACACACATGCACATACCACACAAAAAGGCTTCATTTTGTTAATTTTTTTCTCGTTCACAGGATTTCTTTAACGAAAACTCTCTATTCCAGCACTCGACTCGAAAGTTAAAATGAAAATAAAAACAAAAAGTGAATTAAAGAAATCAAATTGTTTGTAACTGTTTGTTGTAGACTCGATTTGTGTCTGTGTCGTTTTGTAAATAAAACAGTTTCTTTTATAGCAAACGATGTTGATGGCCAACATCGGAGTGCTTTTGTTGCTGTTGCTGTTGCCACTGTCTTCTGTTGCCAGTGTAGGCTGCTGTTATTTTGGTTTTTCTGTTGCTGCTTCCATTGCCTGAATATATGTATGTATGTATGTATGTATGTATGTATGTAGGGTTGTGCTGTTGTTGTTTTCGCTGAAAATATCGTAGAGAAGGTGATTATGATGATGAGCAAAGTTAATGCGAAATACAACGAACTCTTAATGCCAAAACTACATTTGAACACACATGCACCGCAAAATCTTAACAATCTGCGTTTGCTGATTAAAAATTTCATAATGCCGTTTATATTTCTTCGCTTCGTTCATTATTCAGCGCATTTAGATTGAAGTGCGTGTGGCAGCAGCAAAGCTCTTTTCCTCAATTTAGGAATGCACATATTCAAATTGAAAAAGATGCAGATAGAGGTCAGCAATTAACAAACAAAAAAAAACATATCACTTGGGCTCGTCCGGGATTTGAACCCGGGACCTCCCGCACCCTAAGCGGAAATCATACCCCTAGACCAACGAGCCGTTGAAATTTAAGGTGAAGCACTACTAAAATCTTGGTCAGCCGAACACATTTCAATACATATTTGCTATATTAGATAGCAACCAGTCGTTGAATGGGGTCACACAGACTTTGTAATGCAAACAACAACAAAAGTCCACAGTTTGTTTCTGTTAACAACATGACGGGTCGAAGAATGAAAATATTTTCTGTGAAAATTTTACTAAAAATTTCATTAACTGGCGAGTCAAAAATATTTTAAATAACATTTAGGCAAAGCTGCTCTTTAAAGTCACACACTGGCTCAAGATATCTTGAACAACATTCGTTTCTTCTTTAAGAAGAAAAACGTGTAGTAAGCTTGACTTATATTATTTTACATACTACCAATTTTATTATTATCTAGCAGGCCCAAATTACGTTAAACAACATTTTGCCAAAGCTGGGCTTAAAAAAGTCAAACACTGGCTTAAGAGTTTTGGCTCAACGCTCACAACTACACAACCCTCTTGAGCAACATTCGTTGAAAGAAGTTAAGAAAAAAAAATCACATTGGATCGCATTGACGCTTGAAAACCGATCACTTTCATTTTCATTTAACACACTTAAATTGCAGAAGAATGAACAAACACATCTCTGCTTGCTTCATTTGTATACAGCACTCTCTTCACCTGTTTGAGTGTCCTTGGGGTTGTGTGCAGTTGGCTGAGAGTATCTGCTTCCTAAATTTGCTGTATTAAACTTCATTATTACACTCAAGGTGATCGGTAAATCATGCAACTTGAGATTGTAAAATCGCCTGCTGTTGGAACTGAATTATTTTTTTGCTTCAATTTTGTGGTGATGTCTTTGCTGATTTTTGAAGATCAGTAACGACCAGGTATGTGTATGCATGTACATATGTAACTAGTTACTTCTGCGTGTGTGTTTTATGTCTAATGACTTGTGTGTGTTGCAAACAAATCTTTAATTGCTAATCAGTGTACGAAATTTTTCATATTGACCAATAATTGTTACTTTGTGTTGAAAAATTGCAAATAACAATCACATCAAACCAAAAGCCATCATCATTTGCAGCATCAGCAGTCAACTCAACACGGTGCTGATGGTGATGGACAATAATTCTCTTATTGATTTCGTAAATACGTTGAAACTACTTGGACAATTGAATGACAAGATTCTAAGGTTTGAGCAATACGACTGTTTATGTCTCTAATCATAATGATTGTAATGCCCATACAATTTGCGCAGTTATTTAGAGAGAGCTGATGCTGGCTTATAAAAGCTTTCAAAGCATTATTTTTACAAAAATAACAAAGGTTTCGATATGTAAATCCAAATGAAAAAAAAATCAGTAGGAAAAGGTGCTTTTTGAACAAAATAGAATAGTTCTCAGAAGTTCAGCAGAACGATTTATAAAATATACGAAATAATGATAAGGGAATAAAAACCAAAACAGCACTCCACTAATAAATATGGAATTATGCATCAGTCGGGGCAATAAATCTGAATTCTAATTGAAATAATCATATTTCAAATAAAGTTGCTTGACGTTCACACACAACAATCAAATCTACTCAATTACGGTGTGTGCTTGTGCTTGAAAATAAAATATATATAATGTGAAATTCTACAAACACCTACTTATTGTTTTTTATATTTAAAAGTTAAATTTTGGTCAGTATTGCTGTAATTTTGATTTTATTGACCTCTTCTTGCTCTCTTCTGCAGTGGAGAAGTCTGCTTATAGAGCAGTGTCCAATTGTGAAGGAGTTTTACATTGATTACTTAACTGGATTTTTGTATAAAGACTTCTAGTTCTATTAATATATCAACAAAAATAAAGTATATTTCTTAATTACTTAATTGCGGTGTATGCCGAGACTGGGCTTAAGTTTAGTTAATTTGTAATGTTGACAATTAAGTGTTTAAAGCGATTTAGTATAAATCGTTTCGGATTATACGATGCCCATTATAAAATCAAATGCTGCACTCAGCTCTACCACAAAAAAAGAACTTCTAATCTTGTAAGCGTTTGCTTGCATTCCTTTGAAAGTTGTGCCTGCATTTCATATCCATCTAGATGCTTTTATTGCTTGATGAAATCAATTGCGTAAGATCGTTTTTAATTTGCAGTTAACATTTAATTTACAGCCACATTTGTCACCGCACAAAAAAAAATACCCGTGTGCGAAAACCAATTAAATTTGCATAAAATTTTAACCATTTAATTTAATAGACACACGCCTGTTATTTACACCATGTAAATTGAAATTTTCATTTGATAAATTACACAACTTGTTGCGGCATATCAACTGGACATGAATAATTTCTCAAACAAATTTAAGCATTTTTCATGTTTTCTTTCTTATTTTGGCAAATAAATTTTATCACGTTTTCCCCGCCGAAAAGGTGTTTATTGTTGTCATTATTAAGACGTAAATCTTGTAGAAAAAAATGTATGTTTATTTCATGGCCAAGCAAAAAAATAAAACTGGTTTTTCGCCTTTGATTGATTGATTAGTTGAGGAAAAAAATCAGTAGAAAAACTAACATTCAAATAATTGATTTGATGACTTTGTTTATTTTTTTTTTTTTTTTTTGAGTTTGTTTGATGAACATTTTTTGGCAACAGGGAAATGCTGCAATGACACTCCCAAATGAATTAGTTAATGCCCAGTTTTACAGAAATTATAGTTTTTAAAATTGTTCAAATATTTAATTTGGCATATTTTTAACCCCAAGCACCTGTCAGTTAGTTGTACACATCCTCCATCATCTTCATCAGTCTCGTGGTGGGTTTCTTTCAAACCATGAAAAATCTTTAGCACCATGATGATGTTGATGTTGGACAATCACCATTAACCGACTGCTTTGGTTTCGTTGTCTTATTTCTTGGTTTATAATTCCAGTAATGAAATGTTGCATAAAAATCGTGTTTTCTGATTATTTATAAATAATTTCATTTATTTATTTTTTGTTCGTCAAGCAATTTTTCGCCTACAACTGCAGTGAAAATATTTCTGTGCCATTAATCCTTAAACTTAATGAACTTTCAATACGTTTTCTTTTCTGCAAGTCTGCTGTTGCTCTTTTTTTTTTTTTTTGTTGGACAACCAAATTGCTACGCTTAAATTTGCACGAGTTTTGTGATCAGGCCACAACCAACTATGTGCACATTTAAATCACATGCCTTCCGCACATCCTCGAATGCGATTAAAAACACTTGTGTCGCTGTTAAATTTCTCTGTGCATATGAAATTGCGTCGGCCAACATCTGGTTGTCATTAGACTTCCAAGCGATAAGTAGTAGTCAAAAAGCAACTTTGTCACATTCTCAAGGACTGCGTATACCAGTGCAGCAAAATACAAAATTCAAAACAGCAAACCAAAGTGCAGTTGGTAGCAGGCAAAACTGAATTTCTAATCTGCACCAGCTTAGAAAAGTGTTTGTATTACAAAAAAGCCAAGTTTATTATTGTCTTTTTTTAATTTGGTATGGTACTCAGGCGACAACCTCTATGAATGCAGTGCATTATGCCGGAACTAGAAAAGTCTTGAACCCCATCCAGCTCGAAGCTATTGGAAGGTTGTAGAATTAGCAGTCCACAAACCCACCTGCTAAACGGGCACTACCTCATGGGGTGAACATCCGCCTAAAGAGAATTCATGATTTTATTGAACTAATAAATTTGTAAATGAAAGTGTTTTTGATAAATTATCTGCGTGAAAATTATAGAGGTGTAAATAAATGAGAATAAAAAAGATTTATTTTCGAAAAAAAAAGAAAATCAGTGTATTACATTATTTCACTTGCCATTAAAAGAATACATAAAGTGTTAATGGTCTGAACGTTTGGTTTAAGTTTTCAACTCTACTGATCTGCGAAACAACACACAAAAACGTTTTCATTTTTCAATTCCATTTTCAGTGTTCATTTTTTTTTTGTCAACTCCTTAATATTTTTCTACATCATATTGTCTTTTTTATCGACACCATAGGCAATCAATATTTCGCTGTTCATTTCGTCTACTTGCATTTTCTTCAGATACTTACACGCTTCCTTGTAGGAGAGTACAAAACCGAAAACACTTAACAACAAAATGATGTTACATTTTTCATTAAGTTTCTTTTTTCCAAAGGACTTTTTCTGTGTTTGCACAACCAAACCAACTGACAGCCAACTGTTTTGCTGAACTTTTTTTATTTCAAATATTTTTTTACTTCACATTGGCAGCTGAATGCTGGTAGAGCGTTTCCCAGAAAGAAAAGAAAAATGCCATCATCCAATTAGTTTAAGATTTGTATCAATATATCGCCATGTCACAAGTGTCTCACGCAATTTAAGTGATATTTTAAATGGTCTTTTTACGCAGGTTGAATAGTCCTCGTTTAACTTCCTGCTGTTACGCTTGCGCGTTCAACGCTGCTGGTTAAACATTTAATATGAGAGTGTGCGTGCTTTTTGTCTGAAATGAATTTTGTTTAATAACTAAATAAGGATTACTGAATTTGGTTAATTGCTTTTTCTTATCTTTTTTTTTTTTGCAAAAGTGAATGAGTGGTGTATGAAGAGCAAATATTATTTCTGTATTAAACGAATGCGGGCAATTAAACAATGAAAAGTTTCCTAAAGCTAAAAAGGAGACAAATTTTTCTGTTAGTTTATGACAATAAAACGAACAATTTAAAGTAATCTTAAACATATTAATTTATGAATAAAAAGCCATCAAAATGTTTCAGATTTCTGCCTGCTTTCAAGCAATTCAAGCATGCTAGAGAAATCGACCCAATTTCAGACAAAAAATCAATAAAAAAAATTCAAAACAAAACCCTTTGTTCACTTTCCTGTCATCCGACACCTGTAACAAGAACGCTGTTGGGATTGATTCCAAGGGGATTTTAAGCAAAACTTCCTTTTCTTCGTTAATAAAAATGGCACAGAAGAAAAAAAAACACTTGAAGAGTATTATGCAACATTGAGCAACATTATAATTTTGTTTTTTTTTTTTTTATTTAATTTTTCTTCTCAAGATGCAGCATAATGCCATAAAACGCAATAGCATTTGTTAAGCCACTTTTGGCTTAAAGCATACAAAAGCAGACGGACAGACAACTCTCATGCCAACTTTGGTTGCCACAATAAAAATCATCTCAGAAAGAAGAGGGGAGCCGCAGCTAAAACTAAACCAAGTCATTTGCAATTATAAGGCTTAAACATATCCACATTCATAAATAACGCAAAATAAATAAATAAACATGCATGTGCTTGCGTGTGCTTGTGCGTGCATGTGGCAACAAAACACAAAATATCTTTAACAATCATTTGCATTCGTTTAATCACATTGAAAATTTTGCAAAACGCAAACAAATCAAATTCGAGTGAAGTTGACGAACATCATTATGAATAGAATAAACTTCATTAATGCATTTATTTTGGTTTTTTGAAAAGTATAAAATCATTAACTGTTAAAAGAATACAGAATGTGTTCTCACATGAAAAATCAACAGAGAAAAAACATTCAAAGAGGCACAAGCACACACAGAAAAATAAACAAACTTATAACATGGACAACCAGCTTAATGTTAATGTTAATGTTTTCGGTGTTATTTCTACATCATAGAACTTTCATTTTGATGTAACATTATCTTGCATTCAAGAACGAAAATATAATTTTTTGTTTGCGTTCTCTTTTCCTCGTTTTTTTTTTCATTTAAATCAAATTAAATCTGAAAAAAAAAATTATAAAAGTTTTTACTGGTAAAAAGTCTTAATGTGACCTGGTTTTTCTTAAGGTGTATCAAACAAATCATTTATTAACTGGCAGTGCCAGGAGCGCTGTGCAAAATCAATCATTGCATTCTTTTGAGACTCTGCCTAAGTTCTCGTCAAGCAGTGCATCATAATTGCATACTGTTTTTAGGTGATTGGTTAAAAATACTGTATTTTTTGCTGTGTGAAGATATTTAAGCTTTAACCAACGATTTCAATGCCGTTTTTATGATGAAACCAATAATCGGAGCAAAATGGCAAGCAATCATTAAATGCACGAAAAAATCAAATAAAAGTCATGAGAAACCCGTAATGACTGGACTTGAAATAATTGTTAAACATTTAAATTTTCATTTGAACAGCATATTGATTCGGGCGAACTTGTGGCCAAGAGGCTGTTGGTGCTGCGAAGAATTAATGAAGATTATTACTGTGGTGCACATAAGCCAACAGCGCTACTGATTTTAAATTGCATGCACTTCATGTTGCAAATAATTTATTAATTGATTTTATTAATATCTGTTTTTGTAAATGGCGAATATTTTCAAGTGTTAAACGAGCATCAATGAGCTGCTACTGTTTCAATTAAAGGCGTACAATAGGATGAGTTCTGTAAAAGAACAATGAGACTCCTCTTCTTAAAAATTACTATAAGCCGCAGTTCCTTTCAAATAAAAAACTGGAGCTGTAGATTTTGCCAAAACTGCGTTCATCATTGAGTGCTTACAAAACAAGCAAGACTTTAGTCTTTGTGAAACATGTTTCCTTTTTGTCAGCTTTTAATTGCTTATCAATATTTTGTATACAAGATTGTATTTTTTTTTTTTTTTTAGGAGATGGCCAAGAGTTTTATGGTCCAAAACCTGCTGTTATTGAGGCGATTTTAATTGCACACATTCATATACTTTTTTCGATTGTTTTAAATGTTTTTTTTTTCTTTTAATTTAAGTCGTTTAATTTAATTCATGCAAAATTAAAACAAATGTTGCAGATTATAGCAGATTTTAAATTCGTAATGTTTTTACTCATAAAATGTACAAAGTTTAGTATGTTGATCTTAATTTAAAAAGGCTACAGTATCGTATAAAATGTATATCTGTATCAGGCTGATAACTGAAAGACCATGAGGGAAGAAGCTCTGCCACCCTAAAGTAGACGTTAACAAGTACAAATTCCCAAACAATAAAGGACATAGCAAACTATTGTAAGCATACAAAAGGATACAAAACGTATCTGTGTGTAGTGTGGGTGAACAGAACTTTAAAATCATTTTCAGCTTCGCTGCCAAAGTTACTGTCACCACAATGCTATTAGTAGTGCAGCATAATTAATTAACTCACTTAAATTGACTTTTTCATTGCTAAAATGTGTTGCCTTCAACATTCAGTCCAGAAATAATAGAATTTCAAAGCTTTCAAGCCGTATCAATATGTGTTAATATGTTCTTTGCATTCGCACATGGAAAATAAAGCGGCAAGAACAGTGAACGCACTTCAGTGCACTCGCGATAATATGAACTGATGAAAACAAGGGCAGTTTAAAACTTTTGGAACTGTTTATATTTACAGATGAAAAAAACTTCTTACAATATCATCGTATAAAACAACACTTATTTACTTGTCCATTGGCATATAACACACGTATGTATGTGCTGTATCTCGACTGAAATGTAAATCAACGCACAATTTGTCGAGTTGATTTGTCATTTGATTGAGTTACAGCCCATTTACACCAGAGCAAAATCTAGGTTGAGCGAAATTTCCACAAAAAATCTAGTATATTTTGATGAGATTTCCCATTTAAAGTGAAAACTAGTTCTTAAGTAGATTTTGCCAAAATCTACGTTTTTGTACATTTTGACAAAAAATGCAACACTGTTCAAGCAAAGTTATGTAAAAGAACAGTTTTTCTTGCAAAAAAAAAACAAAGGTAAAAATACGAAAGATTATTTGAGGCGTTGGAATAAAATATTGATACATTTCAGCAGACAGCGGTGGAAACTGTAATGATTTTAAAATAAATTTTAATTGACAGCGAAGCAATTTCGCTTTGGAGTAATTGGGCTGTTAGGTAAAGAAAAAAATGCACGAACCAAAAGTCATTCATAATCTGGAAGCTATTAAGAAAAATCAATTCCTCATTACCAATATATTTTCTTAAGATGATTTTCCTTCTTGTCATTTTTCCAATGAATTAATAAAAACATAAGCAGTCAACTTTTCCTTATTACGACGGCGTATGCAAATTGGATACCAATCAGTATTTCAAAAGTAACATTTGGTCCAGGCACATGTTTCTTGTCTTGAAACATCATCATCATCATGTTGCTTCTTTCGGCAAATATTTATTACTACCATCATTTCGAAAGTGTAACTTTCATTTTTAAATTATTCAAATGTTCAAGTCGGAAACATTTTTTCTACTCTTCTTCTTCTGCTACCAGACAATGTTGCATGTTTTCTTCTTCAATCTCTTAATTTGTTTTTGCGAATAAAGATGTATAAGTATGTATTTGAAAAAATGTTAATTGCATATCATAATAACAATTGGTAGATAAACTAATTCACCTCCAAAAGAAACACTTTATGATCTACATGAATAAAAACATTTTGTTATGACAAAAAAAAAATGTAATTAAGGACGTACTTCAAATTAAAAAATAAAATCTCTGTATAGTTGTATATACAAAATCCCAAATAAAGGTATATTGAGCAATTTGCATAACTCTTTAATAAATGAAGTTGTTATCTTAACAAATGATTGTGTTACAATCTCAAAAAGAAACTCCAAACACGTCAAGACAAGCTCAGAAGATTTGATTGCTTTTTATGTTGGAGATTTAAAAAAATTTCAAGATTCATATTTTCTATTTCATAAAATTCACTTTATGGATGGATCGCTTGGAATCTTAATTCTTGCAATACACTCTCATAAACATTTGAATATCTTGTCAGTTTTGGTTTCAGTGGCAAGTGGAAAACAACTTTAAGTTTGTATACATTTCTCCTTAATTTTTAAATCATTATTTAGCTCAATTTTTTGCCGATATTGAATAAGTTCCAATGTCTATTTCCAACACCATTTTAGTTTAAGATTTTGTAATTATACGTACATGAGTCAATTTCAAGAAATGATAGTTTTGTTGCATCAGTTTTAAGACTGTTTCTACAAAAGTGTAAGATGAAACACACTATCTTATACGAAATAACATTTAATAATATTTGTATATAAAAAAACATTTATATTTGTATAATAAAAAAGTTTAAAAATTTGCAAGTTGCAAGCATTTAAAAGTAAGGCTTGCAACTTGTTTGGCATTCGTGGCTTCCAAAAGGCTGCGCATTTGCACAGTATCCAATCTGCATTAAAATTGTCAATAAAATCTTAAGCATAAGCACTACTTCTTTTCGGACATCTTGCAAGATTTTGCAGTCATAAAATATATTCATGCAAGATGTTTGACAGCACAGATTGTATCACATGTTTAGTACATCAAGTGAAAGGAGTTTTTCTATTGTATCTTGTGAACAAAGTCACGATACTAATCAGATTTGAGAAAATCTTGCCAAACTCTAGTCTCTCCTTTTATATAAGAAATCTCATTGATTGAACCACTTTCTTTGATTTCATATTTGATCTAATTTCAAATGTTATAACATTCCCATGTCTTATTTCGATTGACTTACTTACTGACGTATTTGAATGTTTTTGCTTGTGGGAATTCGACTTGCCAGTTTTTCCTGAATTTTTTCTTTGCTTTCCATTCAATTAAAATTTACTTTTCTCAAGCCGACATACATTTCCCTAGCACTGCAGCACACATAAATCATTTCCTTATAAACCATCTTGTTTCATCAACTCAATTAATGTCCTTTTATAATGATGCACAATGTTTCTGGAGTAGTGGTTCAGTTGCCCGAAAACCAGTCAAAGTGTAACAACAACTGTGGCAGCAGAGACATATTGAACCCAATTTAAAACAATCAGCTTGTCAGTGCTGTGTTCCATTGTACGATTAATATCCCTAAAAGTCATTTTGGAAAATGAAAGGAATAAAAATGGATTCACTTTATTCTGTTTGGCTTTTGTTTGCAGCAACAAAAACACATCCATATGTGTGTATACAAATTAAATAAATAATAATAAAAACAGATGTGATGTAATACAGAGAAGAGGAAAAAAATTAAATCATCCTCAATCCGTGCGCTACGTTCGAATTACACCAGCTTAACATGTTAAATCACACACCAATACTTGTGTTCATCTCATCTCCACATAAAATTACCAACGACCAACGACCGACCGACCGACCGACCATCCATCCATCCATTCTTCTGCCGTCAAACCAAAAACAGCAGCTTAAGCCAGTGAATTTGGACTGGTGCGAAATATATTTGGCTTAAAACATTGTTTACAGATGCACTTGTTGCACTACAGTTGACCACAGAAACTTATGCATTTGGGCTGCAACAGATTCGTTTCGAACGTTCCAATGATTTGAAGAAAAATCCAGGTGGTAAAAGTTGTTGTCTCATTTTGTTGCTCGTCTTACCTCTACAGTCGTATCTGCAATGAGAAAACAATTTATGTATATGTGAATGTTTTGTGTATCATTGGCGTTTTAAATTATTTTCAAAATATATAAATAATAACAACAGCAGCAGCAAAAGTTGTATGCACTTTACAAGAGTGTATTACAAAGTAGCACCTTATCTTGGAGGTGATTAAGCTGGTAATGGCTTAACTAATTAAAAATTTACTAAAATATGTGCCTTAAGACTGATTTTGTTAAAAACCAACTACATGCGGGAAAAAAGGAAAATTCTGAAACTCTCTTAAGAGCCATACGATGAGAAGGCCCACTACTTCAATTAAAAACGATGTAACAAGAAAACCTGGTCTATTTATATTTTATTTTTAATATTTTCATCTTGCTGGCCTTTACTTAGACCAGTACTGGAACTACGAAAATAAGAGGAAAGATGAAATAGAGAGTTTTAGTGGACGTTTGATAAATAAAAGTTTTGTAACATAGGACAAAAATTTTAGGTCTGCTTAGTGCCCAGTATGTATGTATACCTTCGACACTTGCTGTTACAATTCACTTATGGTTATCAAATGCAATGTAAAAATGGAAATTTCAGTATCTTTTCTATACAAAAAAAACTGAAGCAATGAGAAAAAATTGTGCAGTGGATAATGTTACGGAATGAGAGTCAAAACTCTTTGACTGAATTGAAATTTCTGCAAAAAGCTTTAAAAAATCAAAAAAAAAAAAACTTCTTAAAGAAATTCTCGTTCTAAACCAAATTTTCTTACATGCACCACATTTTACCTGCCTAAAATCTAGAACTTATTAAATATCGAAAGAAATAAACTTAGCTTATACTAGGTTGCTCATGTAAAACGATATATGTATGTGTATGTGTATGTTTGAAAGTCACAGTGACGCTGTACTCACTATGTGACACAAAAGCCTTTCATAAAAGAAATTTTATGCAAATTATATTTTGTAAAATGTCAAAAACCGGTTACGTGAATGTCAAGAGTTTTACCCGAATCTACTAGATTTTGTCTTGGTGTGACTATAGTACAAGTTAAACCTTCTCAGGTTGCGCATTGTGTTCTTTTATAATTACTGACCTCATCTGAGGATTGTCTAATTGATTGTTGTAGTTTTTCCATGTTTTGTTTGAAAGTTGTTTTAGTAGTTTACGTACTCTGTAAAGCCCAAAATTCGCTAAGTGATTCTGGCCACCCCAACCTGTTGATTACAATCAAGAAAGGAAAAAAAACCGCTGCTACTGCGCTCTCAAATTTACATATACATACATATTTTATTGATTTATTTTCGTATTCGTTTATTGTGTATAGTAGAAGTAGTAGTAGTAGTAGTAGTAGTAGTAGTGTTTAATCGTTTCAAATAAACATTTCGATATATGAATAAAATTTACATACTTTTGCTACATTAAAATTATTGTTATCAGTTTACATTGAACTTTCAACACTTTTGCAAACACGTATTAAAACATCGAATTCACAGGTTATGAATTATTTAAAATTAGAAAGCATAATTAAGTTTAAACACGAGATTTATAAAATAAGAACATTCAAAATAATTATACGCCAATTGCGAAATAAAATACTTGTGCGCCTACACACGTATTCGTTTGTCTTAGGAACTTTACATTAAACAGCCTTTTATGGAAAGAAAATTAAATAAAATAATCAAGTTGCATTTTCCTGCTTTGAATGTGTGCGTAATTTGCTTAAAATGTAATTTTAAAAAAATAATCGTAAGTAATTCTTTGGTGGTATAATGTTTTCACAAATTTCGCAAAGCTAAAATCCCCTCAAGAGTCGTAAACAATTAATATAAAATATGTATTCCATTAGATAATGATGTTCATTTAAATACTTTTAGGCTGGTATTGTTTCGTCTTTCTTAACATTATGTTATTTAATAGTAACGGCCATTATCATAAATGCCTCGGGGAGCATTGTACTTCCTGGGTACGTCCATTGTGTCCATGTTGCCACCCAATTTATTCAACCAATTTGCACGTTGGATCGCAGCAGCAGCGTTACCGTAAGTATTGCCATTTGCCTCGTTTGGTGGTGGTCTCTGCTGGGCGCCAACGTCTTCATTGCTGGATTCCAAGATCTGCAATGGTAAATAAATTAAAAATGAAATTAATTAGCAGTGCGGTGTTAAGTAGGAGTTGCAACTGCTTCTTGGAGGAAGGTGTTAATTAGGCTTAAATCTTACTCATACTCATATGTGGGAAATAACAATTTTGGCAAAGTTTATTGTTTCCATTTTTCGTCTCCTAAATTTCATAATTTTCATGCGAAATATTTTTGTTACAAATTATAAAGTCAGTATGTTAATTTTTCTTAACATCTTCTGCTTAAAACTTTTTCTTGAACATTTCAACTTATTGTTTTATGGGGGGGGGGATTAAATGCGAGTTTCGCCAACATGTTGCAAGCCTCTTAAAATCTAAATATTTCACAGTTTTGTTTTGCAAAAGAAACCCCAGCCAGCAGCAGTCAGTGATTGCTACTTTAAAATACAGTCGTAGACTTTTGTTTGTTAATAACAAAAATAAAGGCTTCTTTCTGTAAGCGAGTATTCAGTTACAATTAATTCCACTTTAACCACAACGTCTGCACTGCCTCTACTGCCAACACTGCTGGCTGCCTCTTGGTTAATAATTATGTTAATAATACAAATTATGTGTAATAGAATGGCGTTACATATGGCATACTTGGCTGTAGGATTATTTTTCTTCTTCTTTTCTCCCAGTGTGACGATAAAAAAAAGTGCATATGTTAAAGCATTTAATTTTGAATATTCATGAAAATTTATCCAAAAACACAAACGCTCCACGATCGTGTCACCGCAAATTCTTTTCACATGGTTTTTCCAAAATCGAAAATTGGCATTTCAATGACTATTGAAACTGCGAGTCTAAACTATAGTTATAGAATCTCTCAAAAAACGTTTTCCTAAATTTGCTAAATTTGTATATAGTTATTATAGAAACCTATTTTCGTACAAAAATACTTGTTCACAAAAAAATTATTTTACTGTATGAATGAGAAGCCGCAGTTTTGTAAAAATTTATTTTTTATAAAAATATATGATCTAATATAAAAGTAATATTTCATTAAAAAAAAGAACTTTATATAAAAAGAATTCTTTATGCAAAAAAAAAGAGTAAATTTTTGAGAAAATGAATTTCTTAGAGGTATTTTTTTAAACAGCATTTTTTAAAGGGTACTCCTTTGCAAAACTCTAATTCTTTGTGAAAAAGATATTTTATTTAAATAACCTTCGTAGAAAAAATTGTTTTTTTTAATCTATCTTTTTTGTTAGCTGTCTAGCACATGTTAGTGTCTTTTATTTTATTTGCAGTGTGGCGTAAATGCAAAATCTAATTCATATTCAAGTTTTTGGCAGGCACTTGAAATGCAAAGTACAAGTTGAATAAGTTGTTTCTTTGACTAAACTCTCCGTCAACAGATCTTTTAAAAAAAAAATCCTTCAAAATCGAACGATTTTAAAACACACTACTCTTGCCAACAAAACCAATGACAAGTTTTTGAACAATTGTATATAATTTCGCTAAAGTAAATCCACTGCCACCATCATCACCACCATCATCATACATGCCACGCAATTCGAAATTTACTTTTTCTGTGAATTAAACAATTTTCGTTTTTGATTTTCTTCATCGTTATTCACTCTTCTCTCTGGCATCGTTTTTCTTCAAATTATGTGAATTAAATTATCCAACAACGCTACAAATAAAACGCTGAAGACAACATTTTCTTGACAAGTTAGTTAATTTTTAGGCGTTTAAATATTTGTTCGCAAAAACCGCATATTCATTCATAAATAAAACCATTTGTGTAATTTTGCAGATTCATCAAAATAAAAAAAAATTATATACATTTTTATTCGCTTTTTTCCACTGTTATCTACGTTACGTTTTGCTTGCTACGTGTAGAGTTTAAGTACTTAGTAGCGTTTTAAATGAAATTGTGGCAGTGGTACACTCATGCAGAGAAGTAAAGCTTTGTATTCTTAGAGACTGAGAAAACTGTTGCTTTGATCAAAATATTAGTGCAAATATTTGAAATATTAATTTCAAACACTTTGTTTTATAGGAGTTTCCAACTGTGAACTTCGATTACTGAGTCTAATCGAAGTTCACAAACAAACTTTTATAATAGCACAAAAAATTATATGGAGATCAATACAACAGGTTATGATGTTGATCTTCAGGTGTATTGATTTGCCACTTCTTGCAGTAATCTAATTTCTTTTTCTTATTAACATACTTTAAAAGTCTTGTTCGTCAAACGTGTGCTTTTACCATGAAAAATTGCTTCATAATACTAAAGTATTATGTAAATCCAAAAAATTTAGATACAAAATTATGAATATGAAGCAGTTATTTCAAAACGATTGGAACAGATTTCGATAAAGAAGTGTGTTTTATTTTTTTTTTTTTGAGTAATGAGTACACAAAAATGTACAATTACTCAGTAGCCAGTACTTCATCTGCACAAGAACCCATATGTGAATAGTTCTCCAAAAAGAATGCATTCCTTCCGGCTTCTGCCGCAAATGATATTCCTTTCACTTGTGCTTTAAATGAGAAAAACAACGAAACCTAAATTAATTTTGCGCTGTTATAATGTCAGTTTTTATTACAAGTTAAGGAAAATATTATGTGTTTTTATGTATAAGGAGGTGGTGCTTCGTTTGTGTTAACGATTTCAGTTAAAAGTTTAAGCAAATATTTGTTTGCAAATAAAAAAAATCTTGTGCACAGAAAAATGCAACAGGTCAAAGGCCAATACGTTTTCGGTACTTAATCTTGATAATGTGCAAGATTTAAATTTCACAGATAACGATTTTTGTTAAGAGCTTTCACCAACAGGTTATTGGGAGCTCTGTTTACCTCTGCAATAGAACTAAAATTGGGTGAACTTCAGGCAAAGAACTTTAAACACATCAAAGTCATATTTCACTAAGCCATAGTTTTTCTTCCACTCTTGGCGTATTTAATATTTAATATATTTTTATTCAAAATTTCTCTTGCTTGCTTACCCAAACTTGTCTGCCGATAATATCTTTCAGTTTTATGTCTGTTCCTTTTAGATTTATAAAAATTTTTAATGAATTTTGTTGTCTCCCTCATGACATGAATCATTAATCTTATTTGAAATTAGTAAACTTAACTAAACTTAAGTTAAATTCACATTTAACACAATAACTACAAACAAATGTATGGCAGCAAATTTGTACTTAAAACATTGTGAAACTAAAATTTTAAATTTATGATAAAAAATGCCAAAATATTTAAAACTAAATTATAATCCTTGATTTGGAAAGAAGCTTGCGAAGGAACTGAGTGCACATTATATTGGGGAAGTTTATAGAAAATCTATGATTTATGAATAAATTGTGACCATATAAAAATGGTGGGACAGATCTATAGAGCCAGGGATGATAAAGATGCCACAATGGTAGATGTTAGACTTTTGTTCAAAATCTCCCCAACCTTTTGCTAATATTGATCTAACAACTAATTATTCTTCTAGTTTAAGCAAAATAAATTTTATTTGATAAAACAAGCCACAATTAACTAAAATTTTCGTAGTTAGTTTTTCGGTCTTCGATTAGATTTTTCAAGCAGCAGCGCTTAGCCATCCTACGGCCTGAGCTCTTCAGTACTGACTGTCCATATTTAGTCTTATTGATCAACTTTCAATTTTATTACTGTGTTTTTTCTGTCGATTGGAATACAGTTGATTTTTTAAATAATTTCTGTTTGTTGCTATTGTATCAGTGATGACAACGATTTCAAACGTTGCGTGCTGCCCAGCATTAATTTTACGTTATAGTCTTGAACTGTATGATTTACAATTGTTGATTGTGTCATTTCATCAGGGTTGGAATAAATTTTTCTTTGCCGGAATGGAGAAAGTTCTTGTTTTTTGGGATAAAACTGAAGTGATCAATATTTTTAAAGAAGGCAAGAAAAGTAAAGTTGATGACTTATTTGATGGGGTACGATGATGGCATGTACCACATTTTTTATTTCACTTCCTTTAGCTGTTATTTCAATAAATCGGATGAGCCTTTAAATTTTAAAATATTCTTAGTTCTAAAAGGCAAGGAATATGGCAAAAAATATGGCAGTCTCTTGCATCGAGTTAAATTCTTCAGTTCAAAATAATTTACTATTAAATGATTTGTGACTGACACATGTTTAGCTGTACTAAATTAATGAATATTTATTTAATAGATGCTTCAACTTACACATGGTAAATCATTTAGTATGGCGCTTGCATACAACCATACAACATTATTGTTAAATACCACAATAAAAATTAAAATTTTCATGAAATTGCTAACGGTTATTACGTTATTTTACTACGTTGAGTCTCTCTGAAATGATGGTTACTACACTTCGGATTTTTAAGTAACTTGAGTGGTGGTGCTGTTGTTGTTGCCGCAGCAACTATTAATATTTGTTTACACATTTAGTAATTTGCGGTGGGGTCTTAAATTTAATGATGTTCATAAACCACTACCAACCAGCAACCATCACAAAATTATTTACATCCACTACACAACGCACCAACAACACAACATAACAGCAAAAGCAACAGCTATGATTACAATAATTTTTAATTACATACTCCTGAACTACTTAAATACGTGCCTAATTAATTTTCTTTTTTAAGTACACATCTTTTCCTTTGTAGTTTTGGCCATTTCATTTTATAACGAAATAAATGAATGTAATTCAATTTTCTAAGCTGGGAGTATTCCCTCTGGTGGATACTCGCATGTATTGCGGCATAATGAGTGAGAAGAAGCGCTGAGGTTGAAGGTGGACCATGAACTAATTTGCTAAAAAAAAAAAAAGCTAAAAAATTTGGATTGAAAAAATCATTTAACATCATCTTGCTGAGATGTTTTCGTTTTCTTATTGTCTAAATTACTTTTTGTTTTTCAATTCTTCTTTGCAAATGAGTTTCACATTTATAACGGTAAAGTTACAATATTTTATTCGTTTGTTTTTTTTTTTTTTTGTTGGATTCGTTTATTTTGGCAAAAATCCAGGTCATAAACTTGACCTTAGCCCAAAACAAAGAGTCATAAAGTTTCTTAAATTGAATCGATACTTTACGTCTGCAGCCAAGTGGATATTTAAATGATTACTTCAACTCAAGTTGAAGGTGCTTTTTGTGAAGAAAACTCAAATAATGAGTATTGATTTCGGTTGAATGTCTTGTTCATGCAATTCATGACTCTTAACAACATAATCGTAACAAAGGTGTAGCTCTTAAAATTTAAAACGATCCTCCAAGAAACGTTATTGCTTTGTAAATAGATTATCTTGACTCGCATGTAAAATTGAAATTGTCCATGTGCGTCGTAGCAAAACTGAGGAAGAGCGGAAGAGAGGAAGTTTTCATAAAACTGATTGAAGCCACACAACTAAGAAGCACAAATGTGTGGATTAAGGATGCGACAATGAGGATTGAAGCACTACATCTTTGTGACATTACGCTTTGATCTAAAACAAATCCAGCAAACAGACTAGGCTTTGATAGCCAAAAATGTAAACTCTTAATGGATATATGCAAAAGTTCATCGCACTGCAATCTGTTAACTGTTTTCAGATTAAAATCTTATTGCTGCAATCTTCCAAAAAAAAAAAAAGTAAAATGAGAATATCCTTGAAGACCAAACGCTTGGGACTTTCAAAATCATTTCAAAATGTGCTCACTTCCAAATACAGCAACTGCTAATAAGAAAATAATTGACAGATGTGTCCAAGAACACACAAAGCAACGTGTTTCATACGCACAAAACCCGTCTTTCAAAACGAACTGCAGCGGAAAACCGTTCAAAACTTACATTCACTTTTTGCTAAACACACCAGTCATTTAACCAAAACAAAAAAAACAAAACGCATTTTTGCTGTGTAATTATTTGCCCATTAATGCAAATTCTAATTCTTCCGATTGGGCCAATAATGAATGTTTGGCCAAAATAGAAACTCACTCTTAAGAGTTTTGCTTGAATTTTTATTTATTACATTCTTGTAGCAATTTGGCGGCGCTGGCTGCCAATTTTATTTTTACAATTAATGCCACATTTTGCAACAACCTGAGAGACATTCACTTTAATATTTGGCTTAAAAACGAAGATGTTTTTCTTATTTTTGAAGATTCAATTTGTTTTGGCAATCGCTACAATAAATAAATTGAGAAAAAATAAAACGTGAAAAATCTCAAACTGAAGCAACGCCATGGCTAAAATATCAACACTTCTATGTGTAGTGTCATGTATTTAGGAAGCGCTTGACTTAAAAATTAAGAGGAAAAAATCAGCGCATCAAAAATCATCAATATCAATAAAATTATTACATGTCGAACAAGAAATACTGCATTTTTGATTTCACTATTAAAAGAAATCGCCAAAAATCACTTCAATAAAATAAAATTCCCCACAAATCAATTTAAGACAAGTAAAAAACAAAAAAAAAAAAGAACAGGAATGCGACAAGAAAATTCACTTCACTCGTTGCTTCACCGTTCTACGAGCAACAAATGAAAAGCACAAACAACACAAATTATTCGTTGCAAAAACTAAAATTATCTACAAATTAAAAGTCATCAAAATAACGGACCAAATAAAAACACAATCAAATTGTTAAGTAATTGTTAAAAAAAAAAACAACCATGTTTTCGGTCCAAAAAAAAACAATGTAAGCTTTTTTAGAGCGATCAGTTAATTTAGCATCATCTTGTTTGTGATCCTCTCAACCAACCTGATTGACAGGCTCTCTTGGCTTGAAGAGCTGGGGTGAGTGAGTGTGATCATAAATATTTTGATGGTGTCTTTAATTGAAATTAAATACCAAATTTATGGGAAGAAGAAGATGAAGAAGCCTACTTAATATATGGAGCCATCATGTGAGGAGTGTTGCAAAGGCGTGTTTAACATGTTTATTTTGTTGCAATTTATGACTTGTCTTTATGTCTTTAGTATAAAATCATTTTTTGGCCAAAATTATCATGTAACTGGTGATCAACATGATCAACTTCATCAATAAGTGGAGACATGAGCTAAGACTGCAACAACTTGGGTGCTGATGATCATTGAATGTGAGCCAAGCCTGGTTGTGACCCCAACTTCGTATGTACGTGTTGGCTGCTACAAAAAGTTCGACTTGGAAGCATTAAAACCGAACTTAAGGACATTTATTATGAGATTAACAATTGGAGTATAGTTAATTATAGTATGTTCACTTGTGGCAGCCCAAGCAACCAACACGATCAGCCCAATTATGACTTAGTATCCATTTCTTGATAGCAAAAATGTGAATGCGTGGCCACATGTTTCGCATTTTGACCGTAAATTGTTTGATTTCCTGATGTTTCTTAAGACCGTGATGCACTGTCCTACTCAATCGGACGATCTGTTAAAAATGACACGGGGTGCTCGAAAAGTGTATGTATGCATGTGAAAGACTTTTTGACAAATTTTGGCCATTTGCTAATATCTTGTAAATTTTCGCTACCAAACGATCAGAGTGAACTTTTTAAAGTTGTTTACAGTGGCCTTCTAGATGCCATTTTTTTTTTTTTTTTTTTAACTAAAACACAATTCTATCAGATTTAGCTAGCAGTTTCCAGTGAATGAGTCGTACGATTGTGAAGGAAAGTGAGCCATGGCCTTTAATGTATATGTTGCAGATTTCTTTTATAAACCAGTGGAAGTTCTCAAGAACTCGATGCCAACGTTCTAATTAAAACACTTTGTTTTAATTCAATTGAATATAATTCAAATAAGTTTATTATAAATGGAAAAACGATGTGTTCATGTTGAAAGTTAACAGGAAAAGGAAAGATATTTATCAGTCAAAAATGACAGCTTTAATAAATTCTAGTAGTTACAACGTTGTAGGCATTTGGGTTGTTAGAGTTGTGTAACTTTTTACCAACAGTACAAAATCAGGAGGAAAAATCCTCAAGGAATTGGTCTGGATATTTTTTTTACACAAGTTGTTCAAGTCTGCATTTCGAACTACAGACAGTTAGAAAACACACGAAAATCATGTATTTCGATTTAGTATTAATCTCACGGTTTCAAAGCAAATATAAATTCATTTAATTTAAATAATTTGTTATTTTAATACTTTTAGCAATTTGAGATTTAAAAATATTTATGTTTCCTGAAGAAATTAAAAGGTTAAACCAAATTCGTACTATTTGACTTACAAAAATTGTGGAATAAGGCTGGATTTTTCAACCATAAAAATTGCATTCATTATTTTTTTGCTTTCTGTTTTGCGTAAAACGTCCAGCCAGCAGCACCTGTTAAACAGGATGCCGTTTTACTTCAATTTCTGCTGTTTATTTTGATTCACACCCTTATTATGGCATTCGGTTTCTCTTTCTAGCCGACAGCGACTTACCTGCAACATTAACTCACGCAATTTATCCAAATCATCGCCATGCGACCTTGTCGGCAAATAGCGACACTCACAAGGCTGTTGTTGGGCCATTAAAATGACAGCCATAAAAAGGAGCCACCAAAGACCCAAATTGATGCCATGTGTTGCTGTTTTTGTTTTTGTTGCTGCTGCTGAGTGCTGTGACGCAGACGATGTTGAGGATGCTGACGATGATGAAGTTAAAAGGTCCACCATGTTGTTGTCACTGTTACCAAGTTTATTGAAATGCATTTCTTACGTTTCCGGTTTAACGAATTGTTGTTGCTTTACTTGATGTTATTTCTGCTTTTTTTCTCCCCAGCTGAACAGCAATGGTAATAATAATAAATATTTTTAAATTTCACTTTCGTTTGCTGTTGATTTCAAGTGTTAATGTTTATTGCAGAATACTTTTTTTCGGCTTTTTAAGTTTTGTGTCAGAGATGTCTCAGCTGCTTTCAATTCAACAAAACGGCTCCCGGTTTCTTTTTTCGTTTTCTTTAATCGTGACCATAAAGGCAAAAATTACTGCAAAATGTAAAAATGAAGAAGAGGGAAAAATCAGTTTATAATCATTATTAAGTGCACATTAAATATTTTCGCTTCTTTTAGTGAACTTTTTTTTTTGTTTTTTTTTTTTTTGTTTTGGTAAAAATGCCTCAAAATGTCGTAACAGTTATAAATAGTTGTTATGCTGGTTATTTTATTTCTTTCAGTTTACAATTCATTTTTGAATTTTATGAGTTTTGTTTTTTTTTCTTTCTTTCTTTCTTTTTGCGATAATGTAATTATGGTGCTTTGGGCTAAATTTTAGGTGAAAAATTACAAAACAATTTTGTGACATAATTAAAAGTGGCATCAATTGCAGTGGGTTTGCTTGTGAAAAACCCATGTTTGTGTGAAGGTTTGCATGCGGAGGTGCATCTACAATTAAATCTGTCAACTACACCTTCAGCAATTGATGGCAACTTTATTGAAGACTGAAGAATAACGCCAAGCAGAGCACCATAATTTTGTCAATAACTATTTAGCTTCCCGTTCAACTAAGTATTTTTGGCAAATCACAAGTAACAACAAATGCATCTAATTTGATTTCATTCGACAAAATTAAGTTCAACTAGATGTAATCGGTTGTTGACCTGATCCGATCTAGATAATGTGATAAATAAAGTTTTCAAATATATTTATTATTCAGATCAAGATTATTCATCGTGAAGACTAGAGTCAGCTTCCTAGAATAGATTGTAGGGATAAAAATCTATAATTTTGACTGAATCCAAAATTGAATTCTCCTGGTTGGCCCTGTTTTCTATACAAACATTTCCCTGCCGATGCATCCGCCAATAGAGAAATGTTCTCGCAAACTAATCACTGCAGGTAGGCGAAAAGTAACACGCCAAAAATTTTACTCGCTGTTCTACGTCAAAGTACACACACAGCTCAGACTCAGATTATCAGACCGGAGAAAAAACTTGCTTAGCTGTGAAACAGCCGAGTTGTTTTTTGTTTTTCTAAGCTTTCACTTAGAAAACGGACTGGTTCGATAAAATATTGGTTGGGTTAACCACATTTCAACTCAAGTTATCAATTTCCTGTGATACCAAGCAACAGCTCTTCTTCGTTGCCATAAAATTATAATATAATTCTGAATATTTTTCAATGGGTTAGAGCAACTTCTATCCTACTCTTATCAGGATTAAATAATAAATATGATGACTTAGATTTTCTTTTCTTTTTTTTTGCTTTCTAAATTTAAGTTAACAAAGAAGACATATCTGTTGTTAGAACTAACTAGCGGTTAACATTGTTGTCGAAATGAAAGTTCTGTGTTAAGTTTCTTGATACTCGTATGCCCGAAAAATCGCTTAGAGCTAAAATTCTAGTTTAACAAAACTTTCGTGTAATTTATGTGCAGTTTAAGCTGTACTGTAGTAAATCAGTGAACCATTTATTATTGATTGTTTTTAGAAATAGAAACTTGGCAACGTTGCAAAACATGTCAAACTGGTGATATTTTGCGCTGTTTGATGACTACAATTTAAACGCTAAATTACCTTCGTTTAAACGCTGCTTAAGTATTTTTTCAATTATTAAGTATGATTTGCTAATAGTTTGAATGCGGTTTTTCAGAGCTCAGTTAAACAAGTTTTTGATATTTCAAATTTTAAATGGTGGTACATATTTTTTTTTTTCAATTTGACTAAATCTGGCTTAACTGAGATCTGAAAAGCCCAGCCTTAATCGGTTAAGGCAATCCTTTTAAAATAAATAAATTGTGCTGCCATTTAATGCGTTCGTTTAAAATTAATTCTACTTAAAATGCTTATTGTTCCATTCAATCTAATTGTTGGGATGGCTGAGTTGGGTAGAGTGGCTGCTCAACAGCCGGGAGCTTTGACGCCCGAACAAAGTCAGAGCCAAACTAAATTCTTTGCAGTACAAAAATTAAACAAATGAAATACAAAAACGTAATATGTAAATGAGAATTGTTATTAAATAAAATGAAAGTATTCGGTTGTCGCAAAGAATCAATCTGTTTTTTTCTGTATTCTTGTTGCATGTGATGTGTATCCATGCTCATCTATTTATTTCCTCCCAAATGCACTCGGTATGTTCATATGAAACATAAGATCTAAATAAAAGAAGAAGAAAAACTAATTGAAAGCATATTTTCACATGTAAAACATTTCTTGTGCTCCATTAAGATTGTGCACATATTGGCATAAGCAAATAAATGATTTATTAGCTTCGAGAGTATTAAAGTTTTAGTTCCCCCATGCACATCTATTCAATAAACTTACGCACTGCTTTTTATGTCGTCGTATTCATGGTGTTTGTTGTCTCCACAATGTCTTCAATGCCAGAAATGTGCAAAATATAAAAGAGAGGTCTCCTTTTATGGGGATTACATAATCGAATAACACATGTTTGTGCACACGTACACACAAGCCAACGAAATGGTTTTGTTTTTCCAGCACATTTGTGGCAAATGCGTTCTTATTTGTCAGCGTTTCACTTGTCGTCATAAAATTTTTAACAACTTTGAGTATTTCATGTCAAAGAGACAAATGATGATTTATTTGAGTTGCTTTTTTTTTAATGTGTTTTGATTTATTAAAACGATTTTGGAAAGATACATGGCTCCAGAATGTTTTAAGGAATCTAGATTTCGTCGACTCGATTCCGGATGTTTGGCAATATTTCATTTGATGGGGAACTTTTGGGGATAGCAAGGAGTAAGCGTAGATGGTTTCTGTAGTATTCGCATGTTCAAATATGTGTACATTCATATGTACATATCTATACGAGTATACATAGATCATAAGTAAGTATATGTGACTAATGGTTTGATACATCGACTAACACACATACAATAATAGCAATTCAGGGGAATTTTCTTTTCCCTATTTCTACGAAATCTTAAAAAAGGACAAAGTAAAGCCCTAGTTGTCCAAGATATTAGCACAAAATAATTTTTTTTTATTTGGCTATTTAGTATTCAAGCTAAGTTGTTGTATTGGCCACGATACTGTCGTGGTAGTGGCATCAAACATTTTTTAAAGCATCTAAAGAAAAAGAGAATTAAGGCATCCCCAAAAAATTATTGCAACTATTGAAGTTTTTATTGGTTTAAGAATTTGTTCAATACAAATATTATTACTGGACCTAAAAAGTCAGTATTGAAATTGGTAGATTTTTTGGTCTTGCCGATGAAACGATTCAATAAATTTTTACACATACTTACATATATACATGTATACATATACTTGTGTACCAGATTGCACTCTGCGACAACAAACAAAGACTTTTTAGAAACATGAGGAATGAGTAGAAAACCTTTGCACTCAGTTGGACAGTTTTGAGCCTCTAAACATTCTGGAAATCTTTGGACAACAGTTAATTCAGAGTTGGTTACACAGCTGCAGTCGCCCGCCTGTTTTTAATTCAACTGATAAATAGAAATAATATTTTTTTATTTTTGAAAATATTTTTTTGCTGCATTGTTTTATGCACATAAAACAGGGGCATACGTTCAGCTTCCCCGATTATCACCAAAAATGTTTAGGAAAAATATTTGCTTAAAAAATAAGCAATTTTCTTAAACAAATATTTCCTGATAAAATTATCATTTTATTGATTTTACCTTTGTGGGGATGAATTCTCATTTTTTTAAAAATTTGTAACTCACAGAAGCGTAAATCAAACCTCAAATGCACATGTTTTAGCTAAAAGGGCATCAAACTGCATGAAAGCGTAACCAATAAAATTAAAACCACATCAATTTTAGTCGTGTTAAGTCTGACTCATTTTAAGTAACTCTTGTTCAGGAATTTACATGTACAGATTTATGAAACTTTAAAAATTTCATGCAAAATTTGAATGAACTGAATTTACAGAGCTCTACATGGAACCCATTAATGACAAACGCTATTTAATGCACTTTTCCAACAACAAATTGTAATTTAATATTGATCTCCGACATACATATATAACTTGTGAAATTATACATGCTTCACGGTCTGGCTTTTTATTGTAATTAACAGCAAAACTACTTGGCACTTATTTTTTGGCTGATAACTGAAAATATTTATCATAAACACACACACACACACACACCACTAAAGAATGCTTCAATATGCCATAATTATTTGTATGTCAAGGAATGTTTTGAAATCGCTTAATTATTTCTATGTAAAGGAATAGTAAAGTTAGCAGCAATATTGTTTGATTTTCTATATTTTTAGTTTGCTTAAAATTTTCCCATTAACTTAACACTTACATTAATTTCTTATTTATTTTGTTAAGGTCTCTTTTCCAAAACTTCGTTTAATGTTATATAAACAGTTCTTACAGAAAAACTAATATTAGTTTTGAGATTTTTTTTTTATTTTACTTTTAATATACACGACCGCTTTAAACTTTGTTTGGTACTTATCTAGGATAACACAGTTCTGTTTTTAACGCAATATCCTTTGGTAACAATTGTATTTATAGTCAAAAGAAAGTCCTCTGTGTGACAAAATAAATACAACAAAAAAAACAAGAACAAAATCTAAGCAGCAGTAAGAACAATATCCTTCTAACACACATACAAGCGCAAAATGGAGAACACACACATAAGCAATAACACTGTAACCATTCGCACATCCACACACACAATTTCACATTCTCTTTATAGAATTTTATGAAACACTTTCGCTTTGGCTGAAATTTTATCTCTTGAGTTCGAAAAACACAAAAATAAAAACAGTAATGAAAAGCACAAGAACAATGTGGGCAAACAAGTTTCACACACTACTGGCCCCCTTTTGCACCCGCCCCAAAACAATTGCTTTTACACTTGACTGCTAAAATGAAATAGAGTATGGCATGATGCTGCAAAAGACAACAAACCATTTACCCGCACAAGCACACACGCACACCCACCATCCTGGGCCGCAAGTTAAATACAGCCACCTCTATCAAGCCCCTACATTGACAGTGGAACAAGCTTAAATTACTACATCTACCTACTACTTTTGAGTAACAAAAATTGTTACTCAAAAGTTCGCCTACGAGGCCGATTCATTCGATAATCAATCGGCTTGCTTCCCTTCTGTATATGGTCCGATATCGAACATGTTTATCTTTCATCTCAGCTCTACGCAAACATATTTTTGGAAATCTTTTTCAGAATAGATTAGTCGCAAATATATTAATTCTTGTCCCACTGTCAGTACTCGATAACATATACTTAAGCAATAAAATAAACATCCTCGCTCCTTCTCATGCCATCAAATGAATGTTGAACGAAATATTGAAATACGTATTGTGGAAAATCTCTGCTAAAAGACCAACACATGTACATGTACGTGCGTTTGGATTCAAGTTGGTTGACTCATGTTATGAAAACGACGACAACAGGCGGCAACAGCAACAAGGCGCAATAGTTTGAAATAGTTAATTGTTGTTGTATCATTCTTAATTTATAGTTTTTAAGAATGAAATCTGAATGTCGTGTAGCACAAAAATGTTTGACTTGAGGCCAAGAGGAGTATGCGCCTGCGCATATACTACGATTATTATTTCAATTGTAACAATACCTGTTAAGATTTGCTGTGAGTGTGTGATTGCGTTAGCAAAATGTTCTTCTTAAGGAATATGTATGTATGGGCAAGTAGAAAGTACATTGCAGACCCCATACTCCTTACTCAAAGCCCAAGCAGCATGTACACATTCCTCAACAATAATAATGCGATTAAAAATTATAGTTTTTTTTTCCATTTGGTTGTTTTGAAACGCATGAGCGTTTCTAGCAATGAATACTTGTATGTAGGTGTTTGTGCAGGGATAGAGCACATTATTGTTAAAACACTTGTATGAGTACGTTGCAATTGCAATTTTCTGCACTGCAATAGAATTTCATTTACTATTTTAATATTGTCTTACAAGCGTAAATAATTTAAGACGTGTGAGTAACACAGAGCCCCAATGGAATGGAATCTTCGAAATATTTTCCTCATATAAGGCTTATATGATAAAGGGGCTTTTCAATGCGCAAGGTGAATACAAGAAAGTTTTTCTAACCAGAATTATACGAAGTCATCAGTGTTGCTACAAAATAAATATGGGTAGAAGCCGTAATGAGCTTCTTTTCTTCAGACATCTGATTAAATAGAACATGTTGAATATTGTTGTACATATTAGCGTAAGTAAGTTTACAGTACAATTGGTTTGCAATTAGTGCGTTTAGGGATAGCTAAATAGCCAACGGCCTCGCAGTTAAAAGTCTAGTACATACTTAATTTCATTATCTTCTTCAAGAAAATGTAATATAAGGAAAAAACTAGAAACACTTATTAAATAAATAGTCAATACTTGAGCGGGAAAAACGAAGGCGCTCATTTCGTAATTCGCAGCACAAGAATTTATAGAGAAGACTTTCCAAAAAAATATTCAAATTTTAACTTCACAACACGTTATGCGTTTATGTACTTAAATTTAATTTTGTGCTTGTATCTTCATATGTTTAAAAAAATTTTAGTCCGCCGTCTCATTCCTTTGAAGAGCTGCCAGAAAAATGCAAAGTAAGTTGTTTGGTCGACTGCTATAAAACTACTAACTTCGGCCAAAGAATTGAATGAAGAATTTATGCCCATTAAACGTCTTATTAAAGTATGTTAAACATTTATAGCTCTCCAAATAGTGTTTGGCATTGAATCTGATACAACATGTTTCCATCTCAACTTCGTAATCATCTGGTGTTAAGGTACCATAAAATCTT
This sequence comes from Sturmia bella, assembly GCA_963662145.1. NCBI lineage: Eukaryota > Metazoa > Arthropoda > Insecta > Diptera > Tachinidae > Sturmia > Sturmia bella. Next base: position 2,590,183 of record OY759171.1, on the reverse strand, counting down.
ACGACAATTATAGCCGACTGAAAATCATGTTATAAAGATAGCTAGGAATTTATTTTTCTCAGCTAAGAAAAGAACATTCACTGGCTGCTGGGAGTACAACAAATATGAGTATTTGAGGAACAAGCGTGGAAACGAAAAGTTTTACTCCCACTGCAGGTCTTATTAAAGTATGAGTCAAGATAGTAGTAGGGGACAGAAATATAAGATGTCACCATACAAGAGACTTCATTTTATAACGCAAATATCCTGAATACGGTGCAGAATTACAAAAAACTTAGCACTATGCATTAACTGGCATCTAGTGAAGAGACTGGGGAAGGGATGTCATTGCTAACCGTCTAAAATCATTCTCTCTATTTTAGTCACTCTTGATACGAGTAGTAGCAGAAGGCCTATAAAGATTGCATACAAATTGATGACTATTGTCAAATAACTACACGCATAATATATGTATGGTTGCGATAACAGTATTCTATTGTAGACAGTAGGAACATGGTTATAAACACACTATATATCTTCTCTTACCATATTATATGGTTGAATTTTTGAAATTATTTGCAACCATATAACAGCTGCCTACTAACATATTCTGATTGTCCACAACTATGCTAAAAACACACCATTTTGCAAAAGATATTTCCAGAAAACAATAATACTAGCAATACATATTCATATTTATGCTGCATAATATATGTACAAGGACATATCATTATGAAAATGATACACATACACATGCACCACATATTTACCTACATACCTCTATACGTCTAAAAGTTCCCACTTACACATACTGACTTAACAAAAATGCTTATGGAAAATAATATATGTATGTTAAATAATTATCTTATTTCGAATTATACTATTGCCTGTATTCCCTCAAAATGATGAAAAATTAGCTCTCAATGACGACAACAAAAACCTTTGTGAAAACTACAATAGTTTGTTTATTAAATCGAAAAAATTTGGTGGCAAATTAATGAATTAAAAATATCATATTTGTTGTAAATTGCGGTTGCGGTTTTCATGGGTGGTGACAACAAAATGATCAACATTTAACAAAAAACGTGTTTACGGTGACAAGAAGTTTGCTTGAGGCATCTTGTTTGTCTCAACTATACATATCGTTGTAGAGAACACAACTCTTTTATCGCAACCATAATTAAACATGTTCCTTCTTTGCGTGTATCCAGCACACGTAATTTCTATATGACTTGCAGACTTTCTAGAACATATTTTTTTAGTCACCAAGTAATACAATAACATTTCTGATACTTTTTAAGCAAACAAATTTAGAATTGCAACATCATTTAAGAGGGCTGGCGGCACCCCTTTCACATCACGGAACATTTCGACCAACCACCATTGTTTAATGAAAATTTCGTAGAATACAATACACCAGCAAAACAAAACAAAAAAAAACAAGATGAATCATGATTTGCATTCAAAAGAAAAATTTGGCAAAATTCCAAAATCTCAAAATAGAAAAAGAAAAACATTTATGACGACATTGCTATCTTGCAAAGCAACGGAAAATAAACATACATATGTATGTATATTTAGACTTGTGAGTTTAATGACGTAGTAAATTTGGCCGGGCTCAGCACACAATTACAAAACATAGCAAAACATCTCAAATGGCAAAAATGTTATTCAATTTGTCTATTGTCATTTAAGAAAAGAAAGCAAGACGCAGTATCATAAGCCAGATTTTTCTTTTGTGGCAACGAAATTGATTTTTGAGTAATTTTCAATGTATACATATGTACATACAAATGTACATGCATGCAAGCATTCATCATGTACATACATATGTACATGTACCGACCACACACACACACACTCACACTGTGTGTGCGGTGCTTATTTCTATGAACAAAGATTTGTAAGCCATTAACACCCACTTATTTGAAATTCTTAAGGTTACTTGGGTGATTAATGCATGACCTCATTGATTCATCATCAGCTTGTATTACCAAAAAAAAAATATCCTTTAGTTGTTAAAAGATTTAGAAATACTTTTACTTTGAATAGCTTTTCTTTGCACTTAAAATGTTGTTAGATTTCCAGCCCTGCCGGACATTGAGTAGCCGACTACTAAAATAGTTAACCTTAAGTTAACTTTTATGCATTAACTTCCACTTAATTTCAATGCAATCGATTTGCAATTCACTTCCTGTGGACTGACTATAGGCTAACTGCAATGTAGTGCAGAATAGACCCAAAATACAAATGTTAACATATATACATACAAGAACATGGTTAAAATTCTATACTTAAATTACTTGTCGCTCCTTTTATTCCAATTGTTGCGATGGCTGATCAACAAGCATGAGCATTTTAGGTGCTCGAACCCAGGCAAAGGTTAACAAATAAACTTGGCAATGCAAAAATAAAATAAGCGAAATATAAATAAGAATTAAGATGAAATATAAAATATAATATAAAAGCCTACATTCTTTAAGTAATGCAGCGTCGGGCAATCTACTACAGCCTACGATATCGCATTATTAGAATCGTTAGCAAGCAATCAAAGCTTCAACCAGTGCCTGTTGTAAAATAGTTAGCTTTGAGCTAACTTATAGTTGACATACTTTTCGACACAGCCATTTTTCATAAATCTGATTAACTGAAATCAAAAGTGGCATGAATAGTTTGTCTTAATGACAAGTAGAGACTGTTTCAAGCAAGGAAATTTATCTATAAATTCAATTGAGAGCAGAATTTTTGCTTTTTGTCGGTTGGGTTATTCTGACAGTCACTACTCGATATAACGACCACAGCTCTCACCCAATTTATTATGCATGTACATGGTGTCCGGCGGTACACTTTGTTTTGCCACTGTTTCGGTAAACATTAGTCTGGACAGTTCGTATGTATTTGGCAGTCGTGAAGTAGAGACATGGCAAATTTATTATGCAAAAAAATATTCGTTAAGCCAACGTATATTAATCATTTTATCAAAATCAATCATCGATTACTGTGACGAGAAAGTTACGTGAAATTTTCGGTAGAAACAATGTGCCAACAAGATGCACTATTTGTCGTGGGGTGAATGATTTGGAAGAAAGAGGGACCACAATGCACGATCGGCTGAAAGTATTACTGCTGCTCAAGAAAGTGTCCATCAACCTAAGAATTGACGCCCTGCTCAGGAACTTGTTATTCAAAGTTTAATTTCAAAGTTCAATTTAGCGGCGGACTCCCTGGAAGGCATACTACATGATGTATATATTATGATTTATATAGAACATCACTTCGTGTTCTTCATATTACAATTTTATTTATTATCTTCAAATAGGTATTTCATTATAGGAGGGCAGAACAACAACTGTTTGTGACAAAAAATATTTAATTTGCCAAAAATGTAGAAGCTTACATACATTATGTCGTGTTCCGATTGGCGCCAAAAATATAAGATATATTTTAATTGACAAAATATAGTCAGAGTAAAAATTAAAAATTTATATCCCTCCCTTATATTCTTAAATAAAAACTGGCATAGCGAATTGAAAAATGCGATAGCTTAAGGAAATTTTGTACAAACGGAAATTATGAACAGTGAAGTCGCAGAAAGAATCATGAACAAAATTAAAGACATGTTTCCGCCCGGGATCGAACCGGGGGCCTTCCGCGTGTTAGGCGGATGTGATAACCACTACACCACGGAAACAGTTGAAGAACAGTTCACTATTTCCGGCCATGGCAAATTTTTCCAAAATTATTCCACTTGTACTCAAATAGTTTACCTCCCCATTTCTTGTTTCCATCTCTATTGGCAACAATTGCTGCTTTTCTGTCTATCAGTAACGACACGCCTTTATCCAGCCTAAATAAGCTACCGCTGCTGTCATCAACGCCTCAAACACTTGCACAGTTTGTGAATTAAACAAATAAATATTTAAATAGTTTTAATTTGATTTATTTTACATACTTTTTTAAACGCTCACATGTTGGTGTCTGTCTATTAAATGTCTTATCTCTGCTACGCTATTTGTAGTTGTTGTTGCCTACAAACTCTACCGTCCGTCCGTCCGCTTGTTCGTCTCTTGTAAGCCAAGGCAAACCGGTTGCTTAAATTTTTCGTACGAGTATTTAAATTATCTGAAACCACTTCTGAAACACATAAAGTGGTTTCTGGTCGGCCATATGAAATTGCTTGTAAAACTGAGCATTGAGTATCTGAGCATTCAGCAGTTTTATTTCATATCGTATGCTCATTTGTCGACATGGCCAATTAGTATAATTTTATCAATTAGATTTAAAATTAATTGCTTTGTGTGTTCGAATTATTTGAAAGTGTTGAAAGAAGTAAATTATATTCCTCAAAGATGTTTAATATCTACATTTAATTTGAAAATGCTTTCAGCATTAAGAGATATTCTAGGCCAATAAATTTGCACACAGAGAAAAACTTCTCACAAATAATAATGACTTAATTTAAAATCAACACTAATTTATGCTGAAATTAGTAAAAAAAAAAAAATGTCTAATACTACCTTAAAACTAAACAAATCCCTCACTGTAAAGTGTTTGTAAAACATCTAAGCTAATAAACAATTTTTGTGTGCGTGTGTGTGAAATATTGTCAAATGTCCTTTCACAATTTCTTTATTCAAAAAAATTTCATTTTAAGCGAAAGTCTGTTTCCTATACCGTTGTAAAAATATATCTATTACGTTCATCTGAAAATAATGCAATAACGCGTGCAAAACAAACAAAATCGAATTCAATTACACTATTGATGATTTTCACGGCAACACGTTTTAATGATCCATTCGACCATGAAAATAATTTCGCTGGGAACTCTGGGTCGCTGTGAAAGTAAAAAAATCATAACCAAATATTTAATCAAGGCAACAACATCAGCAGCCCACTGGCGTGTTAGTTGGAAAACCAAACAGAAAACAACATCAACAGTTCTTGAAGGAGGACGCAGAAAGTTTATTTAGAGACACGTGGCGCCAACAATCCAGCAAGAAAGAAGTACATGTATGACCGAATTAAACAATGAACAAAAATAAAGAAACCACCCACCTCGCATTCAGGCAACAACTTCAAGCAGTAAAAAAGCAAAGAACAATAACAAATAATATTTGCAAAGATGAGAAAAATTCATTAAAAGTAATAAAATATTTGACAGACAGTGAGATGAACGAAAACAATTCAAACACTAACAAATCACTTGCAGTGATTCCAACTGTCTGACGCCAGACGCAATATGCAATACCGACAGTTTCCACGCTCTTCCTGTCTATTTAAGAAGGTGTGCTTTCAACATACATACCTACCTTTCATATGTACATTAAATTTAATATTGAATATCAATGAAATAATGTATCAGTACATTGGCTCAACGTATTTTTTGGAGAATACCCATGAATGCCAGTCAATGTACCTTGTTTATTGTTTTTACAAGAAATACTTTTTCAGTGTAGGATTTCAGCAAACGTAAGGAAATTTATTTTCGTTTTTATTGCTTAAAACTTTTTGACATAGGCCTGTGCGGAGTATAAACATATCTTAGGCTGCTTATCTAAAATTCTTCTTTCACACCAAATTGGTTTAAAAACTTTCATAATTTTTCCATTTAATTCTTAAGGCTTCGGTGGCAGAGGTTTTACGAAAACAAATCATGGCAATTTCAACATTTTTCAATTATCAGTAGCATCCTGTAGCCAAATTATCACTTTAAAGCAATTGAAATGTGTAAAACCATTTTAAAAAGCTCTTAAACATGGGAGCCTTACATCTCTAAATTATTGTAACATTTAGTATATAATAAATTTCTTAAAAAAAACTAATTTGCAACTTTATTTGTGTAGCATAGATAAACACATGTTAAGGCATACATATGTGTAAATTGAAAACATATGCGTGACACAATTGCTGCTTTAATCTGGAAAGCAAATCCATTCACCGCCACCAACAGCCACCAAAACTGTGCTTTAGAAAAATTTTTGCGCAACCTGCAACATGTTAAAGACTTTTTTGTTTGAGTGGCTTTGTTGGAAGATTTGTTACTCTTTTCTGTTTAAAGTTCTTAATTTGTTTATTCCGCTATGTATATATTTTTGAGATTAGGGTGGGACGACTTAGAGTGCAAGATCAGCCATCGAGTGTTCAATAACATGCGCCATGAGGATAGACCAAGAAAACAAATAATTTTCGAGGCATCCGAATTAAAGTATTTTTTTTTTTTTTTTAATTTTAGTCTGGCAGCTCCCTGAAAGGGCAAAGCACGGGGTTAGTGTTCAAAAAAAAATTTTTGGGCTGGCTATACATTTAACTCATCTGTGGGCACGCTGGAACTGATTACTGTTAAAGGCGCGTATTTGGGAGTCTTGAAAATGAAATTTGCCCCATCACACTAACTTGCCTCAGGGTGCAGTAAAATATATGACCAGCCCCCAATAATTTTTTTTCGGACGCACCGGCCCCGTACTCCTTGAAAATAATGTTCTTATATGTCATAGTGGAACTTGTTTCCTCATGCCAGAAGCTATCGAAAAAAATCGATAGCGAAATATCGACAAATTTTCGTCATACAAATCGACCCGCCCTTACATTTGTTCAAGTTGAAAGTTTGCAAATTTACGCAATCAATCTTAACGTGTGTATGTTTTGTGGAAAGAAGGGATTTAAAGTTTCATTTCTAATACTGACTGATGTTTGCGGTATGTTTGAATAACTAACTGCCCGGCGAGGAGGCTGCATGTAAAATGTTTCATTATCAGTGGTCTTATTTTTTTCTGTTTTTGCATGTCTTTCTTTACAGGCAGAATTTATTTCTTTTTCGATAACTTTGGTCTGGCTTACTCGTCAAATTGAAAAGAACTTGCCAAGCACCATTGAGAAGAGTTGGTTGCTACATTATGTTTTAAATCCTTTCTGTCCAGAGGCATGAACAACGTTGTTAAGGTGTGCCCATGTGATATGAAAGTGTTTTTGGGAAATTTCATCTTGTTCTCATTTTCGTAGCGCTTGATGCAACAATCAGTACTTTTGAGCAGTGTCAATACTACTGAGCTCAATGACGAAAAAGATGGTGACAGTAGTAATCTGACACTATCTTTTCTAAAACTCGTAAATTTTTTATTTAAACGTGCTTAGAATATTTTAAAATAATTTTAAATATAAAACTTCCGAGTGTAATAGTTCTTCCGTAATGTGTTACAAATAGCTTAAAGTTCCTATAAGAAAAAAATGTATCCTTTTGGCTCACGCAATCGTAATGAAAAGGATATTTTCTACAGCTCTCAACACTGAACCAACAGCATCATCCTTCTTCATACATGAAAGAAATGAGAGCCAACAAATATTTTCATGCCTGCTCTTTTTTTTTTTTTTGTTAACTAAGGACATTGCGAAAAAGTTGTCTTCAAGCTTAACTTTCTTCACATGTAAAAGTAAATTGTGCAAAATCATGTGAAAAGCAAAAATATTAATTTGGGCAATTCAAAATGCTTCATTGTTTTCTTCTGTGCTCCTTATTTTTAATGACCTCATTTGTTTAACATTGTGATTATTTATGTTTTATTATTTCCTTTTCTTTTTCGTTTTTGCAAACTTAGACAGACACATTGTTATAAAAAAGTTAGTTCGCAGTTGGTTTTTAATGAAACTCATTCTATTACTCAAGTCAAAAAGTCAGTTTGGAAAGTTTTCCCAAAAGTTTTAGAATTAAGTTATGAGTTTATGAATGATATGAAATCTGTTTCAAGCCCAAGGAAAGAATATCAACCAAAAAAAAAAAAGAGACTGTAAAAAGCTGAAAACATCTGAAGGTCACAGATAACAGAGAAAATGTTTATAAAAATCTGTTAATTTTGCGCTTCCCACAAGTATTTTGAAATGTAAATAAAACACAGAGTGAGAGTGAGGTTTTTACTCATTTGAGAGTCCTATTGAGGCCATCAAGTCCATGTTCCAGGACTCTGGTAAACAAATCACGCTGAGTTCGACCGATATTATGGATAATCTTGGAGTTGCTCACAGCTCCCAAAATTCACGGCATATTCAACAATATGCTGATATTTTTTGAAAGTTTGACAATATAACGAGCACTACAACGCAATCCTTTTCTCGATAATTTCTAGAAAGTTACACTTACTCGTAACTACATAAAAGTGCATCCAGCTCATTTTCCCAATAAGATTCTGTAACATTTAACTTTACATGCTTAAAGCAAATATAAGTGAAGGATTGTCTTCATCCCAACACTCCTGGCAAACAAATTTAATAACTTGATGTATAAATCCTTGATAATTCAACTATCAACCAAACATCCATAACATAGTGATTATTCTCCAGCACAAACACATACTGGCAGCCACTTACTAGTACGTATTTATGTACATATCTCTGAATATTAGCACTCTCTGCGAGTATTTCATGGCACATTCAAGGCACTTGTCAGCTTCGACTACTAAAAGGACGAGCACAAGAACCCAACGAATTCAGCCACACGCTCATTCACGTTGTTGTCTTCTACTTAGACAAACATTGGCACTGGTTTAGGGAATGTATGGATTTATTTTGCAAAATAAAAAATAAATTGTTTTAACAACAGAACGCAAACGGAATTCTTAATGAATTTTTTGTGAAATCACAAGGAAATACAAATAAACAAACGAATTACTTTTTGCTGTGTTCTTGAGTGAGAAATTGAATCTGAACAAGTATTAAGGCAGAAATAAAACAAAACAAAATATTAAAGAATTATGCCATCTAAGATAAGAATTCGTAGGGGACGCTCTTGAAAAGGATATTATTTCTTTAAATAAAAAATTACTCAAATTACTCAAATAGTCGCCGAACGGACAACGAAAATTGAACGTCACATCATGTCTTTCCGTTCTCCACATTCCTAAATTAAACCGACATGGCAAGTGTCGTCAGTCCACAAATTTTTTAATAAATTCATGTAGATTAGTACCAAAAAACTTTTTGTTTGATGGCATTAAAAGAAGTGACATGAGCACAGATGTCTCGTCTTATCCGGACTCATTTGGGACATGACAAGCCATATTCGCGGATCTGCTATTCCAGTAGCACTTGCAAAGCAATCGAAACAGCAAAGTATTGGAAACTAATACAACTACTCTGCAATTCATATAAAATTACATATGTTTCTTCTCGGCAAGATCAGACATGATCAGCAAACCAAAAACTTTTGTGTTCTGTTGCGCAAGGACCACAATTGTGTGCATTACTGCAACGATATTATCATACCATAGAAGAAGCTGGCAGCAATACGTCAGTCTGCATTGAAATTTTTGGTTTCCATAAGCCAGAAAATATTACAATTTTTCATTCTGGATCGGTAATTGAAACGGAGGCTATCCGCGGGTTAGGCGGATCAGATTGCTACATCGCTAATATGACAACTTACTTAAGAAAAACACAATATTTCAAAGACCCACCACCCCCACTTGTTTTATCAACACTTGTTTTATTAAGTTCAAAACTTGTCAAATATAGTTCCCGATCACAATCTGTTGCACAAAATGAAAATTTTGCTGTTTCCGCCCGGGATCGAACCGGGGGCCTTCCGCGTGTTAGGCGGATGTGATAACCACTACACCACGGAAACGGTTGATCTATGAACTCGGAGTACTAAGCAGTTTCTCTTTTAGCAATCACGCATCACTCATTTCTTGCAGCTCTTTCGGATTATAAAAATTGGCTTCAAAAATAAAATTATTAATAAAAATTCATAAAAATGGAATGAATATATTAACTTTAATTTAATATTTTACATAAATATCTGATGATTTTCTTTTCTCAGTCATAAACGCTGGATAAATGATCATTAACGTGGCCGAAAAACTTCTAAACTCACCACTAGAACATAAAAATATTAACTGTTTCCACCCGGGATCGAACCGGGGGCCTTCCGCGTGTTAGGCGGATGTGATAACCACTACACCACGGAAACTACAAAGTTCCTGGAAATTTCTTTACTTACCTAATGAGAATTCGTAGCTTGACTATTCTATTTGAAATATAATTATTTTAATACTTCATGAAAAAACTGTTCTGCATTTATACACAAGAATTTATTTCTATCCAACAATTTATACCTATTACATATTGCTTTTTTTTGCATCTATCATATATTATCATGCATATGTTCTTGCAATTAATGTTGACTCAATTCTCTATCGACTGTCTGGCTTTTATTATTTCTATTTGTTTAATAGACAATGACGTTTGCACTTTTGATTTTATTTTTATATTTTATACAATTTTATCAAATCATGCATAAAAAATATGCAAATATTGTAAAGTGCATATAATAGCAAGAAAAAATGTAACTAAACTCCCCTAACTCGCACTAGCTCTTGTTTTCAAACAATTACTCTTTCAAGTCGTCCAACACATGCATCTGCTTCAATTGTAAAAAACTTTATGTGATTTTATATTTCTGTCCGTTGAACACAATTGACATGAAAACAATTGTCGTCAACATCATGGAACGTTCGATGCATTAATACGAGATCATTTTTTATGTTTAATAAATCGAATGAATTTTTATTTTATTGTAATATGATTTATTAAAATGCAATAATTTTGTTCAAGCCTTTCGCATTAAAAATATTTGTGCCGAAAAAGCAGTTGATGATAGTAACCGTTTAATTGCACTGGAAGTTTTATCCATAAATAACTGTTTCCGTGGTGTAGTGGTTATCACATCCGCCTAACACGCGGAAGGCCCCCGGTTCGATCCCGGGCGGAAACAAATTTCGTTTTTTGTCAGATTTCCGTCTTCCTTTAGCGAAACAGCGTGCGAAATCGTTTTTGTTGGGGCACTCTATAGCAATTTCCATAAAGTTCTTTCCTCCGAATATGAATTTTATGTTGGAAACGAACTTATAACTTTATTGCTTCGATACATGCAAAACAATAGCAGCTCAAATCTGCTATAACTATTTCACCACATCTACTGGTTGACACTTGCATTAGTAATCCTCAATGGAAACAACTAGCTTTTTTAGCATTGCATGTCTCACAGTCCAATCGTCGGTCGGTCTTTTGAAATTAGTGGTTTAGACAACAAAAATACACTTGGCCCGGTAGTAGTCGATTATCCAACGCTGCATTAGATTTAAATTAACTTCAAGGTAGCTTTTGGAAGTGGAGATGGAAAATGATTTACGTCGCTACCTGACATGTGGCCCCAATCCGAAGATGGATCAAACCACGTGGTGTAATTCTGTCGCTACACCACCGCCATTTATAGGCTGTTGATCTTGGGGGGCGTAACAAAATGCCTTGCTGAGGGGTTCGAGCTAATTCTAAACTCTACTGCAGTAAAATTCCCTGGACGGCATTGGGATCACAATTACAGCCCGGAATCCCAAGCAACCAGTTTCTCACGAAGCTGCATCTGCTGCATGGCGACAGCATCACGGCTATATTTGGAAACCCGAACATATCCCCGAGGGGGGGTATATGATCAGTGATTACCAACGCTCGCTTCCACACGCATTATGATAGCAACCACATCTAGAACTTTTTAGCCAAGGTAGACTCCTCAATCTGTGATCAAACCATATGACCCCATAGAGTAATCCTGGGGCACTGATCCCCGTACTACCGAATCACCCTTCGCTGGAGGATTTCAGCAGATCCCTCAGGACCTGTCTAAGATTTTTGGTTACAAATATAACTGAGACTCCCTGCCCCTCTACACTCTGGTAGGTACCGTACCAAGTTGGAGAGGAACAGCAAGAGGCACTATATACCCCTGGGGGGAAGCGACAGAAAGAAGTATAGCTACAACTCTGTATTATTCAGCTAAAAAGTGAATGACAAATCGATAAAACTTACATTGCATATTGGTTAGCTTAAAGCTAACTCTTTTTGCAGTCGCCCATTCAATGTTCGACTGGGGTGTAATACTACAACCATCTGTGTGTGTGTGGGCATAGAAACAAATTATGTAATAGTAAAATTGTGTATGTACTTTTTACGCAGTGTCATATTAAGTTGTTGCGTAAATTATGCTTAAAACCCCAAATTATGCTCAAAACATTCACCATTTGGGCACCATAATTTCAGTTTTGTTTTAACTGCTTTGCACTTCAACCAGTAAAAGAGAAAACATTTTTCATAATTTCAAATTCAACCACAAAAATAATTCTGCGTGAAAAATTCTGTTGAGTAGGAAAGTGACTGAATGCGGCTGAAATTAGTTTTTATGCGTCAAAGGAAAACATTTCCATTTCATTAGGACCAAAATTATTTTTCTTTTTTTTTCTGTAAAACACACAAACGACCTTAATCATAAGTAGAAATATTGTATCCCCCAACGGCCTAATTTGACTAATTGTTGCTAATGCAATTATGAGCAGAGTGTTGAAGGGATGTTTGCGGAAAAATGCATATTATGCCATAAAATGTTGTGTTGAATAAAGTTTTGCAAATTTAGTTTTTTTATATGTGAAAAAGCGCAAAATACACTCGAGGAAAAGATCCAATTTGAAACTATAAAGCACACCGTATTAATTGAATAACCCTAAATTTGATACGAAAATTGTATGGAACTTCCATATTTCGCAATCTCAGCTTTAAGAACCTTTAAAGAATGTTTTCCTAAATATCATCTTCCATGGAATACAAGAAAACAAATCTTATGTTCTTTAAAACATACAACAATTAGAAAAAACTGCTCTTGTTACTCCAGTTCACATTTTTATTTCCTATTTGTTTTATTCATTTTCTGAAGGAAACGGAAGCAAAACGTTACCAAACAGCACTTTCGTTCAAAACCCACAAATAATAAATTAAAAAATAGAAATGTTACTGCTTCATTGTTTTTCTGCAACCTCTAGGAAACAACAAAATGAAAAAAAAAGTATTGAGGGCAAAGTATAGAAAAATAATAAAAGTAGTTGCCTCCCAGTGAATAAAATTTCCACAAAAATTCTAAATAAATGTAATAACAACTTCTTCCCACATGAATGTACTCCAGGTATGTTTTCTTGCAATTTGCAACTACGAGTACATACGAGTATTTATGGATTCATGAATGTTGGCTTAAGAACAGAACAGAACAGAACAGAACTGAAAATGAGAACGTGTACAAGGAGTCGTTATCCTTTCAAATAAAATGACATCATCGCAATATTCTTGTTCTCAACTCTAGATACAATTTCTGTTCAGATTCTTGCAAGTGTTCAAGTAAAAGGAGTGATTTGATTCTTTTTTTTTTTTCTTCTGCTCTTATAATTCTCCCTTTTTTAATATTGCAAATGAAAATGTAAATGTGTTGAACCAGAGGATATACACAAATGCTCACAAAAGGAAGTTTAATAAAAATTGTTTTGCTTTCTTCTTACCAAATAACATGACATTTTGAAATACTTGTCTACTTTTTGTAATTTCTCAAGCAATCGTATTTTTATGTGAGGAATGTTTATTTCATATGAGTTAATTTCTCAAAATGAAATCCTGTTTATATCCAACTACCAATAATTTGAATTTCGAGTTTTAATTAATTACCGAATGGAGTTTCATGCAACTAAAAATTGAAACTATGAATAAAAAATATGCATTTCCCGCAAAGCAGATTGCCTGGCTGAAGGCTTTTCAATTGATAAACATTCTTGATCATACTTGTCATGCCAACAGCTGATCAGTGTTGACTGAAAAAATTTAATTAAATAAAAATAAGTAACACCATTACCAAAAGCGGTAACATGTCAAGTTATTGGTTAGTAATAAGTACTGCAAAATGTAAAAACTGCCAGCACAAGTAAACAGTGACTAAGGCGTAACTAACATTATAATCCAAAGTTTTGACCTTTAAAAAAAGGCACACAGAGTTGTAGATCTCCACAACCGTTCTTAAACAATTTAGGAAAAATATACTGACAACAGTGTGTAGCGTTTAATGATTCTCGTGAATCCAAATCGTTTCATGAAATTTTGTTAATTAAAACACTTATCGCATTGTGTACTAAACTTGTATTAAATCTTTATCAAAGATAAACATATATTTTATTAAAGCCCATCTTTAAAAGTTGTTACTTACAGATTTTAAAACCTGAACATTTTTGTATTAAATTGTATTTTGTATTTCCTCATTGTTGCTGAATTCATATCCTTGAAGTGATATGACTTTAGTTAATGACCTTAGCCTTTTGTATTTTAAAACAATTATTCTTGTCGCTTTTTTGTTTTGTTTATTTCGTTGCGAAATTCGTAGTGGCTGGTTATTGTCAGAAGCTTTAGGGTTCACCCTACACAAAATTCTTAAGCAGTAACTGATTCCCAGCGAGTATAACACTCAAATGCACGATGGTGTCGTGTCAAGAGTCTTTACACAAGATTTGTATAATTTTTAGCTGAATTTAAAGATAAAAAAAAAATATTTCTTCTCATGTAATTCGTTTTTTTTTTTTTGTTATGAAGATTTGTATGAAAAATTTTACGATAGCAAAATTTTTTTATTTTTACAATCATACCCCAAGTATTCGATAACAAAAATGTATTGTACACAATTTATCGATCATAAAAATTTGTAGAAAAAAATTTCCTGCGAAAAGTTTCACAGTACTTTCAAAACTTTCAAAAAATCGATTGCAAACATTTTTGCGTGGAAAATCGTTCGATCAAAAAAAACCCCGTTAAGCCTGTATGACACTAAATTTTTCTGGCATTTAGAAAGAAACAGCAGTTGCTAGAAAGAACCAAATATTTACATAAAATGTAAGCAAGCCAAACAAGTAAGCAAAGACAAAATTCAAAATAACTCTTTTTGTTTGCATTTTTTAAGTGTTGTGCTCTTTTCTTCACAAAGAAATCCTTAAGAGAAGTTATAAGCCGCTAAACTTATTCGAAGGCCTATGATTCTCCAACACTTGGTATTTCGGGCTTGAAATTTGTAGCTGAAAACTTGTATATCTTTCTTGTCATATCTTTATTTGTTATCGGTGCTATCGACAAAGGTGATCAAAGTTTGATATTTATGTTAATATAGCTCTTTGCACATGGTATATTTCCCTATTGTCCTCCAAAACTTGAACAATGCATGAAAAATGTAGCGTCATCAAGTTTGGGTTGTGAAGTCTTACGTTTTTGGGTGTGAAGAAAGAGGAGAATGAACAGCTTTGCTGGTAGAATTTTGATTCGCTAGAGAGTTGAAGGCAAAACAAAAATTTTATTGAGCAAAGTGGTCGTGTGTTGATGCTTAAAAGGGAATTGAAGAAGAATTGATGATGAAAACCTGATGTGTGTAATCTGGCTTTAACAAACAGTATTGTAGAAAATTTTACGAAAATAAAATTTTTCTATAGAAAAATAGCAAGAATTTGGAAAGCAAAAACTTTCTGTAGAGCAGAAGGTTTTTCAATAGCAAAACTTTTTTTCTGATGTTGAACCATGAAAAAATTATTGCTAGTAAATTCAATAGAACCAAATATTTGGCATGACTGATCCCTGCTGCCTAAAAACAGTATACCATTTGGGTGCTGATGGGATTCATGGTGGACGTGGAATAGCCATTATACAACTTTACTTTTCTTGTCTTCTTTAAAAATGTTGATCACTAAAATTTCAAGACAGGAAAAAAATCTTTCTCAAATCTGAGGAAGTTAAATCGAACCCAAACGCGATAAAATAGTTAAAAAGTAGTAAAAGAGAATTTATTAAAAAATATTCCTTAAAAAATGCCATAACACTTGTGATCATTAATAACGGATTAATACATCTCAATTTAATAAATTAAAAATTTGTTCAACCTTAAGCTGTACGGCTTATTTCAGTCTTCTACATTTCAGCATTAATTATAGCAAAAATAAATAATTTAAATGCAAACGGCAAGAGTATAGTTTAAAGAATTCCTGAAATTGTTTGTTCAAAATGATGACGATAACGAGCATTTTGGCATTGTTGACAGCAAAACAAAAGGCAAAGGTTGACGCCGTAAACCAGCAAACAAATACATTTTTGCTTTTCTCCTAGTTTCAGGTTTTTCTTGGCATTTTTTAGATAAACAAAACAAAATGTAAAGTAAAAAAACTAACAAGAGATTGTATAAGTGTAAATACACGTAAAAGACTAAAGGGCAGAAAAATAATGAAAATAAATTAAATGTCATTTTGGTGGTATTTCTTTACAATTCTTTTTTTCATTTTTTCCCCCTTTTTTAATTTCTGAATGCAACACTTCAATTTCTAAGACAAAATGTCAAATTTCATTTTCATCCACTGGTACTTCTCTTCTTCAACGGTTAGCAAATGGCCATTGGAAGCAATTTGTTGATAAATTTTTTTACTTTTCTCTTGCGAGTAGCAACGAACCACTTAATGATGCTGTTAAGACTGCAACTGCAACTGCCACAAACTGAGCCACACAAAGGTAAAGGATGCTGTCGTAAGTTGTATTGTCTTTAACGGTTAAGATGCTTCACGGCTGCTATTTCTGCAGAAGACAATGACATCTGTTTTGTGCCATGTTCAACCAGAAGTCAAAGACTCAGTCAGGCACAACACAACGACCGACCGTTGGCCGTGTTAGTCAACGTAAGTCAAGTTTATGCACTTCGCTTGGTAAGTGCTTTTGTAGATATTTTCGGGACTTACTTAGCAATTTTCTACTCAAGAGTTGTGAATGCTTTTTTTTTTGCTGGTATTCAGTTTGATTTTTACTTAAAACTAAACAACAGCTTTTTAAACTATAAATATAAAAATCTCTTCTACAAAATGGTTTGTTGCTGTTATTGGCTGTTGGCCTTAAAACTTCCTTAAAAAATTTTATAATTTGACATTTTGAAAGCCAAGAAGAAAAACACACAATAAATGAATTTTACGAATACCAACCAAGCCAAATTTCGAATAATTACAGTACATTGATTGCTATCAAAATTTTTAAGTAAACAGTTTACAAAAGCAGTATTACAAAACAAACTATTTTAGATTTCATAAAATTAATTTCCTTAAACAAATGTAAGTTTTTTTTTTTTTGTTGACACAGAAACAACACTTCATAAAATGAAAATCGTGCTGTCTGGGAAAGGCATATTTAAACATGTTGGTAGCACTTCAGGCCAAGGGCCAAATTAACCAAGATCCTCTCTCTTCCTCGGCACTCAGAATTGATAGTATTCCTGAAATAAAGTTGCAAGAACATTTAATAAAAGTATTCCATTTTTTGGATTCAATACTTATTTCAATGAAAGGATGATTCGAGAAAATAAAAACCACAGAATTTTCCCGAATACGGCGACGCTTGCTGGCACAACCATTTATTAATGTATGAAAAATGCGAACTTTGCAACCAAAGTGTAGCAAAAATGCTCAATTCGCCCTAATTTTATAACTACTTGAAATGGAAATGTTTATTCAATATTAAATTTGCTCAAATTCTCACCTTCTAAGGAAAGCCAACAACGTACTTTGCTTACTGTAAATATTCAATTGTCTACTGCCTGTTAAGAATTCCCTCAACAACATGTGGTCACGTGTCGACATTTTTTCAATTTGTAAACCAATTTTTCAAACAAGTGGCACTGCTGTGCTTAAGTTTTTTTTTTCTCTTTTGCCCTTTTAAGTTTCCATCTGAGAAATTTACAATGCAAATATTTGGCATCATTCAAGCCGAGAACGTGCGGCCGCATTTAGACAACTCTTGTTATGTGTCCTTTTTCTACTCAAGGAGTATTTAATTGAATTTCTTAATAAATTTAAGTATGAAAGACGAATCCATGGGGTTTGCAATTAATTGAATCTCTAACTTGATTCGTTTTCATTTTCACTACTGGTGTAGGTAGGGACCGCCTGGGGGGGAATAAGCCCTCTTCACACTGGATTCTGGAACCTAACGAGCGAAAACAATTTTACAAACTTTACAAACAAATTTTTGCAAAACTGCTTATGTTCTTGCAATTCTCAGTTTCAAGGCTCTGGAACAAAGCGTCTTCTCTTCTTCATCTTTCAAGTCCGCTGGACCCACAGGGGTAGTTTGCATCCAGAAATTATTTCTCTCATTATATTTCTAATTTAAAAATTTTACAAATATGCTGTTAAATTGCAATTTAAAATAACATACACAACTTCTATTTAAACTGAAACAAGAAGCACAAACCTTCGGATTCATTTGAATACCTAAAAAACATCCCTTTTGCCAAAATTAACACTCATCCCAATTGAGTAATTTTGTTTATTTTTCTTTATGTTGACAACATTTTATGATGGAAAAATGCTGTACAAGAATTTTAAATCAAACGCAGCTGTTATCAAAACCGACAACAGAATTAATCCAAAATTTGTGTATCTTGAAGCAAATAATATTCTACAATGCTTTCGCATTTTTAGCGGTAGACTCCAAATTTTAAGACTTGCCAACACCAAGCAAAGTAAATTTAAGGGAACGGAAAGAAAACACTATTAAATTTCAGTGACACCAGTGTAAAACCACCGCATTCTGGCAGCAACGGAAATAAAGTTTGGCCATTAACACACCCCCGTTCGTTAATGGATTCCTTTCATCAAAACGATTAAATTGTTCAATTTGAATTAAACCTTATTAAAAAATGTTCTTAACTTCATTTTGACAAGACTTGAAAGGGTTTTTCTCGTGTTTATTTAAGCCTTGTTTATTTGAAAAAGAAAAAAGCGAAACCCTTTTTGGGGTTGTTTGTTGCGAGATTATTTATTTAAGTTTTTAACATTAAAAAAACTGAACTGTTTGTTATTTTGTTCAAAGTTGGCTTATTTTAAAAGGATTAATAGACTTGAAAAGGGATGTCTTTACGATATTAAATTTTTGAATTGTACAAAGTGGGTGTTATCACCCACTTCGTACATGTAAAATGAAATTTTGTCAAAATGCTTCATTGAGCTTGAAGGTGGAAGTTTTTATAATCGAGGGCAATATAGGAAAAATTTCAAAATGACTATTAATGTAATCAATTCCTGCATTCCTGCATTATCTTGATGAAATAAAACTAATTTTAACGGTTGATTACTCTTTGAAGTTATGGAAAGAGGTCTCCAATTATAAGCTGCAGTTTTTCTATTGTTGAATTTATTAACATTACTACTACAGCTAGCATCACTACCCATTTAGTGCCGAAACAGAGAATAATTATGACTGGAAACAAATTTAGTCAGGTTCGAAATACTTCTACTAAATGATAGAGAATGAACCTTAGGTAAACCTAATCTAAAATTAAAAATTATTTTATTTTTTATTAAAAACTCTTTTGTCTAATGTCAAAGAGTTAAAGGAAATGTTTTCTTGGTGTTCATATATAAATGATATGATGAGCATTCATATGTATGGGCAAGTGCTCATAAATTTTAGTTTGGTTAAATTTTAAGTGGTTCCGCACAAAGCTGGAAGAGAGTAAAGTTGTAGAGAATATCTTCTCTCTTACAAAAAAGCATCAGGATCGGAAACAAGTAGATGAAGCCACACCACCGTCTCAGGTGGCTGGTGACCAAAAAGGGAATTGGCAACATAGATAAATGCCTTTCTGCAGAGTTCACGCAATCTGTTCGTTTCAACTGTAGTGCAATTTTGGTGAAAAAAAAATCAAAACTCCAGCGGTAGTAGGAGTTATGAGGAGGAGCTAAACTCACTTTATACAGCTCGATTAGCCAAAAATAATAATATTTAAATATTTTAAGCGGCCAAAAACCACATCTTCTACAGGGATGGAAAAGTGTGTGTGCTCAAAAAGTTATAAATTTGTTGTAATCACAACCCAATTAAAGCTAACGCAATAATCTGCCATAAATAAATACATTACTCCCCCCGTTTGATAGCATTTGTGTTATTTATTACTCACAAAATAAAGAAGAAACAAATAAACTGCACATAATCCCATACAACAATGATGCAATTATTATCAATATTGGTCACTTGCACCGTTTGCCACTTTTATCGCACTTAGTACTTTTTAACTCCGTTTGCCATGCCAACAAAACACTCCCCTTGCCGCATCCAAACAGCCATAATTCAACACCATTTGGATGGTTGGTCGACAGCAGCATCCACACAATACAGCACTTGGCTCTAACACTTTGCCTTCCTATGTTTTTGTTTTTGTTTTTTTTTTTTTGTTGTCTTTTACTCCTCTGGTTTATTCTAAAAGCAAGCGTAATAAAATGTTAGAATATTCAACACAAATGACCCTACAACAGTCTGGCCGGGTGGCGTTGATAAGAAAGAATCTATACACTGAACGAATTTGTACAGCTCAATTTGAATAATGCCAATTCATCTTGAACAGAAACTATGAAGAAATACTTTTCATCATAAAATGTATTCTTTTAGGCCTAAAGATAGACTCAATGTTTTTTGTTATTTCGTTTGATACTATTCAACTCATCAGTAGACTCGAAAAATCTTAAAAGACTTATTCTAAAATTCCCATGAATAAAATGAAAATCAGAAATATTCAAACAAAACTTTAAAACATTTTTTCGAGTCTACGCTGTATTGCGATGCAAATGAAAAGCTTTGGCATCTCTGGTTTTATTATTACTGTGCGAAAAATGTTTCTCTCGCAGCGCAATACAGCGTAGCCCAAAATTGCTTTTAAGCACAACTCTAAATTTAATATATTTCAAAAACAAATTTTTCTTCGTGTATAGCTCATAAATTTTAAACATAAACCAAACATACCATTAGAAAACATATTACCGCAGCTGATAAGGATGCTGCTTTATGTTCAGAAGTTGACAAAGTTTTAAAGAATTAATTCACATAATTTTACAAATAAAAAAATATTATGTGCATTATTACCCCAAATGCATTAAAATTACATATTTTAATTAAAATGGTATTAAATTTTTATAAATATCTCCACCAAAATATATTTTAAATACAGTGGCACCTCGACTTAACGAATCGGATTACAAATCTCTCTTCCTTACTTTTCCCAGTAAGAAATATATTCACTTGATGCACAAGTAAATATATTTGTTATTCGTATCTTGCGAAATTATCTACTAAAGGAGCTTGGTGTAAAAGAGACATTGTGCTCCAAGCAGTGTAAAATCATACTTTTCACAGCTTGGAAATTTCTTTGTGTAAACAAAATGAGATAATGATAGTGTGTAATATAATATAATTTTTTCATGAAAAAAAAACAGCTGTTTTTACATCGTTTTTGTATGAGAAAGGGTTACCAATCTTCACATTTGAAAATCATTATGTTTGAGTAGAACAGGCTTTCATCAGATTTTCTTATGATGAATTTCACGTCTGTGTAGTGCGAGTATATGAATCATGACACCATTTTTATTTGATAATGCTTGCCCCATTCAAAATGCTTTATAGCTGCCACATGTGCTATTTTTTCGTAAGTATCCAAAGTGATATCGTTTTCAATACCTTCGTTTTCAACTGGAAGAAAATTCAATGCCAGAAAATTCCACGTTTAAAGTATATCATATCATTGAGAGAGAAATTAATGTGGACAAAGTATTTCACAAGAATAGTGTACTGGAACCCACAACCCTGTAATAAA
The DNA here is from genome assembly GCA_963662145.1 of Sturmia bella. Lineage (NCBI taxonomy): Eukaryota > Metazoa > Arthropoda > Insecta > Diptera > Tachinidae > Sturmia > Sturmia bella. Next base: position 2,568,699 of record OY759171.1, on the reverse strand, counting down.
ACTTAAAGGGAACTAGCTTGGACAATGGAACGAAATAATTCTTTTACATCCTATTGGTATTTTCAATATTTTGTCGTTATTAGTTGTTGAACAACATCAGTAGTACGAATAGAAAAAAAGAAGGAAAATGAAAACCATTCAAAGGGTTGCAACTGCTTAAACACTCTTCTATTAAAACCAAACGGTAGTTAAAAACAAATTAAGTCTTCTGCTACACTCTTATGAGTGGGCAAATTGTTGGCTGTCTGACTGTTGGGTGGCCGGCCATTCATAAAAATAAACGTTAAAACGAAATACTCTGTTACATTCACCAAGCCAAACAGAAACTATAAAATACGAAATTTATTTTATACGAAAAGTCTGAACCGCAATTTATAAAAACCTAAAACAAAGAAATTTCTATTACTGAATATGAAAAACCCATGACATCTTCCTTAAAGCAAAATTAAAAATCTTTCCATACTCCATACTTTTCCGAGTTTTTTGGCTTTTGTCTTCAGAGGAAAAAAATTTAAGTTTTTGGCTACAGTCCTGATACCCGTATCGATAGAAAATTATTTAAAGATGATTAAACTTTGCCATTTCACCCACAGCTATGAACATTCATACACATTAACGCTGACAGTATGTGTTAAGATTGCCTTTGATTTTTCATAGACTTCAGTTTGTTGATTTTGGCGCGTGTCATCATCATCATCTTCCTGTCACTGCACATTTTGTTACTTTCTTATCTTTTGTATTGAGAAAAAGCAAAAAAATAAAACTAACGGCAGCATTAATATTGTAAAAACTTCAGAAAATTACTTTTTTCGTTGCATGTGTGTGTATGTATGTACAGTGCAGGCCAAATCTAACTGAACAAAATCGAATTTGAAAATCAAAACTTTCAGGAAAATAATAAAGGATTAATATTTTTAAAATATTTACTGCTATAATATCTTTAGCAGTTGCGAATCTTTCTCCAACTTTCAAAATATCGGAGCACCTTCTTTTATAGTAGAAGTACATTATAGATTTTCTCCAGAACTGTAACACTTACCTACATATATGAATGAAATATATTTAATATATTCTGCTAGTTTTGAACGACACTGCACTTGTATTTTTCTCTGAAAAATTTTCTTTATGTTAGTTTTTGATAAGCGAAATATAAAAAGTTCGCAATTCATACTGAAGAAGACGGCCACTTTTGTTCATAAAGACTTGGTTGACTGCAGTTTAACCATCCCTTTCCTCGCAAACATACTTAAATACCAATAGGTATCTTACATACATACACGTGTTTGTATGTTTGTTTTATTGTATTTATCAGCTTTTGCCTTCTCTTGCAGCCGTTGGAATTTTGATTTTGGATTATATGTACATATGTATGTATTAAAATTTGATTGTCAAAAATTAAATTCATTGTCATCTTTCACAAGAACGGAGGTAAATTCTTGCGCGAAAATAATTAATTAAGCAGCTGTGTACATACATACATATGTATATAATTTGGTCCTTGAATTTGACTACATATGTAGCTAGGTAGGTAGTTATAAAGATTTTCAAGACTTCATTCGTATTCTTCTTTCATTTAAAAATTAACGGCTGGGTAGCTGTAATAATTTTAATTGCTAAAAATTTGACGTATTGTTTTTCAATTGCATGTTGCCATATGAAGATTATAATTGAATTGCTATTTTTGTGTTCACTTCACGAAGTAGCGTTTTACATGAAGTGATTTTTTGCTGTAGGAGTTGCTGACTTGATTAATGTGGGTAGGTCCTTCCTTATCAGAAGCATTTGACTCCCTTTGCTCAGGATATTGTTTAAATAATTTTTATGAAGTTTATTGAGTGTGGTATCTGTGTATGGATGTATGTGTGTTATAACAAATATGTACGCAGAGCCACACTCGTTGTGTAACTTATTTGCAAAACATGAGTAGCTACTCATACCAAATTAAATTTTATACCAATATTAATAATTATCCTTAAAAATTTAATAATAATTATCCATATTAATTAGGCATATTAAATTAATAAAGAATTGATTGTGTTTGAATCAAAAACAAATTATCAAATTTTGTGATTACTTTGAATCGGTATAACTTCAAGAATGTAATTTTGCGTGTACAAAAACCCATAGTTAAAGTGCTCTCTATTTGAATAACTCATTCAACATCTTATACATTATTTTACCTACAATTCCTATGTGTTTCCGTGGTGTAGTGGTTATCACATCCGCCTAACACGCGGAAGGCCCCCGGTTCGATCCCGGGCGGAAACATTAAAGTTTTTTGCAAATTTCTGGCAATATAAATATTTTTTTTTTTTGTCCAGTAAACATCCAAAAAAATTATACGGCTAAGAAAAATTCATTTCGCCATTACATAATATGTGCGTGCACAATATCATGTCTTGAATGGGTACGCAAGGTACTATAATAATATTAATTAATACAGGCGAAATCGTTGTTAAGTGATGTGTTTGATGTCTTCATTTTTTTAGAGGAAGACGGAAGCCAAGATAAAGTAGAAAAAAGATACCAATAGAAAGAAAGTTGTAATCAATCGCAACAGGAACAACTAACGTTGCTAACCAAGCACATGTTTTTTAATAAAATATAATGCCCAAAAGTATGCATGCAAATGTGTAATATACACCTTTCACCACTTGAACAGTGTTTTTGAATTTAATAAATAGATTAGCAAATGCGTCAACCAATATGTTATTCAACATAATTTCAGTTTATTATACTGCTTTATTTATAGTCTTGTGGAGCTAAATATCTTTTAAGTTCTAAGTAAAAATATGCCCGGGTAGCTCAGTCGGTAGAGCATTGGACTTTTAATCCAAGGGTCCAGGGTTCAAGTCCCTGCTCGGGCGATTTTTTTTTTTTTTTTGGATTGTGTTAGAAATTTGGCAAACCGAGCAAACCGTATGTTGGGTAAACCGATGTAGTTATTTATATCCACTTCCAAACTGCATGTATTGAAATGGCTTCACATGTGAAATTTTAAGGTTTTTGTTATATATTGTACAGAGACATAATGTACAAAAAATTTAAATGATGATATTTTAAATAATATACTTAAGGGTGGTGCTCCCAAATAGTAGCACCAGTTAAATTTCAACTTTGGTATTTTTATATATTTATGTTCTAATCGAATGTTCCTACAATGTTAAATGCATCCCAATAGTTGTTGTAACATATAACCCAGTTAATATTGATATAATATCGTAACTTACTTTTAAAAAAATCTGCATCGGCCGGGAATCGAACCCGGGCCGCCCGCGTGGCAGGCGAGCATTCTACCACTGAACCACCGATGCCTTTGATTTTCGCATTGTTTCTAAAATTTTTTAATTACATTATAAATTACTTGTTTGTAATTCTAATTATAAATTAGCTTACATTTTTTTAATTGACTCAAATTATAAAATCTAAGACCATATTTATAATAATTATTGTAAGTTTATTAAGCTCTTATTTGACGTATTTCTACGAAATATTTGTCAAATAAACGTGTAATACACCTTCAATAGCTTTTATGAATATGGGTGCTAGTGTTTAAAACACTTGGTAAAAAATTTCTACGTATGCATAAGATAGTTAATTATACTATTTTATTCCTAATATCTATGAGGTAAAATTCCCATATTCAAGCATCGGTGGTTCAGTGGTAGAATGCTCGCCTGCCACGCGGGCGGCCCGGGTTCGATTCCCGGCCGATGCAATGAATAATATTTTAAAATGAAGTCATACCAGCTCCTCCGGAAGAAAGAAGCAAACCAACTAAACTTCTATTGAGCTCAGGAGGGAAATATTTACTCAAGAAAAACTAGTTCCCACAATTTCCGATTTGCAAAGAAACGTGGTTTGTTGTTGTTATGCGCACCGAATTTTTCGAGGGCGTTATTTTTATAAACTTCAAAAGATTAAGTCAACCAATCGTGAAAGAAATATATATTTCATTTTATGACAAGAAAAAATCATGCAAAATTACGTAAAGAATTTATGAAAAATTTCTTAAAAGTTTTTCGTGAAAAACAGTAGGGAGCAAAACACAAAGAATAAGAAATACTTCAGCCTGGCCGAACTTATTTTGTTTCGTGAAATGTTTGAAGGCACTACAGAAGACCCAAACTCGATTTAAATATCATTATTTAACAGCAAAAAATATCAATCGCCCGAGCAGGGACTTGAACCCTGGACCCTTGGATTAAAAGTCCAATGCTCTACCGACTGAGCTACCCGGGCACTTATTGCATGCCTGTGTTAGAAAACGAATAAATACTGTAATAATTAATGATCTTTATAACTTATATTTCTATTCTAATATCAAATCCAAAAACTCACTTTTCCTCGAATTATTTTCCTAAATTTATTTTATTTATCCTTCGGATGGCATCTTTAGGACAATTCTATTTATTGAATTCTGATTGCAAATTTTAATATCAGAATTCACGAAAACTTGTCTATTGCGAAATATATTCTTTAATTTTGATATTAATACATTCTTTTATTCAATAAAATTTAACTGCATGAGGCTGTATAACTTCTTAACTACTTAAATGGAATTCAAGCATCGGTGGTTCAGTGGTAGAATGCTCGCCTGCCACGCGGGCGGCCCGGGTTCGATTCCCGGCCGATGCAAATCTTTTGTTTTACATCAGTATTTGCGTTTCTTGAAAACGAATAGAGATGCTGAATTAAAGAACACAAGATATGATTTTTAGGCATTTTCCTAATAAAAATTAAACAAGTCGCAATTTTCGTTTTAGAAAGTCTGCAAGAGACATTCCTAGGTATGTAATACGTAGTGAGATCAATAAACAATTTTATAAATAAATTTAGTACATACACATAGTGTGTGCATTTAGAATGTAGCTACGTATATAAGCAATTCACAAATAGATATGTATATCTATGTGTACGTCACATAGTTTAATTTCGTACGTTTCCAGCTTTGGCTGAAATCTAAACGTTTTCATTCTCGACTTTCGAGCCTAAATACTACATCTCTTTTCCACTGTATAATTAATTCAAAATGTAATAAAATCCAAAAAATCGTTACTTTGTTGATTTCGGCCAAATTTAAAATAGAGATTGCGAGATTAGATCGTCAAATCCTGCACACAATCGCTCCCGAAACTGAGAAATGTGTGAGAAGAGATTCGCCGTCCCGCCGCCCCCATGCCATTCTTGTTGGTCGTCTTTCTTCTCTATTCTCGGTCGAATTGCAAGAAGTTGCGATCGGGCAGCTGCTCAAAACGAGACACGCCCGAGCAGGGACTTGAACCCTGGACCCTTGGATTAAAAGTCCAATGCTCTACCGACTGAGCTACCCGGGCATGAACGCCGTTGAGTTTAATGAACAATTTACAATAGAAATATTTTCATATGTACTGTCAAATGGGACTTTTTTAGATGAATGTTATGACTTATAATAGTCAAAAAATGCAAATAAAGTAAAATTTTGGCCTAAGCTGGGGTACTACTAGATGTTTCTAAGCTACCACACTCCTCACTAGCACCCATATTGCCAATAAACTTATTATTTCATTTTGTCTATACAAAATTATATCTAAAACATGCAATAATATGTTTTTCCTTCGGACGCTTTTATTCCATTTCACAAGCAAGCAGTTGCATTTGGAACTGTTCAATTACGTAACCTCATATTTATTAACAATAACTACATTTTAGCATTTCTCCCTTCGCAGCGATTATTATTTGTATTAATTTTATATTTTGTGCTTGACCTTTTACGTATTACAGTTTGTTTGAGACAGGTTACAACTTTCGGCTTTTGGATTAAAGTTTGGTTTTAATAGCAAATAATAAATTCAAACTTTGGAAAAATAGTTTTTGCTTCTAACGGTAAAGAAAACAATCAACACCTCTTAGTCGAACATTTTATTATTTTTAAAACAAATTAGAATTTAACATTTAATGAAAAACTTTTTTACAACTAAAATGTATCAATCAATACATGTTTCTTATCTTCTATTTATATCTGCATGAAAGTGTATAAAGTCTATTTATGTAAATGTCACTAAAGTTTTATTGTTGCGATAATGCTTTTTAAGGATTACATCTGCACACGCAACATGATGGAAACAAAAACCAATCCATAAAGATGCCCTTGCAATCATTGTCGGGATCGTAAGACAATAAACGATGCCATTTGTACTTTTGCTCGCAACCACATTCACCCTGACAGCGAGAGGTTTGGGCTTTTCTGTAAAGAAAAACTCAAAGTTAAATCGATTGCTGAAATTTTTAATTTTATTTTTGAAAGCAGACTGAATTTTTGTGAAAAATTTTGTTAAAAATCTTCGCATGATCAAAGTAGTTGCCTTTTGGCCATATTGTAATTAAATTGTTTCTATAAACTTTCGACTTACGAGCATATTTCCTGATGTATGGCCTGTTCAAAATGTTGAGTATTCACAATGGCTCTTATTTTTCCTGCTGAATTTGAAGCCCAATAAGGCGTCACTATCTCTACTTTTGATTCACAGGCGTCTAACCTGAAAAAAATTAAAACAAAGAATAAAAATTCACAGTCTTTTATGCTAAATTTTAACACAATTTTACCTTCCTGTAGAGGAGGGACCATTACGCGGAGAATTCTGTGTTTGTTTTGCATTACGATTGCCCTGTGTGGCTTGCCGCTTATTGCGCAATTTACCAAAGTAACTTTCACCATGCTCTTCCGCGTGAGACTCTAGCTTATCGTCGGGCACAAATGTAGGATATACCCCTGGCGGCAGAAAAATATCAGGCTCATCTATAAATCTTCTTTTGCGCTTCGTCGTTTGTTGGCGTGGTCCCCCATCGCTCATTTTCATTTCAAAATCACCATACATGCGCCTCATCAAGGCCTTGTTGTCATCTATAAAGCGTTCTATTTTATCACTAAAAATAGAGAAAAACATTAGATAGCTTCCCAACAAAAGATTTCTGTTGATCGCAAAAACTAAATGCGTGTTTGGAGTTATGTTGCTTGTAACTAAATACATAGCAAACATTTGAGAACAAATCAATTCTCTTAAAATTACCACAAGAGCATCGGTGGTTCAGTGGTAGAATGCTCGCCTGCCACGCGGGCGGCCCGGGTTCGATTCCCGGCCGATGCAATTAATTCTTTTGCTGCATCTGCTTGAAAAAACTAAAGCCCAAAATGGGGGAGGGAGATCATATGTGACGATAACACCTCAGCATCGGTAACATTTATTTGAAACATTTATTTGTCTATCACGATGCTTTCTAGTACATCTAATTTAGTTGTGGCTTCTTAATCATATTTTTGAAAACAATAAAAATTTTCTGAGCCTGGAGTTGGAATCCTGGCCCTGCACTCTACCTTCCTAGCTACCCCTGCCATGAAGCAGACCTTCTTACTAAGAAGTATACACATACTTCTTTATAGCAACTAGGAAAGCAAATACAGAGTCCTGCTCACTTCCAAAACCAAAATCACAAATCTACAATCGTTATTTGGATCCCATGCAGAAAACTGCAAATACACATACAATATCTTTTTACATAACGGCAAACAAACTGCTGAATTCAAGATTAAAAACTTAAGACAGTGATTTCATGAATATTATAAGATAAGTTCTTGCCATTTGTGTATGTTCGCCTAATTATATTGATGGTATTCAAGCATCGGTGGTTCAGTGGTAGAATGCTCGCCTGCCACGCGGGCGGCCCGGGTTCGATTCCCGGCCGATGCAACAGTTTCCTTTTTATTACGGAAATTAAAAAATCAACCTTGACAAAATTCCGGATATGACATCTCGTATACAGACGAGCTCTGCTATGACGAACTTTGTCATAAAAAAAACTTCAATGTAACGACAAATATGCTGAGTTGCTGGAATTACCCTCCATTTTTACAATGTTCGTCACACAAAAATGCACTACTGTTATGCAACTAAGAAATTCTGAGCAATAATGCAACAGCAACCGGCGAAAGATTACAAGAATTTCAATGAGTTTATTCATATATGTTCAAATATCGTAATACGGGGTGGGCAAATTTATGGCTAAATTGTATTAGCCATAGAAACCAGTGGCAGATAAAATCTGTTTTTTCAATTTAACATATGTTCAACACAGCAAATCTCTAGAACTGTGAACATGTTAGCTGTCATTAAACGATGACTATTGCGTTTTTAAGCTTCAATTATACTTACACTGCATATACACGTGCTAGTGGTCTTTTCTGGCATTGTTCCAGCCACTATGAATTTACATAAAATGAAAGATTTTTAAGCCACAGTTTGGGCATTAAAAAACTTATTTTTCAAATTTAGTTTAATGGCGTTTTCTTTTTTAAACAGAAAACACTATAGAACAAAAAATAGGTTTATGACCTGCCATTTTATGTTATAGTGTGCTGTTTTCTGAACAGGAATGCTACCTTTTAAGGACATAACATTTGAATAAAAACGTCAAGCAAGTGTATATTAATATTAAAATTAGTAATGAAGATTATAAAAAGTGAGTGCCGCCCGAGCAGGGACTTGAACCCTGGACCCTTGGATTAAAAGTCCAATGCTCTACCGACTGAGCTACCCGGGCTCCGATAGGCATATTGGTTTGTAACCCAATTGCGCCTTGCGCAGGGTATAATCTGATATGCACCATAATTCAAAAAATTCAAATCAGAAACCGACTTTTGTTGTGACCATTCTTAATTTTGTTAGTGAAATCAAAAAAAGGTTCAAGGTAGCGGAGAAAGACCGGTGGCTGGCTATTCTTGAATTCTTCAATAGTTTAATTAAGCGGAGCGTAATTTATTTTAGCTGCAGTAATTATAACAGAAAAATCGCCTGCATGAATGTGCATTTGAAGATAGTTTCTTTGAAAACTTACTTTAAGTTACATGTTCATAGCAATACCTACATAGGATAGCTGTTGCCAGCAGTTGGGCAAAATAGTTGATGGTAACGTTTTATACACGGCACGCCTTTGATCAAATCTCCACGCACATCAAGACCTAAGGCCACTGATAAGGCCGTCCACCAAATCTGTTAAAAAAAACATACAGAAATCGTTAGTATAGATAATTTATGCTTCGTGTTTTTATAAAAAAAAAAGTATTCAAGTCAATTAGATCTCTACATAAATAAAAAACTGTTTAAGACCAAAATCTGGCTTTGAACAGAAACCAACAAGCATCGGTGGTTCAGTGGTAGAATGCTCGCCTGCCACGCGGGCGGCCCGGGTTCGATTCCCGGCCGATGCAGTGCATATACATATGTGTTTTTTAATATTGTGTGCTTCAATAGAATTTAGCATGTGAAAGAAAAGTTCTGCTACGACATGTCCAAGAAATCATTTTCGAGTCGTCGTCCGATTTTAATTTTTTTGTTTGCATTTTTTTGTGAGCCCCTAAGAAGTGATGGTAGAGGGTCAGTGTGATAAAAAATATATTGAGGAGGAAAAATTATTGGCGGTTGGTCATACATTTGACTGATTTTGAATAGCCCCAGGTGCCAGCATTTGCGCGCCTGGAAAATTATATTTTCCCCTATTACACTAACTTTCGTAATTTGGTAAAAGTTCATAGCATTAATTTTAGTGATGCAGTCTTACCCTCTTACTTTTTTACTTACTAGTTTTTCTATGCCATCTATACAATAAATTTTTAATTATTTATTACGTTTTACGTTTCGTGGGTTTTGGATAAATAAGTACTAGAGCTATAAGTTTTAATTAACAGCATCAACCATTCATGTACATTTTTCTTGTAGTTTCCATCTATAAAATTGCTCTGCTCTAAAGTATACAAAAGAAGAACGATCGTCTCTAAAAATGATATCACGTATTACAAGTTGTGCATTTGTTTCATGATCTTTGAGGACTCAAACACTGATTGGTGTGTTTGCAGCAAAAACTTACAAAATTAAATTTTTATAGTTAAGACCTGTAATTCAGTGTGAGACAAAGTTATTTTTAACGTTGCAATTCGCAATTCTCATTCAGAACACCAAGAGCCTTTCTAAATACCTTAAAAAACCACACATTTATTTTTTTTTTTAAATAAGTTTTCAGCAAAATCTAAGTTAACTCTAAGATGAAGCAGAATAAGGCCTTCGTAAATGTCGTATAGATGATAAAATGATTAGTGAAGAATGTCAAAGATCATCAGCTGTGGCAAATCTGTATAACAATTCGTTTTGTTGTAAAGCACTTTAGACATACATAAGCATAAAATTCAACGTGTACACGATTCATTTTCATATGTATGCCACGCAAAGGGCTTGGAAGCAAGATTTGAGTTTTTGTTTTCGTTTACTGAAAACGGATATTACAGGTAGATATTGATTGTATAGGGATACTGGAATTAAAAATGTTAGACTCTTATCTTGCCGGTGATTGTTGCCACTTCGGCCTTTTCTCGGTTAAATCGAGCGTTTATTTTCATGCGGCCAAAGAAAAATGGTTGGAATGATTACGAATTTTATTTATAGCTATTATACTAATGTAAAAGGGAATTCCTGCAACAAATATGCAATCCTTGTTTATATTTTTAACAATCAAGCCCTTGTCAGGTATTTTTGTTTTTAGCGAATCTAGCTGTTTTTGTTGAGCTGTTGAGTTGGCAACCGCGGTTCCGATACGAAACTTGTGATTTAGAATATTGAAGAAAATTCGCTAAACTAGATTGCCTAAAAGTTTATGGTTTCTTTAAAAAGAAATTAGAGCCAGATAATGCATTTCTCAACATGATATTTTGTTTTAATAAAAACAAAACTTCGCCCGAGCAGGGACTTGAACCCTGGACCCTTGGATTAAAAGTCCAATGCTCTACCGACTGAGCTACCCGGGCTGCACAAACGCCATCTGTTATTTTTAGAGTTGATATTCATTCTACAAATCTATCTGTAACATATGTACGTACATAGTTCATAAAAAGCAATAAAACTATTCTTTCCATTCGCTCATATTTAGCGAAATGTTTTGTGGACTTAATTCAATGAAAGCGAGCGTTAACCGTTTAATTTCTGTACAATCACATGATAATATTAAGGGTGTTCAAGCATCGGTGGTTCCGTGGTAGAATGCTCGCCTGCCACGCGGGCGGCCCGGGTTCGATTCCCGGCCGATGCAAAATATCTTTTTACAAAAACTTTTCTTTTCCTATAGTTATTTACATCCATAATAGCTTCTAAGTAGCTCTAAGACGATCATTAGAGACAGCTGATGGACTTCCTTTCAATACGTATTTGAATTAAAACCATATGTATAAGGTTTTTTCAACTAATTTAAGAAATTTTATATCTTAAATTATCTATGAGACGTAATTTACATTAAGGGTATTCAGGCATCGGTGGTTCAGTGGTAGAATGCTCGCCTGCCACGCGGGCGGCCCGGGTTCGATTACCGGCCGATGCAATCGTATTTTTTTACAATCAGATAGATCTCTTTTGAGCAAAGTGGTTTATGTTCATAGTAGATTTAAAGTCCCTTTAGAATTATTATCGTCCAACTGATGAACCTGCAGTCAATATCTGTTTGAATTAAAATCATATTATGTATAAGTTTTTTTAAATAAATTTTCCAGAATTAGATAGCTTTTGTTATCTATGACAGCTTATTTACATTAAGGGTATTCAAGCATCGGTGGTTCAGTGGTAGAATGCTCGCCTGCCACGCGGGCGGCCCGGGTTCGATTCCCGGCCGATGCAGGCTTTTGTTGTTTGTATGCAACAGTATTGAAAAAAAACCTGCGTTGAGAGATGTGTTGTGTATATATATATACTATTAAATTGAGTGGGAACAGAGAGTTATGCGTGAATTTAATATGAATTGGATTGATAATGGTGCTGTGCTGGTTTGGTTGGTTCGGTTCGTTGGCGGTTCTGCAATTATAAATATGTAAAGGGGGATATAAATTACGAAAAACAATTGTGAATGAATTGGCTACATGGGATGATAATTCCGATATCTTCAAACATTGTAATATATTGCAAACATTCTTAAATAGAGCACTAGTTATGCACATAAAACAAATTTTAATTGCTGAAAGATGAATTAATAAGACTTTTCAGTTACGACACCTGTGATTTCTATCGATTTGCCTCTGGAGGGAGTTTTTAAATAGTGAGAGCAAAATACCAAATAAAAAGAAATCCCGCCCGAGCAGGGACTTGAACCCTGGACCCTTGGATTAAAAGTCCAATGCTCTACCGACTGAGCTACCCGGGCCCATGGGTACTTCATAAAATACATATGTATATCACGGCTTAGTTTGTTAAATTTATTTGATATGGGTTTTACTTACGTAAGGGAAACAAACCTATTAGACTTATTTCGTTTTCTCTTCTCATAAAATATTACTTTTATGCTACACTTCACTGGTAATCATATTCTATTCTAAAAAATATGAAACACTTATGAATGTTCCTTTTTCAATATGTCGAACATAAAACTGATAGAACGTGTAAAATGTCTTACACTCTGCCTCAAGGGAGGTGCAGATACTGTTCTGTTTTCACATCCCTGTAAAGCAAATCGCAAACTCATTTTTTGTTCTATTGAGTTTATTACTAAAAGTGTATCACCTCATAAGGAGGAAAATGTTAAAAGGCAGCATTCTTGTTCAATTAAGAAAAAGTCATTAAATTCGGCCCTTAAGCGCAGAGTGAACTGCGTTAATGATTGGCTAAAAACGATTTTCAGAAGGCCTGCATAACATTTTTTCCTCCGAAGTTTCATAGGTGTATATGTATGTACATACATGTGTATGCGTGTATTAATACAATTCCTAAAATTGTATTTGATACTTTTCTGTAGACAAAGTTCAAAAATATTATCCCATAAATATTAAGTTTTTATGTGGGTACAACTCATTAGACTAAAGCTTTGCGATCTTTTTCTTTTACTTGGCCAACTAAAAATTCACACGAGAGTGAGTATTGCCAAATAATGTATGAGTTTCTGACTCGTATATATTAAAACTGGCAGTATGAGAATTCGCTCCATTTGCATTCGACTGGTTTATGTTTTTGAACATCTTGCACTTATTTATCAACTGATTAAAATGTTCCCTCATGATTGTGGATTAGTTTGCGGAAATAATTTAAATTTTTGGTTTTAAGTTTTTATGAAGGTCAAATAAGTGTGCGTAAGATTCCCATCGTGTTTTTTTGCTTAATTAAATGCCAACAACATGAAATAAATAAATTTTTGTTTAAATGATTTGATTTTTTAACATACAAACAATATGTATGCAGCAACATTACAAAAGTTGTACAGGAAACTAATATGCTACATTTAAATACATCCAACAGCAATATGTACATATGTAATAACCATTATTCAGGTTTGTATTCCATTGCTATTTGGACATCCATACAGCTCATTAGAGATCAGATCTAAAAATTAAGAATGAGTTTGTGTATTTTCCAGAATGTCTACATGCCGATATTTCTTTGATGCCATTCAGGACGTCGGTAAATTAAAACATTTTTGAAAATAAGTTCAAGCACTTTAATTTGCATTTTAGCATTTAAAAATGGCAATGATACGAAATCATAGAGACAAATGTTGTAATAAAATGTCAAATACAAACTTTCTATTGGATATTACTATTTGTATTCCAAAATAGTGTTTTACTATACACAATTGAATGAAAATCCGTTTGAATGATCATCGATGTGCTCAAAATCTGGGGCCAAATCGTCGCATTCGATATCGAATGAACTATCGAGCAAAAACAATGTAAAACAAAAACAAAATAAACAAAAAACACACAGCATAAGTGACGGAATTTGTTCGATATCGAATGCGACGATTTGGCCCCTGCTTGAATTCAAGATGTATACGAGTACATTATATATACAGATATTTACAGTATTTTACTATTAGTAAGTTGTGTAACAAATAAAAAGCGAGAAATAGTTCACATGTACATATTTCTATCTTTAATGTTTGCTGATGCTTTTCAAAAGCCGCTCTAAGACTGGTGTTTCATTTCAACTCATATAAATGTACATCAGCAATGACATATCGTCATCCATCAGCCCTAACTAGATAGGTGCGACTTATTTTATATAATTTCTGACTAGTAAACAGCGAGCAGTTAAGTCATATGTTCTATGGGCGGCAAATTTCATGAGTTAGAGAAGGACGCTTAAAGTCTCTATGGGAACATAATTACATTAAGGGTATTCAAGCATCGGTGGTTCAGTGGTAGAATGCTCGCCTGCCACGCGGGCGGCCCGGGTTCGATTCCCGGCCGATGCAATCGTATTTTTTTTACAATCATATCGCTTTTGAGCAAAGTGGTTTATGTTCATAGTAGATTTAAAGTCGATTTAAGAAGATCATTGGACAGTTTATGAGCTTGCACTCAATATCTGTTTGAATTAAAACCATATGTGTTAGTTTTTTCATCAATATCAAGAATTTGGAAGCTCAAATTATTTTCACCGCTTATTTACATTAAGGGTATTCAAGCATCGGTGGTTCAGTGGTAGAATGCTCGCCTGCCACGCGGGCGGCCCGGGTTCGATTCCCGGCCGATGCAATCGTATTTTTTTTTACAATCATATCGCTTTTGAGCAAAGTGGTTTATGTTCATAGTAGATTTAAAGTCGATTTAAGAAGATCATTGGACAGTTTATGAGCTTGCACTCAATATCTGTTTGAATTAAAACCATATGTGTTAGTTTTTTCATCAATATCAAGAATTTGGAAGCTCAAATTATTTTCACCGCTTATTTACATTAAGGGTATTCAAGCATCGGTGGTTCAGTGGTAGAATGCTCGCCTGCCACGCGGGCGGCCCGGGTTCGATTCCCGGCCGATGCAACCAGATTTTTTTCAGTAGAATTATTGGAATGGAACCATGCTTTTTAATAGAAAAAAAGTACGAGCAAAATTTTGAATGCATATTTTAGGCAGCATTCATTGAAAGTCTCTGTTTCGTCGCCTATTTGGTCAACTGGGTCAGTCTGCTGACTGATGTGTAATTAACAGCAGCGCTTGCTTGCTTCACACATACATGAATGTTTATATTTTTAAGACTATTGTCGTAATTAATTTTACCATTTCAACCTTCCAAGCCTTGTTTTGCTAAAGAAAAGATTTGCTTGTTGTATGATGAAATAGTCTGAAACAGTTAATGACACATATGCATGTGTGCGTGTATGTGCACTACAATATGTATAAATATAAAACATACATACAAGCAGTAAAAAAGTTTATGTTTTGTTTTATTTTTACTTACAGGTATTTGCACAAAGGAACCGTTGTTGAAGCTGGGATAGTGGAACAAAGGCACTACAGGTACTGTACCGTTTTTGAGGTAAATTGGCCCTTGTATAGGTGTAACACTCATGGGGGTTTTCGGAGAACCATCTGAAAATAAAAAACTTAGTTACAGTTTGCTGTTTCCGAGACAGTTCAAGCTGCTTAAATCTATTTTTGTTTCTCACCTCAAATGTATCGCACAACACAAGATATCGAATCTAAAAATAGTTCACTATCCAAGAAGTATGAGATGCAGATTTGAAACCAATTCTAAAAACAAATTGCAGGAATTTCCTTTCTGCAATCTGGAAATCTCCTTTTTGTCTAAAACTATCGGTATTGCCAACGAAAACTTGTAAGTAAAATATATGTATGTACGTTTAAAAATAAAACACGAATTATATGTAACACCATGAAGTAACTCTGAATACAAAAAAAAAAAAAATAAATAAATCAAGGCTAAAGTTTTGTCTGAAAGAGCTGAATGTCGTGGGGATGTTAAGGTTTCCACGTATTTACATTCACAATTACATGTTTGTTTTCAAAGATTATCTGGGTTATTTGGGGCAAAAGCAGCAACGAAATAAAAATCTTTTTCTTTTAATTTATTTTTGCTTTGAAGTTTTTGTAAAAATGTCACATCTTATTCTGTTTTTCATAAAAAGTATAAAACCGAAAAATGTGTATCTCGTTACAATGTTGTAGTAGATTGTCATATTGCAACATTTTTTCTTTTCTTTTATTTACAACTTTATATGCGCACCACATGACTCTGGTGATTCGCCGTAAATTTGAAGGCATATGATTTAGCAATTTATGCCACTTATAATGGCTTTAAATCAAACAAAGACAGTGTGAGACAACTGTCTACGCACACAGTGAATCAAGCAGTCAGAGGTTCGTCTCTAATTCAGTTAAGACAACTTAAATAACTTCTGTTCTCCACCAGATATTGTACATATAAAATTCTGCCAGTCGTCAATTACAAATAAATATCTACAAATAAAAACGAAAAAACTGAAATATTTTTCGCACGTAATATCACAGGCAGTGTAATTACACTGAAAGAATTTTGCCCATAAGTCCTATAAATTCCAACATTAATTTAATGAAAAAATTCTCCAATTTTAAGCCAACATCAGGATTTATGAATTCTGTTGCATTAAATTGATGTTAATGATCGTTTCATTAAACGATGAATTTTTGCCATTAAGCTAATTAAGTACTTTATTTGTTTAATTATAAAAAAAAAAATTATTAACTAAATGAAATGATGTATTAAAAACATGAATTTTTTCATTGAGCTGATGGAAACATATTATTATTTTTAAGAAGTATATCATTAAGAATACGGTCAGTATTAAGAACTGATATACACCGCTCAAAAAAAACTAGTAAAATGCTGTTTTGTGTGTGACGATGTTCTTAGGTGCTACCCGCAAATATACTTCAAAGCCTTTACGAAATGTTAAAATGTTTTGCTTTATGTCCAATTCTCCTTACAAATCAAATGTGAACTACTGAGATCTTTCTTTGATTTAAGGAAATCGTTCATTGGCCTAATGGAACTTTTTCACCTATGAAAATTCATAGTAACAATGAACATTTTTATTGGATTAAAAACATCATAAATAAATTAAATTCATTAGAACAAAACTTCTTTCAGTATACAAGCCCATTTTTTCATATCGCATATTACCAGCATCATAATTATGTTGTTACTTAGGTGATTCTTGTTTGCAACAATTGAATAGTTTTAAGTTGGGTTTGTTCCCCTGTCTTCTCTTTTTCTTATTCTAATAAACTATCTCCGAATGTGTTTTTTTTTATTTTCATATGCTGTCGTTTAATTTGCTGTTTCCATTTTTATTATTATAATTGTTATTAACATGATGGAATATGCTTGAGGCAAACATAAACGCTACTGATTTACAGTGTGAACATGCGGGTGGGCTGATTTAGCAATCGATATTGTGCCATCGATTGCCGATAGCTTTTGGCGTGAGTAAAAAAAAAAATTATGCCACGACATGTCAAACAAATCATTTTCGAGAAGTACGATTTACAATTATTTTTATTTTGTGCTTTTGTATGGGAGTCCCCCTAAGAAAACGTGTTTGTGTGATTGAAAGAAATATGCAGGGGAGGTTGGTCATACATTTGGCTCTTCTGAGGGCCCGTATTTGGGCACTTCGAATACATAATTTTCCACTTCACACACAAGTTGCCCGTAGAGAAGTCAAAATGTGTGACCAACCACTAATAACCTTTTCACACCAACATTTTTTCGAACACACCGGCCCTGGTAATACGGAGTTACTTAAAGGTTAAAAACTAAAAGTTCCTATATACATCGGCTAATATATAGTCAATAATTTAAAATGATATTCAAGCAAACTTGCGCGATAAACGAACAAAAGTGATTTTGGGAGCAAAATACTACTGCTGGGATAAAAATTTCAAAATATTCGATATTGCACCAGGTTTACAAAAAAATGGTGTTTTACTGAATATGTCTGGTCAACAAAGTTTAATGTTTTTGCCACTTTAAAATACTAGTGGTAAAAAACAATTGCGATATCGATCCACATATGTATGTATATGTATCTGAGATTTTCACAGGATCCTGTCCGATGAGCGAACTAAATTAATTACAAGGATGCTAAAATTATGAAGTGATTATTCTATATAAAATGTTTAACATTCGGCCCTATTCGGCTGGGCCTTGCTTTGTTTTGTCCTACGACTCTGCTGCAAACAATTTGAGGTGCATCAGTGTCGACAAAGTCATCATTATTATCATCCGTTTTGTGCATTTTACATGACACTGCTGATACGTTTGTGCCCATTTGCGCACGATTACTTCTCAAAAATTGTATTTTTGTAAAAACCCCTCAAGTCTCAATGTTGTTAAGTTGAAAATAAAAACATTTATACATTTTCGTCTACAAAGGGTTTCGCAATACGTATTTTACAACTGCTCCAAATGATGGCTGCGGACAATAACGTCTAGTATCAGCAACACGTCCATTTTGCGTACGTTTTCTTGGACAATGTTTTTTACAGGATTAATTTATGGGATCATTTTAACGAGATTACAGTTTGTTCATTGCATGTACATACATATACATATGTATGTACACATGTAAGGAGGTATTTATTAAAAAAGAAAAAACAACTTTCTCTTTTTAGCCCAGTTGCGTTTTTGCATGCAAGACAAGCCCTTTTCTAAATGTGCACCGCACCGGCTTGGACTTGTTTTAGTTTTTTCTTCTTTTATGAAACATGTCAAAACGTGTCTTAAATTACTTAAAGGCTTAAGTTTTGTTGTTGTTTTTTAATTAAAAAAAGAAAACTTGTTGTGTTGTAACAGAATGTGCCCGAAATAATGAAATGATGTGAATGAAAAAGGAATAAAAAAAAATAATTACAAATGAACAAGAAAGTTACTTGAGAGCTTGTAATACGAAAGAGATGAATATTAAATCCAGTAAAATTTGCATACATACATACATACATATTATGTACATATGTATGTACTTAAGCATTTTTGCGGTTGTGTAAATTCTGATTAATTTTCAGTTATGTATAAACAGTACCGCTGGAAATCAATAGCTCTACGCTCCTTTTTAACATGAAAACATCAAACTGTTTTCGCGTAAACAAAATTTTTAATCAAAAAATCTATACCCAGTAGCTGTTTATTGCCACAATTCTATGAAAAACAACTGCTTAAAATTACGTATGACGTGTTATACATACTTGAATGTTGTCGAATCAAATAAGTATGTACGTGATAGTGATGGGCTGCTCCTGAATTTTACACTGATGACATGAAATCGCGATTGCACTGATGAGAGCAATACACTTCATGTATTTTGTTGGTAGAAGTCAAGGTATCTACCTCCAAGACACCAGGTAGCCGCATAACTACAACAACACCAACAAACATTTCATGTATTTTGCTGCCAAAAATACTATAATTCTGTCACCGATTTGTTCGCGTTTGTGTTGTGCATTTTCTGGCAGTTCTTCAGGCTAAAAGCAGTATTCAGCTGGGCTTGTAAGGCTACCTCGGATGATTCGAAAGTTTCGCCGACCTGCACAAACAGCATTATTCTGATCTGCTTGTTTGATCGAAAGGATGTGAGTTTCGCTTTAACGAAGTTTTGGGTAAAACTAGCTCAAAAAATAAATCTAAGCTTGCATTTGCCTGAAAGCGACAGTAAATATTGTTCTTCGTGGTGCATATAATTGGTGTTGCCGTTTTCTTTTTTTTTCGTTCAATCAGTTAAATCAGCTGCTGTGCTATGCTTTTGTTAGTGTAGCTAATTTGTTTAGTTCTTGGCTCCAATCTGGCATGTGTGCATGTTTTTTATTTCTCCTTTTTTGTTGTTGCGGTTGCAGTTTAGATCTGCTTAAAATCGTATCCACAGCCACCAGCCAATATTTATTGTTGCTTGCATTTAGTTATGTATTTGTATCTGCAGATACAAATTCAAGGTAATCCAGACCTTTCATTTTCCATTTGAAAATTTTTATTTTAGTTTAAGTACGAGTTCTACACACAATTATTCAAACAGAAATTTATTAAATGGATATAATATTTTTTTTCCACATTTTAAGCAAAAACATGCATAAATAAATGAATGCTCTTTTTAGTATATTCGAAATCTGGTTTAAATAAATAAAATAGGTGAAAAACTATAAAATAATATGTTTGAGAAAACAAGCAAGAATTGTTAATCATTGTTTAAACACAAGGAGTGGACGGACGCACAGCTAAAAGTTTTATTTTATTATGGGTGTATGCTTTTATTTGTGCATGAAGATTTCGCAGTGATATAAAATTTATTTTTTTCTACATTGGCTGGATTTTTAGTATTATATCGTTTTATACGTAGTGCTTTTAGTTATTTCTGTTTTTAGTTTGACTTGTTAAATTTTACTCTTTGCATTTACATTAGTATTTGCTTACGAAAATCTTCGCTCACAGACCTTAAGAAAACAGACTTAATACAGTGTTAAGCATAAGCCATGCTCAACAGAGCAACAGCTGTGAATGTAAATTAACACCAGCGGTCCTATTCTGTAATTCGCTCAAATTAGAGTTATCGCTAACAATCTCCAAACTCTACTAAGCGATTTTCAGTGACGACTGTGTGGATGAACATTGAATTTTATCGTAGTGGATAACATTTTAACAGTCTGTTAAAAGTAGAGAGTTGCATAACAGGGCCGCAGAGCCATTTTAAGTTTTACTTTACCCCTTCTTCAGTTCGTTTTTTTTTTATTTAAGCCCGTATGACACTAACATTTTTCTTGCATTGTTCAAATTTTGGAGAACAGTGCAAATATAATGTAATAGTAGAATTTAGTATGTGCAACGATTCAGCTATATTAAGATAAATGCAAAACTGTCAACATTTTTGTTGAAGTTATCGATAAAAAATGAGATTATGTCAAAAAAAATGTAAAATTTTTCAACTTAAAATTGACATTTCAAACTTGAATGTTGCTGTGTCAGCGGTTTATGGACAATTTTTGCGATTTAACGCTTCTTTTTTGGAAAATTTTTATTTCCTAGCGCTTTCTTAAAATAAAAACAATACAACACTTACAAAAAGATGCCAGTTTTGTTTACGTTTTGTATATTTGATTCTTTCTAGCAATTGCTGTTTCTTTCTATCAATTCTATACCAATTAATGAAAGAAAAATGAAGTATCATACGGGCTTTAGGCGGCTATGAAAATGAGACTTTTTTTTTGCTAGACTATTTTCCATTTATTACTTTGAATTGTAGCAAAATAAAAAAAAAACAGCGGAAGATATTTTATCTTTAGATCAATCTCAACATATTAAATAAATAAATAATTAATTGAAATTAATTAAACAGACGAGTATGTAAAATTATTTTGTCGAACACAAAGCTGCTCTTTTAACCTTTAAAGAGCGGGCGGTTATTGTTTCAAAATTGGCAGCATTTTGGAAAATTTTTGTTAATACAATTGTGAGATGAATGAATATATATGTATAATATATATATATATATATATATATATATATATATATATATATATATATATATATATATATATATATATATATATATATATATATATATATATATATATATATATATATATATATATATATATATATATATATATATATATATATATATATATATATATATATATATATATATATATATATATATATATATATATATATATATCAGCTATATTTATTCTTGTTATTTTCAATCCCATAATGGGTTAAAATACTAAAGTCACCATGCATGTAGTTTTTTCAATAAATGTAATGACTTCTATTTATTGAAATGTTTTTTATGGCTCTGTTAACAGAATAATCAATATCGATGCAAATTAAATTGCGTTTAATAATTCATTACATGCCATTCGCTCATTCATTTATAACTGTCTAAACATTGACCACTTGCATGCTCATCGAACTACATATTTTTATAAATTGTATGAAATTCTTAAAAAAAAAAACAAGACACAACAACATTGAATGCTGTCTTTAACAGTAAACACGTTACGAAAATGCTACGCTAAACAGAAATTTCCTTTTTTTAATTTATTCATTAGGAAGGTTGCAGTTGCTGTGTAGTCAATGATAAGCAAAGCAAATCACAAAAGAAAAAACTAGTGAGGAGAACCTTTAAGTATTTACATCCATATTGAATCTAATTTATGATTGTTTGAAATTTATGCAAAATGAGTGACTCATCCGTAGGGCGCTGTGTGTGAGGAATTCCCACTAAGAACTGAATAGAGTTTACCATGAAAAATTAGTTAGCTTGTGAGTCATGTGCAGCTCAGCTCATATCTACATAATTAACCTTCAGCTAAACGATAAAAATTTATTTAAGAAATTTAAACATTTCAATTTCCAGATATTCCTTCGCCTGTATTTCTCCACATCGGAGAAAAGGTAATCAATATTAATCGAAAAGGTAATACAATAGCTAGTGTAGAATTTCAATCCAGATTTCATTAATCTTGGCATGTAACGTAATATTGTAATAAATTTCATTCTTCATAATAAATTATAGTACCAATAGATTCATAACACAGATGAATTGATTGCAATAACTCATGATTTTAAGTCTATTATAACTGTTTTCTAAATAATTTACATTTGATTCCTGTTGATTTACTTTCTCAATATTCAAACTGAAAATTATTTTTCAAATATTATTTGTTGTTTTGCTTTTTGTTTTTTAATTTCTATTTCGTTTTATATCGTTTATTTTATTGTGCTGTAAAATTCATTGTTCTCGAAAATTATTTCTCTCTACTAAGTCCCCAGAGAGGGAAAACAAGGAATTCATTACGAAAATAAATAATGAAATAATTTATTATTCATAAATAATGTATTGTTTTCGAAAAAGGTCTCGAAAATTTGTATCGAACTATTTTTCCAGCAATTTCATCTTGAATGAAAAATCTAATACGAGTACATATGTACGTGTGTGTAACCTTTTGCCAATCATTGTTTGAATTTTGCTCTGAATTTCACTTGAACGACCTCACGGGTAAAATCTAGCGTGAGTTTCAAATCATAAGAATTTACTATTTTCAGCAAATTTGAAGTTCTAGTAAAATCTCAGCTAAATATCGCAACAAAATGGAAAATAAATAAAAAAAAATGATTTAGTTTTCTTATACACATGTGTGTATTTCTAGTTTTTTGTTTGATTTTGAAATTTATTTTACGACTTGATTTGTTGATATGTATGAATTTCTTGATCACGATTTCAATTAACATTTTTAACTTTATGGTTGCGACAAGTAGTTTTTATTACGAATACATACGTACTTTGTCGCCACATTATTTGCACGTTATAACAATCAATGGTATAGAATTTTGGTAGACTTTTGTTTGCAAATTAGTAATGTTTTAACGCACAAGCACCGAAAAAATTATTTCAATAGTTGGTAATATCAAGTGGAGTTTTTTTGCTACTCATACTTTTCACTCAATTCGTTACACATTGATCGCGTGGCGCATGAACTTCAAAGAACTCTGTAAATCCATATTATTTATGCAAAATACTTTTATTATTTATCAAAACCGGCAGATGCAGAACACTTAATATTAATTAACGAATGCTTAAACTTATTTAAAAATCATTACACAGTTTTAACAAATGATGGGCACTTTAAAGCAAATCAGTGCACATTGGGCATAAATATATTTTTTGTGGCAAAAACTGAATTTTCTTATTTTTTTCCATTAGGCAATAATTCTTTTGTTTGTATTAGAATTTACATATGTATGTCCGTTGAACAAATTGTATTTGAATGATTATTTGTTTGCAGTTTCGAATCGAATAAAATTGAAGCAGCTGCATTGATTTGAAAAATCTAGTTTTTAGGGAATCAATTTGAAATTTGCCTTTGCTTCGTTAAAAGCACATAGTTCTACGCATTTGACAAAGCTAGATATATCAAAAGTTCAACCAAGACACTTTTGAAATTCATTTAGTGTAAATGGAGATATTTAATACTATTTATTTTTAGTGCCTGAATTTGATAACGTATTGTTATAGTATACAATTATAAGTGATTTATAAACAAAACAATTTAAATGTTGATTATCGTTTTATCAGGCTTGAGTTCGATTTTTTTGTGATTGATAATATTATATTTAATCTTATTAGACGGCTACTTAAAAAAAGAGTCTTGCTTAAAACACAGTAGACTAATGAGCATCGTGGCAGCCATGAAACTGCCATAGCATGTACCCCTGCCAATAAGTCTTTAAAAATGTTGATCACTCCAATTTTGCCACAAGATACCTTTTACAGTTTTGAGGCAGTAATATCGAATTCAAGCCCGATATAATGATTAACAGTTGTAAATCATATAGTTCGATTATAAAGTTCAATGCAAAATAATTAAATGTACTTTGCATTTATAATTTTGGCCTGAAAAATTCGAATTTGTAACCAGTGTGCAGTGGCTAAAAAGAAAAAATTGAATTTGTTCAGAATGATTTTTTTCTTATTCTTTGTATTAAGTAATTTCTGAAAAAGTCAACACCTTTTGTATAAAATTATAACCAGTTTTTTTTCACTCTTACATTCACAATTCTTGCGTTCGAGTGCTCATAAATCGAACTACAATAAAAGTATACTTTTTCAGACACAAACAAACGTTTTATTTAGAAACCCAAGCTTGCCAAAGTCTTATGCAAATTAAAGAATCTTGAAAAAAGATGAAATAGAAGCAATTAAGTGCAAATATTTATTTATAACAAACATAATAAATGACTCAGGTATTTGCTGAATAAGACAACAAATAGCAGAGTTAAGAAAATGAGATTTATTTAAAAGCAGATACATAAATAAACAATGCCTAGTATGACAAAAAATAAAGAAATAATTAAACAAGCATAAGCGGTGACTACAAGGTTTTGCTAACGCACTATGGAGAAGTAAAAGAAAATAGTTCATTCACCTTTCGTATTCTAATGGACATTTTTTACATGAAATTTTAACGACCATGCACTTAAATGTGCAGCAAAGACAAGATCTTAGCGGATTATTTTGTTTTGCGTGTTATTGTTATTCCAAACTCACATAGAATTATTGCAGAACTAATTGAAAAATATAAGCTCTGTGACTTACTACTTACTATAACTCTATTGCAGTGACATAATGGGATACCGGTGTAAAGTTTTCTGCTGCAGTGGAATGTAAACAAAACTACCCTTACGCAATTATCTCAAACATAATTTAGTTGGAAGTCGCATGATAACTGGAGCTTTTAATAAAAATAGTACAATTTTGTTGCAAATATTGAGGAGGAGGCTCGGTTCAGCTCAAGTGGTTTGCAAAAAAGTACATTTTCAAATTTCAACATCTCACTGTTTCACATTCAATGCGAAACAATTTATAATCGAATGCTTTTGATTTTCTAACAGTGCGAGTGGCTTGTGGGGGCGGTTAATTGTTTTGCTGCTTGTTTGAATAGAATCGTTGAAAAATGTGCTGATTACGATTATCAATGACGTGTGTTGACTTTAAAGCAGGCAGCTAATATTTTAAAATGCAAAGTCGATAATGGGAATTTCCGCTTTTTTTAATTTTAAAGCAAATTTTATAAAATATTTTTTAATCGGCTTTTCTGTGTTTTTTTGGACATACCTATAATAGACTAGAAAATGTCAAGCTGGCGTCACAAGAACTATAGAACTTTTTTAATAAAGTTTAAGTAAATTATGGTCTATTAGAAGTATAAATTTGACATTAGATTACTTGAATGATTTTTTAATTTCTCTATCGGGCGTTAGTTCGAGTTTAGTGCCTCAGAACTGAGAAATCAAATTTTTCTCAATTCCGAGAAAGTGACATCGAACTAAGTCCGGATAAAGAAATCAAAAATGGTAATACATAAAGTTCGACTGTAGAGTTCAGTTAATGCTTAAAAATCGCTGGGTCCAAAGCATATGCGGCCATATATTACTTGACATTATTCTCCATTTGCAGACTGGATCTACTATAGAATGTATATGTATCTACAAACAATCGATTACTCTAGTGTTTCCCATGAGAAAGTTGCATTCTGGGAGTTCGAGTCCTAGTGAAGGCTGTGCTGTTTGCAACTATAGTCTAGAGCAAAACTCTTCAGCAGCATTGTTCTTTAATTAACAACAGCCAGGTAAATAAAAACAAATAAAACTTAACAAGCAAACACATTACAAGGTCAAAGGCCTTTAACGAATTAAACTACAAGGTCGTTCTAACAAAACTTACTTCCATAGAAGAGCATACAAAAACAAAATCAGTAACTGCTTTTTATTTTCATAAATTGGGTCAAAATTCAACCGGCTCTTATGTATGTATGTCTGTTGTCTGAACGTGTGAATGAAGAGTCTCTAAAGTCGATGTTGAAATTCAATGTTAAAGATTGATAGTCAAAATCAGAGACATTGACGTAATTTAAATATTTAAACTTACAAATGTGTACACACACACACACATTTATTTTAGTTTGTTTCTGATATTTGAGTAAAATTCTTTAATTTTTATATTTTATTTTTATGAATATTTAATACTGGAATGGCAACATACTTGAGACCGGAATACAAAATTATTAAAAAGCAAAACAAAAAACGATTTTAAACAAAATCCAAAATAAGAATTCAAGTCGAGATAAGCGTGTATTTTAGAATACAGAGCATGATTTATTGCTGTTCTCTTAATTGATTAACTTCGATCAGTAGTTTTTTTGAATTTTAATTCCCCACGAAAATGAATGTGAATCACCTAAAAAATACTCCACTTTTGAGCTGTGCCAACGTTTTATCCGTTTGGTCGCTGCCACTGTGCAACAGAGCCTCAGCAGCTGGTTCTGGAAAACTTGAAAAACCATACACAAATATCATCTACATCGTCTTAAATGTCGCCCAATGACGCTTGTCAATACGAACTTTTAAAAACTATTCATGCTCAATTGCTGAATACAAGATGTTTTTTGTGAGGAATTAAATATTTTATTTTTTGTTTATTTTGCACTGCTAGTAAATAAAAAGTCAAACAAATGAAATTTTTCACACGACACATTTTTTAGCATTCGTGCCATTTCAATTGAAAGTTATTAGTCATTTTATTATTTAAAAGTTCCATTACATTCCCTTTGAAGTATTTGAGTTTATTCTCTTTAAATAAATTCAATTGAAAGACAAAATAAAAATAGACAATTGAAAGCATAACTGAAAAGCAGAGTCAGCGTGCTATTTTTAAACTTTTCATGTCAAAAACATAGTGCATAGAAAGTGCTTGCCTACCTTTATTCAGCGCTTGCATATGATCTTCTGCATCATAGTAATCCTCCTCCTCACCTTCCTCCAAATCATAGTCCAACACAGCGTGGACTCGAGTCTTGGAACCCTGACCAGCTTGTACTCGTGTGAAGCCGGGTGGCCTCTCGGGATAGGGGTCATTTGAACTAGAATCGGTGGTGGGTACGCCATCAGCCTTGCCGCTTGAGTCAGGTACAGCTGCTCCGTAAGAGGCACGCGGTGCTTCCACTTGATTGGGTAGACCGTATTTAGGAAAATTTTGTGCTGGTGAAGGATCCAAGGCAGATGATCCAACAGCTGTTTGTTGCTCTTGTGGTGAAACAGATGGAAAGGAATTAAAATATTGTGTCTGTTGTTGATGGTCGTTGTTAATATTGTTATCGTTGTTATTGTTGTTATTTATTAGTGGCACTTGTGGATATCTAGTGTAGGTTCCCTCGCCATACGTGCGGGTATTTGAGTTTGCTGTTGCAGCCACAGATGATGATATGGCAGTTTTAAATATATTGTTATTGTTATTATTGTTGCTGTTAATAGTTTGTGTTACTTGCTGCTGACGATGGGTATTAATGTGACTAAATTGCTGTTGCTGATGATGTTGAAATTGCAGATGCTGTTGGTTATGAAATTGTTGGTGTGAGTTTCTTGACCCCGCGGCCGCCAGAGGAGGCAAATAAGTGTTTTTACGCCTACCATTGTTGCTGTTATTGGTGCTATACTGATAAGATGTTTGCTGGGATGTCTGCTGGGGAGGAGCATAAGGATTATTTTTGTAAAAGTCTGAGCCCGGTGGTGGTGGACTATTGTCAGTTTGCTGTGGTTGGTGGTCAGCCGGTGAGTATAGTAAATTGTTTGTATTGGCTGCCAATTGTTGGTGTATTGGATGTAGAGGTGGTACCGTGGCACTCCAAGGCGCTCCCGCCTGACTTAAAGCTCCAAAAGGTAAGGAGAAGTTTGTCAAAGCCATGATTATTATATAATTTTCTTTATCACAAAGCGAAACTTCTTTTCATTTTCATTAATATTCGTTTAAAATCAAAAGACTTAAGACCCAAACTTTTTTTTTTTTTTTGTAAACAAATAAATTTATTTTCTTACTAAATTAAATATACATATAATTAAATTATATATCTCAGCCCGTTTTTGAATACATAAGAAAGCAGCAAAAATCACTAACTTAATTTTAAATTTAATTGCTTTTGAATTTGCTTGAAAACACTTCTGGTTTTTTTACATATAATTTAATATTTTATTTCTCAAATAAACGTGAACGCGCGCGGCTTCGATATTTAAACAATGCATTTATTTAGTGAAGGTTTTTTCAACTCAATTCCAAATATTTTTACATAAATTTGTTTAAAACGTTTGAGCGCTTTAGCAACCTTCTCGTGCGAGTTATCGTCAACGACTGACTTCCGAAGGGTTTTGCTTTTAAAGCTTTAGTTTATTTTACAAACATTTAGTTCCAAACACTCTAGACAATCAATCTACTCAGTCAACTTACAGTCTGTTAGCTGTTTTATAATGTCCACATGTTTTGCCTTTTAAATAGCTAAACAAAAAATATATATTTTTTCCATTCAATTTTTCTCTTGCAGCTCTTCAGCATGCGTTTTCTCAGGAACTTAAAATAAAGCACAATTTCCGTGATTTTCTTATTTCTAACTCTCTGAGTTGTACAATCTTTT
Organism: Sturmia bella; assembly: GCA_963662145.1. Lineage (NCBI taxonomy): Eukaryota > Metazoa > Arthropoda > Insecta > Diptera > Tachinidae > Sturmia > Sturmia bella. Next base: position 2,539,914 of record OY759171.1, on the reverse strand, counting down.
AACGGTTTATTGTTGCTCTTTTTGCTCAATTTATTTTTTATGATGGTGATCTGACACTCTTCACCACAAGTTGTTTGTGTGGGGAATATAATTTATTTAATTTGTTTATGTATTCAGTTAAAGTTCAATTATTATTTGTTTGTTAAGCTATGCAAGATGATTTCCTTTAAAGCAATCATCTTTGAAATATGCCTAACAAGTTGTGGGACAAATCCAAATTTTGCTAATCAAAATTATTTTCTAAATATATCTTATTAATTCTTTTCTGTGCTTTTGAGCACCAGTAATGAGGTGTATTCAGATCTAAACGAATACATTTCAATTGTCTTGTATAGCAAATAAATAACTAAATTTATTTTACAATAAATAGTACTACAAGTTTTGATTTATTTGTCAATCAATGTCAATCAATCTCTAAGTGTGTGTTTTGTAAGAGACCACCTAAGAAAAGCTGTTATGTAAAAGTTAGCGGGCGCCGGTCTTACATTATATCCTATTAGGAGAAACTAAGAGCTGTTATAAACCTTTTGAGAACTTGTAGTCCTTTGTATTTTATTATATTCCAATTAGGCTTCGATGAAGAGACCTTTGCCCCCCCCCCCCCCCACCCCCCCAAAAAAGGGTTCACAGTTTTGTGAATTTTTTTGGTTCCTGCATTTTTTCTAGCTCTGAAAAATTATGGCTTTTAGTATTGCAAGTTCATAGAATGTATGTATGTATGTGCTTGTATATTATGTGCAAGTGAACAAGTCAATAAGTCTATTACAATAAGTTCAACAAATTTATATTCGATTGCTGCAGTCTCTTACAATGTGGGCGAAAGCGACAAATCGATCTGCGACAGCCACGTGTGAACTGCCATTACAATTTTGTTTTTATACTCCTACACAAAATCAATCAGAAATATGTTACAGTTTAACAGAGTTATTGATTATATTTCAAAGTATTTAAAATAAACACGATTGATTTGTTCAAATACAAAAACAGAGAATGCTTTAACGGTCCGCATAATGCAAAATTAGAAATTCAATTCTAATTGAATAGAATAGAAATCAAACTGATAAAAACAACATGTTTGGTGTTTTATGTTCGTTAAAAATTCTGAAGGTCATTGGAAACAAAAATAAAATGTTTTTTGGATCGGATGTTTGGATTAACAATCACACTCGAATGTTAGATCGACCGGCTAACAGGACCACACACACACACGATATCAATATTGTTTTGAACTTTAACCGATTCAACATGAGCGAAAAACTAATTAAAAATTGTTTCTTTTATTTCAAAAATGTCAAGAAATATCCAAACAATAGAAAACTTATTGCACAAAGAATCGATCAACTATTAAATTATTTCCTTTCCTTTTTGTAGCGGCAACTGAATGTGAAACATGAAATACGGACAGAGTTCACACACCTTGCGTCCGCCGCAACCTTGTTGGTTGGAATGGAAATGAACCCACCAAAATGTCTTGCGTTTCCTTTGTTGTAAAGCCAATCTTATACATATATACACATACATACAAACATATGTATTATTTATTGTTCACGGGTGATAAATAGTTGTTTGGTCTTATTGTGTTTTTTTTCTCAATATTTTTTGATGCAAAGCGCGATTGTTATTAAAACTTGGCACTTTGGTTGAACTGAACGAACAATTAATGAATTAAGTGCCAGAAAAATGAGTAAATTTGTCATACCAGTCATTCGTTGTTGCATGGCTTCAAGACAAACAACAGTAATGTCGAGTACGACAGACAAGTCGAACAATTTGAAAAGAACAAATTGAACGCCTTTTTAGCCCTGAACATGACAATTGACCATTTAAGTGCCTGTTTTGTTTATTATTTACATATTTTTTATTATTATTTCAACGTTTAGTAAACAATTAGAAATCTGAAGGCGGTGTGAAAAGTTTCTTAGGCGTAATAGTAAAAGTTCGCTTTCAAAGCAGCACAAGATTTGCTTGTGTTGCCAACGGGCAGGAAAACCCTGCAGGGACCCTTGTATTTACTAGGACATCAAAAACCCTCAAGTATGTTGTAAATAACAAACATATTTCTATCGTTAACAACCATATTACTGTTATCAACCACCAATGTTTTTTCTTTGTGTGCACAATTTTATAACTTAAAGCTCTTCTTCAAATTATTTTGCGCAAATTTTACGCCAACAGTGGTTTAACTTATTCATTTATTCCGTTGCATTTTTTTTAATCAAAATTCTAGATTGAATTTAAGCTTTCGACTGCTCCTGTAAAATTTACTTTTTGTCGGAAGTTCAAACAGTTTTGCAACTGCCTTCGTTTCGCAAGTCCAAGCTCTTAACTTTCAAAATATTTACATTAAACAATAAAAATCTATGTGTAACTACGTGTGTGTCTTTATGAAAAAAAATGAAAAAAATGGGAAAAAATTAACTCTTTTTTATTGCTGCTGGGGCCGCTCCCACCCAAGTGACCGACCTTACGAGTAAATTACTATTTAAAACGTACACACACACAGTTTCGCTGTATTTTCTTGTTTTACAATTGTTCCTTGACACCACAATTTGGGCGCCTCTATTTTTTCATGTAATTTTTTTTTTTTTTTTTTTTTTTTGTTAAATAAATTATTATAGCTTAACATTTTTACCCTGACATTTTATTTGAATATGAAGCATAATTTAATTCAAATTATTAACCTGTTTTCTGTTATTAAATTCTTAGAATACAGCTGTTGGTTTTTTTTTTCATAAAACGGATTAAAATAGTTTTATAAATCGAAATCCTATTACTCACTTTTGAAATTTTTTGTGCACTATTTAAAACAAATTTAACAATTAGTTGGCGGTGTTTAAATGTATAAACTCAAAATTAATTTGAAATTCTATCATTTCCGGGTAAATAGTTGTACTGAATCGCTTCAGAAGCATGAGGGTCTTCACTAATTTACAGCAATTGCTTTCATTTTTATTGACGAATAAAAATGATTTATTAAGTGTATTTTAAAACAATTTTTGCAAAAATATTTTTCCTATTACTAAAAGCAAATTGTTTTCTTTCCAAGTTGAGGAAGTGTAGAAAACTTCTGAATGAATGAGTGAAGGTGTGTTTAGTCTTGCCGTAAGCGTCCATAACCAGAGAAAACAAAATTCACTTAGCAGCCGGTTCATTTTTTGCGCAACCGCTGGTCTTGAGCCAGACTGTGGACAGTCCGGCGGCAGAAGATTTGGGTTGCCTTAAAATGGGTGAATTATACGCTCATAACATTCATTTTTATGAAATAAGTTGACAGGCTCCAGTTGTTTTGACAAGAAACTGGCTGAAAGCTAATTTGATACGTACAACTCCAAGAATAACAAATGTAAGAATTCATAAATCCCGCTTCGAGAGTGTACAGTTCAAAACTCAGGTACTAATTTTTTTTTTTTTTTAATTACGAATTTATTATTACAAATCAAATCATCACAGTATTTGGTTGCCTCTGCGCCTAAAAGGCATTATAGAGGCGAGTTGGCAAAATAAATTACAAAATTATTTGTTACATACATACGTTACGTACATAAAAAGGGAATAACAAAAAATATATTAATGAATAAAGAGAAACGTAGAATTCATTTAATTTGTTTATTAGACTGAAATGTCATGCACGTTTTGCATTAAATAATTCTTAATATTTCTTTTGAATATTGAAATTCTATTTATTTGACTACTTTTTCGCAAAGAATTTAAAGGTTTAAACTCTAAGGCGACGACATGTAAGTATGTCGATTTTATTGAACTATAGTCCAATTCTTTTATTCTCTGAAAACCGTTCATATATTCTGAAGTGAATAAACGCGCCATCGAGTTTTTGCTCCATTTCACTTCAGTCCCCGTTAAATAGACAATGTCTCATTTATTGTTTAGGAAATAATTCATTTATCAAATTCATCATCTCAATATTCATGAGGCAAAGTATCGCTACTCAGCACAATTTGTGTTACACGGTTTTGTCTTTTATCTGTATGTCTTGTTTTTTTTTTATTATTTTAATGGTACAGAAGTTATTAAATCCCCCTATCAAGTATAAGAAATGTAACATGACCAATCAATCAATCAATTTGTGGCTGAAAAAATTTAAAAAAAAATCTATTTGAATAGAGATAAAGTCTTGCAGAATGTGTGAATTCGTTAACAAACTGTCACTATAAATAAAAAAAAAAACTACAGAGTACTACAGTTTTTGTATCGAAATAAAATTTAAAAAAAATAAATAAATTTAATATCATAAAAAGTGTATTAAACAATAAGCAAAAATGTATGTTAAATAGATTATGAAAAGCTTGAAACGCCAACTAAAAGCTTTTCGTTTCAACTTATGTAGCAAGAAAATTCATAATTTCATTTGAGTGAATCGTTCGTTCTTTTTCAGAAAACCAATCTGAATTAATTTTTTTTTTTTTAATTCATACTTCTGAATGTTACACACAATTTAGAATGAAGGAAATGGGAAATGTGTCACTCATGTCAGGGCCCTGTTTTTCAAAACTTACAAGAGCTTAATTACACCTAGAAAATGAATCTACTCAATATTTTTAACGGTACGCTTTTAATGGTTTTTTTTTTGATTATTTAAACAACCGGTACTTATTTTTCATGAGTGCGTGGATACGTGTATGTATGTGTGTATGTGTGTATCTGAATGATGTATGTAGATTAAAAATTGTTTCTTGTTTTTTTAATCCATTTCCTGTACAACAAGAGAACTCTTATAATTAAAGTACAGAAAAGCACAGTTGTTACCTTATATGAATTACAGATAACAATATATATATATAAAAAGAGATTAATAATAATAACTATACTAAATTTTTTTTTTTTTCAATATAAAACTATATTGCCCTTTTCTTTTATTATCACCTTTGATTTGACACTAGTGGTTTTTAACCAGTGTTGCAACATTGATCAAAGTTGATTTTTATTAAAGTATTTTATTGTGTATTTTCCATTAAATTTGGTGAAAAAGAGCAACTCTGAAAGTATTGAGTAACTACTTTTGAGTATTGCGTACAAAAAAAAAAAAAATAGAAATAGTCAGGATTCGGTACCCTAATACTCAATACTTCACCGGCACTAATCTGATTCACATTCTTCGCACATTCTTCGAGTTCACATTACTTTGCAAAATGAACTCGTTTTCTTTTCATGTAACCAATAATAAATTTTAGTTTTTGTTGTTTATTTTTTAACTAAATGAAATTTAGTTTTTCTCAAAATTCGGGAAATTGTCTGTAATGCACAAAGAATGCAAAGTAGAAAAGTGCAGTTTGACTAAATACCTATTTAACTAATAAGGCAAAGCGGTGACATTTTTCATCCTGACTATAATTTTTATGTAAAAAAAAAAATAAACTCAATATCAAGTATCATTATCAAAGAAGGTATATTTATTAAAAATTGCTTGGTGCTTTCCACTACCGCTCTACATAAGATACCTATCTTGCAGTGGTAGATAGCAATTATGTAACAAATAAATAAATATAATAAATTTTCTTACATCATCTTATTAACCAAATCCGTATTGATTTCTTAAAGATAATTCTGAAACTTAGCCACTAATAATTAAATGTTGTTATATTTATATTTTCAAAGTTTAGAAATTAAAATGTGCACTCACGACCTTTTGGATTTTAGATGACGATATGTATTTCACATGCTTTTAATTTATTACATTCATACAATATTTATATAAAACATGGAATGAGTCTCAAATCATATTCAATTCTTAATGCTTCTTTTTTTGTTGAGTAGATTTAACATGTCAATATTTTGTGAACAATTTTTTCTGTTAATTCTTTAATTTTTGTTTGTTAGAAAACATTTAATACGAGTATTTACCTCAACTTCAGCTTATAATTTTTTAGTTTTATATTTTCAATTTTTTTTTCAAGTTAAGTGTGATTAAAAAGCAGGAAAAGTATATTTATGGAAGCAATAAAAATGATAGAAAACACTTGTATTTTTATATTTCGATCTACATTGCACTGATAAACTTGTCACAGTAAAACACACGCTGTTGTTTTTTCTTCTAACCTTTAATATTATTTATAGTAACCATATAAAAACATAAGGAATTGCCTTAATGGTTGTGAACAATTTGCATATAAGCATCGGCAACTACAGTACACACATATACATACATACATACTTATAATATAGTCCAATAGAAAGTATCACTGGGTTTTAACTGAGAAAAACATTCATTCATTGAAACAAGAGCGTCAAAAAAATATTATTATAAAAATAATACTGAAACATGTAACAGAAGTAGAAATGTAATTAAATTAAACGATCAAGTGGTGTTAATGTGTAAAAAAAAAATAATAATACAACTTAAGGTAGGAATGTTTGCGGCTATTATGAAGAAAATATTGAAATGTTTTTTAAATGCTTTAAAATATGTAACAAGTTTTCTAAGATTGTGCAGGGAGCACTTGTTTGTTTCTCAAGTCCGGTATGAAATTCCCCAATATTTTTTCATACATTTGTTTTGCAAGTGGAGTAGGGTTTGTTTTATGGCCAGTATGTGTTATCTGTGTTGTACATGTTCATTGCACTGTAGGTGTTCGCTTATTGTTGTTGCGTTTTTATTTTACTTCTGAAATGAGTTTGAAACAAAAGACAAACATGATTTCTTTTATTAGTCGTATCAAATGTGTAACAATATTTTGTAGGCTCAAGTCATCGTTCAATCATTTTCTTGCAACTTTAGAAAATGCTACAAAAAGTGGTGATCTCTTTTCTTTAATTTAATTTAATTTAATTTAATATAATTTAATTTAATTTAACGCTCGTGCATTAGCTTAAATAAATTTAAATCTGAAACAAATTTCAAAATGTTCTGTCTGCTCATCGACAGCGAATTCGTGCGTTCATGCTCATAAGTACATCTAAAACGAAAATGAAAATAAATTTCAAAATTTTATTTTTGTTTTAAATGTAATCAAGGAAACAAACGAACAGATTGATTGGATAACCATAAGCTGGCAGTTTGTTTTTGTTTTAAATATATTTAAGCGAACTAACAGTCTCGATGTCGATGAACTGGCAGTTGTGAGTGTCAGAACTTGAAGGTGTAAAAGTGATATTATTTATCATACTCACTGCATGTGTCCCAGGTATCTAGAAGTTTCTTCCATTTCAGAAAGATGGGAAGATTTAGCAGGCACTGGTCGTTACAACTTATCCTGGCACTCAAGAAGCAATAAATGAAGAACGAGTTTATCTTGTAATGTTTAGAAAATAATACAGTAGTCGATAAAATGCCGCAAGAACAACGACAATTAGTTGATAATATAAAAAGATAAAATAGCTGAAACTATTTGCAACAAGTGATAAGAAGAAATATCTGAAACTTTCTTTTGATTTCTTAGAAAATTCCAAGTTTTTTGTTCCAGTCGAATAAACCAATTTTTATTCATTAACTACTACAATCAATATATGTAAATTAAATGAGCAGCAAAGATAATAAATTCAAATTTTAAGTATATGTATGTACATACATTTACGAAAAACAATAAACAATACGCCAACGTTTATTACTACACCAGCACCCACTTCTCTTTCTTTTTGTCGTACAATTAAAACAACTGTTCTGTTTATGACGCGTGAGAGAAAAGTCATAAAATTAAAACATTAAATTAATACTCAAATGTAAGCAAATGAGTCATGGAACAAATGTAACAGATATTTTTCTATTTTTTCAGCATTTCAGCTGTCAATTTTAATTGTCAACGAAGGCAGCTTGAAGTTTGTAGAAAATTACAACGGGTAACAAACCAATGAGAGAAGCGAATTTCATAACCTAATCAATTTTAATTGATCATTTTTCTATCACTTTACAAGAAAAGTTACACATTTGAAGGAGGAATTAAATTTGACGCATTGACAGGTACAAATTGGCTGCACGTTTGCAAATAAAAATGGAGCGTATAAAAGCCCACAAATTATTTTTTATTTATATAAATATGTGTGAGATGTGTACGCAAAATTTTTACAAATCTAACACACATTAATTTATGTATTTATGCCTGAGGCTGATATTTAAAAGAATTGTTTGAAAAGAATAATATGTTTACACCATTGCGGCGGCATAAAATTAATTAAGCTCATGTTTAATTAAGCCGAAGATTAAATAACGAAATGAATGACCATGGCAAAAACTACATATATGTATATGTATTTCATTTCTTCAGAAGAAACTTTTTTTTTTATTTAAAATATAATGTTTTTACCAATTTCGTTTGCTTAGACAGCAATGAACGTATTAGATATTTAATTAAAAAGCAGAACTATAAGTCAATTTCTGTATAGGCAAAATACAAGCACTTTAGGGTGGGTCGATTTAGCAATCGATATTGTAGTATTAATCGGAAGGTTGATGGCAACATGTCAATTGCTAAATCAGCCCTAATGTTCGAAGTTTAAATTGGCACCGCTCATGTTTGCCTTAAGCATTTTCAACATTTCCAATATGTTAACAAGAAATCTAATAATTTTAATGCATTTCCTCATGCCAAAAGCTATCGAAAAATCAGTGGCACACTGATGACAAATTTTCGTCCTTACAAAACTACCCAACCTAAAGCACACCCCATAAAATCATTGCAATAGCGTCACAGCTATATATAATTATTATATATATTTAATTATAATTAACGGGAATTAAAAGAAAACTAAATTAATTTTAACATTCCTGTTAGATTAAATAAAATAATATTAATAATATCCCAAGCAAGCGAATTATCAAGATATTTTGTATGAAAATCATTCAATTTTCGGAGTGGTTCCTATAAAAAATTTTTATACAAGCCTCTTGCTTGTTTTACGGAAACTGCACATCAAAACAGATCTAGTTTTTTCTGTTAGTGTTAATAAAACACACACACACAAGTTTTAACTTTTGAATTTATATTCAAAACAATAACAAAATATGTATCAAAATACACAAAACAAAAGCCAGTAAGTATTCAACTCCTGTTTTATCTCCTCAATTTTAATGAAGTACGAGTAAAATAGAACTCAAGCCTGATAAAACTATTAACAATTGTAAATCATAAAGTTCGACTTTGAAGTTAAAATTGAAATGTATTTGCGTTAAAAAAAAAACAAGCAGTTTGCCTTATCAGTTTTTGAAACTACTTTGTTTTATTGTTGAGAAATATAAAATGCCTAAAATTGTATTAAATCGATAAAAGAAAAAATTTTAATTTATTACATGTCGTGCTCCATTTGATTTGCAAAAATAAATTAATCGGTCCACAAGTCGATAAGAGCAAGTGCGGCCTAATCTGCAGCTTAATTTGGGTGGACTTGGCAAATACTTCGCTTAAATCGGTTCTTTCTCTCTCATTCCTTCAATTGAAAGAAAGCACCTTCTTTTTTATATTTTTTTTTTAATTTTGTGCCTCAACTCTTTTGTTTTTTCCTTTTTATTGTCTAGGTAAACACGATTGCAACATAAATTTAATTTTTAAAATTGATATGTATGTTACATATTTATTACTCATTTATTACTTAATGAGCAACTAATTTTTATTATTGTTTCATTTATTTGTCTTCAAAACAAAACAAAAAACAACCACGCACTTTATCTTGTTTATGCACATGTGCATGTGTAAAATTGATGAGAAATTGGGTCATAATGATTAATAACGAAGACGCCAAGTATTTGTGTAGTACATATTTGTACAACAATAAAATAATCTGAAGTGGAATTTTGAAAGCTCACTTTAATTCACACACTATCTATATGTATGTGTGTATATATTCTTCAATCCAATCAGTTGTTTATAAACGAAAACAACAATTTGTTGCAAACATGTATTTCAAATCGAAGTAGTGCATTGTTTGCACTTCATACTGTTAATAATAATTGTGGTAACAGAGTTATATGGAATTTAAAGTTTAGTAAAACTACACACACACGCACAAGCGCACAAACCATCCGCTCATACAATTTTTAAAAGCTCAATTAAGACAAATTTTATGACCATAAGTCAAACTTATGAGTGTTTACTGTGTTTAATCGTAGTAAAGAAAGAAAAAAAAAATTCCATTTGCACGTGTTTTATTTATATTTATCTTAAAGTTTTATGATGAAGGTAGAGGATACAATAATATTTTTTTTCATTTTTTTGCAAACTTAATTTTAAGCAGAAATATTTTATTATAAATTTTTGGTTGTCATTAAATGTTGTGGTTATTAAGGTTTATTGGAGCCTGCTCAGGGACTTCGCCGACGTAAATACATATTTTATATTGGTGAAAAACAAACTAAATAAAAGTGTTTATACTCAAAAGTGAGTTGAATTTGATGTTGCGAGAAGCAAATATTAAAAAAAAAAAAATAATAATAATACTAGATTGCGTTGCTAGCTGCCAAGAAAAAAGTATAGCAACTCGCTGCTGTTGTTGGATGTTTGTTTTGAGTCAAACAGCCGCTCAGCAACAAGAATGTGCGTTCAAAAGCACTGTCTGAGCTGGAGGCTATATGGGTGCTGATAAGAAATGTTGTGGTCTTGCCACAGCTGTTCCCCAGCTTCAGTCTTAATTTTACTTTTCCATTATGTTGAGTGGATATTAATAATAAACAAGAAGATATCCACTGTGATTTCGAAATATCGAATTTAAAAACATTTATTAAAAAAACAAGTGACCTTAAGGCCCGAACAATTAAAATAATAAACAACAGTTTGATAAATAGTGTTTGAGCTCAAATAAGACAAAAGAAAGTTGAGATAACGAAAAGACAGAAAGCTTATACAATTCTTGAAAGATGCTTCATGATTTTTATTTTTTTATGAATTATTAAATTCATGATTCTAAATTTTAAATTTATTTATTTGATATCAAAAGCCGTCAAAGCTAATGCGCATGAATTTGCAGGTAGCACAAAAAAAAAACAACAGTTTCATCTAAAACTGAAACCCCCTGATCTACACATGTTTAGCAATAAACTGATCAACTTGTATCTTGTTTTGTTACAAGCAGTGAATTTAAGTCGCATTCATTTTTCATGTTCAATTAAAAATTCTTGGAGTTTTAATTGTTATCCGATCTACCGTAAAAGCATAATAAAAATCACAACAGAAGTAAAGAAAATTAGAACAATACGTGCGCAACAAACACCGACACATGTGCTGCTTAATAAAGATAAATTAAGTATTTATTTATTATTCTTATTTTAAAATCGGATTATAAGCCCAAAGTCAGTAATTGCGACTTATAAGGGCGCCGCTTTAGTTTCACAAGAGAAGGTTTTGTTTCTTGTTCTTTCTTTGTCGTTTGAAGTGAAACATTAATTTGATTTTTTTTTGTGGAATTAATTAAATTGTTTACAATATACTTTACTGGAAAAAGGTGTGTATTTTTATTTCACTATTTTATTGGCTTCAAAACCGGCTTAAACCTCTTAATTTGATGTGCATGTACATGAGTATGTACATGCTTTGGGTCAATGAGATGTGGCTTATTTTAGTCGTATGCTCCTTGACAATATTTTAGTTGATACACATAAGTAAATAAATTCAAAACTTCTCAATCGAAAATGGGCTTGGTGGTTTTTGAATGGACTCAGAGGCATTTCTTGGGCTCAAGGTTAAGCCCAATTTAGGTCTCTAATTTATGTCCAAAAAATCAGAGCAAGTTCATCTCCGAGTTTGGTTTAATTTACATTTAAGCAAGTAAATCATTAAATCAGTGACTACTTAAATCATATTTAAACGAAGAAATGGTTAACTAATTCACTACAGTCAAGTTTAAGCTGCAGTTAAATTACTGAAAAGTTTTGTTAAACTAGAGCTTTAACTACAACCGATTTTTGGGCATATAATTAATTAATCTACAATTTCCTTTAATCAACCTATTGGATTCTAGTATGATTAGTGCTCGTAGTACAGCCATGTTAATTAGCAAGAAATGGGAACATTTTTTTTCGCATACCACTTTCTTACATTTGCGCAGCCACAACAACCGCTTAAACTCTCAAATAAAACTTAGGTACATATACAAGGCTTAAGCTAATTTAAATCTTTAATCCTGATCACAAAAAATGGACATTAGAAATCAATAAAATATATGTATGCATGTTAAAGTCGTCAACCAGCTTTGGGTTGAAGAAACAACTCTCCCATCATCGTTATTATTTTTCAAGCACCATCAGGCCTGTGATATTCATGAATTTTGCGCTTCTTTACAGTGTAAACAAAGTACTTTCAGAATTTTAATATGATTTAATCTTTTTGTCTTTTGAATTTCGTTAATAAATCCGAGACTTTTCGATATGTATGTATCTATTATAAGATTTTCGAAGTGTAGTTGAATCTTGATTAATTGCATCAATCAAAGTCTTATAATTTGCTTAGTTTCAGTTAACGATATTTTTACCAACAATTTCAATTCACTTTCTTATTGAAAACAACACCAAAATCAGTGTCTGGTGCAGCTTTTTGAATTTACTACAAATGCGATCAGAGAGCAGTAAAAGCAGCCGATAAAATTGTTTTGCCCGGCTAATCAGCAAGCACGCATGAGCTGCCCTTTTATTTTTGAATATTTGCCCACTCTGGAAGAGACGAACAACTAAAACTTAAAGCCCACCTCACAAAGTGATCTAGCTACGCTAGTTGAAAACATGCAACTTCAATGAATGCAAAGCCAAAGTCCAATCAAATTATTTTTTTTCAGGGTGTGGCACATTTAATTAATAAACAATCACTGCAAGAACCCATAATAAATGTAGTTGGCCGACTAATTTTTATTGCTATTATTAGATCACAGAGGCCCAGCAAGTAACAGGTATAATTATGTATCTATTTAATTTATTTTGAATTCGAAAGAAAACGTTGCCAAAACTATGAATAAGTAAAAGTGTGCTCATCCACATGTAACACTTATTGTAGAAAAGGAAACGGCATGCAAATTTTTAGTTATTTTATATCGCTTTATTTAAGTTCGAATTTTATATAAAAAAAAAAATTATTATAAAACAGAGGCTTAAGAAAACTCTTTGTTTCTCAAATAAAACTAATTACAACATAGTCTGAACATAAAAGGGAGTACACGCGTATAAATCATACAGAAACGGAAAAAGTTGCTATTCTATTAGATTTTATTCTATTACTTTAATAAAAGCTATTATTGTAATAAATTATTTCAGGCCATTCAATTAAGATAGTAAAATTAATTTATTTCAAACTAGGATATAAATTCAAAATCATCATCGGAACCTTCGTTTTCGTCACAGCAGCTACGGCGCTTTGCTTCAAGAGATGAGTGATTGACATTTTCGAAATCTAGAATAAAACAAGAGCAAGTTAGATCATTTTACACAAAAAGCTTTATATGTACATAAATTTGTTAAAAGGTGTTAATTTTAAATAATGTTCAATTAGATGTTTTTAGTTTTTGCCGAACTGAACCACACAAACATTAATTTTATTCTGGTTGACGAAAATACCAATTTTATCGATTTCCCCTATTCCAAGAGTGGTCATCAGTGTCACATCAGCTCATTATCAAAACATTTGCGCCTAGAATTTATATTATCTTATAACTAAAGATTTAAAATATCTACAAATGAAAAAAAAAACATTTTTTTTTTCTTTGCAAAAGAAAAAAAGCTTGAGTTTTTCAGGTCGACTTCCTGTGGAGACGATGACGACTCTTGAACAAAGGGGTAACATTGCAATAAATATGTTTTCTAAAAATAAAAACAAGAACCTTCAGTATCACCACAACTTATAGTTCGTGTCGAGCTATAACTAATTAAATCATCTGATGATGTTGTGGTGTGTGTAATAAACGAGGAATTTAAGTCACTGGTGAATTCTTCATAAGAATTGAAGCAACATTCATTGCTATCAGTATCTGTTCCTATGCTCTTGATGGATTCATTTAAAGGAAAAGAAGAACAGTGATATGTGGTATTTGTAGAAGCCATAATACCTGTCATGCTCGACGCCCACTCTGGTGAGCGAGTTTTAGTTATTTCAAATAACGGCTGGGTGCTGGCTGTTAAGACTTCATTTCTAAGATTCTCCAATAAAATATCAAAAGACAAGCGAGATTTGCACAGGAAACACTGCAATTAAAGGTAAATAAAAATACAAAAGTTTCATTTATAAAACATTAAAGGGCTTTGTTATACCACAGCCAATGAAGGATCCATTTGTGTAAAATGTAGACGGCCAGCATATTTGTGGTGAAATGTTTCATCGAAATCTACTTCATCTTGAGTTGTTTTCTGGCCCACTGTTCCTGATCTTTGTGTGGTATGAGGATCCAAAAACAGAACTTCGTCATCCACGTAGCCTAAAAAGTAAAGGGCTTGGTTTGGCCGACCACCAATCATGCCACAATTTCCCACCAGCTCGAAGCACTTCTTTAAGGCTGGAATATAAATGGGGTTAATGTCGCTCAGACCCAAACGTAGGGGAAGTATAAGTAGCAACGGTTTCCAAGATTCATCACTATTGGTGTCTGTCAAGCAAAGCGATACTAAAAGGAAACGGTATTAGTTTCAAATTTATTTTTCACAACTAGCACTTACTTATGTCATCTATGACAATAGTGTTATCCATGGCAACATGTATCATTAAACTGCACCAGTCATCGTAACGCACTAGTTTTCTGTGCAGAATTTAAGATTTTGAGTGGTTTTATAACTATGCAAGTATGCATGTGTGTATGTTGTACTTTCTACTCACTTGAGCACTTGCGCCACCGTATTTGGACCGAACCATTGGCCCACTTTCTTATCCTCTGAGTCTCCCATTAAGGCAATTTGATGTATAGAGAAAAAACTTTTTCTGGAGTCCTCGAAACGACTGACGATTTTCAAATACGTTGAGTCTCTCGTTTCAGGCGTCCAAAACCATTCGCGACCTAAATGCAAATCGATGAGAGCTTGAGCCAAAACCATTTGGCCGCAGCGCAGCATACAACCCCAACCTTTGTCTGTTGTCAGCTGCGGTTCTCCCAGCGGAACAAAGCCACGACGATAGGTACACCAAAGTCGAGATTGCACATCACGGCGAATCAACTCTAGTTCTTGTATGGCATTGTAACTTTTCCCCAAAATCCAAACATTGGTATTAAGTTTTGGTATATCATCTGGTTCACCGGTAGCGCCAGCTACAGCACCAACCACAGCTCCGGCTAACACGCCGTCGGGCCCTAAATACGCTTCGAAAACACTATCCATTTTACGTGACACATTAGTATAGAAATCTATTAGATGATCAATATTGGCTATGCACTGGAGTCTCAGGTAATAAATTCTTCGACTTCGGCGGTACAGTTCTTCAGGATGTGTGTCGAACCAAGGCAGATGAGCCAGAATGTTTATGAAAGCAAAATACACAAGAACAATGCTTAATCCAGCGGTTAAAAACGCACTATTGTCGGGGAACAATAGCATACAGCTGGACGCAAATTCTTTCAAACTTTTGATAATTTTGACTTGATAAAATTTACTGAGCGGCCAATTTTTTATTTCACTAGAAACCACAAAATTATTATTTTACTCTTATGTATGCTGAAACAGCCCAAAACGGACATTTGTTTACAATCAAATGTATTTACATACATACATACATATGTTTGTATTTACACTTTTTTCAATCTTTTGTTTCTGCACTCCTTCATCTAATCGCTCTTTCTCAATCTTCGTAAGGCTCAATCGGGGTTTTCTTTTGTTTGGCACAATCCACCATTGACGAAATTTACATTTCTTGACCTGATCCTTTGCTTGTTTTATTATATTTAATCCTTCTCAAATGCTTCTTATTTTGGCAGTGCTACAGCATCCCTCTATGTTTGGGACTGTTCCTCTAAAATTGTTTTATTTAGAATTCAAAATGGTTGGATAAATTTTCCGTCGTAGCAAAACAAAGAACAACTTTTTTACTTTATATGACACTCAAAACGTCAAATTTGAACAGAGTTGCCGGGTTGAAGCAAATACAAATGCATTGTACACTCAAGGCGAATTCAAATCATTTCGGCCATTATATCACTTCTCCGTATTCAAGACCGTTAAACTTGAAAGGTCTCCAGCGCATCTTAAAACCGGTATCCGCATATCGCAATCTCATTTAGCGGTTAATACCAGTCAAAACCTCACAATTCTCAAGCAATATGCGATTTCCGCTCTAACATAAGTTGTCCTGAATTGCTGGGTTAAATTTCATCATTTTGATTAAATTCCACCATTTAAATGTTACGAGTCCTAAAGTACTTTACATACTATTATTTTAGATCTAAAAATAGACTCAATTGGCTCTTAAAGCGAATAAATAATTAAGCTCATTTTTGGTTATTTAACATAATATTTTCAGGCTATAATTTTAAATAGGGTTCAAGAAAGTGTTTGGACAGTTTGATCACTTCACCTGCGCTGATTTCTTGCACAATACAATGTTGAAATATCTGACCAGTTTGCTGGTTACACTTAGAACAAACCATTTAAAAAATTCGATTAGTTTAATTTCCAATACATTTACTTAGAAAATATCATGACCGTTACATTGCTGAATGTTTACAATCCTGGGGCCGAGTTCCAACATTCGTGATAGAATTAAACCGCTACCAAGTGTTGGGTGTTTGTTGCTTATTTTGTTTTTCGTATACATAATTGTTACTATCGAATTTATTCATTCAATCACGAATGCCGGAATCTGGCCACTAATTTGAACAAGTTTTTATTGCAAGCCCCAACTATTTTTGGTTTAGAATTTTATTTCGTTATTGTTAAGAAAGAACAAAATTTATTATTTAAATCTATAAATTCGTCATTCATTTCGCCAGCACTGCTGAGCATATCAGCATTTGGATCCTCCACTGTGATTTCTTGTGCAGCATCTTTTCTAGCTTTCTGGCGTTTTTTCTTTGACATCTTCTTAATTAAATTAGGATTATTATGTTGGTCCTTTGATTGTTTCTCAGCAGGTACGAATTTTTCACACCACTGCCATAAGAACAGATAAAAATCAAACATCATTTGAGAATCCTTAAAAATGAAATTCCGTATGTAGTACTCGATGTCTAAACGGGATTTTAGTAAATCATAAAGATTATACAAAAAAACACCGCAATACAACTGGCCCATATGTGGGGGTAAATATGGAAATTCAAGCAAAGCATTTAGCGAATGCAATTGGAAGACAATTGATTGGAATTCAGCAAAAGCGTGCAAAACAGTGCTGCAGTAGAGATCATATTTTTTCTTAAATATGTCCTGCATATGGAAATGCTTTAATATTTCATTTTGTACTAAAAAGCAATCTGACTTCGGTATGTAGGTGGTACGTTCCGGAATGGGAAGTGTAAGTAGGTCTTCTTTTATCGCGCGCTTTAAACCATTTTCTATTTCCTTATCACGTATCTGTCGCTCTTTTTTTATAATTTTACCAAACCTTTTTTGAAAAGCTTTCGGGTCTCTTTCTGGCGGAATTTTCGAATCAATCGTTCTCAAAATAACGAGACAAACAATAATAGCATGCAGGTGTACTAAGTCGCAGTGATGGGAGTTCTGTAGCCAGTAAACTATAGACAAAAAATAAAGTTTAATGTCCTCAGGTAGACTGTCTACTTCAGTAAAGAGTGCATCTGAATTCAGTTTAGATGCGTCATTTTCAAATAATGTCCTCAGAAGAAGTGAATTCGGCGTCTCTGGCAGAAAATCGTATTTAGGTGGTTCTTTAACATCTATTCTTTTGTAGATTACGTTTGTGACTCTAGTAGCTCTTGTAAGATACGTAAAAAACAAAGTGTCCTCGTTATCATCCTCTCCTTTCTTCAGTTCATATTCTTCACCTTTCACATTATTAAGTAATGAGTAAATAAGCGTTAAAATAGGTAAAGCTATTGAGTGGCAGTCTTCAAAAGGGAAGTGTTCTATTTGTGGATTGTTAATATATTTCCGTAAATGCACTAAATCAACAAAAAATCTTGGCAAATTGGCAGGATATAATTTGTCGATAAACCATTGGGGAAACGTTGAAATAATGTCATTTGTATCCCAATCTGCATTTTCTTTGACATCGTCATCTTCTAACGTGCCGTTATTGATGTAATCGTTTTCTTCAATATCATTGTTTTGTAAACATTCTTCATTTAATTCTTCGTCCACCCCATCATTGCTTTTATCCTCTCCCTCTCCAACTGTTTCGTCATTTTCAAAATCTTCCTCCTCCGCATCCTCGTCAAACTCATTTTCGTCCTCATCGCATTCATTTTCATTTTCGTTCTCATTCTCGACTTCACAGCTCTCCTCGTCATCATCACTTTGGATCAATTCAAATATATTCTCGTAATTATTTTTGAAGTAGTCAAATGAGTGACATTTTTCGTTTGAATAGCCGCTCGTTGCTGCTTCTACTTGTGCCATCAAAGACTCTCTCTGGCTCTGCAAAATAGAGTAACAAAATCAGTTCAGTTCAAATGCATTCTTCAATTCACATACTTTTTGTAATCTCGCCATGATTTTTTGACACGCTGACTCTGCCGTTTCTGTTTTCAGCCACTGTAAAATAATTTTTATTCTACGTTGTTGCTGATTTGTTTTACGACTCCGACCAATTTTTCCCATGCCATTTAGGAAAAAGTTTTTAAAAGAGGAACGTGATATGTAATCGTTTCCTAGCATAGCAGCAAATAATGGCAATTTCTCTTTACTTAATGATCTTTTTGCTATTAAATTTTCTATGCGATACATGCAACAATCTAAATATTTGTATGGTTTGCCTTTTTTAGTTCTGTCTTTATGACCTACAACTATTGCGTCCATAATACGGTTGCTTCTAGTACGTTTTTCCACTTTCTTTGCTTCATTTTTTCTCAGATGTCTACTCTCTTCGCCACTATTTTCTTGATCAACAGCTTTGTAATGCTTTGTGTGAGCTTTTACTGTCAGAGTTATGAGAGGTATGTACTTGACATTGTATATATAAAAATCGGAATCATAACTTAAAACAGGACAGTTCAATTTGCGGCTGAGTGCGGCCAATTCATCATCAGCTTCGAACACACATCTCATTACAGGTATACCACAATCTTTAACAGCGTCAACAAAAACTTCTTTCATCATTAGTGGAAAGACATTTGTTGAAGCAGTAGGATTTACACGTTTTATTACGGAAATTTTCCCCCTCATACGCTTACCAACTGTACGCAATTTTCGATGCTCATAGCCACCATCCATTAAGACATACGATTTTATATTACATTCAGCCAAAACTACAAAAAAGTTGACCACTGTTCTATAGAAAGCATCGTAGTCACCACCAAAAGCTGAATTAATTCCACTGGCGTCCTTGTATAAATTACAGGCCAAATTATCACCATCTATAACAAGATTACAATCGTGAAGTTCATAAGGAGTCAAATACAATTCAGCGTTTCTAGCAATAAAGCTCGTCAAGCCACGGACTCCCATTATAAGTTCTAGATTTTATAATTTTATTAAAAACCTTAAATGGTTTCAAGAATTTAAAAATCATGTGCTTCAAATAACCAATTGTTGTGAAAATATAAACAAAGCAAAATGTCAAAATGAATGAAATAAAAAAAGATAGTGCTGCCAGATTATAATATCGTCAAACTGAATTAACTGGGGACAATGAAAAAACTGTTTCGTAAAACACTGCGCTAATTATTTTATGGTGTTTGAGTTCGATTTTACTTCCGTAGTTCAATTAATGCCTAAGACGCCATCGTTAGTTTTAACATTAGCCTTCAATGAAATCTTTTATTTGGTTTTTTTAAAATTATAAAATTTTGAGACTTTTGTTTTTCATTGCTGTTATTAAATACAATAAAAAAAATACAACAAACATTTTTTGAAAAGGTTCATTTTTGGACCTGAATTATTATAATAACAAAAAAAAAAAAAAAATAACAACAAAGGCTTATTAGCTGAGAAACATACCAGGCTGTTATTTTTTAAGCATCCTCGTATAACAATCCTACTATCTAAACCTTTCGTTACTGATAATTTAAAATACATCTTTTTTTATTATTAAGTAAACCCGAAATTTACCTTTTGTAAATAAATAGTTATCAATTGTAAGTTATGAAAGCTCAGCTATACAATAATATTAAGATTTAAGCAGTTTATTTCTCTCTGAGGGAAAAAATCGTCAAACTCATGACGCAGTTACCATTCCTAGAATGTACGTACATACATATTCCGCATACATATCAATTGTCGTCATCTCCGTCTCATCAAGTCAGAAAACTTATTACTGTGCACTCCTCTTAGACAAAAATTTTCTACTCTTTTTATACATCTTTCAGATCTAAAGGCTGGATAAAGTTTTTAGTTATCTTCATTTGTTGTTGGGAGCGGGAAAACAAGTGTCACATCTTTGAAGTCGACTTAAAGTGTCGACGATATCGATAATTGTAAAATTCTGGCCACACTACAATTTATCTTTATTTTCTTACTTATTCTTTAAAATGTCATCACTAAGCTATGAGTTGCCATTACAGCAAAAATGGAACGATTAATCTTAATTTTGTAAGAAGTTTCTCTTGGATTTACCAATGATTCGCATTTTTAAATGCAACATAATGGGCTGAGGAGTGTTATTTAAAAAAATAAATCATCAATTTCATTCGTTAATTATAAAAGCAATGTTAACCTACTAGGTATACAATAAGAATGCACTTTTTAACATGTTTGGAGATGTCCACATGGGCAACACTGTTTCTTGCAATTATTGGATTTCTTCATTCGTCTTTTATTAATTGTTGAAAGTAGTGCGTGTTGCGGATGTTCGACAGTTTTTTTTATCATCTGCTTTGAAAATAATAAAATAGACAAATATTTATTGAAATTGACAACTGGACCTCTAAAGTGCCTTTTAAACCAACAAATTGCGAAAGGGACGATGTCCGTTAACAAGAAAATCAATTTTACCAATAAAAAATAAAAGAGAATGGTAGAAGCAATATTGCAGTGAGAAATACACATATGTAAACATAACTCATAACGTAAAGATAAAAGGAATTGGCAAGAAGAAATCCATCCATATTTGGTATAAATAATTTTCCAAGCCAAATGAAACTAAAGAACTTTTGTTAAAGATTTCCTATTCGTTTTACTTGAACTGATTAATTTCTTTGCCGTCTTCCGTCTTTTCACAAACCTTCTTCATTCATCATATAAAAGTACAACAATAGCAAAAACAAACGAAAAGAAAAAGCCATCCAACCAACAAAATCAACCAACCAACCTAAACCAGCCATTTTAGTGTATGCATGTTTTTGTGTGAGTGATTATAGAGAAATACAAGAATGAAATAAGAAAATCCCCAAATGAAAGTAAAGAGTGTACAACTTTGGTATTAAAATAAGGAAAATTCTTAATAAAACTGAATTGGATTTTAATATAAAAACACAAATGAAATTGGAAATATTTTATTTAAAGATTTAGTCACATTTTTCCTGTTAATTCTCTGACCATTTTCTTAACTCTTGTGTACTTGTTCTTAAAAAATAGACAAAAGCAATAAAAGAAAAATAAGAAACAAAGTGAAAAGTGTGCGTGTGTAAATTTTTGTTGTGTTTATTTCTTCTTGGTCTTCATTCATTCATCGAAAAAGAAGAAAAACAAAAAGAAAAGAAAAAATCTTACTACCACATTTGTAGTTTACAAAAACAACTTGTGCTGCTGCGTCTGTCATACAATTTTTATTTCTTGTTTCTACGGAATTCTAGTGGAGTTTTTTTCCTCAGTCGTTGCGACGAAACCGAAAATTGTTATTCAGAATATTGCGAAAATCGTATTTGTACGTTTTTCGGTGATTCGCTGCACAAAATAAAATTCACTGCTTATTCTTCTCATCTCGTGTTTGGGATTTCGCGAGCTCCGCAACAGTTCTTTGAATGATTGGCAAAAAGCCGGTCAGGTTTCCGTGACAAATTTCAGTTGCCTGTCGTTGTTATCCTTGGCAGGTGTTATACTTGGATTTCTGCTTGAGTGTTAAATGCATTAATACAAATTGCATTCATACAATTTGTATTATTACACTGGATAAAGGGAGAAAACATTTTTAAGTGAACGAATCTAGACATTTTAATGGATTTTAAATGCAAGGTAAGTCTTTTTTATTGAAACATTTTTTGAACAGAAATGTACATATGTATTTATAACGGGTTTTCTCTGCAACATTTTTAATAATTTACAGTTTTTCTTTTATACATACATACATACATTTATGTGTTTGCACCAAAGCAGATGTGAACAGTCAATTTTTGAAATTATAATAGAAATATTAAAGGAGAAATTACAAAATTTGGAGGTTTGCTTAAGCTTAAAGTTGTATTTGCAAAGTCATTAATTAACAAGTTTACCAAATAGGAATCTATTCCTATTTTTTTTTACCTTTTCTGAAGGGCACTATTTTAGTTACATATGTTCATATGTACATCTGAAGAAAGCATTAGTTTTCTAAACTGAAAAGATAATAACTTAATTGTTAACACATAACTACCTACCTTTTCTCTTTTTAAAAGTATCGCCGATTTGCATAATATCTGTATATATGTAGGTATGTATGTATTTTAAAAATTTTGATCTGCTAAGCAATATGTTCTTTATATGATCAAAACTATAAAACAATGTGCGTAAATGATAAAAGTTTGCAGTTGGTATTGGCAGATTCTCTTTGATTGCAATAAAAAACAATTATCAAAGCCATAGAAAAAAAATTGATTTCATGCAGTCGATTCAGGGTGGCCGATTATATTCTATAATCAATTAAAAAAAAAAAAAAAACTTGTTGAAATTACCAACAACATTCAAACGCTTACGCTACGTCCACATCTAGCATGAAATTAAGTTAAAATATGAATCTAAAATTTTCTGTTTAAATAGCGGCTTATTTAAGGTGGCGTAGGTACATCAGTTATAACTTTACATTGCTTTTTGTTGAAGGGCAGCTCACAGTGAGAAATTTTTATGCTCATGTTAATTGAAGATTCTATTACTTTAATAAATACCTATTTTCTAATATTGAATAATTCATACTTATATTTTGCAAACTATATATTCTTCAACTACAAAAATCAGACTGACAATGTTGAATCTCAATTTAAGTTATAACCGAGTTTTCTGCAGAAAGGTTTTAACAAATTTACAACATACCTACACAAACTTAATTTGATGTTTATGTTGAGGTTAACAATTCTTAAATTCTTAATAGGGCTTTAGTTTTATTTCTATAATAATACTAAAATAAAAGCAGATTGTTTTTGTTTTTATCAAAAATTTATACTTAACTTTTTTTTTTACCACAAAATCGATTCGTATTTAATTTTTTGATCTATGTATGTGTGTGTAATAATTCTCTGTAATTCACATGTATGTATATAAATGTATAAAAAAAAATATGAAAATAGTGTGTGAATTTTTATAAATTGCACTCTGCAATTGTTTCACCAATTCTTCGACACATTACCTCTACGGATTCGTTTAGTTGAATAAAAATAGTTGAATAAATATTGTCCTATTTTAATTAAGGATAACTAGTGTTTGGTTTACAGATGCTTAAAATTTTACCTGTTGTAATTTATTGTTTCTCTTCTAATGGTGGCCTCCTCGGATTTTAGGTGACGATATTTATCTAATCGCTTAATAAAGTACATTGAGCAAAATTGTTGTCAATTTCTTGGAAAAAAGAACCCTTAATTTTATTTAGAAGAAAATTCCTATTTAGCCACTTCCTGCTTCCCACACATTTACACATCTTCTCTCTCACTTCTGCTCAAATAAGGAAAACAAACAAAAACTACAACGTGCAACCAAAATTTGGTATTTGGTTCATTTTCCGGTATTTAACAATCGCACAGCAGAAAAGGCAGGCACCCTGCCTAATGGGAAATAATGCAGGTAAAACAAACCTGACTTTGAAAAACAACCAATACAAATAGAAAAAGAGCGATAAAAAGGTTTTTCTAGATTTGCTAAAAAAGAAAAGAAAAAAGATAAAAATTAAGAAACATGCCTACAAAGATGTTTATTAATATTAAAACTGAAATCTCAATACCAAGAAAGCATCATACCCATTTTTGAAATTACTCGTACTTTGCACGTTTGTTTCAAATTACCGCCTTATTTTTCAAACGCAAACTGCGTAAATTGAATGGTAAGTATGGAGAATGTTACCATGCGAACCTTTAAAAATGTATGTCTGTGTTTCAATGATAAATAAAAAATGATTTTCAAAACAACCATTTGCTTGCGGGTGGTTTCAAACGTTTTATTTCATTTAATCGTTTTATTTTCTGCCTTCAGTTGCATTAAGGAGAAAAATGAATTCCTAATTCAAAGCAATTTGGTAATTGCTGTGATTCCTCAGCAAAGTTTTGCTGTTATTTGAAAATTATAATAATTTGCAAATACCTACACATGTACATATATAGTACATCATTCAGTTCTACTACTACTGTGATAAACGTTGAGCATACATATCAGCAAGATTTTCTTTTGTATTTTTAAAATACATATATTTTTTTCGCATCCAGTTCTCTGTTTTTGTTTTCATTCATTGTAGTTTTGGCAGTATGTGAATAGAAGACTAAAATCACAATTACATCTCATTTCCTGTGGAGTTAAGAATTATTTAAACTAGAATTGTTGTTTGGTCGCCAAAAAAACAAAATGTGATTTTATGGTGCCTTTGAAATGAGGTTAAAAGTTCAATTCGTTTTTTTTTCTTGTTTTGTTTAAATTCTAATGCACATTTAAGACCGTTAAGTGAAATTTTCGTTGAAAGTTCCGAATTGTTGTAATTTAGTAGTCTTAATTGAAGAGCATAATATGCCGAGTTTCATTGTTAAAGAAATTAAAACAAAATGTTTTTTCCTCTTACATCTATTGTACAACAAATGTACTTCAAGTCAGCAAAAAATTCTATTGAATGTGACCCTGGTAAACTGAAGGAACAAAAAAAAAAAATCAATTTTACTATTTTTCTTGACAGTTGAAAGACTTGAAAATTTTACCTTTAAACACGCCCTCTTGCAATCGAAATGCTGTTTTGAAAGGATTGTTTTTATTTCAACGTGGCATGTTATTCAATATTTGTTGTTTTTATGAGCTATAAATTCTACACTCCTGGTTGTTTCTGCCATATTACCCAAATGTTATGCACAACTTCATTTATCAAATATTATAATTTTTCCCGCAAGTCATAGTTTTTATATACTTTGTTGTTGTTGGGTTTGCCCTGATGGTTAAAAAAATCCTTGTTGTACGAATTTATGTGCTTTTGATTTATTTCCCAAAACATTTTTTTTGTATTTTTGTGGTTTTCGTTTACTATTTCTTGCAAGGAATACCTACAATAGAATTTAAGTTTTTTTAAAGTACGCATTCGTATTTGACCACAAACAAATTCGATTCTTTGCGGCTTGCAGTTTGAATACTTTACGAAAGGGTTCACATATTTTCCAGTAAACAGCCGGGAAAAGTTTTTTTTTTTTTAATTTTTAATCCTGCACACAGTGTTGCAAAAAACATTAAAGGAGTATTAGAGTAAATGAAACTCGATTAAAACTATTTCGACAACATATTTTAAAAATAATTTTGTATTATTATATTTCCGAGCTTAAGGATGGACCTTATTATTTTTTTATTTTCACTTATTGTTCCAGTCTATGGAGGAAAAAACCTCACAGCATATTGTAACCAAAATGTATTAAATGGGCATCTTAAGAATATATGATGTAGTGTGAAAAAAATATTTACCGAGAATACATATATACCAATTATACTTCAGATATCAAATTACATCACTATATTGATAATTAAAGTTTGTTGATATTTTGCTCTTTTTCGTATAAATTCATCACGTCAATAAAGAAAGGACGCAACACTTATTTACTATTGAAGCGTCAAGCGTCTAATCAAACCAAGTGGAAATATGCTTGAGGTGATAATTTAGGTAGTAGTTACTGTAACGGGCGCCCTCGAAATGACAGCATGTACATATGTATATGGCTGGTAAAACTCACATATTAAACATGTACATTCGCTTGAGTTGTGACGGTTTCAATTCAAAGGTTGTTTATGTACGCTATCTTCTTGAATGTTGGTCGCAAGCAAATATTTAAGAGTTAGTGTTGAAATGGAACGGCAATGAATTTCAAAAAGAAGAAAATTAAAACCAATTTCATAACATAGGCAAATTGATATTAGGATGTATTTTTAGTATTTTGCTTTTATAAAAATCTCTAGTTGCAGGTGTTTTTGTTGCAAAAACATTAGTCATTACTTAAAAATACTTTGCTGAATAGACGAAATTTCTTCTTATTCAACAAAGCTTAAGCAAAATAATGCCTTCTCAAGCTAAAGACATTGAGACTCTTTTGGCACTAAATTGATGATTAAACAAATATCATTCTGTGGCAATTTTCGCAATAAAATGTTTGTCACTTTTCAAACATATTTGAACATGCCGACAACACTCTCTGACGTCACATTGTTTATTCTTCATTTAAATGTAATTACAATAGCATTGAAATTTTGATTGTCTGCTACTTAAACTTGAAAATCAATTTTCGCAATAAAACTTCTGTAGTATAAAGGTGATTTTTTAAGCTGATTGCATAAAAAAATTAATTTCTCAAAAACAGTTGTAGTGAATTAATACAGACTTTCTTTCTCAACGGCGATGTTCATAAATGAATCATTAAAACACACGTTTAGAATTCCGAACTGCCTAGGAAAGCAACACTCTTCTGGCCCAAGTAAAATTTAAATTTTTTTTAAAGAAAATGTAAATAAAGCAAAGACGTGAAAAGCTTATTAATAGTAAATGGTGTGGAGTGTTGGTGTTAAGTTATAAATATGGAATTTGTATAAAAAATATTCATTCATAACATTGAACATTGTTTCCATACTCAATATGTGTATGCATGCATGTGTGTTAAAGATTCCGGTTTTTTTCTTGTGTTTTTTTTTTTATTGTATTAGAATAATAATTTTTTCTCCGCGCCGCCTTTTTGAAGCTGTATTTAAAAATGATTGAATGATTATGTGATAAATTCATAGCACCTTCGGACACAATTTCATATCAATATGGAATTGATTGAAATTCGGCTGGAGCTTTAATTTATAATACGCTTTAGTCGAAAATTAAAGAAAAGTTTTGTTTAAAATTTTTTTCTCCGAAAAAAGAAAGTATTTCTCCTGCATATTCTTATGGTTTGCACTCATTCACTGTATAATAGCATAATTTTTTAAATATCGTCTATTTTTGTTTGTGATTTTTATTATTTATGTGTTGCTGCGGTAAATTGATTGGAAACGCCTTTAAGTTTTTTTTTAATCAAACGTGATGTTTGAAAAACAAAAACTGAGGGAGAAAAGAAAATGTTTCAAGATTTTTCTGCTTTTAAAAACATTTGAATGTATTGGCGCTTAAACATTAGAAATATCGTTTAGAATTAGATTGTTTTTGTTATTTTTGGTTTTATTAAACACAAAAATTAATATTTCTGATAGAAAATTCTTCCAATTGGACCAGTGTGCCTGAGAACTCGCTTGAATTCTAGGCGCCACGTACATACATGTATGTATGCACGTACTCGTATATACCACGTACATATTTCGTGGTAATACAAAATTTATTTCCTTACTTTGTTTAATAACAATCACATTTGATTTCCAGTGATATTTGCTATTTTTATATATAAAATTTGCAATAATACATTGGGTTTACATACTTCATATACATGCATACATACATATGTATGTATGCATACATTCATATGTACATTGTTATTTTTTTCTTTTTATTATTTTCAGTTGAGAGAAGAGACTCTATTTTTGCAAATTTCACAAGAGCTAACTGGAATGTTTATTGCGAACACTTCGGCATCATTAATTCTAAAATTAAATTTTCGAGCTATGACGTTGTTTGGTTCACCGAGCCATATGTGTTTGAACATTCGACTTCTCAAACGCCGTGTTTAATTCTAAGCCTTCCATTAAAAACGAAAACAGGTTGCAATAGCTTTAATAATGGCTAAAAATTACATTTTTCTGCATAGCCCTATCGAAATTTTGATGCAACTTTAAATCGCGGTCCATCTTATTGGTAGTCAATAGGTAGGTCCGCATGGATACGCTTATAAAACAACAGGGGGTGAAAATATATTTCTACCAGTGTTTTGGTGTGATGTACAGATTTATTCTATTATAAACATTTGTTTCCTTTAAATGTTCTTCTTACTCTGCTAATTGTTCTAGTAAATGTACACACATACATATGTAGATACATGTATTTTCTATATTATTTTAGTATTTATTGCCTATACAAGTAATTTGAATAAATGAATGAATAAATTTTCCACATGGCAACTCGTTTTATACATACAAAATACAAAAATGTGTAAATGGTTTATAAATTGCAATTTCCGTTTTTAGACCAAAACATTTTCTCTCTCGCTTTATTCTGCATGTACACATACATACACACGGTTAAGACAGTGGATAAATAAGAAGATATTTAAATACTTAGATTGAAAAATATGGCCTGGTTGCAGAATGAATGATAATTGGTCGTGCATAAGATAAAAAAATATAAATCTTGAAACATTAAAAATTGTACATTTAATCAGAGACAATTGAATAATTACACAACTCATTGAAATTGTTTGTTGCTAGATTTTCAGTGTGGTTTTTCTAACGATGTCTAATAACATCAACATCACTATTCCGTATTAGAAATGGCGTAAACAGAGGAAGAAGATCGCATACGTCATATCCACTTAACAGGATCGCTGTGGAATGTGAAGAGCTGTAGTGTTGCTGTGAAAAAAAATGTGACAGATGCTTGCTGCATTTGCTAACCGTTATTGTTATTATTATTTCTGCTTGAGTATCAACACTTGTTGGAAAAATATTAACCCAAAATAATTATAAAAACTGAAAAGGAAATACATGCATACACGTTGGCTAAAGAACGCGTGTCGTCCTCCTAAAGTATCATATGACAAGTGTCGAAGGCAGCCGACACACTTTTATAAAATTTTAAATTGTGTACTTTTTCTGCCGTTCATTTTTATATTTTATAGTTAAGATTATAAGGGATAAACTATTTTTGTGGAACATCTGTCACTTCTTATAGGAACCAACTGAAAATTTTCTCCCAACATTTTCCTTACATTTCAAGTTGTGAACCTTAATTAACATGTTGGTATAAAGAAAAAAAAATGCAAAAGTCTTTTTATTTGTTCAACTTTAAAAACTTGTTTGCTATAAAATTCTAAAATATTAAAAATAAACACACTTGCTAAAAGAAATTCATGGGGACGAAGTTTACACTTACAAGTTTTATAGCCTTTAATTTACTCTACTGCGCCCGAAACACAACAGAAGCAGTTTTATTTGTTAAGGAGCGAGTAGAAAAAATAAGAAAATAACTGAAAAAAATAAAAAAATATTAATATAGAATCCGTAAAAATACAAGCACAGAAGTTGTTAAAAAAAAACAAACATTTTGATCATAGTATGTTGCAAAAGTTTTTGTACTTCGTACTGAATTCGAACTTCTTGCTTACTTTATATAAACAACTGTTCGTTAAATATTCTTTTGGCCCACTTGGGTCCTAGAAGGTTCCGTTTTGTTACCAGAAAAGGAAGTAGGGAAACACTCCTACACACCTACTGGTACTGCGCTGAACCAGCCAGATGAACGGATGAAATACTCCACCCTTTTTAATTTGCATTCCGGCACATCCACCAACCCATGTACTGTCGGTCTGCCCAAGTAATTCGCTTTCTTCTTAGAGAGAGTTATACATAGGCTGATGAAGCGTTCGATACTCTCCTCCTCCTCTACATATGTATCTGCAGCCTCTGCAGAAGTCATTATATGGAAAATTTAGTCTACTCCCATGTGACAGTGTCCTGTTAGAACAGTTACAATGGTGTGAAGCCGTTGTTGCGGAAAATCTAATAAAGCTAAAGTTCTCTTGTAATTATAGCTGGGCCACGTGAGTCCCGATATTCGACAGCTGATCTCATTCGATCATTTGTCCTGCGCAAATATTAACGGCTGTCTTTGTATTAGCTGTTTACAACTATTGAGTGGAACACCAACGCATTCATCGATGACCTCCTGTTGTAAGCGGTCACCAGAACTCGCCAGCTCATCCGCCACTACGTGTCGGACACACCGTTGTGTCCAGGTACCCGAAAAAGCTCCTGGCCTGAATGCCATGTTATCTCTTTTAGAGATATCCGTCATTCACGAACCAACGAAGATGTTGTGTAAACACCTGCAAGCGCGTTTACAGACTGGGGCCTGCTCCCCATAGTACCTCATCCAGTTTACCGCCCTCATTATCGCCGCAATTTCGTCCTGAATGACGCTACACTCATTATGTAGCCTAAAACAACTACGAGTACGATTTTCTCTGACAAAACTCTGCCCTTAAATAGAAAACAGAAAAATATTTGTTTTCACCAGAAAGAGTAAATTGTTAATAATTTTATCATGCTTGAGTTCGATTTTACTTCCTCAAAATTGAGAAGAATTTTCTAGTGATACGATTGAAGTGATCAACATTCTTATGGGCTGGGGTACATGCCATGCCTGTTTCACGTTCACTACGGCGCTTGTTTGCACCCAACTTGCTTTGAACCCAGGTCATGAGCAATTGTATACTGTTTTTAAGCAGCAGTGCATAGTGATCCTACTAAATGGTATCTTCGAGGCTGTCTTTAATATTTTCGATTGCATTTGTTTTTAATTTGCAACTAGTTTTTCATATAAATGACGACTTCCCCACGTTTACTGATTATAATTTTTGTGTTGCAGTCAGTCCTAAACGAAATGCATGTCACACAAACACTGATTATCTAAAAATGAAACGTAATTCTCTGATTTTTTTATGACAAACTTTGTGGCAAAAACTGTGGCTTGTTTGCGCACTTTATCTGCATACCGTATGCCCCAGAAGTATGTGTTTAAAGAATAAAATACGTATGTTTATGTTTTATATAGTAGCAGTCGTATTCGTAGGCATTGTTAGTTAATTTCTTTACGAACATAATTATTTATGTACATAAATGTGTATGAACGTATGTAAAAATTTTACTTGTAAAATAACAAAACCTGCTGTTTCTTCCATACCACCAACAACAACATGCATGTGTAGGTACAACATACTTGCAATGTTAAAACATTGTTTTTATTTTATTTTTCATCTACGAGTATGCAGCAGTTACCCATAAAAAGTGCTTTTGAAGAACTTGTTGTTTATTTGTTTGGACGTGTTTTGGCTTTACAGGTCCACCAACATTTTTGTACATGTGCATACAAAAGAGTGTTAAATGTGTCAATTCAAATCGTCCGTTTTCGTTCTCATCAGATGTCAAAAATGTTTTTAAAATCTAGATTAATATAAGAGCGCATGCATGTAGTATGTGTGTGTGTATGTGTGTAGAAATGTAACTCACGGGTGGCGGGGTTGTATGTAACACGTCAGGTAGGAATCACAGATATGAATGCATTTGATTGCTGGTTGTTGGCTTTATTTTAAAATAAATGAATGAATTACTGGATGGGTATTTATTTGTTGCTTCGTTTCTAAACATACATACATACATACATACATACATACATACATACATACATATTTGTACCCATGTTGAGCTCTGTCTGTATGTGTGTTTCGTTAGAGTTCCGAAAATTATAAAACTATTACACAGTAACAACAACAACCAACCGTATTTTATATATATGTATGTAGATAATTCCCTTTCTCTTAAAATGACTGCCATATAGCAGTGTACATACAGATGCACTCGTATGTGTAAATGAAATTTTGTACATTGTGCATGCATGCAGTGTGTATTTGCTTCTCCTCAATCACTCCCGTGCGAATGGGTTTGTTTACTCGAAATGCGTTGGTTCATTAACATGGAATGTTGACTTCAATTTGTTGCAACAAATGTTTTAAGAAAATAAAATTAACAACAAGAGTTAAAAAATAGTAAATGTATACATATACTCATCACTGAGAATGAGAGAGAGAGAGAGACAGTTAGTAAAATTCTTACCTTAGAATTTTTATTTGGTTCAGTAACTTTAATGGATGGGATTAAAAATGATCTTAGATATACATACATACCTACATACATAGATATATATTTTCTTTTAAACATAAAACTGCAAAATTTTTTGCTTAACTGCAGAAACAACTAGAGTGTTCTGCAGGAATAGAGCTTACGACATCGGGTCTGCTAGTAGGACACTCTACCAATTCATCCATGCAGGCGCTCAATCTATTTTTTGTTCTCAATCGACAAGCTCCTAATTCGACTTATGACTAAATTATATTTTGATTTGAGAGCGCAATTTTTTGTACTTGTAGTTAAGTTCTGGTCTTTGTAATATTTGAAAGACGACTTTTTCCTACAGGAGTAATCAACAAAAACAAGCCGACACCTGATAGGTGGCTAATGCTTCCTATCAGGCTTTAGCAAACATAAGCTTATGTCTTGGGGTATAAAACGCGTATTGTGTATTGGACATGGACAGCAAGCATTCACTGTGAGTGGCTTTACGAAACTCTTTGTTCTTATAGATTTTTATTTTCTAGAATAAATTATTTGATCCAAACACTTTATTTAACTACAACACTTATTTAAATTTTTCTACCACAAAGTAATCTTAACTCCGACAAAAAATAAACATCACAAAAAGTACCAAAAAATTTTACAGTTTATTTTCTAAAAATAAACAGGAATAACTAGTTCGCAATATAATTGCAAATACATGTTTTTGCGCTCCACACGTGAACATAATTATTTCCACGTTTATGTACCGTGGAGACCGCACTAAATTAATGGAACAATATATCCAGCTAAACGCTTGCTGCTTATAAATTATACGATACGTCCACAGAATTAGCACAATTCTCCATTTCGCCACCTTCCTTATTGAAATTAACTTGTGGATTATTCCTTGCGATCAGTGAATTTTTAAGTCATCGATATTATTATAAACTTCGTATCAAGAAGAATCTACCCATTTGATTCGAACAACATTTTTCTTACACACATTTATGTATATGTACATATGTAGTTTGAAAAACAAAATATTTGACTTTTTCTGCAATAGAGATGTTAAACTACGTTTAAAAACATTTTGCCTGTGAAAAGTTTTGTCAGGTAAACTCAACTTTCTGCCGATTCAAATGTCACACTTTTGTTTGAAATGAGGTTTTATTTAACGAAAAAACAAGCTCGATATTGATGTACAAACTGATTGTTTTTTCATGCCAGATACGGTTACAAACAAAAATACTAACACTTCATAAAAAATGGCAAAAAAATATATATAAATATGTACATTTTATATGGTTAATATTTTTTTCCGATAACTACAAAAGTCACGCAATAACTGGGGTTCAATCCTAGGATGATTAACTTTGTGTAGTCCCTGCATGCTGCGAAAAATTTTGTATTTGCAAATAATACTCA
The DNA here is from genome assembly GCA_963662145.1 of Sturmia bella. Classification (NCBI taxonomy): domain Eukaryota; kingdom Metazoa; phylum Arthropoda; class Insecta; order Diptera; family Tachinidae; genus Sturmia; species Sturmia bella. Next base: position 2,506,388 of record OY759171.1, on the reverse strand, counting down.
TTCATGAGTGTACATTTCAAATTAAGAGAAAATAATTTTGTACCAACTAATTTGTGGTGTTTTATTTACATATTTTGGTACTCTAAAAAACATGTTGGCTTAAAACACGCGTGCGGTTGGTTTCGGGTTTCTTGTTTTAAGACATTTTTTAACGTAAGTGCTTCGCAATAATTAGCTTTTTTTGCTACATATATTTCAACAATCAAAATTGACGTCAGATATTTAAGATAAAAATTATAACACTCCTGTATAAATATATAGTAATGTTTTTTCATATGCAGCCATTTAACAATATCATATTAGATTAATTGAAAATATCGACCTAAAAAATGTTTAATAAGAATATATTCCAAACAAAAAATAAAAAATCTCGTTGTGGGTGTGTAACAGTATGTGTGAAAACATAAGAACAATAACTCTAAAGGGTGTTGCAAATTGAGAGAAATGCAAAAACTAAATTTGTCGGCAAACGATTAATATTCACAACATTTCACTGTTCAGACAAATCATAGAAGTCTTATTCGAGTCTTAAAGTTTCCACCTCCTGCATGACCATGAATTTGGTACGTTTTACATAAAGGCATCGGATCTTAAAATGTTCTCTTAACTATTTCAAAATATCCATTGTAATGGGACTGGTAAAATAATAAATTTTTCCTAGAAAAATCTTACATATAAATTTAAAAAGAAATGTATACAAATAATCCATTAAATTAAACCATCACCCTTTACAGTTCAAGAATAATCACTGAACGTCAACACACCCGCGCTTTTGGTTTTTAGAAATTTTATTATCTGCTTACAAACAAAATAAAAATCAGCAAAGAGTATATTTAATAAAATATACAAGAACTGAATCAATTCTACCACAACAATACATATTTATATGAATGATCATATTAATATGTACCAAACAGCGAAAATAAGCAAAAAATCACAGAATTTGTTTGGCAAATTGATTAAACAATAAAACACTATAAACATCACAGACAAAATGTTTGTTTACACATTTATTTATCGAGAACAAGAAATTAAAAACAATTATAATTGTCTGCATTTCCTCTTCGAAAAATAATTGGGGGAAATTCTGAATACAATATCGAAATTGCTCGCCAATTAAATATTTTAATTCATATTTTTATTAATTATGAAATTCTTAATAAGAAAATAAAATCGAAGTTATATAAATGTTGCTCAATAAGGTCAACAGGAGCGTAATGAACCAACAAGACTTAGGGGGAAAATTACCTCCCCAGTTTAACTAGCATGTCATTTACAATTTCAGAGTACATGCTTGACATGTCTTCAGAGAAAGTTTTTAAGAGCCAATTCGTATAACGTTTTATCGGGCTCAAGCTCACTCTATAATATAATTATTTTGATTGATATTAATCAAACGAAACAAAGAAAACATCGACGTCCTTTAGCTAGGGGACAACTAGCAGTTTCCAAGTAGCCACACTTCTCATCAGCACCCGACATTCAACTCAGAGGCTCATGTTTCTAAAGCGACGACACTCATGCAACTCAAGTTGTTGTATATTTTCTGTTTAAATTTTAAGTTTATCAAGCACACCAATTATCACTTTTATGCATGTATATATGAAAATTTCTCATCACATAAAGGTAGCCAAGTTGTATTACAATTCGGTGTATATTTTTCTTATATTGTTAATTCTAATTTTCAACTATTCTGCTGGGCCCAGCAACTGAACTTTAACCAATGTAGTTCAAACAGGTTGATCCAAATCATTCATTGATTTTTAAAAATAGGTGTAATTTATTATTGTTCTTATGTGCAATAGAATCCGGATTCTCTATGCTAAGCTCAGAAAATTTTGTCGTTTTGCGCGAAAAACATTCGTTTATCAATTATATATCAAGTGTGCTAAAGTTTGTTTTTAATTCATCGAAATTGAGGAAGATATTTTGTGATAAATTGTAGTGATCAACATTTTTGAAAAAGACAAAAAAAGTTAATTTGATTTAATTTATTAGCGTCGAAGTCCTATTTTTCGTGCTACCTATGCGGTCTTAATATAAAGACACTAACGCCAATTACTTTGTTTTTGATCAGCAATTGCATTTTCTAGAAGCAGGAGAATATGTATATACATATGTACATAGATTTTAAGTAACGTTCAAATGTTATCGAAAATAAGTATTTATGCAAGCGTCTATTTGTTCACATCGTTTAAAGGCGATTACGATGACGCCTCTTGGAATCGGGGAGATTATTCGAAAACTCAAACGTTTCTTTAGTCCATATTGCAGACGATGTGTTATTTCAGAAGTCTTCAAAACCCTGGGGTCGTACCGAAATATTCCAAATATCTCTTGATGTATTTCTAACGTTCCTACGTTCCTCACTTTAGGCGGGGCTGTAGTGGTATACAATCAAACTGAAATCATTTTCAATAAGAAACTAAAACGATTTGCACAAAGAGTAAGTAATAACTTGGAGTCGAAGATCCTGGTTTGCTTGCTTCAGCTATGACTACGAAATCTATAACATAAATTATTATTTTTATAGCGTGTAATTTATAATAAAAGTATCTACATCTCCGCTGCTTTATCCTTGTTCCTTTGTTCAAATTGTAGCCTTTTTGTTATTGGCCCGGTTTTCTTTGCTTGATTGTAACTTTTGTGTGTATGTGTACTCGCCATTGTGAGTCAAATTATTGATTTAACATTTATCACATTAACACTTTTTTTTCTTATTTATTTTGTACTTTATGTAAGTTGGGTAAGAATAGGAGCACATATGTATGTACATACATATAAACTAGGACGCAGCTATTTTTTTTATTTGCTCTTTCTAAATTACAAAGAAAAATACACTGAATAATTGCCAGAGCACTACTCACATACACACATACATACATACTTACATACATGTGTACGACAATTGGTATCTTTAAATATTTATTATACTTTTAATATCTATGTATGTTGGTTTATGGAATAATAAACATTCTTTTGATAAGATAATAAATAAACAATCAATAATTTTCTCAAGGTAAAAATTGCGTCTACTTGAAAGCAGCAACTTTTATTAAATTTTAATTCATTCACAACAGTTGAATGTAGAAAATATTTAGTGTGTAAATGACTTATAATAATAAGTTTCCATGAATATATTCTTGTTTTTACATTAAACGAGTGACTGTCGGCCGGGCAATCCGCCCGTCTGCCCGTCTGGTGAGTCAGTTAGTTCTGTGTATGTATGTATGTACGTATGAATGTTTTGCGTCCGAGAATGACAGACTGTTTACAAAATTGTTAAGTGTTAAATATTTTCATTTATGAGTGCGTTTAGCACCACTTAATTTTATTTCAAAAATAGTGTTATTATTAATCAGCTTTAAAAGCAAATATTTAACAACATATGTATTTATGTATGTATTGGCTGGTTGGCTGGCCGACTAAAAATGGATGGGGATGGATGGCATTGTATATAATAGATTGCTGGAAAAAATGTCTCATTGTTTTCCGTTTACCTGCATGGCTGTTTGTACATTCCTAAATAGAAAATCAACAAAGATAAAATTTTTAAATACATTTTTACCTTATGATAATTTTATTACATATACTATATTCTTAAAGAATTGAGGTAAAATTACCAAACTTGGTAGAGTAAATGAAAAAGAAAACGTTGAATTGAATACTAATTAGCCGTAATTTTATCAATTCAAAAATAATTTCAATTAATAAGCAGTCAATTTTAATCGAAATGTAATTTCAATTACATGCAATTGCAATTACGAAATTCATAAAAGATATAATTCTAACTTAAAAATAATTTAAAAATTTTGAATTTAAAAACTATGATTGTTTTTGCTAATTTCGCATTTGCGACGCTGCGCGTATGCGCATTTGTTAGAACGTGTAAAAACGAAGTGGTTCATGAAAAAAGTTCCATTAATAGGTCTATCATATACATATTTATAGATTGCTTTTGGTTGATGGTTTCTGCTACCTCTTTTATTATGGATTGTGTCTTCCGGCTGCTTTACAAGAGCGCGTCAGATTGTAAAGCAGTTGCTGCTTACCCAGGTATAGATTTGAAGTGGCCTTAATTAATTCTGAAAACTATTTAATTGTTTCAATGGCCGACGTTCTTATGATAATTCAATCATCTAGTTGTGCCTGATATTACCAGCGTCAAATTTTAGGGAAACTAATAAAAATGGTAGAGTTTCTGATGGGTTTGTAGATCATAGTTCCCATCATTTTCTTGAAAACAAAATGAAAAAACAATTATGTAAAGGTTCGTGTACGTGTTATCTCTTTTTTAAGCCAGCGGTACCACCTCAGCAAAATGATCATTACAAATATTTTTTCAAGATGCCCTGCATATTAGATACATACAATAATTATTTTATAAAAAAGTTTTTCGAAAAACAATACAATAAGAAAAGCATAAACTATTTTAGAGATACACTTTTATCAAATCAGAGAAAAAAGAAGTAGTCAGTAGCAGTTTTGACAATAGAAAACCAAATCATATGAAAGTACTATTTTTTTTTTTTCAAAGAAAAAAAAAAAAAAGGAGAAACATTTAAAAAATTACTGTATAAATGAAATCACCAAATTAATACAGGAAAGTCAAAATATTAACAAAATCATTGTAATGGCAAAGCTGAAAACTATAAAATCCATTTGCATGGGTTAGTAATTAAGTTGTTCGTGTATTAGTTTCCTTCAGATATTTCTTGTAGTAAAGCGAGCCTTAAAACTTTTGTGAAAAGTCACAATTTCTGCTAGAATAAGCGTGTTTTATGTGAATTGAGTTTTCAGTGATTTCACTGCAGAGAAAAAAAAAAATACGTTAAAGTCTTATATTGGTGTGGATTAATAATATTTAGCTTTTGTTAATTATCAGTAATTATAATTTTTAAATGTAAAAACGAGATGTCCCGGTAGTCACTATACAAGGCATTGCAATGCGCCTTTAATCTTTTAAAATTATGTACATTAGTAATACACAAATGTATGCTTAATATGCAATTGAAAACTAATTTGAGAAAGAATGCTCTTATGCAAAAATAATAAAATTCTATTTGGAGTGTCTGTTAAAACTGGGTTTTTGTAATTTTTTTTTTTTTAACAGACACTTCAAGCAGACGTTGTTTTTTTCATAAGAGCATAAATTTCTACTACTTCTCTAAACACATGTCTCAGAAGCCACAATGAAATCGCGCTTAAAATTTTATTTGAAATTATGTAAAATATGTGCACTCCAATTAATTTTTCTTGCTTTCATAAGGAGACACTCTTTACACTCAAACCTTAAAAGACTATAAATGAGTCATTTTATATTTGGATTTGAATTATAAAAATATGAATTATTAAAAACCAACCAACCCTTTTGCAAATCTAAAAAAAGAGAAAACTTTTTCAAAACTCTTTGTTATATGCAAAAAAAAAAAAAAAAAAAAAATAAAAAAATAACGTTTCCACAATTAAGTTAAAATTTAACAACAAACCTCAATGAAAGAAACAAAGTTACGAAAAATGGCGAAAAAGTTTGAGTAATTAGTTCATTGTCATTTATGTATGTGCATATTTCATAAACACATTTAATAATAGTACATAATAAATGAAAAGAAATGAGGAGAGAAACAAAAACTGTTATTTTTTTTTGCTGTTCTGTTTTATGGATACGAATCAACGAAAAAGGGAGCAGCATTTAATGATTTTATGCAAAGAAAAAGTAATAATTAATTTGCACAAATGTTTGTTTCAACAAATCGTGTGTGGCCCGACCAAAGGTTATGAGTTTGCTGAGAGAACATGTACACGTGCCTTTTTTCTTTTGATCTTGGCTTTCTTCGTACCAAAAAACAAAAAACAAACACTTTCCCATCACAAACGCTTCAGCCAAGTGAACGAATGCCCTTAAACTTTGCATATGTTTTCGCAATTTTGCTAAAGTTTTGCAGGTCACACACCTTTCGAAAGACAGAAAATGTATTTCGTTAAATTCGCACACAAAAGTTTTTTTTTTTTTATATATTTATTTTTTAATGTTTTTGCCTGTTATTATATTTTATTATAATTAACATTTTAGGAAAACTAAAAACGGGTAGAGTTTAATTTATTGTTGTTGCGAACTTGTGTTTGTGTGCGTGAGTTGACGTTTCATTCTTTACCCCTAAAGGATTTTATTTTAGCAACAAAATTTCGGCACGAATTAAAATTTACAACCGCACAATTATGTTCTCTTCTTTGAGTTCGAAGACCAAATTTATGCATGATTTTATTTTGTTATTGTGTTTTTTGTGAATTTAATTCTTTCCCCTCTAAACAAAACTGACAATAACATTAAAATCCCTTAAAAAAAGTGTTTTAAAATCGATAAGCTACCAGTTATTGAGGGAAGGATCTGGGTATTGCATAAAAGATCGGTAACATTTTTTGTTTGTTTTTTTTTTTGTTTATTGTGGTTTAAGTATTTAAATCTCTGTGGTTTATTTACTTATAATCGTTTTGGTTGCTTTAGATAAAGTTACGCTTTAACACTTTATCTTTTTGTCAACATCTATCAGGGAGGGCTAAAAGAGAAGTGCCTTCATACAAAATATTTTCAAGTACTTGTATTTCGTGCTCAATTGTTTCCAATGAAACTCAGCCTTAGATTTAATTATTCAGCGGAGTAAGCAACCCTTTTTTAATATTTTTTTTTTGTTATTTAATAAACGAATTACAATTTTTTTAAATTTTGCTTTTGATATTTTTAGGGATTGACGACCCTTAATTGCATAATAATTTGTAACTTTATTTGAAGTAAAAGTTTGACATGAACTGGCAGCTCTCAGTTGATCTTATGTCCTCTGCTTTTTCACTCCCTCCAACCAATATGTACATATTTATTTTCAGTTGTTGTAGGCAGTTGGACAGACGCACAGAGTCCAGTCCAGTCAGCCAGGCAGGTGTTGTTTTGTTTAACCAACCCTTTCTTCTTCTACTTCAAAGCTTTGCCCGTCTTGCATTTTGTGCCATCTTGTTGTGATTCTGCGTCTTTTAACCTCGTGGACACAAAATTTATAAATTAAATTTTTTGTCTGTCTTCTACTTGGTATCTGGTGAATTTTCATTCAGCGACTTACGACTCGCTTCAATTAATTTGACATTTATTGCTGTGTTTATTTGCTTTTTATTTTATTCTGTATTGTGTAGACTGTTCATTCTGTTGCTGTATCTAAGTGAGATTTTATTGAATTAATTACAGAATATTTGATTTGATATTTCAATTAACTTAGTGTTGACCTAAAAACGAATGTTTATAATTTAAGTTTTTATTGTTTAAAAAAATGTTAAATGGAACCTTGATTACGTTAATTCATTGAATAGTGGACAAACACAACATAAATACATTCATATTCACCTTCTAATTAAAGGTGCACTTACAACTTACACTGTTCGCTGTGACTATAGTCCTGCCTTTTTCGCTTATTGTTTTTAATTAAATGGACATGGTTCGGCCTCTAAACAAACAGGAACAAATGCAAAAATAAGTAAATTTAAATAAAAAGTAAAGTTTCGCCTTTCGTTCCCACAAAAGAGAGAAAATGGCAAAGAAAAGGGCTTTTCGACTCGTTTCAAGTAGCTTGACATTCGTTACTTTTTTGTGTTTAATATTGAATGTTATTATCAAATAAATCGGTGAAATAGTAAGTCGTATAAGCAAAACAGACACTGACGTGTTTATTGAAAATGGTGTAGTTTGTCATTCGCTATTTAAACATACAATTTGAACGATTGTTAAAACAATTTTTCGAATACAACAAATTATGTTTCAATTGTAATAGTTTACGTCGTAATTAATGATACTGCATTGTGAAAAAAGAAACATGGGGGACATTTTTTAGAACCCAATATTTCTTAGCAAGTCCTTAAGATAATACATGTCAATACGTTAAATATAAAAATAATATTTTCATATTATTAATTATAAAATCTCTTTCCTTTCAGGTAAATTTTCATCATTATTTCGTTTCCTGTAAACAAAAGGTAAATTTTTGAGTCATTCGATGGTGTTGAAACTTTTACAACAGCTTTGTAGTAAATGTGGTAGTGTAAAGAGAACAAATTTATTTGATGACAATGTTTCGTAGGTGTGACTGACTACACGCGGCCACTACCATAATTCAAATTGTTAGAAATATGTTTCTTAAATGTTTCATCTCTTATCGCTAACAGCAATTTTTCTCCCCATACATTTGTAGCAGAGGTCTGCTTCTTGTAGCTGTTTGACGTTTTTGTAACGTTACCGAATTTATTTATTTATGAATCTATTTCTGAAAACAATCAATAATATGTTAAATGGCTTATTGATTTACTACAATGCATTTTAAACTGTAAGGCAATCAGAGAAAACTTTTAACTCCAAATGTTTTTTCGGGCATTAAAGTTTCATATGCATTTGCGCAAAATAAAAATATACAGCTTAAATTTTTCTGCCAACATAAAGGAAAGTATTAAAATGAACACCCATAAATTTAAACACAGAGCTTTATTTCTTTAACGTAGTGATTTTACTTTAATACATTACTTTACGAATTGTAGCAGGCTCATTACTTTATTGCGTATATAAAAAGTGTTGCTTATTTTCTATTCATGTTTGCTGCCTTTACAAAATAAAACTTTTGCTTAATTTCTTCCTGTAAAGATTTACATAGCGTCTAGCGAGCAGGGGTTTCTCAAATAGTAGCCACCATTAAGCCAGGGTTTTCATGTCTGAAATCTGAAAGAAAGAAATAAAATTCAGATAAGCTACAGCTTAGTTCAAATAAAATTTTATCTGAATGGAGGGAGTCCTATGGAAAAAGCTCAAATAAAGCAACAGGTTTATCTGAATTTTTTTTTTACCGAAATAATATTTTTGGCGGTCATCTGGTTGCAAGACATGTATTGCCAAACATTTATGAAAATAATTTAAAGATTATGCAATTTTTTTGAGTAAAATTTTTTATGTGTAACTTTCAGAAAATAAATAAAAACATTGTTATCAGTATCTACAAAATGCACAACATCTGAATCGTAAACGTAAACGTATGCCGTTTTTACCAGCCGGGTCTTCTTTGAAAAATTATGCCACTTGCCTTTAACCTTTAAAACTTTAACTAGTGCAGTGGCTTTTTGGTTTTGTTTATTCCTCCTTCTTTTAACAAATATTAACAAGAAGAAAAAGTAATTTTCAATACTTAACGCTCTAATGAATTTCAGTGGTAAACACCCTCTATGAATAACGAACGAAGCGACCGCTACAAACACAAGCTACTCAAAAATTATGACTGACTGTTATGCAGACCAAAACAGCAACAGCTGCCTCTTAAAAAAAAATTGTATGTATATAAATAATAAATAAAAAACTAATTACTTTCAAAAACATTTTGAAAATAAACAAAAGAACTTAATAAATAATATCATAAAAAACTTTGAAGAATGTTCAGATAAAATGGAACAAGTTTCTTAAGCGATTATTCATATATGTATGTATGTACATTAGGATGGGTAGATGGCACAATGTCGATTGTGCCATCAATTTTTCGTTTTGGGGAAAATTAATCATGATGTCGAGAAAAAATAACGAGTTTCATGTGCCAAAAATAAACACATACATACATATACATATGTGCAAGGACAAACAGTTTTCGATATTTTGCCATCGAGTTTTCGGTAGTTTTTGGTATGAGGAAAAAAAAAGTTCCACCATGACATATCAGAAAAATCCTTTTCGAGGTGCTCAATATCAGTTTTTAGTGTTTTTGTATGGCTGTCCCCATAAGAAGGTGTTGAACGGGTCCGGTGAAAAAATACTGGAGAACATATTCGAGCACTCTGGCCCCGTAACACGCCTCCTTAGTGGCACTCCCATACAAAAATACAAAACAAAAATACAAAAAATTGTACATTAGGGTGGGTCGATTTGTAAGGACAAACTTTGTCGATATTGTAACATTGATTTTTTTATGGCTTTTAGCATGAGGAGAAAAAACTTCCACCACAACATACTTTCCCATGCTTAAATATTTTCAGATATTCAGTTATTAATATAAATATCTAATGTTGCAGATATTTATCAAGTTTGTTTGATTTCGTAAACAGCTGTAAATATTCGAATGTGACAACAATTTGTTTGACTTAAACAAGTGAAACGTACTTTTTTTCTGTGGGTTTTCTTTGTCTATTTCATCAAAAACATAAACATACTCTGTGTACCTAGTTTGGGGAAGTTTAAATTAATTTTCCAATTTTTCACATTAAGCCAGACATGTTTTTGGCATTGCTTAGAATATTTCCAAGTATTGGACTACATTTGTACACAGCCAGTTCTTATCTTTTCTAGAAAGAAAACAACAACAATAGGAATTATTTGTGTCCAAACATGTCTACACATTTAACAAAATTTTTCCCAAAATAACGAGTTCCCTTTTAACAAATCAAAAACATTATCCCTAAATGCTCAACTCTCCTGGACAGTCCAAACACAAAAACGTACAAAATTGTTTTTACAACTACGAATTAGAAATAAAATAAAAAAGTTCATCCTGATTGAAATAATAATTACTTTCGGTTGTGTTTGTTCTTTTACATCAGATATTTTGAGAATTTTTCTTTCACTTCCTCCAGAACATTCAAACATCTGACTCTTTTCGACATGCTAAGATTAACGCTCTCTTTCTTACTATAGTGCACTAAGTGTACTTGTTGTTTCATAAACATGCTTCTTTCAAACATCTGTCATTTGTTATGTCTACAATTTTTTTTTTGTAATCTCCGACCATTTGACACGCTTAATGGATTTTTTTTTTTAATTTTTCAGCCCTGTTCTTTAATTCTTGAATGGTGCATTTTGATAATTTGTATTTCCAGAAAGAAGGGACGTGTTTATTTGATTGAAAACTAGAAAACAGCAACAAACTACCGAGCATCATTAATGTTTTTGATTTTGAGAAAAGCATCTGTTGCATTTAGATGCTTAAGGCAAATAAAATTATTAACGCTTTCTAGGCACATGCTTAAAGACCACTGAGCAGAATTCGAACATGGGAATTACAATAGATATTTCAAAAACGAACGCGACCTTAAAACTGCTAAGAAGTTCGAATATACTCGCATGTAGGCCTTTAAAACAAAAGTAAACCACTTATATTTGCAACATCAATTGTAAAAACAAAAATAATAAAACAGTTTATCCGTCTATTTTTCCAAAAATTGACTAGATAACTTTTAAGAAAATCTTTTACTTTATTTTGCCAAAACTTCGTAATTAGAAAACTGAATAGCAAGTACTGTTACGATTCTGATTACAGAACTACTTACTTTATTTTTGGTTCGCAATGTCGCAAAAGTATTGCACTATACTTTTCAAATTTGTAATTTAAACAGGAACACATTATTTTTATTCTTTTAAAAAAGTAAAGGAAATCATTACTTTCAAGAAATATAAAAATATAATTTACATACAGACAAATATTTAGATTTTATTTTTTAATTTTTTGTATTAATTTTTTAATGTTGAATTTTATTTAATTATATTTCTAATACTGCAAAGCCTTGCGGTTACCGTTGGCAGAACTCGAAACACTGACTTAACTATCGTAGTAAATAAATAAGCGTTGGGTTCTGCTGGTTTGCAATTTCCATACAATAAAATTCAAGTATTTAAAACGATTTCATTATTGGGATAAATCAATTAGCACTATCCAATGTTCACAGAGCGTAGATGACCAACTTGTTTAGAAAATATGAATGGGAAAGCAAGAGTTTTCAAACAGAAATGTTAGCTGGAATAAAAAAGATCTATAACTGCTAGTTCCTGGATTAATCAGCCTAGTCACAGAATTGTATTTCGATAGAAAATTATTTAAATTCCGATAAAGCATCAATTTGTTGGAAATGAATTCATCAATTTTTATAATCGATTCCCAAAAACATACAAAATACTACACCATATTTAACTTCGAAATAACAAAGATAAAGTATGTCGGATTGCAGTAAATTGTTAAAAATTTGAAGAAGATAAATACAATCGATTGAATTAGGGATTCGTAATCAAAACCGTTCCGAGTAATTTCAGAGACAGTCCTGAATCAGTGTGCTCGACTAGCAAATAGTGAACTTTTCTTTCTGTCTGCTTAGCGTCAGCTATTTTAATTAAGCACTTGTTAAAACATTTTATATAAAATAGATTATAAAAGTATGTACAAATGCGAGATTATAGGAGAAATAAATGTAAAAAATCAAATAAAATACTGAAATATTTTGTTATCTAACAGAATTGATCAAAACTGATTAGTTTTCTAGTTAGCGATCTTTGGATTTCGTTAATTTGTATTAATTATCTATCAAGGGGCTTTGAGAAAAATTGAGCAGAAACTTCGATAGAATGTTCTCTTTACAGATATCCTCATTAATGAATAAAATTATATTTTTCCAGATGAACTGTAAGGAAAAAACTTAAACGAAACAACTTTCAAACGCTTCAGTTATCTACTGGTGGTGATTTACATACATATGTACATACGTATGAATGACTGATCGACTGTCTATCAAACCACATGAATTTGAGTTTGGCTCTTAAATTCATCTGTATTCACAATTTTATGTGTATACATGTTTGTGTTTGTTGTTGTTTATTTTTTTTACTGTTTATGGTTGATGTGGTTAGTGTTGCATGCAAGTTTGCAGCCAATATGCAGCGGAGATTCATTCTCTACAACACAAAATTGAAGCGTGTAGACCACACTGCATGCAGAAAAACCAATTTTAGTTTCAACTCTTTTTTTTATCATACTCGTAGAAACAAACCCTCTCCCAGCAACTTTAAACTACATATTAGGGCGATCGATTAATCGACATTTTCTAGAAACCGAGTTTCAAAAATAAAGTTCGAGAATTCATAATTTCCAAATCCCGGTTTGATATTTTTAAGTTCGGGAAATTCGGTTAACCCATTTTTTGGATTCTTTCTCATTGGACAATATTGCGAGGCCTATTTTATGAAACAACAAACCTACAAAGAACTCTTCAAATTGTGGTGTCTAAAGAAGACCAGTAAGTCTTCAACTTTCTTCTCTTCTCTTAAAAATGTTGATCACTCTAATTTAATCACAAAAACCTTTTGCAATTTCGAGAAAGTAGAACTCGAACTCAAGCCCGTATTATCGATATAAGTTATGAATCTCGAAAAATATATCTATGTATGTATGTACTCATACGTAGTATGTGTACACAATTTATGATTAGTTATATGGTTCGAAATAGTAATTTAATATCGAAATACAATTTAAATTTTTTGATACGTTTAAATGATTTTCCAAACTAAACGAATGGAAAAACATTAGAATGGCCGGTTTTATTTAGTGAAAAATCGACCTTTAAAGAAAACCCGACACATACATATGTATGTATGAAGCATAAAAAACCGGTTGAAAAGCATGGACGATTGCTCTACTATGTAAACTTACTTATGCCTGTGTATGTGTGTATATTTAATTTATTTCAAATTTCTTATGTTTTTCCAACACAAAAGCTAACATTTTTATCATTGGCAGTGGCTAAAGACAGGTTTTGTTTTATTAAATTCCATTCTACAGATTATTCTATTGTTTCGTCATACTGAAATTCAATGGGAGCTTGTTTTATTATTATTATTTTTAACTACAGTAAAACAAACCTGCAATGACCTGCAAGAGATGAACTTCTGGAACATGAGTCTCTGCTTCTGGTTCTATCTGGGACTCGTGTATTTAGTTGTTGCACAGAAAGGAATCTCCGACAAATATTTTTTGTAAATGATTTGAGTTAAGAGCGCTTTTGTTGTTCCGAAAACTGCCAAAATCTGAGCACAAATATTTTTCGTATAAGATTAAACTCATTTGCAATTAAAACTGCTTTTTCATAAGACCGGCCCACTTGGGTCCCTCAAAATAAATGTGATTCGCTTTTCTCGTTGCCTCAAAAAAAAAAAAAAACAAAATAAATACGCCACTCTTTGTAGACTTCATGGAATGCATTTAATGTAATAATAGTTATTTTAGGTAGCAAAGCGTATATGCTTTGTATATAATAAATAATGTTTCAATTATCTTCGTTTTTAATTTAACCATTTTTATAATTATGTTGCAAAACATATGACTCGCAAATATCTGAGTGTTTAAACTAAACATAAATTTGCTACTCGTATTTAATTGTTTCAAACTTATTTCCAGACAATATGCAATTGAAACAATAAAAAGCGAATTCCTACTGTTTTAAGTAATTTTCGTGCAGGCTTCACAGCCGGGCATTGAAGCAGTAATTGTGCTAAAAAAAAAAACAACTGTACTGTCAAAAAGTCAAATGAAAAACCAACTCAAATAGCTTTTCAGAAAGCCTTAGGAAATGCCATGATTTTTATGGAGGTTTTATGTTTCTTTTACTTCATAAATCACCATTAAATCCTGGCTGGCGCTAAATTACATGCATGGAAGCTTGTGTTCACGTATCGTGCCAAGGATTATTAAAAGTAAATTTCTTTACTGAATGCATTCCACAAAGGACGTTTTAATGCTGTTCCAAGAAAGTATGAAATAATGGCAAACTTACATGTTAGATTTAAATAATAATAACTAGAAAATAATTTGACATTAGCATAAGTTTCAAGATAACAAAAATGTCATACTGCTGCTTCGGTGTCTTGTATTAATAAAAACGCAAATATTTTACACAGACTTTACCGAAGAAAACGTGCTTGAGTCTGCAAATAAATACATATGTAAATAAATTCCTAACGGACAGTTTACCAATTCCCAGCTTCACTCATGTCTGCCCTTGAGTGCCGCCTTGTTTAAACGAACTTAATGAGAAGTCTGAAAAAATTCACAAGTTTCAAAATTCAAAGATGCATGTAAACAAAAAAAAAAGTTCCTTTCAAACATAAACAATTTCGAAGATGACCACACACCGGTGGGAGCATCTTGATGATCGAAACATCTTCGTCATCATGAGGAGGTATGATGAACAACATACACATTCATGATTATATATGTACGTACATATACACACCCATTTGACCAAAGCAAGTGAATTACATACAAACAGTTTCATTCTTAAGCGTCGGTGTTCATTCAGTTAGTCAGTTAGCCAACAACATATGGGTTGGAGAGTGTAACAGCCGTCATCGTTTAAAGTTTATAACCTGTTTATCATTAACAAGGACATATGTACGTTACTGATAAGTTTGAGAAATCGTTAAAAAGCACATGAGTAAAAAACTTTGAAGAGTTGAAAAAATGTTCGCTTCTAAAATTCTCTTCCATCTCTGGCACCAAAAAAAAAAGAAAAGAAGTTTCATGTTTTTTCACTTCTCTTGTCAGTCAATGAGCGCGTAGAAAAAATGCCAAAAATGTTTTGACCATATTTTTAATTATTTTTTTTTATTGCTTTTTAAGCAAGCAGTATGACATATGGGCTATTGTGGTAAAAAAAAGCAGGACTTGTTCCTCTTTTAACCTGTTTCTATTGTTAAAATGCACTTCCACTTTTGGTGGAAAACAAACATACAAGCGCATTATGCTGCAGCATACAGTCAGGCAGGCTTGTTGCCTGCCAAAGCACACAACAAACAAATAAACGCAGCAAACACATGCAGTTGTTTCCGAATCGTCATGCATGAGTGCCTAGACTAGAGGGTCGAATGTGTGTGGCTGGCTCTGTTTTCGAATGGATGAGTGTGTGAGTGTTTGTGTCAAAGCAAAATCGAGGAAAATCATCTTTACACTTGACAAAAAGTCGCCAGTGGGGAATGCTTAAAATTGAGATGTGTTTTTCGCCAACAGGTGTAAAACTTTCAGTCAGTTAACGCGTTCGTTTCATCTTCGACGCTTTCGGCCTTTTCACAGAAAACTTAACTTCAAAAAAAAATGTGTTTTAGGAAAATTCCAGTCACTTCTATTTGAAATTCGGATCCTTCGATTCGATTTCGATGAATTAAGAAAAAAGAACCTGCCCTGTCCTGTGCTACAGTTTTTCTCCAAGTGTAATTTGCTTTTCATTCATTTAAGAAATGCACATAATCGTTCAACAAATCATTTGGAATATTATTTGGTTTATATTATTTTACTTTTCGTTTTTCATTGTGTTTCTTCCTCTTTTTTATGATGTTTGTCTGTCCGTCCGTCTGGCTGTCTATCGTTTTATATCTACTACGTACATACGTATGTATGTATGTATGTTGGTCCGTCTGCTTTTTGTACGAAGTCTTCTTCTTGGGCTACACGAGACTTTGTTTTTTAATGTTGCTCGTCATGTAGTGTGTTACATTTAACGCATACGATCATTAACCGCTAAACACTGCTTACTTCTTTCCCCTCTAAAACTACAGGGTGAGCATTTATTTAGGAAAAAGTTGGAAAATTTTGAAAGTATTTCAATTGTAAAAATTTCAAAATTATGATAATGTTACTATATCACTTCGTAAAATTGGAGCAGCTCTTCATCGTAATCAGGTCCCTTATACCACCGCTGTTCGTAATTTAATTACTAAATTTGAGACTCACGGTACTGTTGCTGACAATAGATAGATTCGCTGGCAGTGTGATGCAAAAATAGCCACATCATCGGCCTGGAAACGCGCATTTTCGAATGCGTGATTTTTGTGCCCACAATTGGCTAATGTTGGCCTTTGATTCAGTAAGACGGCGGCATGGGCTACACTGCAGGCCAAACAATTCAGTTATTGCACAAGAAATTAGCCGGTAGCGAAAATTCCCTCGATTCGGCGATTTTTTGTGATTTAATGCCACTGGATTATTTGCTCTGGGACTATTTAATAGAATTCACAAACAGCTGACGCTCTGACAGACGGAATTCGGCGATGCATTCACGAGTTAAGCGAGACTTTGTTGCAAAATGTAGGTCAACATTTTGTGAAAAGAGCGTACGTCTACCGGCGGGATACATTTGGACATTTGCCCGGTATCATTTATTGATACCTCAAATTTGCCCTCCCTTTATTTCACATTTCTTTCCACTTCATTGCCGTGAGCTGAGGTTTTTCTATATGATTTTGCTGCAGAAATATTTTTGTATGTGTACACGGTGTAGTATTACATGCAATGACGAAGATGATCCTCATCGCTGGCTGGTCTGATTGTTTTGCTTTAACAGGAGGAAAGTATTTAGTGTCCACGTTCATTCAAACATACATATGTATATACATATGTATGTATGTATTTATTTTGTTTGGAAAATCTGACAAATATTTATTTTGTTTTGCTTCTTTCTGTTCTGTGTTTCTGTAAAACGAAAACCTTTAAGAAGGCATGTGGCACTCATTTAATTGTTTGGGTTTCTTCTTTCTTTTTTTACTTCTAGTAGCAGCTTAGAAATGCGTACGTTTGTTGTTTATTAGCCAAGTTGCATAGTTTGTGAATTTTTTTCATTTCTTGGAATATTTCTTAGAAAAAAAAGTCTGCAAAACGCAGTTGTTATTTACTTTTTATTAAACACAAGTTGTTTAAAATACACGTTTATTTCTTTATTTTTTTTTTAGCGGATTCCAGTTACTTGTTGAACCCAATGAATGCTGCTCGTATTTCATAATGTGCGTTTTTAATTAATTTAATGTAGGAATGTTTGTTCATTGTACTGTACATACATAAATATGTATGTACATATGTACCTATAAACCAATCGTTAGTTTTTTTTTTCTTCAAAAAACAAAAAATCGGAAATATTCTTCATATTTAAAAGCTGCAGTCTTTGCATAAGTAGGCATATAAAAAGCGAAAGAAAACTATTTTTAAATTAAATTACAATGTTTATGGCTGGTGCTACTTAAGGTTTAGTTAGCTTCCAAGGTGTGTATTTAATGTACTCTACAAACACCTTCAGTCTGCACCTCTATTCATGTAAAGCAGCTAATTGTTAAACTAATTTTCGATTGTTTTATACACTAATTAGCCAACTAATTTTCCACAACAGCGTTAAAAACGAATACACACTAAGTGCTTGTATTGCGAATGCAGCTTGAGACAACGAATCAGCTTTTTGGCGATTGTCAAATAAACATGAAATTTTGGTTTCAGTAATTCTTGATTTTATAGGCAAACGGAAATGATGGAAGTTTAAAGCTTTCTCAGGAAATAATAATTTTTCTGTTGCTTGTTAAAAATTATGATAAAACAACGATTTGTGCAAAAAAGAAAAGAAATTTTATCACATACATACTTGCAAATTGAGTTTTTTCAATGCAAAACCATTTTGTATCTAAAAGCGCGAAACGTTTCCGCCTTCTGACTGGCCTGGTTTTCCGCGTGACTTTGAATTTAGAATGCGTATTTCATAATATAAATATATTCCTTATTTATTTATTTATTTTTTTGTTTATTTTGACCGACGAGTCGCCATCGTTTCATCCAATTGCTGTCAGCAACGCTGGTTACAATGCTTAAATAATCAGAAACTGGGATCAAAAGCTACTACTACTCATTTGTTAAACCAGGCTCTGATGTTTCGCCATTGTTTAGAAATGCGTTCATTTACACTTGCAACAAATTACACCCGCCGATTTAAAAAAGGCGATAATATGATAAATTGTTGTGATTTCTTTTGTGGATTTGCACATTTTTTCCATCAACTTTGTGCAAACTATTTTTAATGTATTTATTTGCATTTTCCGACTTGGCACACATAGTAATTTAAATGTGCATAATATCTTCGGCTGGCTTCTTTCGCCTCTGAATGTATGTATGTATATAGTTTTTTTTTTTTTTTTTTTTTTGATTACGATGAGAGGCGGAGTAGTGGGAAACAGCAGAAAAAGACACACTTAAGCGTGTCACACCACACGGCATGCAACAATAAAGTAAATGGAAAATCTGATTAAAAGCTTAATTTCGTTTGCTTTATATTTTTTATTTATTTAGTTTTTTTGTTGTTAATTTTTTAATGTGCCATTACTGATGTCAAAATGTTTTATTTCAACTGGGGGAAAAATTGAAATTAAAAGTAATATTTTTTTGCAATGCAGTGAATTGCAAATGGCATCAAAAGTAAAAAACTAAAGAAAAATCAGCAAAAACAGTTTAGATTTAAAATACGATTTTCAACACTTTCGAATTGATTGCAATTAGAGCTTTTGGTAAATAAAACCATCTACACTCAATCATTCATTTTTTCAAACAACAATCATTCATTCATTGATTCGCATCACAAGAAACGAGCACCCAACATGATCCACAAAGAAAATAAATTGTTTTAAACTAATTTTCACACAATTTATTATGTTAAAAACATTTTCCCACCGACATGGGCAACAAATATAAATTATTTACACTTTTAATATTAAAATTGAACTTTTTAATGATGCTGATGGGTATTTATAAATACATTTGTGTGTTTGTTTGTATTGTAGACATGTAGATAATGGATTGGATTAAAACATTGTATTTTGACATATCGCGTTTTAAGTAATAAAAAGAAAAAAAAATGCTTTTGTCGGTATCAGGGTCATAATTATTAATGAAATGACCACCTTCGTACAACAGGAACACAAAAACATGTCGAATATTAAAAATGTTTCAAAGCAACAGACCAACTTAGTTTTTATTTTTAAAATTTGTGTTTTTAGTTAATTGTTGTACCATCCCAAGCAGATGTGGGAATTTGCATGCATTATTGATATACGATTTCAGCGAAGTCACAAACATATAAAAGAAAAACGCACTCCAATGACTGGCGATATCCTTCAATTCCACTGAATAACAATAAAGTTTAATTCTTTATTACTTCATTGACTTAATGATGATAATATAATGCTAGACAGAAAGAAAGGATATACAGGTACTGAGAGCTCATATGAACGATATAAAACACAATCACTTACAGGCAGGCCTTTTAAATTCTTTTAAATGTGTATATCAATCTTTAACCGGGCGAGCTATTCTTCGATTGCTACAGTACTAGTCTCAGCTTTGCTTTCCATTGGATGGTTTTGGTCGTTTTGGTTCTCGACGATATTTTCAAAAAATATTTTCGATATAGAAAACAAACTGGGGCTAGAATTGTTAATAATTGTATCGGGCTTTCTAGTTCGATTTTTACTTCCTTAAAATTGAGAAAGATTTTTTTGTGATAAAATTGGAGTGATCAACATTTTTAAAGAAGACAAGACAACTAGAATTCGCTTTTTCTATTCTGTCAGTACACCAATCAGCATTTAAAAGTTTGACTTCGAATACATTTCTTCATTTAAATTTTGTTCTTTTGATTTTGTCTTTTTTGTCACAGACGGAATGATAAAAGTTCGTTTAATACATGAAATTTTTTCAGTATGGGCGCAGTAATCCAATAATATTGTTTCAGCATCTACTGTGTTATTTTTAATTTTTCCCCCAATTTGAAAGTATATCTGAGATGTAAAGAATTTGAGAGCGACAGCGGTCAAAGTGGTCCGGTGGTAAGCGATTCCTCATTAAAGCATCTGTTGCTCTTGCAGCACATAGTGGATGTGATTGTATGTGTTAAATCAATAAAAAAAAACATTCTTTGTACTTTAGGCCCCTCATACAAATTAACACATCTTTCCTTTAGGGTCGTTCAATACGATAACGAACTACCCATCCCTGACCAGTAGTATATTTAAGATCCAGAGTAAATTGTTTTTGTAGCAGTCTGGCAATCGATAAAAGAACTAATCACACAGTCCTCCATACGCTCGTTTATTCACTCAGTTTATTTGATGATTTTTTTTTTATCTGCTATTCAGACAATATAAAAACAGATGGACGGACAGACATGCCGCACTAACTGTGTGTGTTTTTAGTATTTCTGTTTTTTTTTCCAGCAGGTCGCGTGAATCATGTCCATGTGAGAATACAAAATAGATACATGTCTAGAGAAACACTAACACTCATTTCATTTATTGCACTTGGCAACCAACCATCAGAAACCATTCTTCCATATTTATATCATTAGTTTTTTTTCGGATGTCCAATTTTACTGCTGCAGTTTTTCCTTGGTGATTTGAAAGTACCACATACCCTTTTAAATAAATTATTTTGGTTTCGATTTCTCTTACCGCTTAAAAATGTCAATTACAAATTTGTTAAAATTTGTGGGAAAATTACCACTGCGTGTCCGGGTTGCTTAAAGCGATATGCATAAATTTTTAATTGAAATTGTTTGTTTTTTTCCAGAAAGGTCAGATAAAAACCAAAAGTTAGATATACATATGTGACATTCTTAACGATTCAACTTTGATTTGTGGAATGTGACCAACACCGAGGTACGTTTTTGAAATTTTACGCGAACACTTGGTATTAATTCATGGCTAATAAACGAACCTTTTGATTTTCTCAAACATTTAGTTTTCTGGACGAGTTCGCTTCTGATTCAAACAGTACAATAGATTCTCTTTGCTGCTTTATTCTGCTGGGAAATAAACGTATATGCCGATTTTCAGTCTAAATTAGTATTCGCATTTAATTACACCAAAAGTATGATAGTACCTTTTCATTTCCAAGAAAAATATTTTCAATGAAAATAATTTATTTATTGCCGTGTATATATCTGCATTTTTAGTTGTTTGTACTCGTATCCATGTGGTTGGCCAAAACAACAGAATAGTGGTCCCGTCATTTGACGGCTAATATTTGATGGTCTGACCGACCGTACCTTTACTCAAACAAATCCTTTTATTAGTCTTTGCCATACTATTGTTTTGCATAATATTAACTGCTTATTTTATAGAAGCCGCGTGGGGAAAAATCTTATACATGTGTCTGTATATGACCCTGATTTATTTTTTAAACATGGAAGCTACCATAGTATTAATCCATAAACTCAAATGGTCATCAAATGTCTGAAGTTGCAATCAAAAAAGTGCTGCAAAATTCAATTCAATTCAATTTGTGCTTGAGTGCTTAAACTTACAGCTAAATTGTATCAAGTCGAAAATCGGACACTACATTCATATGTGTGCGTTGAGAGATGCTTTCTTGATTTTTAAGTATCAGCTGGTTGGGGATGGAACTTCACTTAAATTTGCAACAGGCTGCATGAATGCATGCATTTTCCATATTTAATGTGGCACCCAGCTAAATCTGGTTTAAATTAAAATCAATTTTAACTTTGGCACTAGCTGAACAAAATTAGCAACAAATATTAAAATTTTAGTTGTTTCCGGAACACTAGTCGAACACTAAAGTCGGTAGATAAGGACACTCGATTTGGCTTAGCTCTGTCAAACAAGAACAGCTTACAACCGTTGTTTCCATCGAATTCAGTTGTTATTTAACAAAAATCAATCAATGTTTAATATTCGTGACGCTAATTAGCAGTTTCTTATTAAATTTTGAATTTACTACTAGTGTTTCATTTATTCCGAAATTTTGATGACTTTTGTTTGGTTTTTCTTTGGATTGTGCTTCATAAAATACTGATCATCTCAACGTATGCGTTATGGTTCATAAAAACTTATGCACCTCTTTGGCTGCATACACCATTTGTTTGTATTGTAAAGATGCACGAGAGTGTAATTCTTGTTGAGGTTGTTTCTGTTGTTAAAATGGAATAAAACAGAAATGAAAACATCTGCTGTTGCATGTATTATACTTAAGATTAGTAGCACTGGTAATTGTAGTACTTAAAGAGCTGCCAATGGTGCTGCGCTCTCTTTATGTTTCTTACTATTGCCTCTTCTTCTTCTTCTGCTTGTTATGTTAAATTTCGTCTGCTGATGTGTCGTCAAATCTTTTTTCTTTTCGTTTAACTTCAAACGTTTTTTGAACCTTTTCGTGTTTTTCAATTTACTATACCATGTTCAATTTTTGTATGTCTGCATAATTTTTTCTGTCTGCAGATTTACACTTTTTTTGTATACTATATTTGGTTGATCATACCACATGATTATAATACACTTGAAAAATTTGAAGTTTTTTTTTTTTTTTTTTTTTTTTTTTTTTTTTTTTTTTGATTTCAGTTCTAAATTTTTATAGCGTGAACGCTAAATTAAAATAAAAGACGGTCTTTAAATTGGTATAAATCGGTTAATTTCTTTCAGTGTAGTAAACACTCGAAACGGTCTTTAAATTGGTATAAATCGGTTAATTTCTTTCAGTGCAGTAAACGCTCGAAAATCAGTTGCATTTAGTAGTCTCTCTGGCTTTATCTTTTGTTCTCACACTAACCGTCGTTTCTGCGTACCTTGTTTAGATTTTTGACAGGTGGTGCTTATTTCATTAAGATTCAA
Source organism: Sturmia bella (assembly GCA_963662145.1). Classification (NCBI taxonomy): domain Eukaryota; kingdom Metazoa; phylum Arthropoda; class Insecta; order Diptera; family Tachinidae; genus Sturmia; species Sturmia bella. Next base: position 2,483,143 of record OY759171.1, on the reverse strand, counting down.
CAAAAAATGTTTGGAGTGCTCTTCTTTGCATTATTTCGTTTCTTTAGAGCCGCACAAACTAAATAGTTTTGAATGATTTTTCATGAGGGATTTAAAATGTGTTTCTAACAAAACAATCCAGCAGGCATCTTCAAATTGTTTGCACACTAACATGCGTATGTGTGTATGTTTTAAAATCCTACCACATACATCCTGCCTTTTTAGTGATAGCACATTTTGTTCCAAATCAAGTGAATGAACTCTGATTTTTATGAATGATTTTTAAAATGAGGTTTTCTTTATTTGCTTTTCATTCCAGATCGCTTAGAAAATTCACGTTTGTTTCGATATCGCCAACAAAATGAGTTCGAGTGTATTTGAACATTCATAACCGAAGCTAAAGATCGCTATCAAAGGAAAATTTTAGGAAAGAAAGTTCGAGAAACTATGTCCAAATTGCATACAAGCGCTTCGGCGTTAGCAACTGAAAAACTGCAACGCTCAGAGAGAGCGTCTAGCGAGAATCCCAATAACACTGCTCACACACAACACAGGCGGCACAATTCGTTGAGTGGGAGAACTTGTACGAAGACTTTAGCCAAATCGTCATCGATTACAGATATACCGAAGAATTTGGAAAACTCTCATTATGATCCGATTGCGTTACGCGTCAGAATACCCGATGTTGCTGCAACAAATGTTTTGTCCTGTAACAGCCGAAACTTACATAGTCGGAATAACGATGAGGTAGATGGGGATGAAACAAGAAGGCGAAGGTTACCTGCTAAAAGTGAAAGCAATGGGCAACAAAATGCTGCTACCAAAGAGGGTTTCTTGAAATCAACAACAATATTAAACGCAGCTTCATCAGCGATGCTGTCATATGATGAGCCTGATTATCTACAGCACAGTTTTTTGCGAACTCCCCATTCAACGGTATTCAATACGCGGCATGCGTCACATAACATAAGTAGCAGCAACTCTATAGCAGATAATTCATTAAGCGAAGCTGGTATAGGTAGTGGGATGAGTAGTACGGAAAGTTCAGCATGCCCCAGCACAGTCTCTTCACCGCTCTCAACACCTACAAGTCTTTCTCCGCAACATCAACTTTATCAACATCGTAGTAATAATCATCAGAAACCCCAGCAGCAACAGAAGTCGTCATCGTCGTCGTCGACATGTTGCCAAAAGTCAAATGCACCTGTAACAAATTCCTGCTCCTCCGCCACTTCATCATCGAACAACAACTACCAGCATAACAATCACCATCCACATCATCTGCCTGAACATCAAAATCATCACCAACAGCCAAATAAATCCTCTTCATTTGGCTCAGTCATAATAAGCGGAAGTAAAAATCTAAAGAAATTTGATCCTCGCTTGGGCCCATCACCTTATCGTCAACTATTGCCAATAGCTTTATGTATTCTATCTTTTGCGACTGTATTTAGCATTTTAATTGTTTATATGGATACGACAGGTGAGTTCATTTAGTTTGCTTTTTTTCTTTAATGTAAAAAACATATGTCTTTGTTCAATTCTTTAAAAAAAAAAAAATAAAAACAAAAAAGTGTGCCTGAATCAAATATCATATTTAGTTTTCCGGTTGCATTTTCTTCATGTTAAAAAAAATCTTTAGGAACACACATTTCCATTTTGATGTCAGAGTTTTTATCAATAACCGCGTCAATATCAAAACACTCTTTCTGTCTCATATCCGTCACTATTGAACGAGAAACGACTGTACAAAGTTGAAAAATGTGCGCAAGTCATCTAATTTGGTTACGCATTTATAATACAAATTTGTTATTAGTTAATGACTACTTTTACTGCCATCGCTAACAATTAAGTTGCGAAGAGGAAGACTACTCCACTCTTTGAATCAGAGCAGAATTGCATCTCTGCGTTGGAAAAGTTCGATAGGTTTTGTATTAGAGAGTTCCATTAATATTAATAGTAGAAAGTACTATTTCGGTTAATGTTCAGTAGAATTTCAAAATTTCAATTTTCCAACTTTGCTTTGAATGTAATCGCCATTTGGACCGTAATGTATATCAGCGTGGTGTTAGCAATGAGATATCTCAATGGGCCGTTAATTCCAGACCTCGATAACTCACCCAGCTTGGAAATTATATAATAGACCAGAAATGTGTTCTTCCCGACAACCAAGGTCGGCCAGTCTTCTTCTCCCTGTTATTACAACTGTGACAATAGCCACTAGAAAGAGGACCAAGTCGATTCGCATGTCCACTGCCCGTGTTAACAATAACCGTCTAAAATTAGGAACAAAAAAAAAAGAAACAAATATTTTGCCCAGAGTTAGGAAGTGCTTTGTGGTACCTTAAATGAATGATGATCAAAATTATCAAGGACAATAATTTCTAGAAATTTAATAAACTGGTGGGCAGATATTGAATGAATACCTAAACAGTCGATAAGTTTTTTATATTTGTCGCGTGAACTAATGAGTTAAAAAAAAAAGTTATGACGCTAATTGTACATTGACTTATACATAATAATAGAAAACACCCAGGAGTAAGTCTTACTTGAACTTTTCTATGCCGGCGTTTATAACTAACATGTGGTTTTCTTGTCAATGTTGCGTTGGCAGGCCACGTAATGCCACATGAGTGGCAAACGACAACTGACAAACAAGTTCTTGTGCCCGTCTAGCAAAACACTTACATACACACACACACACACACACATATATATAGGTATTATATGTATGTATATCTGCAATAGTGCGGGTGTTAGTGATTCTTTTTTGTTTTTCAATCAAATTAAATAGAAAGCTTTTTTCACTTCTTGCCACTGCTTTTTATTTTGTTGTTAAAAGTTTTTTCTCTGTTGTTTGCCATCAATCCTCGCAAAGGATTAAGCGTTGAAAACACTCCTTAATATTTTGTTGTTGTTTTGCCCCAGAGCAAAGGATGTTTACTATTTTGGGTTGAGAGGTTTTGCTTTTGTTTGGCAATTTCTTAAGACACGCTGTTTTTTTTTTTTTTGCTGTCTCTGCTATTTTTGTCTGGCAGTAATATCTTTTTCGTAGACAACATGCATTTTGTCTGCAAGACAAAAAAATGTGACTCATACAGAATTGATTGTGTTGTGGTTTTAAACACATTAAATAATTATAAAGTATGTAGTTGAAGGAGTAAAAAATGGACCAGTTCATTAAACTGAAATAACACTGGGCCGCAGGCGAATTCTTCTTTTAAGGAAATTATCATATAATAAATAATACTAGCTAAACTCTCGCTTACAAACTCACTTCCAGTGGAGCAGCATTCTCGTTCGATGGCATAAGTAAAGCTGCTGGCGGGACTTCATGATTAGATGTCACGTGCTTTTCGATGAAGGTGTTTTTTTTTTTTTAATGGGGTGTTTCATAATTGCTAGTGATGAAATTTTCCCTGTGTCCTTTCATCTCCTCAATTTCTCCAACTCAAATTTGAAAAATTAATGATTTTTTTTTCGCTTAGACCCACATGCGTTAGTTTCTGGTTTGCATGTTTCTGGGTATGAGATATGAGAGCGATCGATGGATAAGTTGAGATTAAATTTTGCGGAAAGCTGAACGAAGAAGACCTTTTCGTTGGCATCATGTAGAAAGGCCTCGGGGTTTGGCATATTTCAATATTAGATTCTTTAAATAATCAAAATATGCAAAACAAAAACAAAAAAAAAAAAACGAGATTGAGCAAATGCGAATTGGGGCTTTTCTACATGAGACCAACAATTGATTTGCTCGTTCATACGTATTTCCCCACGACATTTAAACATTTTAGATGATCAGCACCTAAGTGAAGCTAATGGTGGAATCGAAATGTAGTTGATTTCTGATGTTATTCTTTCCCTGCTTTGTAGTACAACAGGAAAGATACATTTTATTCTTATCCAACGACAAGGAAGTATGTATGTGCATTGAAATAGTGTCATCAAATGCTTAATGAGACACAATTTTTATTGCTTTTTTGTGCAATTTGTCATCGTTTTAACAATATGTTTCCTGATAATCTTGAGTCCGTCCCACCGAGAATGGGAATGAGTGTAAGCAGCGAGTGTGATTGCCGTACTGCCAATTTTAATATTCACAACGAGTATTGACAATTTTCGTCGGTTTCCTTTCTGAAATCACATTTTATTTCTTGTAGTTTTAACAAATTTTTTGCGTCATTTAAAGTGCAAGAGTATTTTTTTTTTGTTTAGTTTGTTTGCTGTTGTGTTTGCTTGAGCATTGTGTGTGAATTTTTTCATGTTTTTAGTTCTTGTTTTGTATTCATTTGGTAAAAAAATAAATGATGTCTTATTGTTAAGAAGTGTGTATTCCTTAGATGTTGTTTCTCCTTGTTTTTCTTGTGGATGTGTGCGTATGTGCGAGCGCAAGTTTCCATTGTTATTGGTGTTTTTATATTCCTTACATTGTGGAAGTTTAGAACATGCAAAATTCATTCTTTTGCGACGTGACTGATGTATCGGAAGTTTCTTGGTACAACCACAGAAATGGCACTTGGCGGACGTTGCAATTACATGGACGCCACCCAGACTAGACGAAAGTAGTAGACTTGAAAGAATTTGTTTGCTTTTAATTTCACTTTAACACCTCAACTTTAAATTTCATTAGTCACATCGAATTGAGTGTAGGAACAAATTAAAAAGTTTGCTTTATGAACTGAAAAATATGTTAATTGTAATAAAACTTTGAACGCTGTAGAGAGCTCAGATAGCCTTCGAAAATTTACGTAAAACTACTTCATGTAAATACACTGCGCAAAGGCCAATTATTCTACCAATCTTGAACATCTGTTACGTTTATTTAGCTTGAAATGGGATTAAAATTTACCTGCAAAACAAATTTTTAGCTTGGGAACAATTTTTGTTTTGGGATTTTTTTTTTTTGGTTTTAAATTACTCCTTAAAATATATTGGTCATATGCTGCCCATTTATGCGCTTCATTAGGTCGCAGATTATCCTTTCGAAATACAATACTTGAAATCGTACTGCTGACTGAATTTTTAGATTTTTTTTTTTTACGTTTATATTGCATGTTATGTTGCTTAGTTTTCCCGTATCCACCACTTAACATTGTCCTTAAAAATTCCAAAAAAAAAAAAGTAAGAAACGACTTTCTCTAATACGAGACTAATTTTTTGATAATAATTCTTGAATTTGATATGGAAACATCCCCAGATCAACGTTTGCAATGCGCCTCTGCGATGTTCTGGAGATTTACAATTGATGTACAAGTTGACGAGTAGATTCTATTCAGGTGGATACTTTCTCTTAATTTACTTGCCTTCAAATAAACAGCTTTCCTTTTTACAAAAAAGCTTACAAAATATGAAATATGATTCACCAAAAACGAACATTTTCTATAAACGTTTTAATCATTTTTTAATGCCTCATTTTTTTCTAATTCAAGAATGAAGACACAAGGCAACTTTGAATGAAGTAAAAAAAGAGAATTATTATTGTTTTTCCTTAAGATTAATTTTGTTGCAATCCAACGTTTATAACATGCAGTCACGTTCCAATTCACTCTTGGGAATATTTTTCGTATTTCTTGTGAGTTTTTTCTATTCTTTTCTTAAATTTAAATGTGTAGTTTGCTAGAATAAAATTATGAACAAATCTGCTTATAAATGGAAATTAAGAAAGAACTTTAAATGTAAAACCAAACTGTCTCTGCTTATATTATGCTTCTACTTGTGTTGCTGCGTTGCATAACATCGCACAGATAAACAAACATTTATAAATTCCAGTTGAAAATTCATTTGATTTTCTTTTTTGTCTTCTTCTGCTGTAATATTTTGTAAAACAACTTCTGAACCATGCTGCGCGCATTCACCTATTTGACACCAGCTTTTCCATTTTCTCTTCAGGGTCTCGATTACTTTTCCAGCCAATCAGTCAACCTTCAATGTTACTTTTTTTTTCTTCTTCTTATTCTTTGAATAGTACTTAGTCTACGCTTTCAGTTATTCACTTCTCAGGTGTAAAGAGTTTCAGATATAACAATATGTTCTCATTTGCTGGCTTTTAGTACGAACAATGTCATTAGCCCTTTGCAAATCGCATTACCCCAAAATCCTCAGAGTGCTGCAGCCATGTACATATGTACATATTTTCGCCGTCTAGATTTTTTGTTTGCGATGCAAAATATTCTGATCAATTCTATGAATTGAAAGCCGTATTTAAAAAAATCTCTGTCTGCAATCAAAATTAATCCACACAAAAACTTAATTCCTAGTTCTCATAAGGAATACTCATGTTCGTTATCTCATGTCAATTAAAGTTTAATTTAGATTTTTGTACATACATATCTAGCTACTACAAAAAAAACACATTCATGCCTAGACAATATTCTAGCGCTGATCATTAAAACAAATCATATGAATGAAAAAAAGTAGTTTATTATAATTGAAATTATTAAAACCTTCTAACTGCTGCTGTCACTCTGATTCGAGCGAGTCTGTTGCTGTTTTAACGCCTGCAGTTTTTGGCACATTCAAACACACACACACACACACTCTACAAACAAATTAATATTGCGCAATTACTTCTCATGTGTTTATTAGCATTTAAACCTCTCTTTCTTTGCTGGCTTCTAAGACCGGATGTGATTCATATTTTATATTAAGCGCTAAGCCAACCTCATCATGATGAAAGAAAATAAGAAAATCAAAAACAAGAATCACATATAAGAATAATATTTGCATTTACGGTTTATGTAATCCACTGTGTCATGATTCGAACTTTTCCGCATGCTGTTTATCGTTTGATGTCTAGTGTAGTTGCTCTTATTATATGTCTTCGTTTGTAAAACCTACAGAAATCATCATACACATGGACTCTAATTGTATTTTTACATGCTTTATTACACAATTAATTGTTTTGAACTCAACAGAAAAAAAGTTGTAAACGATTTTTGAAAATGGCTCCAAAGTTTTATTTAAGTCGCATAGATTTAGCTTAATTTGTTGGGCCCCTAATATATGTACATATGTACATAAATAAATTCAGGCCAGTACGATACTACTAGAACAGCAAGAGCTTTGAGCTAGCGTACAAGTGCCTTGCTTAGCACATTTCATTTAGAAGAAGTGTAGCGACATTCAGTTCCGTTCTCTTTGTCTTGCGGTCCGAAAAATACAGCTCAATTTTAAACTAAAAGCTACCCCCATGTATTGAGCACTATTTAAGTTTTAACTTTTTTGTTTTTGTTGTTGTAGAACATAGACATCTAAACATAATGTGCAAACTTCGAGTTTCGATCTCATGCATTGGGTACCACTTAAATTTTAGATTTTTGGTATTTTTAATATTTGTTGTTGTAGCGGCCGGGTAACCACATGTCCTGTGAAAATTTCAGACCTCCAGATTTTACAGTTTAGGAGAAGGGGGGGAGGGTTGCCACATATGAATTCTTAGTAAAAGGGTTCTGTTTTTACTCTATAAGTTCGGAACCCTAAAAACTGCTTACATATTGATAATCTCTGTTCTTAATAACAATCACTTTTGGAGAAATTTCTTATGGAAAAGCAAACATGTACCTCGTAAATTCTTTATCGCGAAAAAAGTCACGGACGATTTTTCCGTAGAAAAGTAAAGTTATCGACATATTCTGTTTAGAAAACGAAAGTAATAGACAAGTAAAATTACATGGACAACTTTTCAATTGAAAATTAAAGTTATTGATGTTTTCTGTGCACTCCAAATTTCCAAATAAAACCTACAATATTCTCTACCCACATTTCGGAAGCTTTTACAGTGCTGTGTCCCTTATAAAAATGCAACAAGTTTTCTTTTGTAATGAACAATTTCTTGTTCAATATATCAAACCACTGGGTGCTGTAGGATACTTCAAGAGCCTTTAATGCTAATCAGTCCCAGAGTGTCCGTAGGGGAGTCAAATGTATGACCAACCCTCAATACTTTTTTCTCCGATATTTTTTTTTCGAACACCGACGCCGTCTTAGGGGAACTCCCATAGACAAATACTATAAATTTAAATTTAGGCGCCTCGAATGCGAGAAGCTATCGAAAGATCGGTGACACATTATCGGTTGCTAAATCGATCGTACTTAGCGTACAGAACTGATCGTTATATATTATTTTTTTAATTTTATTTGGATCAGCACTGGGGGGACAACCCCTACATATACAGAGTATTGTACCGGAGCTAAGAAACTAGATGTTGTGGAGGAGCAAAAAATGAGGGAGTAGTGTTTGTGTATACTTGATGAATCTTTCTACATTGTAACTGGAAGGAGTTACAATACTTCCAAGAAGTATGTACATATGTAGCTTGCCTTCTCAGTGCTGAGAAAAGAATAATACTTTATTCTGCCATTAAGTTGAGCGTAACTTCAATATGTACTTAAAATTCGGGTTTCTGCCAAACAAGCTATTTCTGAAATTGTATATTTTGTTAAGTTTGCGCAGCAGTCAATGAAACTTGTGATGAAGTCAAGCTAAACCCATTGGCTGTAATATTTTGTTAAAGGGTGGTGATACTCAACTGCATAATTATTGCTTTGCAATAAAATTTCTATTAAATCACGTCATATTATTTTACAAATAGGCTCTTACTGCTTCGAAAATCAAACAACTTCATTTGTGTGTCTTGTTATTACATACTGTGCATAATATTTCTTTATTCCTTAAGATTTTCCACTTAAAGATTCAAGTTTAACAAATTCCGTCGTAACCACATTATCACAGCAAGAACTATTGAGCATTTGGACTTTTCTTAATCACCACTGCCAGAACGTTGTTGGCATTGCCACCACCACCACCACCAGCACCAGCACCACCAACACATCACTACCATCATCGACCGACCCATCGGCCCAACTATGTACATATTTACGACTGGCAATTCATGTTAAAAACCTCCCTTATGCCAGTACATATGTATGTATGTTGTGTAGAATGGCTGTCGAGTTTTTCTTTGTCTTTTTGTTCGCAACATTTTACATTCGTATAAAGTTTTGTTCTATTTCTAGAAACTCAGTTTTGTTGTAGTTTTTTTGTTTTGCTTTTGTATGCAATTCCTTGCACTTCCACTCTAGAAGTATGTATGTGCGTGTTAGCTTCTTTTAGCAATTGTTACTCGTTTCTGACGTAGGTTTATTCTGCTTCAGAGGCCCGTATTAGAGTGTAATCTTTCTTAAATTCGTTTGCGGTTATGCCATGCATGTTGGCAGCATACAGCTGGTGCTAAAAATATATGTATGTATATTTCATTTGCTTTTAGCTCAATTTTATGAAGTTTAGCAATTTTGGTTTGATTATGTACAACATCTCTCGAAGAGAAGACTGGTAATTGAGTTTATAAAGAAGGTGATTCTGACTTTGGCCAGTTTTTGCGATAAATGTGAGTAAAAAATTTATTTAGTTTCAGTTTGTTCAATGTTGCGGCAACTTTTATTTTATGGGCGTTTTTCGAAGCGATTCGTTGACCACTTCAATTAAATATATTTCGTCTTTTATGTGCAATTCAATTAAATGGCAAATGTGTCGTGAAGTGAAGTGGATTGGGCAAAGATTAAAAGATCATAATTACAAAATTCGATAAATTCCAGGCTTCTTGATGTCTCAACTGAATGAAGGATTATATAATTTTATTTTTAAATTCTAAATCAGGCTCTATAACTTTAACACCGCGGCTTAAAGTACTCGGTTACCAAAGCACACACACGTTTTATTTGCTCTCTTGGACGAAATTTGTTCACCTCAGTAGGACGTTGAATTTTTAATTTTATTCAACTCATGTGCGTGTATCCTTTAATACAACTTAAACATACATATAATTAAACTCATGCACCGATATCAGAATATTTTTAGATTTATCGCTACATAATAGGTTCTATTTTTTTTTAATTAGCATTATTTGCAACTCAACCTTCCGACCACTTCAAAGAATATTGACTTGTAATGCTGAGGCTCGATTCCGGCCAGTTTTCGCCCATAAACGGGCGCAACACGGATGCAACATAAAGAATAATCAAATCATTGGATTTTTCGGGTGTCGTTGACAGACATGGTCATAGAAGTAGGACGTTTCAAAAAAGTTTAAATATACTCGTAGAATAAAGAATATAGAAATTATCTGAGTTTGAAGTCAAATCTGTAAAATATCTTGTGAATCAGAGTTTGTAAAATTTTCAAGTTCTAAGTAAAATTACAAATTCTGCACATATCGTACTTGACCATATAAATAGAACGCTTATTTTTATTCTATTGAGAGAGCGGTAAGAATTCGAAGCAAATACTCTTTGAATTTGTGTTGTCCATTTGCATTCTTAACAACATTCTGATCTAGGCTCTAGTCCAAAGATTGTATTATTTTTCGCTCAAAAAATAATTTTCCATAATCTATGCCAAGCGTTTTCACAATATCTGATTCTTTTGCTACCACGTCGCATAGTGGCTGAAAATCGTTTTTCATTGGCCAAAAAGTCGAAATAATTTTGGCTTCATTTAATCTTCTCACACAAGCCTGTCCGAAACCTCAGCATTTAATTTTTTTTCTCTAACCTTCTTCTTTATTTGTCGAGAGGATCAAGATTCGAATTTTATTTTTATGTTTAACGTTAAAAAAGTGTAAAATTTTTTAAGAAGTGTACCATTTCTATTGCCATGGCTGTATATCGCTAGTTTTTAAGGGGGGGAAACGCGATATTGGTCGAATATTATTCGTTTTTCTTTTTCTTTTGTTTAACTGACCTCGTTTATCGTTTACTATTAAATCGAATTTATTCCCTTGCTTTTGTAAACAGTTTTAATGTTATTTACAAAACAAAAAAAGTGTTTTTTGCAAATTTTTTAGTGCATGGAACAATTTTTGGGATCTGAATTGATACTTTAACGTTTTTCAATGGGCTATTTTTCTGTAATCAAAAATAGATGCATTGTTGGGTACGTTTTGTAGCTGCCTGTCTGTCGCCATTTCGTACATGCCTTTAAAGTGAATAATAAAAATTAAAACAACTCAAGTCTCTTTTTTTTTTGTCACCGACTGTATAATTTATTTCATTCGGACTCTGGAAAAATGTTGAACATTTTGCCTGTATACTGCTGTTGTGGCTGTAGTTGTAGTTTTTATCGCAATTCTTTATTGTGTATAGTTTTTTGCACGATGAAAAGGATAAATTATCCCCCATGTATGTAGAGAAAAATTGCGCAAAATTGTTTTTTTACAGTGAAATTTCTTAAAGACAGGAGGAAAAGGACTTACGGTTTTAATACCTTTTATTTTATTCGTTATGTTCGCTCCTTAAGTTTTATTTGTGTTTCGTTTATTATATAATTTTTTTTCTTTCTTTACGCTACTGATAAGAAAAAGTGATTAATATCTTAAGAATTTTTATTGTTTTTAAGTCTCAAAAAATTTTTTTAGGCGTAGCACGTGTCAAGATAAATGGAAAGGGTTAACTGTGATCAGAGGGTACGTTTTCTTCCACTTCTGTCTGCGTTTAACGACACAATTTTGTTTTTTTTCCTTTATAGTGCGAAAGGCTAGAGCCGTTTGAATTTAACATGTTTTTCTGTTTTTTTTTTTTTTTTTTTTTGTTTAAAATGCAAATTATTTTTACACAATTTGTAAATTTTCGGCGTTTTGAATTAATTTATCGCAATTCCACCATATGTTGTTGCCTGCAAACGTCTACTTTTCAAACTAGAGTCAGTCGTCTGTATTAAGATTTTAATCGCACAATGTAAGAGTTGGTTGGACTCAATGGATCCTGTTGAAAGACCTGCTATTTTGTGTTTCAAATAATCATGGGGTGTAGTTTTAACTTTAATGATTTTTGGTAACAAACAAAAACGTTAGCAATACCCATTTTTCCAAGAGCCTGGGCGCTACTTGAAAGAGTTGCGCTTTTTTAATCGTTTCAATTCCAGTCTAATGTTGTTTATTTATTATTTCAAAGATCATGGCTGTTTCTTGTCCACCACGACGCTCATCAGCACCCAAATTGCTTCGAACCCAGGCCATGACTAATTACATACTGTTTTTAAGCAGCAGCGTTTCTTAGCCATCCTACACCTGAGCTCTTCATTACTGACTTTCTATATTTAATCTATTAAACAGATTTCAATTTTGTCACTATGTTTTTCCGTTGATTTGAATATCTGGAGTATTGTCAAAATATATAGAAGGTAGGAATTTATCAAGCTTTTATTTTCATCTAATCAAGGACACATTATGTAAGTAGAAAATGAATTGTGAGTGTTGAACTGTAAAATCATATTACTTTTAATATATTTTGTGCTGCTGGCTTTTCAATATACATATACATCTTGACCTTGATTTTGTATTTTCAGTATTAGGCTTGCTGATCATTTTCAGTCACATTAAACGGGTTTCTGTAGCAACCGAACCCTGGGGCCGTATTACGGAGAGCGTGATCGAATGAATCCATCAACGTATGCTGTGTGGTTGTTGCTTATTTTTTTTTTTATTTTACATTATTTTTTCTCGACAGTTCGTTCGATCTCGAATACCGTAATTCGGCCCCTGCTCTGTAACTGTTTTGTTGGTTGTTAGATGAATTATTTTGTAATTAGAAATGACCCAATAGTTTAATACTCAATGCACAAAATTAAGATCTTAAATAAATCGAAATGTAAATATTGAAAATCCCGTATTAAAAATCATTTTAAAAAATACGATTTTCTAGTTCTACACTCATAACTAATTTTGTACTTCAAATATATTTCATTCCAGTCCATTTTTTGCCATCAAACTTAAAATGCATTTCAAACCAGTGTTACGGTAAACATTTTAATACTCCGGTTAATTGACAAGTTTTACAAAAGCAGTTTATTAATCGCTTCATTTTGGTATTAAAAATCAATACAAATAACAAATTTAAGGGTGTGTCACATTTTGTTTTTTTTTTCCACCAAAGTTTATTATAACTTTGACATTTAGGGTGCAAATCGACTCATACCCCCACTTTTATTTCTTTAAGCCATTTAAACATTTAACCACAAATCAATAATGTTGAGCATGTGACACAGAATGTTCAGGGTCTTAATTGACCCTCTTTTTTCGTATCAAAAATATTTGAAATCGTAAAATACAGTTTTGGCATTCAGCACACTTTAGTTCAAGTTCCAAAAAGTAAAAATCACTTGAGTTAAAAGTGTTTGAACTGTTTTAAGGTTTCAATAAAGTTTTTATTTTGCTAATTTTTCAACTAAATTTGCTTAATTAAAAAACTTCTGGGTACTTTTTTGCGATATATAATTATTCCGGCTTGTTGTTTTTTTTTTTTTTTTTCTCTTAAACACGCTCATTATAATTTAGTTTTAATATGTGTTTTTGTGAAAGCTTTTTTGTGTTTAATGTTTATTTTGCTCATTATAACAATTTTGGCTTAGAAATAACAACAAGGTTATTAACATTAAAATATCAAAAGCTACAAATGACCATCTCATCGTTTTGGGTTTTCCTTGTATTCGGAGTATATTTTTTGTTTTCACACATTGAGGTGTGCAGCAACACCCGGCCATAAAACTACACCATCAAGGTTTGTTTCTTATTTGTCAACTCGTATTAAAGTTTTCGTATTCCGATACAAAAAGAAACTAGTTGTGGGTTTCGCAATTACGTCGCACTTGATAGAACTTTAAATCTAATTCCATTGTTCTTCTGGCGGCTTAACGAGATAACATTGTATTGTATAGAATTGTGACTAGGTTGGTCGAAGATGGCCCTTTGCACTGCGACCATAGATGATCTATTGTACAGCCTCACGAGTTTAATAATGGCCTGTTACCGCCCCACACAGTGTCCTTAGGTTCTTTCTGTTCAGTTTTACAGCTCTCTTAGCGTCATAGCTAAGAAATTTCTTTGAGTGTTCCAGACCCCTAGTGTCGTTCCACAGCTCTTCTGTGATGAATGCTGTCCATCCTTTTATGCCCAAAAATTCGGTGCTTGTTCACATTTAAACTAGTAAGTCTTGAAAGCAATGCATACTTGAAGCGCACTTAAACGAAATTCATGAACTGTTTGACATTTTTTGCAACGTTGTCAAATTTCTATTTCTAAAAACAGTAAGTAATAAATATTTCCCTATTTGACTGCAGTCGAGTTTAAATTGCAATTAAGTCACAGAAAAGTTTTGTTGAACTAGAGGTTTAACGCTAACAGATTTTTTTTAGACATTAGCACCATGAACTTGAAATGCGCGAAACCCTTCGCCGCATTCAAATCTGTGCTCAAGAATTGGGCACACACAGCCCACTCAACTCTGGAAGAATGAAGCGTGGGACTCAATGCAAGCATCCTAGAGGGAGATCCAGACTAGGAAAAGACGAAGAGGCAACTAAAACTTAGCAAGCCCGAATTGGGTAAAATATTCGGAGTGATAGAGATTTGTCATAGTTAGTGACACATCTAAACCGTATAGGAAGATCGGGAGTAGAAGAGGAATGTAGATCATGTGGGCTATCCTACCCCTCCTAACTTAGCCTTGAAAAAAAACCAGACATATTTAATATAATTTTTTAAAAAATTGCCAAATTTCTCTTTCTAAACACAATCCATAATAAAATGGTCCACTGATTTACTATAGAAAACTTTTGTTAAACTAGAGTTTTGATTGATTTTTTAGGCATAAGTCGGTGTTAAGTGAAACTGATTTTTTATCATTGACCAGGGACCAGAAATAAGAAATTCTGCAACAAAGCGGAAAACAGTTTGAGATGTGTGCATCTCATCATATACATATTTAAAAAAACATATATTTTCTTCGTACAAGCGAAAAAGCAAGTTCTAACATTTTTCCGGTATAAAATATCCGTATTTTGTACCATTTAAAATAGAATGTACAACCGCCAGTGTCCCTGTAAATCCCCACTCTTTTATATAATATTGATTTCATACTCTAGCGCCAACTGTGTCTTAAATTCTAGTTCTTCACTTTTATTTTGTTAAAAAAAAAAAAAGAAATTGTAATAAAAAAATTCAATATAAAAAACGGTCATCATAAAAGTAAGCGATTGCTGCTTAATTCTGTTTTCTTTGCTTAATTGTACCAGTACAGGTACAAGTATTTAACCACAAACAAATCAACGAAGCATGGCCAAGTAGCGATATTAAAATTATATGCCTTTCTCGCCTAAAATAAAGAAACTTAACAACAACAGAGTTGTGGTAGAAAAGTTTAATACTTAAAAGCACAAAAGAAAGTTTCAAAACTAAACACTAGTCTATTAAAATGTAAATTTTGCATTGAGAAAAACGCTTTAATGTCTTTCCTGTTTCCATTGCAGAAATTCGCCATCAACAATTTCGTTTGAATATGTCGCGAGATTACGATCTGTTCGGCGTAGCTCAAGATGATCCTCAACTTATTGCATTCCTGCGTGAAATCCACATGCGCAAATATCCAAATCACTTTTTCAAAACATCCTCGGCAACAGCAGACAGTGAAGGTGGCGACAGCGGTGGCGGCGGCGGCGGGACTTTTGGCAGCTCTTCTTTGAACGGTTTAGCAGCGTCTCATTTAAATTTAAGTGCATTTCCTAACGAACTGACACCCAAAATGGCTTATTATGTGGCCAATACCATGCAGGGCAAGGCGAATGGCGCAGTAATTCAGTCCTTGACTGGCTCTTTGGGCCATCTGCTGACTGCCCCCTGGCTAACGGAAACCTTGAATTGGGCTGGCGTTATAGTCGAACCAGAACCCAGACGATATTTTACTTTACGAAAACAGAATGCCTTACGACCCCGTTTGCAAATAGTGCATGCGTGCGTCTCACCTAATCCCTATCCCAAAGAAGTGAGTTGTGTTGTGTGAAGCAAAAGTGTACGATTATGATTATTATTTGTTTAATCTTCCTGTTTATTTGTTTAGGTAACTATTCATAATGAAGAGTCTGAAGTGCGAATTAACAGTCTGCTCGATGAGGAGACATCGTGGTTCAATTCGCGTGTCAAATGTTTTCCGCTTTATACAATCATGCTGGCATCAAATCGTGTCGAATACGATCTTCTGAGTTTGGGTGTGCATGGTCATGAGTTGGAGGTAAGTTAAATATAATAATAGACAAACAAACAAACAAAAAATATCCAAATGAAAACCGCAAAAAACTGCACTGCAACATTTCAAATGATGGTTTTTTGTAAAAAAAAATTTTTTTTTTTTATAAATTACATCATTAATTAAAATTATACAATACGTTTTTATAATCACTAAAACTTCTGAAAACGAAAATAAGAGTTGAATTTTCAAAAATGTTGGTAATTTTTCACTTGCAAATTATTGCATGTTTTTGATTTGATGTGCCAACCAACACACACACAACAAATGAAAGTGAAGTTTTTGCTGGAATTGCTTTTTTTTTTGGAGTTGTTGTTTTTGTTGTAAAGAATTTTAACCAATTCGTTTGCAACTATTTGCAGATTTTACAAACATTACCTTTTGGGAAAGTGAAAATTGAAATCATTTCCATACATTTGTTGGAAAATCAAGAGGATGTAAGTAATTATGTCCAAACAATAACCAAGTTCCTGCTGGGAAAGTCGTACAAACTGCAAAAGAAATTTGGACGCAACTATTTCTATCAACGATTTACACCAGCCACAACCAGCATTACGCCAACGCGAACCCGGAAAAAAGATATTCTACTCCTAAAGACACCTTAAAAGCCTTCTTTTTTTTTTTTGTAAGAATTTGAAATTTAAAGTAGAAAGTTTTCTAAACTGTCACAAAATAGCAAGTGCTTAAAATTAAGAAAATTGTGTTGAAAAGAAAAAAGCAAAAGCTACAAATTAAAATTCAACGTCCACAACAAAAACAAACACATTACTATTATTACTTTAAACTGCATCACATTTAGCCACAAAATTAGTAACGTGTACTTCATTAGATACTCCTCCACTCTCATTCATTAAAATATTTTACACATCCTTCATTATTGCTTGCAAACGACGAACCCTTATTATTATTACTATTATATATTATTATTGTTTAAATATGAAAAAGTTTAAGAGAAATTACTTATAAAGCCTTTATTGTATAAACTAATTGTAATATTTTATGCTTAATTTAATGAATAGCTATTATATAATTTTCCTCGTTTCTACGCAAACAAAAAAAAAAAAAAAAAATAAAAAGGTTTTAGTTAAGTTTATTTAATTAAATCATTCAATCAATAATTATATAGAAACAACGATGCTTTATAGTAATATATTCAACATACACACACACATGCCCACTCATACATCAACACATACACTTACATTTATGCTTATGTAGATACGTATTTATTATATGTAGTCTAATGTAATAATTAAATTAATTTAATTTATTTAGTTCCGTTTCCCGCCCCCTCCCCTCCAGACAACGACATCACCAACCACATTTCACACACAAACAATTATATTTAATTGAAATTATTGATCTTGAAAGAAATATGCAGCTCCGTATTATTATTAGAAAAAGAAAATCATTATTGTTAAAAATAGCTCACACCACAAAACAAAAAAAAAAAAACAAAACAAAAAAAGAATAAAAAATCAAAGAAGACGTTAATTGCTCTACAGTATATTAATATTTCAACATTCATTTATATTGAAATGAAATATATTACAAGAAAACCATAACAAATGAAAACACTAGCACTGATATTTATAACCAACACAACACAAAAAAAAAAACTAATCTTTACTTTTCTGTTTCCTGTTGATTTCAGTTCTTTTTTCTTTTTTGTTTGGTTTAAATTTTGCGTAAAATGTAAGCGAATATTTTGTTCTTCTATCGAATTTGCTTTTCAGTGCAATGTGACAATGTGTTCATAACGTGTTGTTTATCTAAAAATTTATATTGAAATTTTGAATACAAAATCTAACTATGTTCTTAGGTGTATGTGATGATGACAAAAAGCTTAAAACTTACAATCTGAAAACATAAAATATAGTGTCTGTAAATCAGAATCGTATGAAATTTGGTGTCCCACAACTGAAACGGTTCCGTGTTGCACGAACGATAAATATAAATTGTCTTGCAGGAGAATCCAAATCAAAGTTTTAATAAATCATTTTTGTGTTGCCCACATTTGAAGATCGATGTCAATCAAATTGTGGTCGAAATGCCTTTTCCTACGCGAACTGCATCTTTTATTTTTAATCAAAAAGTTTTCGTTTTCAAGTCAATACAGAAGTGAATTGCTCTGAAAAATAATCTTCAGATTCGAAAAAATGCAGCATGTAGTTAAAGCATCCATAATTCGATTTTGTGCGATCTTAACTGATAATCATGCTGCATAAAAATAAAAAAGTGATTCTAATGTGTAAAGTTAAAAATTAGCCAAAATTCACGTTTATTCGTTTTGTTTGAGAGTTGTGGTGTTTCATTATCAATGCAAAACCGATCGGTTTAAAAAAAAAAGCATTTTTTGTTATAGATCTAAACTAGAATTTCGAGTTTTTAAAGTAATTATAACAGCTCATGATTCTTTATAATTTGCTGCATCAGCTAGAATCCCAGAATTCGGGAATTCATTAAGCATCCGAAAAATTAACACAAGCTCGTGATTACTGCACACTGCTTCAATACATTTGTTAACAATGACTGTAGGAGGAGAAAGTGGACAAAACATGCTCTTATGAAATTGATCCGGGCGTAAAATAATATATGTATATATTTTTTTAATATTGAATTGTTAACCAGTTAGCAGCTGCTTTCAGGCTTTGAGTTTTCTAATCAATCTCGGATTCCGGCTGCAGTTGAGATGGTACTATCGTTGTTTTATCGCCATATATTTAAAGAAAATCCAAAATTGTGACGTATTTAAAATTGTACGTCTTGGCTCAAACACACCCTTTTTTGTAATTGAATTTAAGACATTTTTCAATGTTATCCAGTTTCAATAAATTTCTCTAAAAATCTCATATATTTAATTTAAAATATTAAAAGGTTTGAAAAGTATTTTAAAAGTTTTCAAGCTGCTGACGAGTGAATGGCAGCAACGAAGTTTTGGCTTTTTGTCTAAAGAGTATTAGTTAAAGACTTTAGATCTATTCTTATTCCTTTTGCATGGAATTTTCTCCTTCATGATGTAACAAACAATACCAACTTTTCACTTCACTATTCAGCCACACATTGCGAAACTCGCTCTCTGCAGAAGCAGAACACCGCAAAATACGTATGCAGATTGATGAGGAACAAATATAGTTATAGCTTACATTTTCCAATTTTTAAACAATATAAGTAATTTTTAGTTTCCGTATAAATTTCAATAACTTGATTTACAAACTACATACAAATAAAGACGTTTATATTTAGAAGCAAATCACTAGTACGTAAATAAATGTAACACTCTGTAGCCAAAATTCTTCACATTTGCGTACTAAAAAAAAGCGCATAATTTTGATTTGCGATTTAACTATGAACTTTTATGACAGATGTACGCGCTCCGTAGTACACTATAAGTTGTAAGAGGGTTAACGGTTGCAATATTGAACTTTAACAGCCTTGGAAAAACGTAAACGATGCTGTTTATCGTTAACATAAACATCTATTGCTAAATTTGCTCTTCCCCGCTTATAATTTCGTATTTCGATGTTGTGACATTTTTCAAGAGTTTATTTTTGTTAAATGTGAAAGCCAGCTTTTCTATTGGTACTCCAAATGATCTTTCATTGTGTTTGTGCGTGTGTGTTTTTTTTTTTTCTATCGGAAACAGCTTATATCTGAATGAACTTTTGAAAACCGTCAAGTCCTTTTAAGTACCAGAATGAGGAAACAAAAGGGAGCGACCTATACTGTACTGTAGTTAAATGGGTATATTGATAGATTGACGTTTAATAATGAATAAAACTTAATTGTAGATCTTCATTATTGAAACTAATTGCAAACGTATAAGACAATGTCTAAATTGTTTTTGTTTCTTCGGCAAACATTGTCTTAATAAAGTTTGAAAATATACTCGCCAATGTAAATGAATTTATTGAAAAAATTTAAATCAGTTTTCCGCCCAAAATATATTTTTCCTTATTTTTCAAAAAGTATTAAAAACTATTTGGCTTATAAAAAATATTTTAGGTTTATTAAACGCTTATGAACAAAATTCGTGTATGAAAAAAATACAGTTGAAGTTGGTATTATTTTTTTTTTTTTAACAAATATAGTGAAGAATTTGTCAAATAAGAACTTGATAAACATAAAATATTTTTTTACGAATAAGCCAGTACATCCTTACTCACATATACGTATTTATAACCAAATTATTACTTAAAAGAAACTTGTACTACTACTACTTCTCGCTGCAGAACTGCTTGCCTTATGGAAAAGAAAATCAAAGTGTTTATAACTCTCATAAAACTTGGAATATAAAAATTTTTGTTTCCATATTTTTTAATTAAAAATAAGTTACACTGAGTACTTTGTCTAAAAGTACGATCGCCACTTTATTTCTTCAAACAAAATTTGCAGAGTTAAAAACTTAAACAAGACGCTCAAATCCAGGTCATTGTTTTTATTTCGTACTGCCAAACATACGATGCTTAAATCGTTTAATTTATTTTCATTTATCAAAAGATTTTATTATACATAATGCATGTGCTTTACATTTTCGGGACCGTAAAATGGGAAAGTTTAGATAATACTATAGAATTATCTCTTATAATATTATAACAGTCGTAATATCGATTTTCTATTGAAAAGTTGGTGCTCTTAGAGCTGTCGTTGGCAAAAACCAATCACATTGATTCGACAATCAATCACATTGATTCGACATTTAAATGAAGCAGTCTAGACCTAAGACAATAGAACCTGTATGCAAAATATTCCATTGTAGTGGCCAGCAAGTGTGTCAGTCTAAGACTGCGTATAATAACTTTGAGCATCATGTGAACTTGTCCCCAGTGGAGCAACAAAAAATATTCACAATTCATAATGTGGCAGCAATAGAACGAGTTGTCTTTTGTTTGTCAATTTCAAAAGAGTGTCAGAATTAAGTTTTTTTTAGCCATTAGGCGTCTAAAAACTTTGAATACTAAAAAAATTTTCAATAAAATAAAGTGGCCTTAGAAGTATCTTATTTTTTTTCCTTACAGTAAAAACTTTGTTTCTTTTTCCTTTATTATTATTATTATTATTTTTGTTTTTATGTATATTATTTCTTGAAGATTTTGTGCGATTTAATATTGTATTTTGTAAAGAAAAAAAAAAAAAAAAAAAAGAAATATTTATATTGAAATTAGTTTAAGTCAAAACCGTACTGCATTAAGTTAAAGAATAAATTAACGAAAAAATAAATAAGCTATTTAAATTATGTAACTTTAATTTCCTTCAAACACAGCCCTTTCGTTTATCAGGAAAATTTCATCTTCTTTTTCAAAAATGTTCTTTTTTGTTTTCGTTCTATTTGCGTATGTTTTGAAGATTCCGGCAGCTACATACATACAAACACATTCAATAAAAAATTTCAGTATATTTGTCTCTTGTGTTACATGTTAATAATGCTTTAGTATTTTTACTTTATTATTACTATTACTTTTCGTTAATGTTTAGATTTAGTTTATTTTTAATTTAAAGTTAAACAGAAAATTAGCATTATACACACTTTCACAAATCAAGAATAATTTAGAAAATAAATAACAACAACAAAAAGGTTACAATTCCAGAAATACATAAAACTGAAAAAAATTACATCAAGTGTTTTATTTATTATACGAAATTGTAAGCCAGGACGTAAAAATACAATTGAACCAACCGGCCATTAAGAATCCTCTTCACCCAAAATATTTATTGTAACTCAAATCAATTTGTGCAGGGTTTCAAAAATTCAATCGAAAATTTATCTTTAAGTCAAGCACTAACCAAAGATAAAAAAAAAATACTTGATACAACCGAAGTGTCACATTTTACACCAGATTCACCTTTCCCAAGAAATAGAAAAATGTCAATAGTCCCAGAGGAAATTGGAATATTCCCTCTCCACAGGGTATCGATATTCATACATAGAGCATCAAGGGAATTTAGAGAAATGTTGAAACTGTTTCATAGTTAAACTTCGAATTTTATTTTATTACTCCCGGTCAAGGCTGGTCAGTATTTGAAATACGTATTTAAGGCCCCGATTATGGTTCACAACATTTGTTCATTTATGTATGTATTTTTTGAAAAGTGATTATGGTTTACAACTATTGTGGCAAGTGTTGTCAAAATCTTACAACACATAATCAGATGTTGTCAAAAACTTACGACACCTACTGAAGTGTTGTCTTGTTGATGTTACCAGTTAAATTACGAAAAAATTATAAAATTTATAAGTGTGCATACAAACACCGGTATTCATAAAAAATAAAACGTTGCTCAAATACATTTTAGAACAAATTTTATATGACAAATTTGTTGTAAAATGTGTTTCAACAATGTTTAATTTTTTATGAATACCGGTGAAAATGTTTTGCGAAAATATAAAAAAAACAATTAATTGTTAAAATTTATTAACAAAATATAAATAAAAATACATCTATCTATATACATAATTATTACCCATTTTTCGATTACAAAACAGTTTTATTTTGTATTTTGTAGTTGCAATGGATTTAAACTGCAATCTATAATTTTTTGGTCCTTTCATTCTCATAACCAAATTAAACATACATTTTTATGGCTTTGTTTGTACTTTTCTAGCAAAAACGTTTTTCATTGTTTTCATTTTTACCAATGCATTTCTACGAGGTAGTTGCGGTGTTACATGAAATCCAACACTCCATGTCTTTTTGTTGTAAAACTTGACAATGAAACGTCAAAATTTATTGTTTTTCGCTTGTGTTTGTGTAATGAAAGAAAGCAACATACGCGTGCATCTTTCTGGAAGTGTGGCTTTACTTGGTAGTTTTTTGTGTGCAGGCATGTATTTTTGCGGAAAGATGCTCTACAAATGAAAAACAACTCTGTGACATACACAACACCTAGATGTTGTGAACCATAATCACAAAAAGAGTTGTAAGTTGTGTTGTAAATCTTACAACACAACATTTAGATGTTGTGAACCATAATCGGGGGGTAAAATACAAATACGTATTTTTTATTTGTATTTTACTAGTGTTTTATTTCCAAAAAATGGCAATACAACAATTTAATTACCAAACGCAAAGTACCTGTGTAAAGTAAACGCAACTGAGTGCATACACATTTAGAAAGTCGCCAAGCTGTCAGAAAATTAAACAATGAAAAATAAAATATGTACAAGGAAAAAACAGTGTTTGACATTTTGATCTAAAACAAGAAGAGAAAAAATATCAATTACTCTCAAAAATATTGAAAAGCAAATTAAAGCTATTCTTAAACTTGTGGCACGATTATTGTTTACAACACCTATGTAAGTGATGTATTGCTTTTTTGGGATTATGGTTTACAACATCTAAATGTTTAGATAATATTTCCGCAAAAATACATGTCTGCGTGCAAAGAACTGCCAGTAAAGCAACTCTATAGGAAATATTTTTATTTATTTAATTTAAGATGCGAGCGTATATCTATCTATTGCTGCTTTCACTACTCAAACACAAGTTCTACCATTAAAAGATATGGCAAGCATGTCGCCGGCAAGTGTTCAGTGGCGTGTTTTTGGTTCCCCTGGCAAACTTGATTTGTTTTTGTTGGCAGAAAAATACAACAAAAGTCTCTGTCTGTTAAAGTTTCGCTATGACACCACATATGGAGTTAAACAATATATGCGCATACATACATATGTGCATGATTTGTTGACTTTTAATATCTACAATTATGTATGACGGCATTCGGCAGCGACAGACAACAACAAGTGTCTATTGAAGGCACATCATTTCGTGTTCACAGGACACTTACATACATATGTACATATTCTCGTGCAATGAAACAAGGAATGTCATTTAGAACATGTACAACAGAATGCATTAGAGAATTTATTGTTTAAAAGAATCTATTATTACTTTTCACAACAAAACAGAGAAAAATGCTGCAACAATTTAAATATGCAAAGCAATTAAAATGATTCGTTTGCCATTTCAGATGGCATTTCTAAACAAACAAATGCAGGAGTGTGGTGTAGAATGTATGTATACGTTTACATATACATACATCGGGTGAACTCTCGAGAAATAAATGGCAACAGGCGGTTGGTTTCCTTCGGGGATAAAGTGCGCATGTTGCTTTCCCTTGCACAGGCACAGCCACAGACACAATCGCAAACGCACATACTTTTCGCTAACCAAAGCTTTTTCCATTTGACTTTTGTTCCCACTTCCAGTTTGATAAACTTGAACTTATTGTTGGCGAGGGAGCTTTTTGGTGATGCAATCGTGTGAAATCGTTTCTTATCACAAACTGTTGCGTAAATGTTTATTTTTGTTTTGCTGACTGACTGACTCTTCTGACTGACAAGCAACTGATACTTGACGGGTGTTAAAAATCAATAAAGTGGAGCTTTTCTGATTTTTAATACGTACAAAAAAACAAGAGAAAAAATAAACTACATATCCAAAAACATTTGGAACTTTCCGACATCAACCAAGAAACCAACCAACCAGACAACATACTTACATTATCTAATATATTTTCCAAAGATGTGGAAGAACAGCTGTCAAATTGCGTCAAATGGTTATTGTTAAAAGTTTAGAAAAATGTAAGTAAAACACATTGAATAGTCTCAAATAAAATGGCGAGATTCTTCTACTTTTTTTTGTTTTTTTGATGAAATGGAACAAATTGTGTGACTAAATTCAATAAACATAAATTTCACTCGAATTAAAAGTGCAGCAGATTTGTTTTTGATGTTGAAAGTAAATACATACATTTTATTAAAAAAAATAAAAATTAAAAAACTAATTAATATATGTATGCCGAGCAAGCGGTCTCATTTTTTGCTAAAGGGTATACATACATAAATATCTCGGAAACTAGAGCTGCTGATTCGCGTTAAGTGTGCCAAATTAGCTACAACCCAACATCGAGTTCTTCGTCGACAATTTTTTGTTGTTTGAGTGGTATCTTCTTAGAAAGTTTTGTCGTTTCGATTTCTCTTTTATATTCTATTTTCACTGCACATTTGCTGCTCTGAAAAAGTTTTTAGTAGTCTACTGTTGGGCTTCTAAAAACGTTTTTGCAGCTGCCTATTTTTAAAAAAACACACGGCTTTGTCTAAAATTATTGCCAATATTGATAAATAAATTTTGCTCCATCCAATACAATTTGAATTCAGTTTAAATAGAGCTGATATGATCTATGGTTTAAGATTTTAGCAGTATTAGTAGTGCCAAGTTTGTCTGTGTGTGCTCAGTATGTACATACATACATACATACATACTATTTTTATTCGGCTACTGTAAAATTTCATCGTGTGACGGACGGCCTTAACTTTTATTGAGTTGCGCCAATCGTGTTCGCACTGTACTCCAGAGAACCTGTTGCTTGAGTTTTCTGACTGTCTTTAACTCAAGAAAGAGAAAAGAAAAACTTTACCTGATTCTTGGGGAGTGCCAGTCAACTTTCGGCTACAGCGCCTTAATCGCTGGTGTTTGCGAGGCCAAATTCGTTACAATTAAGCGGTGAAAATGCTTGAGCACTTATTATCCAATACAGGATTCATAAATATTCATATGGATGTATTCAGGTATACAATATAGTTTCCACACACACACACACATACATACTTAGAAGTAAGTAGAATCTTAACACGGAAAAAAGCTTTTGTAAGAAAGCAGCAGCGCACAAGACCATTTTTGTGGAAACATTTTGTCGTTTCTTTTGCTCTTTTAAATCGCTTGCCTGTGTGGCTGCCTGCTTCGTTCGCTTCGCAGGAATATAGAAAAGCGAAATTACAAAACAAAGTAAAGAAAGTGTTGGTGCGTGCGTGAGCGTAACGTATTGTGGTGTTGTGCAAAGTAAAAAATGTTGTGTGTGTGCTGGTTGGAAAATTTCGCCACGACATACAATGAGAAGAACATTTCAGTAGGGCAGAAGTCCTTCGTTAGAAGCCACCAACATCGTGTTAAAAGGATAGAAATTCCATCGCAGACTTTTAATAAAAATAAAAAAATAAAAAAAATAGCAAATAGAAAATATTTGGAATTGTTAATTGTGTTTTTTGTGAAAGGGATATCAAACGAATAAACTAAATAGAAATCGCAATAAAAAGTAAGACAATCTTTGTTCCTGTTCAAAAATTTTCCAAAAACAAGCCAACGAAAAATTTGTAGAAAGTGAAATTGAAAAGTGAAAATGTGCAAACAACCCAGACATTGAAAAGCTTTTTCGTTTTACTGTTTTTCGGTGTGTGTGTGTGTGTGTGTTAAAGTGAAGTTTTTAGGTCTTCTTTGGTGGAAAAAAAGTATTTGTACGAATTTATAAAATTATGTATTTGACAATATGTTTTATCTAATATTAGTTGGAAAAATCGACTAAAAGGCAGAAGAGCGAAGAAATATACATACATGAGTACTTGTATACGAAATATTTCATATGTTTGTTTTATATCAATCAATTCGCTGCGATTGGCTGTGATCAAGTTTTTTTTTTTTTCTTGATAATTATCCAAGTGTGTACAATGCGAATTTGTTTGTTTAGTGACTCTGCTCATCTATTCGAAGCATAATAACTGTACATATGCCTACTATACATACATACGTACAGATATCATGACAATATGGGCGCAGTTGTAAATGACGTAGATTGTGCCACAACCAGGAAAATTACTTTTTATTAAAAACACGTACTACATACATACAGACGTACATACATACATATGTACGAATGCAGAACTCATGCAAGCGGACATGTATGTACATGTATCGATGCTAGCTAATGAATGAATGTAGACAGGCGGTTTCGAAGTGAGAAAATGGAGAGGCAACGAAAAGCTAAGAATGTTGCTAAACAGAAAAAAACTCAACTCTATCTCCGAGGGAAATATGCTCCTAAAGAAGGAAATTTCTAACTAAAAATTGTCGTAGGAGCAGCAAAATTTTTATATAAAACACAACAGCGAATCACTTGTCATATATCATATATGTACATATGTATGTATACGACAAAATTCAGCTGAACCTCCGAAATTGCTGTTGCAGTTTTAACAAGCTGATGATATGCCCATATTATTTACTGCTTCAAGAATATTCAGAATTCCCAGGTTTCTATTGAATTTAAGGCATTTTAGACGCTTACAAGCTATTTGTATTTATTGAGAGAAGTTCATATTGAAAATACCAACAGAGTAGTTATCGTTCCGCAAACATTTCATAAATATGTGTATACATACATATTTTGCAGTAGTAGTAGAAAGCAAACAAGAACCATATATATTAGCAAAAGTTTCCTATTGCAGGCAACTTAAATTTGTTGGTTGCCACAAAGACAACAACGTTACAGTTTTGTCTGTTGTGTTATCAATTTACTCTACCTGGCAACTCAGCAGTAGTAGTTTTCTTCATTGCCATGCACAACAATATCATAATTTTCTAGCAACAAACAACTGGTAGAATTGAAAGTCAATCAATATATTAAGAACAGACAATCAAAGGCTCAGCTAGTTGGTAGGATGGCCACACATCACTGTGAATTAGAAGAAACTGGATGCCGATGATTGCTGTAGTGCACATGATCATCACAGCTTTGCTTTGTTTCCCAGCTACTAGGTTTTCAGCATTTACTTCTCTTGGATTCCTCAAAGAAATCACTCTCAATTTTGACACAATAAAATCGATTTTAAGTTCATTAAAATATGTAATTAACAATTACAAATTAATTTCGTTGTTTATTCTTTGGATATATGAACTCTTAAAATGTGTACATTTATTTTTTAACAGTAGTTAACTCTGGTTTATATAATTTTGAAAAAATTGTACCTTCCCAGTTCCGGTACAATCCACTGGCACCTCAGTACGGATGCTAGATAAAAAAGGTTTTTATATGAAGCTTTCACCACCGAATTCTAAATGTCTTAAATCTGCTTTTCTTAAAGGTCTCAGCAAAGTTTAAATTAAATGAATTTTTAGCTGGAAAAATTTGTTTGCAATATTTTTCAACGTTTGTCGACATTTTACTTTTTTTGATTTGATATTTATTTTGGGATTTACCACCCCAGTTAAAGAGTTTAATTTACAAATTCAATTCAACTCGCCTACTGAACAGCTTTAGTGATTATATTCTTGTGCCAAAGTGGGATTTTACCAAGGAAATTGTTACGGATCTTATAAAACGTACTCATTTAGGACAAGTAATCCTTTCAGAACAAGTAATTCTAGAACTATTCTGATATGTATGTTGATTTTATGCCAGCAACCAATATAGTATTTCGTTGTTATAAAGCAAAATTCCCTTTATAAATTCACTTTAATAATTTTGGTGGGATTCGAGCTCCTGCAACATTGAACTAGACAAAAGGCAGGCGAAAAGTAGGCGAAGGTGGTTTTCCTCAAAATAACAATAAAATACAAAAAAAAAAAAAAAGATGAACTACAAGTACACACAACCCACATGCCCACTTCTTGCTTGGTGTGAGGAGGCTGCGGCAGAGTCGGTTTAAAAATATTCGTTTATTGAGTTTTCAGCAACCACCAGAAAATAAACGACGTCATCACTGGGTTGAGCTTTTTTGCGACGAATATGTACACATAAACTTTTTAATGAAAATGGAAATACAAAACAAAAAGTTGTAATAGAGGAGCCTACCAAAAATAGAAACACCCACATGAATTCATTTAACGCTACAGGCACTTTTAACGTGTTTGTTTGTTTGTTTGTTAAGAGTAATCAAACCGGTGATTACCCAGCAAGCACACAAAGGCTCGCAGAAACAGTAGTTGTTATGTAATTTTCATTAATAGCTTGTTTATTTGTTTGTTTATGGAAACTAAAATTTACTTGTTATTTACATATAAAATAATAATCTAAAGAGAGATGGCCAAATTTACCTTAATAACAGTAACTATTAGTTTGCAAACACGGTAGAGTGGCCTACTAAGAGTCGTCCCCGAGGTCGCAGGTTCGATTCCTGCCGAAGGCTCTGGGTGTTTCTGCAGGCAAGCAAGAAGCTTCGCAGTTTTGTGTTTGTTCAAAAAAAAAAAAAAAAAATGATCTGGAGTAAAATAATATCGGAGAAGAAAAAAAAACTCGATAGCAGAAAAACCTTAACGAAATAAAAAAATAGTTGCTGTCTGAATTGATTACTTAAACGATTCACCTTTTAGCGAATAGAATACTGACACCGGTATTTAAAAGAATTTTCACGATACCGATACGAGAAAACGGCTTTAAATTCAACTTTGAATTAGCAAGACACAAGCAACGCCAGTTTCTTATTATACAGAATTGCAGTGTAAGAAATTATTCATATTTAGAACAGATATTAATAGCACTTCAAATTCTTGGTTGAATTAATAATCAAGACTGGTACTACCTAATAGTATGAAAAAGAATTGGAAGTAAAATGAGGGCAAGAAAAGGATAATTTTCTAAAATATTATTACATAATAATCAAAGACTTCAAAAAAGTGAATTTTAATCCAAGACATCGTCCCTACCACATACTACCATATCAGAGAGTTTTAGTGATGTGCAAATTTTCAATTTACAGATTTGCAAGTTATATAGTTTGACGTGGCCTATATATCGGCTATACCGTGCCTTATAACTGATAAACAAATAACCCTGGAGTAAGGCCCATATAACGGTGTCGAAATCAGCTGCATCTCTGAAAGTTTAATGGATATAAAAACCCTAAGGTTTGCACGTTATTTCAAGCGATTTCGTGTCTCATTCATATTTACTATTTCACCTTGGCACAGTTCATAAGAATATTACGAATATTTTGTAAAATCCAACCAAAAATTGTACTTTCTATGTGTCAAGACTTTGCAGGTGCTTCGCTAATTACCAGAACTGATGGTTAATCAATTTATCGGACTTTACTTCGTATTTACTCAGAATAGAAAAAGATGTTTTTTGTGATGAAATTATAGCGATCAAGATTTTTAAAGAAGAATTAGAAGTAAAGTAAAGCTGAAGACTTATTGGCTGGGGTACACACCGGGGCTGTTTCACGTCCACCATTATGCTTACCTTTTACTTTTCTTCGTAACTTTTCTGACAACAATTCTAAATCAAATAAAAGTTAGAATTAAAATTCTAGTTCAACAAAACTTTTCTGTAATTTAATTGCGGTAACGTTGCAACAACTGGCAAACAGTTGATGTCTTACACTGTTTGATGACTGAAGTTTACAAGCAAAATTTGCTTCGTTCAAATGTTGTTTCAGTATTTACTGATTTAAGGATTTACTAGTTTCTATGTAATTTACACCAAACTCGAAGATCAACTTGCATTGATTTTCTGGCCTCTAATGTGTTTAATGCCTCACCACGCACATACACATGTATGTATGTACATATTTTAACTGCTTTTCCAAGGAATTAAACAAGGCGTATACATACTTTTCAGTTTTCTTTCAATATGTTGCTCATACGTATCGTGTGTTCCACTCCACCATAAACTTTGGGTACTTTCTCATTGTGGCAAAAGTTCTTAAAGGTACAACAAGACCATAACTAACATTCACATTTTACTTCTTCTATGGAAATCACACCTTATTCTTCAAGATAAACCGAAACAAAGTGCTGTGACTCGATTACAGAGCAGTAAATTTTTATTACTATACTAGTTGGATATAAACAAAAAGCATTCTTGAAATTTGTTCAACTTTAAATTATTTGTGGAAAAATGTTATTTTGAATTTAGCCTTCCTGGCCGGACGTTGTGGCTCATTTAGTTCAGGCAGAAACAACTCACGCCCACATTTTCAGTGATAAGCTCATAAACATTGTATGCGAGCCGGCAGGCGGTCAGGATATTAAGCCGTCAGCTTGAAAAGGAACAAGTTGTTATCTTCTTTCATACACACACACACACACACACACACACACACAAACACACACCTACATTTGCTGTTATTGGCAGTGTCATGGAATTTTGCTGCTGTTTGCAATAGTGAGCAAAACTTGTTACGTGTTTCATATTAAAATGCAAGTTTATTGCATTTTTATTACTGTTTTTTCTTTTTTTCTTTTCAAAATTATGGGTTATTTTTTCGCATCGCTTTGGATAGATTGTTGTTCTAGCTGTGTGCACAAATCATGAACACTTTTGTTATAAAATTCTAAAACGACTTTGTTTACAACCCATAGAAAAATTCTCATTAAATATCAACAATATTATCAAATTAAACCAAAAACAGTAATATTGGAAAAGTGATTAATAACGTGTATGTCTTCTTCATCGTGGATTCGTCGAAAATGGAATAGTTTAATGCTTGAGAGAAATTTAAGAAACGTTAACGAGGTAAGTTTTAGACTTAAATAAGGAAAGTACTTGAAAGCTTTTTCCATTTTTTTTTTATTTTTTATTTATTTTTTTTGCTGACAATAATTTAATTTTGAAATGGGCAGAGAGATGCCGAAGCAGACCAGTGTTATGGATGCAAAGGTGAATAATTAACAAATTAGTTAAATTGTAACGTTGAACTATAGCAGTAATGAAGTTCAGTCGAAATTTGTTGCAAATTTTCTACTCCATAATTTCTACGCTGGAAGTCAGAAACGTGATATGTAACGATAAAAAACGATTCTTGTGCACAAAGAAAATCGAATTTCTTGACATTTAATTTGAATATGCTTCCATCAGTTCTGATAACAAAGCTGACCATTAGCTAGTTAGAAAAACCAGGTAAAATAATATTATTTGAATATAAATTTCTAAAGAAAATTGTGCTTCTGATATTGGTTGCTCTCGAAACAATCATGTAACAATTGTTTTCGAACTCTGGCCATGTAGGCAAGCGTTGTTTATTTCAGCGTTGCTTATATCGATCAACCAATTGAGACCTTGATTTACTTTCAATCTGTATTCAACTCATTAATTAATCGCTTCCAATTTCCAGTGGATTGAGCTGTTTATTGAGTCACTGCCCTGAGCAGCGCATGTTTTTATGGATCGAGTTCGGATTAAATTTTTGGAGCTGCCAAGTATCGTCGCGGATACGGAGCAGCTAATTGTTGCCCAGCTAATAAAAATCAATATTTATTCTCCTCATCTTCCTTAAAAAAAAAATGTCAATTAGAATTTGTTGCAGACATTATTCTTAACTTGAGCTTAGAATATTTTATGACAATAATTAATAGTTCCTAAGCAGAAAATAAGTTCGATTAAAACTAATAGTTTAATTGATGGCCGGAATAAAACTATTAAATTCCCCAGAATTTTTATTTGTTTCAGTGCTATTTTTCCACACAGGTTAATTGTCGTTGGTGGTTTTTGCAACGAATGTATTCGTTACAGAGTAAGTTTCATTAAGTCCTTTACTTAGAAAACACTTCAAAGTTTATACCCAATTAAAAATAAGAAAAGAAATCCCTCTAAGTATTTAATAGAATTTGAAAGAGATGAAAAAAACCCTTTACATTTATCTATTACTCAACTGAATTAAGCTATTCTTATACATACATATGTTTGTTTGTACTTCCACTGAAATACGTAGATTTTCGCAATTAATTTTTAATTTAAAATGTCTTGGGAAATAAATTGAATAAAGATTTTTTTCAATTTAATCATATTTGCCACACACAGACGGACACAGACGACAAAAAAGCCAACAAATTCAACTTCAGAAAGAAGCAATAAATGTATTTGGATCTGCGACAAAACATAAACTTAAACTCGGACTTGAATGGCAAAAGTTTTCTGTTTTTCCTTTTTTTTTTTATTTTTTTTTTTAAGTTGTGTGGGTGCTTGAGGATTCAAATGGTCATAAAATTATTTATACTTTGGAAAAACTTGCAAGAGAAAGAGTCTGGTAAAGGAAAAATAGGGACAGCGAATGTGTGCGTTAGATGACTCAATACAATCAAATGTCACTTTGCAACAATATAAGAATGAATAAAAGAAAACTTTTCCACTTGTTATCCATAAATATTGATGTAGGTGTTGCATTTGTTTGTTTGTTTTTTGCTCAATACAAAATAAAAGGTTAAAGAGAACATTGTAAAGCTTTTGTAGAAGATGAAAGTTAAAAAGCTTTCCATGGTTCAAATACAAAAAAGAAACCTCCTGTTGCATTGAATATTCTTCTAACAACTTGTTGTTCTCACTCAGAAGTATTATCATACAAAATAAGCTTCGACCCTTGTGTGGACGTTAAAGAAAGCTTTCTAAAAAGCTTTTTTCCAAAGTGTGTGGTCGATTTCAGTGTTTTCGTACACGACATAAGCGCACAGCTCAGAGAACCATGTTGAGTTTGGCCAAGTTGCTACCTGATGCTGAAATTCAGTTCAGCCTGGCGAACACAGACTACATGTAGTTGAACGGTTAAATAAGAAAGTTCTTTCTGGCAGGAACTTGAAGCATTCAACAACTTTCTCATCATTCATCACTTTATTACTGGCTGAGTCAAAGTATTTGAAGACCAACAGAAAGACACTGGCACAAGATTTGCAAGTACTGCGATTTCAAACAAAACTTTAATTGAATTCCAAAAAGATCAATTTTGAAAAAAAAGAGTTTGATATTGGTAAGAAATCTCTCGAGTGCTTCTTACCTGTATCAAAACTTTTGTGATTGTACCGAAATCTTGTTGAAATTTCAAACATATGGTATATAACCTGCTTTTGTTCTGTTACAAAAGGATTCAATTAACGATTCATTTCAATAGAATACTCTAAGAGATGGTGAGTAAGTGCTTTCATCACACTTCATTTCATTCCATTTTAGTTATTAAAATTCCTAGTAATATCTATTCTTTACGGAAATTAAATATTTTCCTTTTGTTTATTGAACGAACTATTGAAGTTAAGTGAATTTATCGTCATATGTGAGAGTGTGTGTGTGTGTGTAAGTGTGCTTTTAATTTTGATAATGTTAGTTTTTTGTTTTCTGAAAAAGTGCATCAACAAAACTGTTGATTTTCTATATCCATTGATAGTTGATATCCATAGTTTAGTGTGCGCGTGTGTGTGTGTGTGTGTGTGTGTGTGGGCATCTGTGTTTGCCTGCAGCAGCAGCAAAAGGGCAGAAACAAGTTTACTTTTGCTCGTTCGGAATGTTATAACTCTTGTTAATCGAAATTCAGGATGCAGCATATTTACTGAGCAAATATTTATTTGTTCATTTCAATGTGTATCCATGTGCATGTATGTATGTACATACATATGTAGGTAGCTATCCATATGTATGTATAAATGTGTGAATTTTTAATGATTGATGTCTAAAACAAGGGAGTTATATAGTTGAAAAAAACAACATGTGCACCAGCAGCAACTAGAGAAAATACTTGTGCACACATTTGTAAACTTTGAATATTAAAGGTATTTTTCCTTGAAGCATTAATGAACACTGAAGTGTAATTGCCAAGTTGATTGAAATGGACCAGATGCACAACTTTTAAATAATTTCGTTTTATGGATTCTGGACTGAAGTTCAGACTTATGTTGGGGGTTTCGACCAAAAGGGCATTACAGCATTCCTTATTTCGAGATGTGCAATATTCTTCTGCTGCTATTCCATCACATAAATTTCTTCGCGGCTTAAGCCAATACCTAAAAGCTTCGTAAGAAGGATGACAAAGTACTAAAGGCTTGATTCTCATAGTCATATCACACCGCAACAAACGTCGTTTTTTGTGATAATTATTACTTCTTGTGATTAATAGAGGGCAGTAGAATGTGAGGACTGTTAGCGATTTTTCATGATAATTGTCACTCAAAGAGACTGGCAGAATAGACAACTTTGACTGCCACCGTCACACATATCAGGACCCAAACTTTGAGCTTTGCTATAAATATTGCAAAAATATTTCATTTCAAAATGGCGGAGCGTAATCTATAACTTTGGACTTTGTAATTTTAATTAAGTTCTAATTCCAAATTGTGAAGAACTACCAGGGCATAGCAAATTTTACATATTTTTATATACGCTCATAGAAAAGCCGTCCCAGCTGTGATGTAGTTTTACATTAATGTGATGACAAAAAACATCATATTTGACCCCATTACACTTTTTATCACCCGGATGTCACTATTTATATCAGGTGACTGAAATCAATGTAATGACAAAATGAACTTAATTATTTATTTACTTTAAGAGCCAATTGAAAAGAGAAGTAAAAGAGTTGCAAGACGAAAAAAAATGTTTACTGTGTTAAAAGTTTCTGATTCTCATTTTGTTGATGGGAATTATGGAATAAGTAGTTAAGTTTTAAACATTCTTTTAAGAATTTTTCGAGTCTACTGATGACTTGATTAGCATCAACGAAATGTCGGCGGCATATAGACGGCTGGAAAAGACAGAGAACTTTTGCAATGTCTATTTTTGGACCTGAAGTAATGAAGCAATATCATCAAGCAACTTAGCTTGAGTTTGATGTCAAAAGATCATCAAACTCAGCGACGACATGCTGATATCAGACCAACTATAATTTGGATTCAATTTGATGCTAAAAACTTGTCCGCCTCATGAATTATTAACGTCACAGAAATGACTTGAGATAAAAAATATTTTAAAGAAAAGTTTCAAATAATTACTGAAAAAACTAAAAATATGTATAAAATAATTGTTTATAACAAATGAATTCAAATAATTTTCACATTAGATTTTATTCTTAAATAATTTGCTACTTCCGAGTTTATTGCAAACACTCTAAAACACAGAGCACAAAATCAAACCGGTAATAAAAGTAAAAGTTCTTAATATTTTATATGCTTTACGATTGATGCCACCATAGTTTTACCACTTACGACACTTAATTTATGCCGAAATTCTCTACTGACATCAGTTTTATCATCAGATTAGTGTCAGTTTTTAAGTTGTTGATGTTGTTTTACATAAACTCTGACGATACCCTGTCATAAGTATGAGTGCACCTAGACACTTTTTTGTTACACATTTTGCAAGTAAAACAAGAATTAGAAATTTTTTTTTTTTTTACTTTTACCGGATTTCTCAAAATGTGTAAAACTTGAAGGGGCAAAACAAACATGTTACGAATTGAAAAATGTGGAAATCTTCACTATCATACAAATTTGTCTGAGCGCATAAATGCGGAAGATATATGTATAGTGGATAAACTCTGATCAAAATATGTACCCAGCAACAGGGTACAAAGACTTTACCTTCTGACATACAGCTACTTAAAAGGCAGCAAGGAAGTCCTAGGATATAATTTAATAATTCAAACTTTTGAAAGTGAAACTTTTTTTTTCGAATTCTCAACACCACAAAAAAAGAAGGCGTTCGTAAATGAAGTTTGAATTTTGTGTCTGTGTGCAAACCAACAAAAATTTTGAAAAATATTTTCAAATTCTTTATTGTTTTTCATATAACTTCTGGCGTTGCGTTGTGAGTTACAAAATTATGCCCTTCATGTTACTGATGGTTAGAAAAAAAAGGAAAAACATTTCGAATAAGCGTGTTGCTTACTTTAGAGTTTTACGAGCAAACAGCAAAATAAGATGAATTAAAAAAAAAACGAACACCACAGTCTATTGCTGGACGAAGAGCGCATTGGGACATGGCCCAATTCAGCCATTTGCACTGGGACCAGTAGTTGATCTATTGTGCATCCCTTACTCCTTACAGAATTAATACATCTATGAACTGCAATGACAGCCTTTGCAAATCTTGTTCGCCCAGCGTATAGGCATTCAGTAGACTGTTTCTTCCATGACCAAGTGCAGTCAGCATTCAGGTGTTCCAATGACTAATCCTCTGTGGTCTGGATGAGTATGCAATAGCAAATTAGTTTCAATATGAAAATTAAAATTGTAAATACATATGTACGTCTCAACGAGCTTTGTGCGTGCGTGTGTGTGTGTTTTTTTTTTTTTAATTTTTACCACAAAGTTTTTGTTAACTTTGCTTCGCTTCGTGTTAAATTCAATTACGCATTAAACAACTTTTGGAAAACTTTTTCCTGTCTTGGTACAGTTACGGAATATATTTTATAATAAGTTTTGACATCCTTCATCTTTAAAATACACTTATGAAGTTTCTCTCAAACATTTTTCGTATACAGACATATTTTATTAATAATTATCGAAAGACAGAGCATATTAATTTATACATTTAAAACGAAAGCAAGCAACAAACATTTTGTGAGGCAATTATGTAAATAAGCAAAGTAAGTTAATATTTATAGCTTCGGCAAACAAAAATATTTAACATCATAGATAATTTATGTCTACTGACTTTAATAACAATTACGTTTCCACGCGCAATCACGAAGTACGAAGGCCCTAATACGTATTGAAAGTGATGTCAATTTGCATGAAATGAATTGCGGTATTGTATCTAAATATATTGCTTCATTTATTGCCAAATTTATGAGTATTAAATAAATTATGATTATCGAAATTATGCCGTCGTAAAAGTGTAGTTATTCAGTCTTTTGAAGAATAGATACATGCATGCATACATACAGACACGAGTATTTGAAATAAGCTCAGTAGTTATAAAAACCGAGGAAATATGTTTAACGAACTATTCTTAAAATCAATATTAAAGTTTGAGCAGAAGCCCACTATTGATGTCAAATGTGTACATACTTGCATTTAATGCAATATGTGACGTAAATTACATTTTCACATTTCATGAAATAGCAGTTGTCCGTCCCGTAAACCAGCAAAACAATTCCTTGTGAATGTTGTATCCATGTCACAGGCATGTGTTAACATTCAGAATGTCATTACTATCAGTAATTGATTTATTACTACAATAATTAAATAATAATTGAATGAGAAAATGTAAGAGAAATAAATAATATCAATTAAAAAAATAATAATAATATCATTATGCTGCAACATGTTAGTGGGAGAAAAACAATTTATGTGACATCAAATGAAGGGATTTGCAGCAAAATTTCATTATTCAAATTGGGTTTCGCTGAAAAGATGTTTTGGTTTTGCCATCTAAAAAGTACAAAAATGAGAATCTTTTATCTGCAATAAAATAAGAAACTACTGCATTCGCGATTGAGTGAACTATCGAGTAAAAGCAGTGTAAAACAAAAACAAAATAAGCAACAAACACAAAGCATACGTGATGGAATTCATTCGATTTGATATCTAGCATTTGGATCCT
Source organism: Sturmia bella (assembly GCA_963662145.1). Taxonomy (NCBI): domain Eukaryota; kingdom Metazoa; phylum Arthropoda; class Insecta; order Diptera; family Tachinidae; genus Sturmia; species Sturmia bella. The sequence goes on along the minus strand of OY759171.1, from coordinate 2,445,022 downwards.
TGTTGGGGGGAGTTCAACATTTATATTCTTTTATGGAAATGCCACGGATAATCATATTTTTCTTGCTTTCAAGATAAATGGTGCCTTTTCTCAATTACTCTGAAGTCTTAGAACGCCAAGTGGAAGATACATATTGAGGGCGAACAGCATCTTCAATTAAAGCCAAGACCAATAACTCGCTTTTGCAAGGCATACATATTATGTATGTGTAACTTTGAATACGTTACATAAAATTTAAAAATATCACAAAATTTAAGGATGCATACTCGAGTTATTTTTTCACTTTCGTTCTATTTGTGTGCACCAATTAAAGACTCTAGACAATTTTAAATTTGGGTTTTAGCTTGAAAAATTAAAAGAAAGACCTCCTCCAATTCCACTGAATACGGTTGTGGAATTGCAATACATATTTGTGGAGCTTCAACAAGCAAAAGTAATTCGCACAAAAATCCCCTTAAAAAAAAAGTATAATATGAATAAAACGTTGGTAAAAACTAAATAACATACATATGTATGTACATGAAAGGGGGCAAAGAAATGGCATATGAATTCACTTGAGTGAAAAGGCATAAAATCTATGTATTTCAAAAACTGTGGTATACTTTTAGGTGCCTCTAAACAATCATTTGAAAAGAGTTCGCTGGGGTACTCGTATATGCAAAAAAACAAAAAAAATCATTTGAGCAAAATAAAACATATTCAACATTAATTTATACAAAAATTGTTGTTACGTTTGCTGTTCAATTGTTTTAACTGTCTGAGAAACGTGGGTGAATGCATAAATGCATGTGTGCACGAGTGCGTGTGTTTGCGTGCAAATACCCATCAGTTTATCTGGTGCGAGTACTTTATTTCCTTGTCGTTTTTGTTGCTGTTTTAGCAGCACTCTGAGCCGTGGTACGAGTACTTGTTATTGTTTAATTTAAAATTTGTTATTTTTTATTGTTTTGCATATAATAATACATTTGCAGAAACAATTGTAACAGGAAAAAAAAATATATGCTGACAACAACAATGACAGCAGCATTTAAGGCGAAAATATCACTCACGGTGCATAATTGTTTAACTTGTGTATGTGGGAACATTGAAGGGAGTGAGTGTTACTGACGAGCTCAGTGGGCGTACGTTTGTCTTTCCGCAAAACTTTTCGGTCCAGCAACTGAATTTTTACTTACATGCGTTTATATGTATGCACATACATATCTATATACTTGCAATTTGATGCAAGACTGTCGTAAGTAAAACAGTAAGTTGGAAAAATTTTAATTATCATGTAGTTGCATATTTTTTGTGGCAGATAACTGTTGGAATTTTATTTTCTCTTATATTACATGCGCATGTAGTTACTTTGTGTTGGGACGATTGCGAAGCAAATAAATCATGATGCATGTTCGATACAATTGCTGAAATGCTTGTAAAGGTGGGCACACATGTTTGTGTATACAACTCTCACATGGACAATATCAACCAAAAGTACAGTTTGCCATTTTAAAACTGTTGAAATTGAACATACTTTAAAGAGTTATTAATGCACCCAACGTAATCGGTAGTTGGAGGATAAATATTTTTCTGTTTACTTAGTAGAGCGGCTTCAGTTACATTTCTGCATTTCAGTGTGTGTGTGTGTGTGTGTGTGTGTGTGTGTGTGTGTGAATACATGTACAAATTGTTTGGGCAGGGCTACATGAATAATTATGGCTGTCCGAACACAGTTGGTCATTTGTTTGTCAGACATTTGCTGCAACATGTAACTGCCAACGTTTGGTAGTTGATGCGAAGGAAAATAATGTAGTTTAAACAAGCAATTTATTTGGGGATATCAAGATGTGGAGACAGCACATTCAAAGAATTTTTGTTTTGCTAATTTCAGACAAGTTTTCCTGGCTCTAGTGGACATTTCATATTTTGAAATGCGTACATTTGTAGGTACCAAAATGTTGATGTACATCACATGATGCACTTATTTTAAAAATTTTACTGTTTGACTACAATCTTAGAGATCACCAACAACTGGCTGATTTCAAGAACATCTTCAACTCTTCAACCAGTTGATTGATATTAAAATATTTTCTCTTTAAACAAAATTTCTCTTACAATTTCCTGGGTGTATTATTTAATGAATAAAGTTGCTTGCATTTTTATTGCTGCTTGAATAAACATTTATCTTGCTTAACTACACCTTTAATTCTTCGCAAAAGTATGTCAAAAGCACCTTTTTCTTTCGACTGCGTTTTAAAACTTATTTGCATTAAGCAAATGGCGGAGTAGTGAAGTCTCTTACAATTTCCGTGATGCTTAAGTAAGATTTTAATTAAAGTTTCTTCTACTCGAAATAATGCACCCACCATAAAATGCATACAATAGATGATGAACGATGTTATTGCGATAGCATCCTTAAGAATACTTCACCCTCAAGACTTTCCCACTTTTAATATAAATAAATTGTACACAAAAACTTTTTAACCACCCAAAAGCCGTGTGCATACAATTAAAATAACAAAAATAAAAAAAATAAACATGAAACTTTTTTTCTTTTGCAACTAAAAAGTTCTATTTTTCACCATGTGATTCAGCGAAAACATTTGTAGAAACTTTGGGCTTTTTTTTTTTTTGTAAAACTATTTTTTACAGTTAAACATTGCATCAGTAACTTCTGTGAAAGATAACAAGAGAAAAGAAAAAAAAAAACACACGTAAGAAAAGTATAAAAGAAGCCCTCAAACGTTTATACTTTTTAAACAACTGACATTTATTTCAAGGATGCTACAACAATTGTGAAAACCCATTTAACTTGTGATGATTTTTCATCAGAGATTTTCTGTCAGTTTTGGTTGGTTGTTGTTGGTAAGTTGATCTTTAAATTAATTGATACGTTTTCAACATGGCTTCCATGGTGGAAAAATACCACGTCAAAGTAAATTAGTGATACTTTTCTGCGAATCAAATCATAGCGGATGCATGGAACAGAAGAGAATAGAACAAACGTTGTTTGTAGAGCTAATTAACTTTTAATACAATTAATAATGAAATCTTTGTTCTCGCTTTTATTATTTTTTTTTTAACTGGGTTTGATTCAATAAGCGTTTTCATTTTCACACTTAAATTATTTGCAGTAAAATTGTTTTTAAGCCAATTCGCAACAAAAAAGATGTTGCTTTTTAATTATAATTAAAAGCGTGTTAATACATATCAAAAGAAAACAGGTGGACGGACGTCGTATTGAAAGACAAACAGACACAATGAACTCTAGTAAATACACATACATAAATGGCCACTTTGCCGGAAGTAATTTGCAACATATCCGCTTTTACTTTTTAAGCCACTTAGCAAACACAACCATAGAAACATAAATATGTAAAGCACAAGTCCAAAAAAAAAAAACTCCTTGGATGGCAGTTTAAATCAATGTTACCATTTCGTCTCGAAACAGGAATTCTCATAAAGAATAAAACTACCGGCAGATCATTTATATTTAATTACTTTTTCAGGCTCAAGTTCAACCCTTGGTTTGTCACTTTTTAATCAATATTAATTAATCAAAATTATTTCAGGCCCTTCGCACACGCAAGTTTTTCAACTCGCCAAGTGACTTGAAAATGCCAAAGTTATCTTTGTTGTTTTCGATCAGCTGTTTGTTCAAGTCGATAGTGTATCAGAAAGCAATGGACAGGAAAAACTAGCAAAACCAAAGAACATATCTTAAACTTAATATATTTAATAAAAATTGAGAGCAAAATCAACTAGAAAATATCTTAAATTTATTTATTCTTCCATTGTTTAAAGTTCATTGTAAATTCATCAGTTCACTTCAGTATACTATTGCGATTTGAACTCACCATTCTGTATTGAAGCACTCTTATGTCTCGATCTTCCAATTGGAGTAAAACCATAAGCCATTACTTCGAAGTCATGTTTCTACTTTCTTTAGACGGAACTTAACATAATTCAGAAATAATAGTTTTATTTTGTAAACATAGCATGAGAAAATGTTTTAATTATCATTACATTTCATAATAATGCATTTATAATTTTCGGGATTGGAAGCCTGAATCTCATAATCTCATCGCATTGTGACAGTTGTCACTACCAAAAACAAAGTGACAATTTTGTCACTTCTAGTGAGAATTATCACTTTTTACGACTAGAAGAATTTTTGCCAAGTAATGATGACAATTATAATTTGAGCAACCAGCCGAACGTATAACTTTCGACTGTAGCCGTCACAAACAAGTGACGTGACTATCTATAACAATCAGGACCCAGTTGCCACATTCGCATTCATTGTGTGCCATTCACTAGAAGCCCATTGATGCGCTGTCTTTAAAAATGTGGTCTCATTTATCCCGACCATTATACAAGTGTTAACTTTTTCGAGTTCTTATCACAACTTGTGGAGTGGATGCTTTTCTCTCAATATGACTTAACAAACACTGAGTCCAGGTACATATGTACATACATATGTACATAAATGCCTGGCAACATTGCTCATATTTGCATATAAATTTTATGCAGTGTTAACAAGAAACACATTTTTGGGGGGCTGAAAGCAAATTACGGCTGGTCTTGTTTAAGCAAAACAGAACAGAATAAAGTATTTCATACGAAAAAGGGAAGTACTTTTATGTTCATAAACTTAGGCAAAGTAAACTTGTACAAGGATATACTTCGTTATGATTTTTGTTTGTTTTACTTTCATTTATTTTCATCTAAAAAGAGCCATAAGGACTTGGCAGTAAGGAAAAATACTATAATAATTTATGTAAATTGTTGTCGGTAAGTGTTGGGAAACCTGAGTCCAGCCACTCAATGAAATATTCATTTCATATATTTCGACAGTCCAACGGAATTTAAAACTCAAAAGTTTTTCTCTACCGACCATCAAAAAAAAAAAAAAAAAAATTATATATAAAGAATTAATATAATAAATACATAAATTTTAATGAAGAACAAGTTTAAAGCATAAAACTTTTGCAATGATGGAATTTTATAATTTTGAAAGATATGAAGAAGCCTTCTTTATTGTATAATATGTATTGTACTTTATTTTAAGCAGCAATAATAACAGGAAAATAAACTAAAATTTCTTAATGAGAAAATACTTTTTGAGAATTTGGAAAATTGCACTTTAGAAGCTAAAGTGGAATTTAATAAGAAACAAAAGATTAAAATGCGGATATTTCAATCAACACTTATCAACGGCAAAATCCTTATTTAAGCATTTAATAAATTGTAATATGCAAAACAACGGCCTATCAAATTTCCTCTCGGAGGAACAGCTAGTGCACCTTGCTGTTCCTATCCAGCTTGGTGCTGTGTTTTTCGGTGTAGAAGAGGTGCAGGATGCCTCGGTTACCTTGGTGGTGAAAGTCTTAGGCAGGTCTTGATTCAGTGGGACCTGCTAAAACGAAGAAACTCTCAAATTCTACGGCGCCATCCTGTGCCTTGGCTAAACGTACTGGCTCATATATGATCGCTCATCATAAAGCCCTCTGCATGCTATTACAATGCATGTTCCTACATCTGAGGTCAAGTATATGATGTTCACCAGCTTTGGTGTTGGCGAATATTGAGCGAATATTGAATATTTCTGCTGAACGTATTCACCCTATACCAAAGTACACAATGCTCATTTTCGGCTCTGCTCTAAGAAATTGTAAAAATCATTTCTAAGAATAAAAATAAGGGGGGCGGGGTAGAAATGTTGGCCACTAATGTGTGATGAGTACATTTTTTTTTACAGAAAAATGGAATGCAGTTCAAAATAATTTTGTTCCAGTTTTTTTTTTTTAAATAATTAAAACAAATCTTTATTTTACATTTAGTTGTTTTTGTGAACGGTTTTCATGTTGGAATCGTCCACTGTGTGGCTTTAACTTTTCATTGACAGCAGATGTTTCCAGTGTGGGCGACGATTTAACATTTTTAACATTTTCCCTGTGATGCCTACACCAAAAAAATATGTGAGAGTTAAAAATATTTTGTACATCAGTAAACTTTAGATGTTCTCTGAACAAAATTTATCTTTATCCTGCATAAAATTGGTAAGTTTTGTAAAACTGCTTTAAGTGCCATCTAAATTAATTATTTTTAAGTGTTTATAAAATTCTTGCAAAACAATATACGATGGCAATTTAGCTACACTTGAAATAAAAAACAATAAAAAATTGTTGTCATAGCAAAGATTGCATTCGATTATAAGAGCACACTTTGTGGTCAGTATAAAATTATAAAAAATTAAATGAATTATTAAAACTTTGGATTTGCCTTCGGTGATGGCAGTAGATTTTGTTTTCGTAAACAATTCTTTTATTTTTCGTTTTCTTTCAAATGGTGATACAATACACAACCATGACGACAGCTATTCAACTACTTGATTCAGACTTACTGACAACAGCACGACTGCACTCGAACGAATAATTTTCAAGATAATTGAATAACAAATTGAAGAAGCAAAAAAAAAAAATCTAAAAAACTAAAAGTTTAACCTTCTGACATCAACTGCTTACTTATTTTGCTATTCAACATTTATTTTATAAGCAAATACAATAAATTTCAATTTGCTTTTTCTTACTTGTTTGTTTGTCGAATGAAAAAAAAAGCATCAGATAATGCAAATACTTTCTTTGATAACAACAACTGAACGAAAAGAAACACGAATAGAAAATTAACTAAAAGGGATGCTTTATAAATGCAATTTGTCAGCGGAGCTTCTGAAGAAGATTGCACGTAGCCACTGCTTGATATCTCACTAACAACTTTAAGAAAAGGCATTCTAGAATTTCAAGTCTTAAAGGAATAAAGAGCCTGGTCGTCTTTTTCACTGCTTCTTAAAATATGTGTTACTCTGTTGCGTAAATTTGCTTGAAAGCACAACAAGTACCAACAATGGAAACAATTACTTTGTAATGCAGAAAAAAAGCTAAAACAATACAAAAACGGCAAAAAAGGATATTATTTGTGAGCTTCCGTTTGAATTTGAATAAAGTACATCCGTTTAGAAGTAGCAGAAGGAAGTTTAAACTTATGCAAAGTAAGTTGTTGTTAGTTTGTAATAAATAATCTTGAGATTTATAGTAACTATATTATGGTGGAAGGTGATGGTTGGATGGTTGGATGGTAGCGGTTGGGGTTAGGGTTTAAATAAGAAAAACAATAAAAACATATTTTACAATATGTTTTCCTTCTCAATGTCTACTTTTAGGTGGGCCAATTATCATGGCTAGCAATGAGCTACAACAACTACGATCAAAACAACAACTGGTACAATTATTGCGACATGATCGATTTGCTGGGTGTCAACTTGAACTAAAGCGCAGGAAATGCAACACAAGATCACATCACAATTGCGCCAGTCGAAGCAACAAACAACAACTCTTGAAATGTGAAACTAAAGGTGCTTTAAAGACTACCTCCAAAGTAGGCAAGCAACTGCTGACAGGACCTCGTCTAATATTCGATTCCTGGGGAACTTGGTTTCACGTTCTATTAATCGTCTGTCTTCTTAATCACCAAGCTTTCGGCGAAGGACATGTGGGTAAGTACACAACCCCTTAAGTTTATAAATCAAATATGAACAATGTTCGAAAAGTGTGTACACTTTGAGGCCGTTTTCCAGATGCCAATCATGAGCATAAGCAAATCAGCTTATCACACAAAAACAATATTTCTCTGACTTCTAAGCCTTCAAGAAGTACCTCTAATTAGCACTGCGTGCAGATTGCATCAGTTTCCTCACAATTATGAAAGAGAAATAAATTCTTCTTGCCACAGTTAATAAGCTTTAACAATTTTAAAAAAGTCTTAGGAAACCAACGAAATCAACAGGCAGAAGGCAAATTCGTTTGTAGAATTATTTCGGCTTTTGTGTGCTTTTGTTCATGAATATTTTCATACAGCAATATGAATGCAAATTATATTACATATTATCAAAATACATTATCAATTGCCATTCAAACAGAAACTTACCAGAAACACAAAGAAATTCATCTGAAAATAAAAACAGAAATATTCATATTTATTATCTCATTTCACAACAAGTTAATTAAATCAACAAACAATTCCCTGGATGCAAAGAACACAATTAACAAAAAGATGCAGATTAAATTTAAAACGTCTGTCTTTTTCAACTGTCTATATGCCAACATATAGACAGAAAAAGATTTTGAAAAAGGACCTGAATTAATACATTACAATTGGCTCTTAAAGCAAAAAAAAAAAAAAAAATAATTAAGTTCATAAATAAATATTATTTTTTCTATAAATTTTTGTTCATGATGAAGAGAGACAGTAATCCTCTCCTTCCACATCAAAATCATACAATATGATGATGATGATGACGATGACGTGTTCGGATGCTTTAGAACAAGTGTTAATGGAAGAAAGTCAATTCTTGCTTTTGTTTCAGAGGGGAAAATTCAATTAAAATGTTTATTCTGTGAAGTAGAATTTGGTAATTGGTTTTGAAGTGGCATTCCTGAAAGTTACTTATTTCTCTTTGCTTATAATTAAAACAATAAAAGAAAATTAACTCAAGTGAGATGAATATTGAAATACGAGTTGAGTAAAAGCAAAGCATTTCAGTTGATTTTTAGCAAGAAGAGAAAGTTTTGCACAGAACTTGGTTTTTTTGCCTTTTCCTTAAATTTTCACTTTTCGGGGCTTCATTTTAATGCTAACTATTCACAATGATAGCTGCTAGACTTGATAATTGGTCATCATTTGAATGGTTGCGCGGGTGATAAAAATGACATCCTGGCAAAATTTTTGATTTCTTCATTTTTTATAAAGACTCTTTGATATTTTGGCAACTAAGATGTAGGCAGACATTTTTCCCAACTGGTAAATGGTTATTGCGTTAACTAAGTTTGTATATGTGTGAACCAGCAAATAGTTTTGTCAATAAACAGAATATTGACTGAATTGAAATTTTCTAGCTGAGCGGCATATAAAACAGTTAATGTCTTCCATTCAAGTTTGCAAAAGACAGCAGACTGAAAAAAATGTGAGCAATGCTCTATGTTATATAAGATCAACAATATATATGTATAAGTTTAAATAATGAATTTATCATCTACAACTTTTCGTTAAAGCATAAAACTCAAAATATTTTGTTTGCTTTGCTGGAAATTATAAAACATTTCATAATGATGTTGACATTTATTCTGCTTTCTTTAAGAGCAGATTTTTTACTTTTATTCGAAGTTTTTCTTAAAACTTTTCATTAAGTTGTTTCTGTTTTACCGTAACTTGTTTTTTGTTCATTAAAAAAAAATGTCACTCGTACGCACACTGTCATTTAAGCCTTCTGTTTTAACAAATTTAATAAATTCTTTTATAATCTGCAGTTTTTTCTTCTGAAAATTATATTATTTTGTCTCGGAAACAAAACCAAGATTAAGCATTAAATTCTTTTTGCAATTTCTAAATCTATACGACCATATTTCTGGCTTAAGCAAGTTGCTTCAAAAAATAAAATCCAAAAGAAAATTAATTAATAAACCAAGTGTCAGAAAGAATCAAAAGAAAAAAGCTATTAGTAACAAAACAAAAAAAGCAGGAAAGTCCTTGTTTGTGGGCACAAAAGAATTTATCACACATTTTGATGCTTTTACTTGTTAACTGGAAATGTATCGTAGTTTTTCAACAGGGCATAAGTGATAAGTTTTGAGATATAAAAATTCAAAGGATTTCCTAAATATTTAAAAGTTTCTGCTAAAATAGATGAAAATATTGAAAAAAAAAAAATTGGTTTTCGTTTTTAAAGCTTCCCAAAAATACTACTCTGAAAAAATTATAAAAATTCAACTTTTACTTTTTTGCACATCTCTTTGGTGCTGTTATAGAAAAAGTTGGACAATGAATAAGCACAGGCTTATCCAACTTTAATGTCGTTTAGTTTTGTTGTCGACTGGACGTGTAAATTTGCAAATTAAATCTTTCTTCCTTACAAAAAAGATTATAGTTATATGGGAATTGGTCCTACAGTTGCAACAATATATCGAGAAAACATAACAGCATGGTCAAGAGTAGGTTACAGTAAAGTATTGTCTGAAGCGTATCGGATGTATGTATATCTATCCTACTTTTAGTTGTCGTGACAGAATAATTTATAAGCTGTCAACAAAAACGCCATTCTAACTGCAGGAAAATTGTAACAAAATTGTTAGTTATTTTATTGGGCTTGCGCTCGACTTCTGCTTCCTCCGAATTGCGAGATTTTATTTTGTTATAAAATTGTAGTTATCAGCATTTTTAAGGAAGACTTATGGACGAGGGTGCATGTATGTTGCACGTCCACCACGACGCACACCTGCACTTATGTATATTGCTTCGAACCCAGGTCATGACTAATTGTATACTATTTTTAACCAGTAGTGCTTAGCCATTCTACTACCTGAGCTCTTACGAGCATTACGACTGTTTTTTTTTTTATTTCTACTATCTACATATATTTGCTATTTCTATATTTTAAAAAATGTTACACCATTTTCTCATGTATTATTTGCAATAGTTCTCAATATCACATTAGTTTTTCACCAATCTGTCAGAGAAAGAGGCGATAGCAACAGCAATTGCATGACATAAACAGCCCAATCGTTAACGATAATTTAGCGAGAACTTTTGCTCATTACTCATTTTCGTTGCGAAAAGAATGCGAGAGAAAACAGTTAAGTTTTGCAAATTAAAAAAAAGGCTTGAATTTCTCTGGGGTTTTTTTTCTCCAGCTATAACGAGAAAAAAATACTCTTGTTTTATCACAAACACGTGAAAATGATTAGAAAAATTTATTTTATTGATCACAAAACGCAAAGATGTTTAAAAATATTTCCGAGAAAGTAATATAAAATATAAATAATGTGAGTTGAAAATAAACTTCACAATCTTTTGCACATTAAACTAAAAACTAAAGAGTAAACAATCAAATGTTAACAAGCAAAATGGCTGACTCAAAGCGAGGAGATGCCACTCTTTCAGATTTTTTGTTTCCAAGAAATTTATGATTGGAGGAATCTTTTCTCGAGACAAATATTTTCCTTGAGCAAAGACTTCCTTCCGTAAGAATATTCATAATTGAGCTCTAAAATGTAAAATACATTTTATAACTCTTTTGCGAAGCTTTAATTTTATAACTTATTTTTAAGCGGTCATGTGCTATGAGAAAACACAATTAAGTGTTGAATCACAGTTAAACAAATAGTGGTAATTTTCAGAATAATTAACTGATTTCTACAGCCCTCGCACTGAAATGTAAGCAGTAGGTGGTTATTTTTCAGTATTTTTCCCTTTAATTTCCACAAAAAAAAAAACAACAATTACAAAGTAAATAAAAAGAGCTTACAGTAAGTAATTCGTGCTGTTGTCGTGTGATTATAATTTTTTGTTGTTACCCTTTGTGCTTGCCGAAGAAACACTGAAAAATTAAACAGAGAAAAACACACTGAAATTATTTGAATCTACAATGTTTCTGCCACACATCTGAATATATTAAAATTTTCATTTTTTTTCAGTTTCTGCCAGTGAGTGCGCATTGTCCCAAAGGTTGCATTTACCGCTGGCCATGACCAGGGCTTATGTTTGCCTTATGATGTTGTCAATTTTATGTTTTATTTTTTGTTTCTGCTTTATTTTGCCTCTATGCACTTTCTTGTGGGTTGGATGTTTTGCTTTTTTGCACATTTCAAAATGATTATCATGTATAATAGGTTCGCATGGATTATTTAATTTTTCCCACACCTTTAAGAAGGGAACACATTCATACATACATATGTATGTATGTATGTGCCAGCAAGCATTTGTGTATGTGCATACGTACGTATGTCCGATTAAGCTGGCTTGTTGTCCTTTCGTTTCGTTTGAGCAACGTGAAACGTTGATCTAATTTTATAAAATTACTTGGACATGCATTAAACGTTATTTGCTTAGTAGTCAAACGTACAAGGATTAATTGTTTAATGACATTTTAATCTTTGCATGAACAAGATAAAATATATCAAACGTATAATTAATATCGACACAGAACCCACACGCTTTATGTGGAAGATTTATGTTTGTTTTTGAGTAGTGAAGTGAAGAGCAGTGTGATTAGTAATTCTACACAAACACACACACACAGCTATGAGTAAAATACATAAATAGCTCAAAGGATCTCCTACTTCCAAAAAAAATATACTAAAGTATATGAAAATTTACAAACTGCACAGCAAGTAAGCTCAAAAAAGCTTTCTGTGAGCGCTTTTATTATGACGAAAAGGATTTACCCAAATAATTATCTTTTAAAACAAAATCTTTTTTTATTTTTCTGTGGAAATATCCACAGCCTGTGGCAGGAATCGAAGCTGCCACCTTGGCACCTACCTATAGTCCTGAGCTTGCACGTAACAAATTTATCGATGCAAATTGTTTTTAAACAGTTGATTCTTCAAAATTACATATGTATATTTTAAGTAAGTACACTTAAAGAATTTTGGTTGATAGAAGTAATTCTGATGGAAATACTTCAACACATGGACATGTAAGTAAACATAGAAAATTTAGTTTGCTCTGTTTCAGCTCAATTACGTGCCCATTCTGATCGCCAAATAAATAAGGGAAAACATTTTACTTTTTGCGAGTTATCCACAATATGCTGTAAATTTATTAAAGGAAAACATTTCTTAAATGTAATAAATGTGCAATAAACACAATACATTATTGATCACGCAGGGTGTATTTACTTTCTCTGCACTCATTCATATGCATGTAGAAATAATTCGTTTTTCTATTTGGCTTTCCCATTAAAGTCAACAGAACGTGACAAAAAATAATTTCTCCCTTCCCCGTGCAATCAGTCGAGTGGGAGAAACCAAGAGGGAAAGAAAATAAGCAAATAGAAATAAATCTCATAAGCTAATAAAAAAAGAGAATAATTAAGTGAAGGACAAATGTTGCAAAAGGGGTGGACATTTTTTAATACAATACTTTTTTCGTACGGCCCATTCAATAAGAAAGTGAAAATTAAATTAAACAAAGATTTTGCTAGAGGATTAGTTACGAAAAGTGTACAACAGAACAACAGAAGCGTATGCAATCTTCAAGGTTACGGATAATCTAAATAACACATATACACCTTATAGGGGTGTACTTCATTTCAAAAGAGCAAAAACAAAAAAAAAAAAAAAAAAAATAGAATGCCATTTTATGCGTTATGATATTTTTTAGGTGCTGGTCGCAAGTATGTTTCAAAGCTTTTGTAAAATGTTAAAATACTTTACCCTATATCCGAGTTTTTTTTTAATTAAATGAGAACTGAAAAGACAAACAAACTCAGTTACTTAATAAAATTGTTCCTTGATTTAATGAATTTTTTTCATAAATCCAATATTACTTTTTAAAGATATTATAAAAACTAACGAACAGTCGTAGATGTATGAAAATTCATTTCCGCAATGTATGTTTTCATTGTATTAATAACAAAATTATTAATGAAATAAATTCATTAGAATTATGAACAAAGTTCTTTCTCTTAGAACTCACAGAAAAATTATTGAGGAATCTCTTATGTCGATTTAAGCTACTCTTACAAACTGGCACAGCTATGTTTCGGTCCATTGCCCACAAATAAATTAATTAAATTAATACTCTATTGTAATCTTGCTGATTGCTAACGGATGTCGAACACTCCATCAACCAATTAAATTGGCTTGAAATTACGTAAATATTTATAACGTTGAAGGCCATTAACAACCATTGCTTTTAATTTTATCCAAAAAGAGCTATCTGTAAAATCACAAATTTACACGAAAGTGAAAAAACTGTTATTTTCTTTAATTAAAAAAAAAAAAAAAAAAAAAATTTGCCCACAAATTGACCACTTTTGTAAACTTCTCATCATTTAATAACATAAAATTTGTTAACTAATCTTGGCTTTTTCGCTATGCTGCCAAATTCCAAATTCGCAGATATTACTTTTTCAATGTAAAGACTCGATTTGCAATTCTTTAAATAAATATATTTGAAAGGCTGTTGATATTGCAAACAAATTAAAATGTCAACTCATTTTGACTGATACGTGTTCGAGCGTCCATTATTGCGACCAAAAAAGGAAAATGAAAAATTTCATAATACGAGTGAGTATGCATGAGTAAAAACATTTCATCATACCAGGCGACAAAATATGATAATTTGTTCAATGCTCTTGCTTGCGAGCAATTTCAAACAAAGTCATACTCGTATCACATACATAATCGTTCAAAAAAGGCAAGAGGACTTTTTAGGTTTTGTTATCCTTAAAAAGTTTGCACATTTCAACCCAACTTGGAAAATGATGTCGAAAATGTTTGTTAAACTGGTTTTGGCTGGATTTGCTACGTTGCACTTTCTATTGAACGTACATTGTGTTTATGTTTGTAGTTGTTGGAATGTGTGTGCATGCAAACGTATCTAATAACCAACAAATTTTGAAGACGTGACTCCTCAACCCAAAACTAACCAACCATTGTGCTTTTTGCAAGTGTGTGGGAGTGAATGAATGCGTATGCTTGCGTTTGTGGTGGTACTCGTATGTGGCATGTGTGGGCCGGCAAAAGTGTGTATATGTAAAAGCCATCAAATAACACTCTGTCAATAATTATATTGCGTGTTAGTCTTTAACTTAAACACACATTTTTCATTACAACGCACAAAGGAGGGATTTTGAAAAGAATGTAAATAAATCACCCACTTCTAAGCGGAAGGCTTAGGGTTGCACCCAGCAGCCATAAAGGTTTTGTTAATTAATACATAGAACGCGTAATGCACATACGTAAAAGTGAAAAAATTAATAAAATGTTAGAACAGCTTGGAAAAATTCCTAAAAGTTGGTATATTTATTAATTTAATTTTTTTTTTTGCTCAGTGGTAAAACCTTTCATACCTAAACTGTTATCCATCTATTATTAAGCATTTAATCGATCAAACGATTAAATTGTTTTCTGTAATGAAGATACTTTTTGACATATTTCTGAATTCTTATTACTTTTATAAAAGCTGTATGACTGGGTGGTAGGTAAACTTGCAATCGAATTATCTATTTAGAAAGTGCAGATTTTTTATTTGTTTCTCAAATGTTCACCACGCCACGTAATAATCGTGGGAGTTGTTAAAAAAATGTTTTTTTTTTTATATTTTTAACATGTATGTGCCAATGTATATGTAATTTATTTCCTAAAGTTTATTTCAATGGCTACAACTTGTCGAGTTTAAGTTATTACTGTGGTGCGGTGCTGATGCATATTAAAGATATTCTTTATTTTATATTTTTACACGAAGCTGAAGAGAATGTTTTAAACTTCTCCTAGAAAGAATTTAAAATTACCGCGGTTCTCCGAAATTTTTACTTCAGTAAGCTTGAGTACTCTAAAAAGTTTAAATGTGTCTGCATATGAGTGACACTTCTCAAAATCTGTGCAGAGGTGAAGCAGAAAACTTCACCTCTACATGAAGAACGTTATTTGACCAATACCACAGAAGTTTTGTTTTTTTTTTCTTTTGCGATATGCCAGACATTTCAGAAATATGTAATACAAATATGATATAATGCATTAGGTACTTGCAGTTCTCTGGTGCAACGCAAGCACGAAAAAGGTAACGAATCATTACTATTTTGTTGCATTCCTTTTTCTCTGCTAAATAAATAAATAAAGCAGCGTCCTCTAATCAGCCATTTGATATAAATTAACAAAAAATTGTTGTCCTTATTATGCTTTTCTCTATACACAATTTTGAGTTATTTATTGCAAAGTTTTTTTCAATCAGCTCTTGCTGTTATTATTTCAGTTAAATTTAAAAAATGTCATTAATTTAACGTAATAGCCAAATCTAATGATTTACTTTTACTAATCACTTTATCGGGCTTTAGTTCGATTTTACTTTTTCAGAATGGAGAATGATTTTTTTTTGCAGTAAAGTTGTAGTGACCAACATTCAGCAACAAATATTTCATCACCTAAACATTTCAACAAAAACCTTTCATCAACACTTTCCAAATATCCTAAAATTCCTAAAAACAGAAATCAAACAATTTAAAGCACAAGTTTTTTGCCATTTCTATTGAAAAATATTTTCCTCATACAGTTTCGGTTTATCATGGTAAACTGAAAAAATATGTCATTTTCTCTTCAAGCTTATTCACAAAGTGCTCTATAAAAAGTGTGCCTTTGGATGTTCCAAAGGGGGAAAATATTTTCAAATTAAATGTTCGTTCCTCAACCAGTCGCATACTGAACAAATTCTTTTCAAGCCCATTGGGAGTGTTCTGTGTTCGCTGAACTGAGGCACATTGAGCTTTAACTGTTTTACAATTGTTGACAAACGGCAGCTGCTGTTGTTTGAACAGCTGGATATTAAACATTAATGACATTTAACAGTTTTAGGCTCGAAGCAAAAGTTGTTGTTGGATTTACATTTTTTTTTTTTTGGTTTCTTCAAGTGGATGTGATTATTGTTACACATAGCGCCAGGCATTGTGATACGCTTTCGCTAAGGTGAAGATTCCATAAATAGGAGAGAAGGAATTGCGCTGCATAAAATGTATTTAAATACCGAATCAATTCTATTGATTAGATAGGAATTATTGATACCAGTGATTCCTATCTAACCTTCACTTCAAATTGTCTGTATTTTACGAAATTTAATAGTGGCAAGATTATAAATTTTTTTCTTATTTTCGTTTTAGGTTGCAAATTTTTCCGGACCCTGTGTGTGAAAAACACTGAAATCTGTTACGATGGTAAGTGACTACTTGACAACTATTTTTGTTCAAATGTGCTAAAGTCAAGCTGCCAAGCGAATTGAAAGATTAAAAAAAATCACTTTTTTCCGCTTAAGTTTTAGTGCCATGGTTTCTTATATGCTGATTGTATTAGAGAAAAACAATCTATTCAAAAATATTATCTGCGTCATCACCGTGGAAATGTCTGTTTTCACAATAGGAGGCAGACGTTTGTTGGCTGATGACTTACATAGATATTTTTAAATCGTTAACAAAGTCTATCGTATATGTTTCATAACTGTCTCAATTTCCACCCTTGATTGATCACTTTGTTTATTGACATCAATTAAGTAAATAAAAGTAAAAATATCTGAGTACAAACACCTTTCATCAGCACCCTATGAACTTTGGATGTGTTGACAAGTTCACAATTTTAGCACTGCCGTTTAAACCACTCGGCAACCAAAGCTCACGAAATTTTACATTCTATTCATATACTTAACTAGCATTAACCAGAGTAATTATCTGTTTTGTAGTCTATGGCATGGATGCGTAGTTTTTGTCAGCTCAGAAGACTGGTAGATGCTCTCTACAACTTTTCCTGTCTCTTCGTTTGTATAATTGAGATGCAGGTGTTCATACTTTACCGAGGAAGATAAACATTCATTTGCAACGAATCAGCTGTTGTCAAAATATTTGTTAACTTTATTGCTAATCTGAGGCCCTAAGAAAAATATTTATTAGGCTCTAAATATGTTGTTGTTGTTGTTGTTGTCCCATTTCTGTCCTGGCACACCATTAATATTTACCTTTACGAATGAACTTACTTTACTCTTCATTTTTTTACTCTAGAATAGTGTTCTATTTAAATTTTACATATTTGTACTTTTTGTGCAGACAATATTTTCGGAAAATGCATTCCAACTTCTGGCGTCAATGTGGAGGATATTGCAAAGTAAGCATGCACAAATCTTTCTTTACTTCTTTCTAATTTTTTGCTCTTTTGCTGTTGAAGAATCCCTCTTACGGAAGACGAGTCGCGATCACTGGCTAACATGCTCGAGGAATTACAGGGCGCCGGCTTAGGCTGGAATCATCCCTACGTGCAGTGTCGTATACAGGGTACTCTCTTTTCTATACAGAAACAAAAACTTATACCACCTAATCTATGCGCCAATTTGGCTCCTATTTCGGATGACTTTGATCCGGCAGGTGCCTTGGCACTTGTACGCTTAAGTCCTGCCAATGACATTTTTTCAAATAAGATTTATTATCCGCCCCTAAAGAAGCAAGGAGCCCCCTCAAATGGCATAAATACCATATTCCATCAGCTGCAACTGCAAGATCGTCAATTGCGCAATGAACCTCTGGAGCTAGCGCGCTTCGGCGAATTCGATAGACACCGTGAGTCTCAAATGAATCCTTCAAATGTCATGGATGTATTTCTAGAACAGGAACGTGAAGGCATACAAAAAGAGCAGGCCTACCGAGAGGCTGAGTTGGTCAATGAACAAAAGCAGGCAGTTAAAAATGGCATGGAACTGTACCAGATTCTAGCAGAGTCGGAGCCTGATCCTCAGCCTTACGAACGTACCCCCGATAGGATTTTAGAACAAGTAGAAAGTATGGCGGCTCCAGCGACCGCTTCTGTTTATGTACCTGATGAGCCAAATGACTCAAACGAATTTTATTTTCCTGAAAACTATGCTCCTTACAAAAGATCAAGTGCCCGCAAGAGTGTAGCCGATTCGCCAATAGACCAAAAATCATTTTTCCGTGAACTAGCCTTAGAAAAGGGTTTGGAGCAACAAGCTCCTTTCTTTAATAATGTAGAACTCTCAGAACCTTCGGAGAGCTCTGAAATTTCAACCTTCAAACGTAGACCTCCTGTGGCAGAAGACCAGTTACCCAACAGTCTAAACATGGAGGAAAGTCTCTTTCGAAATTCTTTAACACCTTTGGAGGAGGAAGCTCTGCTTTCTGCAAATGCTTATCCCAAAAAATTCAAGCACCATAGACCCGAAAAGGTATTCACCGAAGGCGGCGTTGTATCCATGACAGGCGAGGATAACTTCGACCATATTTACGAAAAAGAAAGGCGCAAAGAGAAAGCTCGCGAACTATTGGCCAACATGCTGGGATTTACACGACATGAGCGTTTGGATGTGAAAAAGCCAGGACCTCTCATTGGACCACCACCTTCAGCTGAAGAGGATTTGAAACGCAAATCGAATGGCACCGAAAACAAAGAACATTTGCCAGCCCACATCAAAGGCAGTAATGAAGCGATGAAGAAGAAGAAAGTCGTCAAAGAACATTCAGATGAAGATCATGCTGCTCACACTGTAGACACCGAATATGCACATGTGTTTGTAAAAAACCCGTAAGTGTTCAAATTTGAAAGCTTTGCTTGACCATTTATAAGCCAACATCTTAGAGGTTTACAACTTCTTTATTAACATATTTTTTTTATAATTTTAACTATTTCAAAGCTAGATATGAAAATCGAAATATATACTAAATTTATTAGTGAATAGATTTTGTATAATTTAAGATTAAAAGCTACACAGACTCAATTAAATTTGACCTTTAAACTTGCATACATATGAGGAGGTCTGAGAGCACAGGGAGCTCAAATGTTTTTTTTTTTTAATTTAAATTCATACTTGGAAGTTTTAGATAATTTGACAGCATAGAAGATCAAACTGGAACGAAATATAGTAAGCAATTGAATTGAGAATCTGTGCTTTAGGCCCCACATGAACAAATTGATAGAGAACCCTGCTAAGAGTACCCGAGGTCGCAGTTTCGATTGCGGCCAAAGGCTTTGGGTGCTTCCGTAGACAATCAACGAAAAGTTTTGCAGTTTTGTGTTAAAAAAAAAAAAAATTATAGTTTTTAGTGTTCAAAAACCAACTCTTCTTGGAAACAAATTGAGTTTTCTACATGTATTCAGTTCATGTTAGCTTTCAATTTTCAAATTATTCCAAAACCACAGGCTCACATAATTTTAAGGACAGAAAAATACTTTACAAATTTTCAAACAAATATTTACAATCATGACTTTTTGATAAAATCCAAGTGGCGGCAATTAGTTTATTAAGCAAAAGCAATGACCTTAATGAGCGAACTGTTTGTTCCAAAAGCTTGCATCGCATATCGTACATGACTATATACTGACGTTTATATTTTTAGTATTGACAGCTGGAGCGATGGCGTGCGCATAATGAATGAATTGGCGAACATTTTACACATGCAAGGATACTTTACTTATTTAACGTGAGTTGTGTTTTTTTTTTTGCAAACAATTCCGCATAAATATTGCGTTTTTCCCATCAATTTAGCGTTCAACCGCATGAAGTTTCATTCCGGGTGGATTCCAACAATCCCGAACGAAAGACGGCCACCGATATCGCTCGCGCCATAAATGAAAGCCGCGGTGTGAAGAATAATATTCTGAGGCGTTTGGGAGTGACTGTAGTGCGAGCCGGTGTAGGTGACAAAATAAAACGTGACGACGATGGCAGTGTTTCTGCAGCTCGCATCGAATTGGCCGATCAATCACCCGATGTTACTCACATCATGGTCTTTATGTTTGCCGGGGCAGGAGTTGCTGCCATAATTGTAATTTTTATAACACTGATTTTGATAAAACGTCATGACAAGAAGCGTGACAAGCTGGGTGGTCTGCAGTCAGGCATTGCGGGTGCTGAAAGCTGCAGCAAGGACTATCAGGATTTGTGTCGAGCTCGCATGGCTGGCAAAGGCAATAGCTCAGAGCCAGTGTCTCTCAGTGGTCGTATTGCTTCGCTGAGTAAAGATAATGACAGACCACCTTCCTCACGCTCCAGCACATCCTCGTGGAGTGAAGAGCCGGCTTTAACTAACATGGATATTTCCACCGGTCATATGGTTTTGGTAAGTATGAAAATTGGTTTCGAAAACAAGAGGCACACATTTGTTTTTTTTTTTCTAGTCTTACATGGAGGATCATTTAAGAAATAAAGGACGTTTGCAAAGAGAATGGGAAGCTTTGTGTCGCTATGAAGCAGAGCCTAGTGCTCGTGAAGCCGCCTTACAACCACAATGTGCAAGTTTGAATAGACCAGGAGCCCCTCTGCCCTACGATCACTCACGAGTTGTTCTGAATCACTTGGCGAACGCCGAAGGTTTGGATTATGTAAATGCCTCGACAATTGTAAGTGCCTGATGACGTAAATGATGAAAGTAGTGCAAAACCTTAAACAAATGTTTTCCCCCACCAGACCGATCATGACCCTCGCGCTCCCGCGTATGTGGCCGCTCAAGGACCTTTGCCCACAACTCTGGCTCACTTTTGGCAAATGATTTGGGAGCAGGGCGCCGTTGTCATAGTGGCCCTGTGCCGTTTACAAGAAAACGGTGAAATTGCATGTGCTCGCTATTGGCCGGAAGAAGGAGCAGAAGTCTATCACATCTATGAGGTACATACATACATATTTAAAAAGCTTAAACGTTTTTTCTTAAAGTTTTTTATGCTTGCAACTGATTGCAGGTTCATTTGGTGAGTGAACATATTTGGTGTGATGACTATCTGGTCAGATCGTTCTATTTGAAAAACTTGCGCACCAGTGAAACACGCACAGTGACACAGTTCCATTTCCTGTCATGGCCTCAGGGAGGAGTACCGACACAGGCTAAAGCCCTATTGGACTTTAGAAGGTGAAGTACACTTCATTTAGCAATGATTGTGTAAATTTAATAATATTATGGTTTTTCTTATTAAAGGAAAGTGAACAAATCATACCGAGGGCGCTCATGCCCCATTGTGGTGCATGGCAGCGGAGGCGCAGGCCGCACTGGTGCTTACATTTTACTGGACTTGGTGCTGGGTCGTATGAATAAGGGAGCTAGAGAAATTGACATTGCCGCCACTTTAGAACATCTAAGAGACCAACGTGCCGGTTTAGTGGCCACGAGACAGCAGTTCGAGTTCGTGCTTATGGCTGTGGCCGAAGAAGTTCATGCAATTTTGAAAGCCCTGCCAGCCAATACATCTAACGACAAAAAAGATGTAGAGTCCAGAGAAACAGGCGTACTGAAGGAAGAAGAAGAGCTGGCTTCAGCATCTGAATCAGCAGCTGCTGCGACCTCTGTCAAAACTAAAGACGAAAAAGTCCTACAGACGCAAACAACAAGCGCTTCAGCCAGCAAGGACTCTGCAAAGCAGACACCGGCCAAACAAACCTCAAAAACAGATGTTAAGAAGAAGTAAAGAAATTTTTTAGAACTTTTTACAATTTTTTAGATTCTTTTAGTTCCCCTGATTGATGTTGCTGTTTAGTTCTATCTGAAGTTTTAATTTATTTGTGTAATTTTATTTTGTTCAACTTTTTGTTCGACAACTTTTTGTTACTTCTGTGAGGGTGATGATGATGTGTTTGCAAACTACTTTGAAAATAGTAGCCGAAATTTGTTAGTTATGTATAATTTAGTTGCCACCATTAATGTAATGAGCCTTAACAGCCCAAGGCACTTAAGCGGCATAGTTTAAATTTAGATTTAAAACAATTCTTTAACTTCAAGTTTAGTGAATTGAACAATTTATAAAATTCTACATTTACAGGTCATTGTTGTTGTAGTGATTTTGCTGATACATATTTTGATTTCCATCTGAAAATGGCCCACGGGATATGAGTTTAACTCTAAAACCTTGAGGACAGAAAAACACATGTTCAGAAACTTTCTGCTTTACTGTCGGTTTTTGTAAAGCACACACAAATTTTCATTCTTGAATTTATATTCAAAACAATAACAATAAATGAAATTTGTTTTTGTTTTTAACACAAATATGAACGTTTTCGGCAGTTAGTGTTTCGTAAAAATTCCAGCTTCTTTTGAAAGCGTTGTAGATGTTTGCTTTGTTTTGTTTTTTCTATCAAATTACATTCGAGTTGGTTTAATTTACACAAATATTTGTTTTGTAATTTTTATAAATATTTTTCAGATTTTGCTTTTCTTTTGTTGGTTTTTTTTTCTCTAACTTAATATATGTACATATTTTAAGCATTAACAGAACTTTATAGTCAATTGGTTTACAATTGTTAATAATTTTAATGGGCCTGAGATCGAGCTCAAGGCCGATCAAATTATTAGCATGCAATTGGATTCGAAACTATAAAATTTTAAAACATTTTTTTTATCAGAATCTGAAACTGTCGAAATTGAAATTTTTACGATGTTGGCGTCGTCAAAAAATTTAACTTTATTTTTTGAATTTGAATTTAGGGAATTTTAAATTTTTTACCATGAATTTGAAGCTCTTGAATTTGACATTTTTTAGGATGCCGTAAAAATTTAATTTTAATATATTTTGTAGTTGTAGTTGTACATTTCTTAGAGCTCTTTTTTAAGCAACTCAGCATATTTGTTATATTTTCGCTGAAAATTTTAGGTCTATTCTTTATGTTCTTTTATTTAAGCCTGAATTGCTTTATTTTTTATTTTATGTTTGTGGAACAAGTTAATTAGTAAATGTTCAATTTGTATCTTGTCTTATGTTTTATATATTTTTCAAATCATTCCTTTCGAAATTGTAGCAACCTATTTGTAGATGTCTAAAAAATTTCTTTTACTTCTGTGCCAGAATTTCTGTGCAGATCGCAGCGGTTTTCTTACAGCGCCAATCACTTGAAAATTGAAAAAATAAAACAATTATGTTTTCTTTCACTTTTTTTTCCAATTTTTAACACCGGTGTTCATAAAAAATAAAACATTGTTGAAATACGTTTTAGAACAAATTTTTCATATCAAATGTGTTCTAAAATGTATTTGAGCAACATTTTATTTTGTATGAATTGGTGTAAATATTTTTCTCCTTTTTTAATTTGATTAATTAAAATACTATTGAAACTTTTTATGAGGGTCTGTCAAAGGTTCGAAAAAGGCTTCAAAATGGAATGTTGGAAATGAGAGTAAATGTTCTTTTTTTTTACGCGTTGTCGATTTGTTTTATTTATTTGATTTTTTTTCCTTTTGGAGAAAAATAACTGTGTAAATGATTTAAAAAGTTTGCAAAAATCGAGCTAAGGTTTTGAGTAGCGATAACATGAATTGCGCAGTTTTCTATAAACCAGCCCTTTAGTCTAAACTGCTCAGCGTTTTATCAACTCAAAATGTCCTCAGCCGGCATTTGTAAGCTTAATATTTATAATAAAAAGTAAATTAGTTAATAATTGTAAAATGATTATTAGTAGCAATTAAGTTTTATGGAACATAATTATATATGAATATATTTACATAAAAACGTTTTCTATATGCAAATAAGAATTTCACGTTAAACAAGACAGACAAACATGTTATTTAGTTGGAGAAAAAGTAACAAAAAAAAAAAAAAAAAAAACAAAGAAAAAAAAAGAAATGGAAGGAAAAATAAGTGTACTACAAATTATTACAAAATAAACAATCTTACATATGTATTATAAATGTCTAATTATTTACACCGAACTCAACATTTTTGCTGTATTTTAAAAGAGTTAAATCATATAAATATAAATACATACATATTTACACATACTTTTCATCTTATCGGTGTTTTATAAAATTTAACGCAAGGAAAACCAAAATCCATATACAAAGGAAAATATTTAAATATCATTCAATATTATGTGTACCTTAAAAACAAACAAACAAATTCATTACTGAACAATTATATAATAAATATGTCAAAATAAACAAAAAAAAAAAATTATAATTATTACGTATAAGTACCATACTATATGCATACCTACAAAACTACTTATTATACAAGCAAATAATTAAAAGAAAATTAATGAAGTAATTAAAAGTAACTATTTATTTTACTTTCAAAACAAACAAAAAAAACTTGCATGTAAAATTGAAAGGATTTTTCAATTAATTGTCAATTTAGGTGGCAAATATGTGCTAAAGCTTCTTACAACAACAAAAAGAGCTTGGCAAATTTGCAACTGAATTTCGGGCAGCTAAAACAAGATAAAAATGTATTTGACAATTAAAAATCAACCATCAAACATTAGATTTTCTTTAGAAATGCTCAAATTACCACCAACAGCACAAAATAGTTTTTTTTTCTTTTTTAAACGAACCGAGAAATAACAATTTTAAAACCATAAAACTTAGAAACTAAAAAAAGGAAAATGTTACAAATAGCAGATGTTAAATTATATAAAGGCAGCATAATTATGTCAAACATTAAAAATAAGTGAAACTTTAAAAATCTTTATAATGAAAAAATAGCGAAAAAGAAAAACGTTTATTTTGCAAACTATCAATAAAATAAATGAATAAATAAATATTACAATAACTGTGGCAAAGAAAAAGAAAAAATAAATAAATAAATAAACCAAAACAACAGCATTGGTGGACAACAAAAGCAAATGTTTTATTTAAATTCATTAAAGTGTTAATTAAAAACATATGTGGTGTTAAATGGTAGAAACAATCTGTAAAACAAAGTTAAATTACATTTAAAGAAAACAAATGAAAACAGAATTATTACCTACATGCATTATTAAAATTTAAACCATTAAACAAAATAATTAAGTCAATAAATATATTTATCAATATTATTAGCAACTGATAACTTGAAACTTTGTTTTAATTTTTATTTCTTGCGTAACAAAATAAGAACTAAATAAATAAAAGCAAAATGATGGTGTAAATTAAAAAATAAATACAAATGCAAATAGTATATAAAAAGATAAAGAAAAAACATTCTTTGTTTATGTACTATATTTTAAATATTTATTTCAAAATGTATTTTATTTTAAATCAATTTTGCTTTTCGTTTATTTACATGACGCTTTATAAACGTTTTACCACACACACACACACACACACATGAACACTAAATGTTACATACATACTAACTCGCAAAAGGAAGCAACAATCAAGAAGTTCTACTACAAAACGAAGTTCTACAGAGAAAATTAGAAACAAAAAAAAGTTTTCAATATTTTCAATTTTCTACTGCAGCCGCTCTGCTTTTGCCCAGATGGTAACAGGTGGTTCTTCAAACATTTAAAATTTTCCACTCTTTTTGAAGTGGCTCAAATTAAAAAGAATTCTTAGGATTACGTGTAAAACACTACAAGAAATACTTATAAAAAGAGTGCTTTAAAGATTTGAAATAGTTGACAATCCTGGCGATATGGGCAGCCCCAACAAACAGCACAGAAGAAAAAAAAAAAAAAAACACCAGGTGCCTAACAAGAACCACTCCGACATTCGACTGCTGGGCCAAACGTCTGGCAGTGAATACAGCAAGAGCCGTTTAACTGTCCCACTGTTCTTTAGCTTAAAAACCTTTCAGGTTTATTTATCTTAAGGGCCTATTTCTCACCTGCGAACGTTGTCGTTCGTTCGCTGGTGAGAAATAGGCCCTTGAATTTAAAATTCCCGCTTTTTTCTTTTTACCATTTTTCTTGAGAAGCTTACGTTTAAGGGGTGAGCACTCAATTATCGAAGTGCAAGAATTGAGTTCTCGGAATGCTTTTGATATTTAAATAGAAAATACTGCACAGAAATGATGAATTTAGTATTTCTTCCGCCCACCCAATCAAACGTGGAGCGTTGCCATTTGTCGAGTTTTCTGCTTTTTTGCCAGTCGAAAATGTAACAAGTCACACATTTCAATAATTGTAAAGTATGCGATGTATTGCAGAAAAATTTAAAATGGATGCCTTCCGGTCACCTTAGACCGAATATTTTGTGGAAAAAGCACTATTCCTGTTATTTACAATTCATAATATTTCTTTCAAGATGATCGTTTTGAGCAGTTCAGTAATTACTTATTTCGTTTATTGGTTCTTTGATCATATTTTTTGTAACACCAAACCTATTTTTACATCTCTTAGGCTAAAACATAATAACTTTACAATCTAACAAATGAAAAAAAATAATGGTTTAAGTTCCTAATCGGACCGACTTTGTGCAACAATCTTAAACGACAATGACTAGCTACATACATACATACATAACTACTACTTTACAATCATAAGCTCTTACCAGAAGAGCATACATAATATCCTGAAGGTTTTAAAACAAAATATAAAATGCCATAACATTAGCATGTAACTTTTAAAGCATTTCATTTCCAATTTCTGCAAAATTATAAATTATTATAAATATTCATTTTAGTGTTTTTCTTCGTTGGAAAAGTGGAGAGAGGGAAAAATGTATTTTCAAAAACTAAATTTTTCTTTTTCTCCATTTTTCCTACAAGGAAAAAAGCTGAAATGAATACCTTTAGTATTTAAAAAAAAATTGTCATTTAGTTCGTGAGTAGACCTGAAAACTTTTGAGGACTATTGCAGGCATTCCACTTTGTATCTACGATTTTTAAACAAACAATGAGGATTTAAGAAGCGAAACGCCGCCACAAAAACCAGCGTAGGCGTATTTGTTTTGTCTATCTTTATAAATTCCCATTATTTGTTTGAGAATAATACATATAATATAAAGAAGTATATTTTAGCATTTGTTTAAAAGCTTTCAAGTTCACTACATGTTAGATGACTGGATGTACTTTAAATAGCAAAATATATGATAATTTATACGTAAGCATGTAAAACTTCTGGACTATCCTAAATATTAAGAAAATTCATTTCAAATTTAATTTTTACATTTTTGTTTATTCATATCAAGTTATTTTAAGCGAACTGTTCTTTAATTTCAATTTTACTAGATTTTCATTTCAGTCGAGAATAATTCTTTTTATAAAAATATTCTTACAACTTCACGCATCCCATGATGTGAATAGAAATATTTTCTAGCAGATATGCCATTTTCAATTCAAATAGTTCTACGGTATTTAACAAAAAGTAGTAAACTTTCTTTGTTTCAATTTAACACAGATAAAGTGCTGCCTGCAATCATTGATTAAAACTAGAATCGATTAGAGAAGGAGACTCTATTTGTAGCGCTTTAAACGATGCCCTGACCAGATTAGGCGATGCAAAACGTAGACTTATCCTAAAAGTAGGCAATTTTAATACTCTAAAGTTAAGTGCAACTAAAAGTATGTGCTCTAATGTGATGACTAGTTTGAGCAACTCAGATCGATTTTGCTTTCATTAAAACGACCATTTGTGACTTAAACGGTTTTGGGTAATAGTTATAACATAATGAAATACTGCAATCAATTGCATAAATGTATTTAAAACTAAAACAAATTTCAACAAAATTTGTTTTTGTCTTAAATGTACACGAACGCTCGAACTGGTTTGAAATCGTGAGACTGGCAGAAAAAAAACAGAAGAAAGAACATTTAGAAAATGAAAGGAAAACATGTTTACACAATAATTAACTCACATCTTTTTTTTTCAATGCTATATTCGTTGCAAAAAAATATACACTGATAATGAAAAGAATAATTTTTAATAATGACATTCAGCAATTATTATATGTTGCAAAAGAAATTTAGAATCTATTATTTACAACTTATACATTTTTAAATGAAAAATAAATAAAAAAAAAAATACACAAGAGACGCATAAAACACAAAATTGAACATAAAAAATTTATACAAATACAAAAATTAAATTAAAAAATTATTTAAGGCTTTCATGCAATTTTTCGTTTTGTTTTTTAGCTGTTTTTTTTTTATAGAAATAAGTGATTAAACCAATAAATAAATGTTCAAAATTTATGAAAAATATATACTGATTAGAGGTATTTTATGATGAATAAAAAATAAATATTTACATATATAACACAAGTTAAAAATAAATACTAAAAAATAGTACACAATTTATAAATAAAAAGGTTTTGAACTTTGAAAAAAAAAAACGACTTAAGCGCAAAATAATTCATCTTAAGTAACACAAATTTATTTCAATAAATCTCAGTGTATTTCCAGTGAAATCAAACTAAAGACAATTCAATTAAAAATTCCTGATTATTTCAATTTCATGCATAAATTTATAAGAATTTATTGTACGATTATGATGCATTTAAATCTGATCATATAAAACAGCACACTTTAAAAACAAAAGCAAAAAAAAAAAAATCTGCTTTTAAACTACTTTCAACAATAAGCAAACGATTAATTATATGCATATTAAATGTTTTATCAATGTACATTTGTTTTGTTTCATTAAATACAAGGAAAAAGTTGTTTTTCAAACATTTTGCAAACTGTAAAAATTTAGCGACACGATTACACGACAAATGCTAAACTCATGTTTAAAGAAATTAATTACTCATAATTATTGTTATTCTACAAATGTAAATTTATTAAAAAACAAAACTTTACATAAATATTGCGCATAAATACATATATACCAAAAAAGAAAAATAAAACCTAAATACATATTTATTAAAACCGAGCTAAATAAATTTATATAAAGATTATTCTATACATACAAAAAGGTGTGGAATTATTCCACCTCAATAATACAAAAACAAAGAAAATCTATCAATTAAAAGATTTCAAATCAAACCAAATCGAAGAAATAGTGTCATCAAACAAATCTACAACACAACACAACACGTACATACAAACTTATGCAAAAACTTAACAAAACATTTCAACAACAGTTTTCGAGCAGGAACAAAGAAATAAAATAAAATTTTAAATCAAAGAAATAAATAATAAAAAAGTGATTAAAACACACAACAAAAAACATAAACAAAACCAAAATCAATGAACTGTTTTAATGCAATGCGATTAATGAAACCCCTGTTCATGTATTGAAAAAGGAAATTTTAAGTTTCGTTTGGAAAACAGCAGCAATTGCAGTTGCCTACTTACAGCCATTGTTACGACTTGGCGGTAAGGTCGGGGTTAGCTAAAGGTACCTTTAATGGAAGTGAGCGATACACTGGGTGGTAAGCAAGTTTCATTCTTACAACTTACCGGCAAGAAAAATTTGTTTTTTGTTAAATTGTGGCAATACTTTTGAAAGGTTCAAGTCTGGAGAAGGAGTGAAGTGAGTGCCTGAAAAATGAACTTTTTTCAGGGAAATTTTTCCAATGAATGAACCATTTCAGTTCAATATAGCAAAGACAAAAGCTAACCCTTCCGTTAATTTACCGCTTGGCTTATTGTTCTGATAATTTAAAATTCACTTTTTGTTGAAGAGAAGCGCTAATAATGAAAATTGGTCTGTCAGAACAACAACCATTGATTTTAATTATCAATACAATCATTAGGCAAAGCAAAAATATATATAAAATATTCACTGCTAAACGTTGATGCATCACGGTTGCCGTCTCGACTAATTTTTAAAAGAACGCTCGTCAAAACTTTCTGAAATCCCTGGAAATTATATAGATCAAGCAGCTTATGAGCGAGCCACCAGGGGCCGAACTCCGGCATTCGTAATCGAATATACTCGGTGGTAAAAACAAAATAAACCAACAAACACACAGCAGCATTCGATCACGAATGCCAGAATTTGGCCTCTGTTTGATTTGTTGTGCAATAAATACACATTATTTCGATTCCAATTAAAAAAGATCTGCAAAGCGCCTCAAATTGTAAAATGTTACGATGTAAGAATACCATTTTGCGATTCTGACACTGGCATTGGAGTTTGTGACACGAAGACGGAAGAAAGGTTGAGTCGTGAGCATAAGATTATTAAAATAGAAATTGTTCAATACTTTTGAGCTGAGTTCGAGGACGGCAAAATAAATATTTTATCGAATTTCCTAAAAAGCCTCAAATCTATTAATATCTTGCGACTTCGCCCACACAGTACAGAAACTCCATATTCCTTCATAGAAATAAACTCACAGTGGAAATGGCGCTGCCGTTGCTACCACTATGCAAAATTGATTAAGCCATTTCTCAACTTGGAAAGCTCGTTTTTAGCTCTATGATCTCGTCTCTCTGACGAGCATTTATTCTAACTTGCTTGGTTGGGATCAACAACAAACAGCTTTTTCAATACAACTTCACTGCACACGTACGTAACGTACATATGTATGTGTATTTGGGAATGGTAAAAAACAATCTCATCAGCAAACCACTATTGTTACAAAAACGAAGCACGAGCAAAATATCAAAAACACTTTGTCACTTATTTTCTGTTTTCCTCATGGCGAGGCGGTGCTTTTCTTTGAAAAGTTTGTAACAAAGAAAACCAGGGACCAACCCTTCTTAAAAAACATTTTCACACATCATGCTTTAATTGCAGGCCACATCATCAATAAATAACACAGTGCCTTCCTTTCCATATGTTCAAAAATTATAAACATTTATTTCTCTAGACATACATATCTATGTATGTAAGTATATATGTACATGTTTATATGAATATGCTGAACGTAGAAGAACCACTGACACTCATGACAAAATTATTATTTCTAATGCACAACTGCTTTTGTTTCTTTCTCTCTTTTTTTTCAAAAACAGAACTTTTTATTTTCGAGCAAAACTCTGACAGCCTGTTACAGAAAGCGGCAAAATTCTTTGAAAATTTCGGCATATGGGCGGCCCAAAAACTGAAGAGCAAAAACAAAAAAAAAGTTTTAAAAACAAACATACAAAAAAATCTTTATTGTTGTTGATAATAAATAATTGATTTTAAAATGTTAACATGAGAGCAACAACAACAACAACATCATTAGTGGTGACGCTTCAATTGGAAACGGTTGGTTGAGTGGATGGTGGTTGCAGTAATTTTTTTCATGTTTCAAAGGATGCCTCCTTTGGCCTTGAGACACAAACCACAGATTTTATTTCTTTTAATTAAATCAAAATTGTAGGAACGTATTTAAATTGCCGAAATAAATAGCAAAGGCAAATAAATAATCGGCTTTGTGGTTTTATTTGCAGTCTGCTCGAAATCGCGAAAACCCTGCATGGCTTTGTAGCCAAAAAGAAATTGATTCGAAGGCCGGCAGGGCTTTCGTTTCACCTTTTAAACCAAAATACAGAACAATGAAATCTTTCTGTGTAGCAACATTTTCTTTGCAAAACAAATTTACTTATAACTTCAACTCTTCCAGAAATCAGCTCTTTTATAGGTATCCGCCAGAAGTAAACGTTAATTTTTTTGAAACAGTATGCAAAGTATTTCAGACTGACTCTATGTAAGTTTTAGAGCCCATTTACACCAAACCACAAAAGTTTGATAGATTTAAATTTAAGCGTACTTTAAAATCTGTATCGTTCACAGACTTTTCTTTTTACAGCAGCGTTTGCTGTGAACAGACAAACAAACATGTGCGTGTTAATTTGTATATTTTATGAGTGTGTGTAATTTGTTTAGTTTTATTTGAATGTAAAAAATAAATTTTATTGAAATTAAAACTTTTTTATTTGTACAGTGTCGAATGTTTAGTCCAACATGTAAAAGGACACTGTTGCATCGCTTGGTACTGGCCAGATTTCGGAAGATTTTGCCAAAATCTAATTAAGAAATAGAAATTTTGCTTTGTATGGGAAGGCTACCAAGGATAATAATTAGAAGTCCACTAGATTTTGATTGAAATCTCGGAAAACTAGACATGGCGCTTTGGTGTTAATGGGCCGATGAAGACTCAAGCTACGCTTCCATTATGACCACCAACTATTGGTTATAAAGAAATATTATTGCACACTCATTCAACCTTATTGTGATTGGCGGCGTTTGAAAACGACGATTTCAAAATCCTTTTGCACTTTGACAGTCAACCACGACTGAAATTTGATGGCGATCTTGTGGTAGATTATGAAAAGCTTTTTTTTTCACCGCAAAAACCTCAACCATAATAAGGGAGAATGAATATTCTTAAATTTGTAAATAGACATAAAGATTGTTTTTTCAAGAGGTACAGAGCTGTCAAATTAGCTGTCAGACTAAAGAAACGTATTGATATTTTTTGCGAAGCGAAATTTCTTTCTCGAATTACGCTCTGATCACCAAAGCTGTAGATAGATCACTTCACGCTGTATAAGGCTATCCAACCATAATGCGCGATAATAATTGAGAGTTACACCTTAACGCCAAAATTTTTGACAAGTGTTTCAAAAAATTCCAGCAACAACGTGTGGATAATTGAACAGCACATTATTGTTGATTGTTAAACACTTTTACGAAAAGTCTTCTATGAAAATGCAATTTTGTATGAAAATGCAAGCTTTTTACATTCGTATGACTTGGAAGCATCATAATTTTATTTCTGTTCCTCAAATGTTACATACACACTTACATACATATGTATATGGGTGTTAATGCACGGTGGATCAAATCAGTGTCATTAACAATTTTAGACCGAAAGAACGAACGAATTTAATGAAAACAAAAAACATTTGTTATGTTCAATGAAGTTTGACGAATTCGTTCTTGATGTAGTAGATGGTCTTAATAAAATAAAAATTCAATTGTTGAGCAAAACCTTTAATTGCGGCATATCAAAGACTTGCACAATAAAGGTTTTTTATACACGAATAGTAGTTATGAAAAGAAAGAATATATTTTTATGAAATCCTGTTACTCCAAGCGGCAAATTTCTTTGATAACACGGCACAAATGCCGCCATATGGATGGATGGATGGACGGACGGACGGACGGACGGACGGACCTGAAGAACAATAATTTTGCAACACCCTTATTTTGATTGAAAAGAGAAGAAATGTTTTTTATGAAAGGATTTTTGTTTGTTGGCTGATAAAGGCATTAAACCTTAAAATGCAAATTAAATGTTTATAACATCCCAATTACATACATATGTATGTACATATATTTGGGTGTGGTTGAACAACGTACACACACAGAGCGGCATTAATTCTGCTGTTTGCCTATTATGAAGAGCGGCAGATTTGTTTGAATTTTTGGTCAGTTTTTTCTTCTTTTTTTCTTTTTGAACTGACACACTTCCTTCATCACTCATACTGATGGATGATGGGATGGCAAACATCCCCAATAAACCATCTGTATGTATGTATGTATGTACGTATTTTAAAGCTACTAACTCTGACTTTAAGTTATTTTAAGAAATTACTGGTGGGAGGAAGAAACCGGTCAAAGACATCAACCGTACGAAAATTGAGTCCTGTTACGCAATTATGCAATCCTTTTAATGGCAGCAGCAAAATGCCTTTGAAGCAGGTTTGTTGAAAATTCTTGGAATTTCTCCTAAACCAAATACATAATAATTAAAATAGTATAGAGAGAATTTCGGACTTTCTTCCAGTTCGTAATTAATTGCTTCAATACTTTTCCATAGAATATACCATCTAAAAGAGAAACAAGGTGAAGGAAGGTGTCATAAACAATTTTATTACTTGGAAGAAATGCGCATGTGGCAGTTGAAGTTTTGTTTTATGTGGCTGCGTTTAAAATAAAATTAAACAAGTGTAATTGACATGCAAAAATCAAATATTTTTTAGGCATCGCCATCGAAGTGTTCAGTTTTTTTTTTCACAAAAATTGTCATTTAATGTTCACTTGCATATCCTAGCACTTGAAAGGTAATGAATGAATGAATGGCCTTTGAAATTTAAGCATCAAAAATGCCGAGCCACATGTATGTATGTGTGCGCTTCTTGTTTGCCTTTACTTTGTTTGGCACGCACTGTATTTTAACGTAAGTAAAGTAAATCACCCCATATTTAGGGAAAAAAGCAACATTAACAACAAACTACATACAATATTCTTTATCGGCTTTGTATTTAAGCGACGTTTGGGATCAAAGCGCCGGATTGGATTCATTCATGGATGTGTAAATGTTTCAAAGTAGTTCACCGCTCAGAGTAACAGGAGTTCATAAAATCAAGGAAAATCATACATTATTTTTGTCCACAAAAATTGAATTTTATTTCAGAAAAAAACATTATGAACTTTTGTTATTAAAAGCGGCAGATTTCTTTGAAATGTATGTGTGTGAGCTCATGCAGCACAATTACCCAGCAAGCACATGAGTTTAACAGAAACTCACTTCTTTAGACAAACACACCCAGCAGTGCTGTTTCAATGTTTTGTTTAAAACGAGCAAATAGTATTTTTGAATGCTTGTAACTTTTAAACATATTTTCCAACATTCTACGTATATACATACATAATTCCACAGAGGTGAAAAAAGTGACTTTTGAAAGGCGCCCAAATCAGCAGAGTAAAGTTAGAAATGATATGCATTGTATAGTCTTTCTTAACGCATAGAAAGAACTGAAAAACGGGTTTTCATTTGTTTTGCTACGAATTTTTTAGTATTTTTCCATAAGCGAGATGAGCAGAGTTTACACCGATTCGCTGCATTGTTTTGGCCGCCTTTCACTTCTGTATACTTTGTGGCACATAGTGGACTATTTTAGGAGACGGCGATCAAGAAACTTTTGATTGAATTAGAATTTTGAAACAAGAAATGTAAGATTAAACTTTACGAAATAATACTTAAAATCGGCAAGAGAACAAACGTTTTTAATTTAGGTTTTCAGCAGATTTAAAATCTAAAATATTAACAAAACGTTAATTGCAAAGTGAATTCAACGACTATAGTTGCACATTCGATATCGAAAGCGGTAATTAGACACCTGCTGAACGACTATAAAACAGTTTAGGCAGACATTTTCACAATCCCAGCTGTACAGTTCCTCCACATTGATGACACAAACCTTTTTTATATTTGCTTTATATTTTTCTATGAAACTCTGGCAGTACTTTCCGCACACCCTGCATGTGCAAGACCCGTTCGAATAGATCCCAAGCAAGCAAACATTTTTGGTTTGTGGCCATGTTGCTGAATTACTTTAGGTAGATGAACGAACTATTTAATACCAAAAAATGAAGCATACTCTTAGGAGGTTCAAATATAAGTAAAATGTGCTGAGCAAAATTATTTTTAAAAATGTCTGCCTGCCTACTTGATTTACAAAACAATAAAAATTAAATTTTTATCTACAATATGATCACGTTAAAAATATAGAAAAAATTAATTAGTGCCTACGAAACAAATTCTTAAATTGGGTGGACTGCCTGCCGACTGACTGATGACCGACTGACTGACTGACTCTGAAACAAATTGAATAAATTACGCGAAATTTGTATTAGGAATACAGAAAACACTGGTCATCACACCACATTCAGAATTTCACTTCGTTGGCCATGAAAATGAATTTTTGGAAAAGCCAAAAGTAAACAGACACTGGCATTTGCACACATGTAAACTTTTGTATGCAATCTTGAGCATTTTGACATGTACACCGTAGCAGCAAGTACAAGAAAGAGGTATAAGCTGCATGCCGCTCTGCTTGGAAAAGCATTCGACTTTCACAAGAAGAAAACCACAAGGGCAGCAACGATGGGGCAGACGAAGAACAAGGAAAGAGAGAGGGCTTGAGAAGCGAAAATAAGACAACAAACACAGGAAAATACTTGCACTTGGAACATTTTTAGTGAATATGAAAAAGCCACAACAGCTGCGCATCATTTGGCAAAAGTACAATTTTCCACAGACAAAATTTTAGAAAAGGGGGTGACTTTTACAACCACCACCACAAGTCGCCACAATCATACTTTCCTTTCATTTTTCAAGGAATGACAACAATAAAAACTAAATACACAGACAGTACGAATGCATGGCTTTACACTTTGACCTTTTTCCGGCGAAAAGCGCACACATAAAGAAAATGTTTTTTTTTTAACAAATTTTTGTGTGAAAAAAAGTAAAAATGAATTTAAAAATATTTGAGTGTGTGTGCGTGTGAAATAAATATAAATTATCATCATTTATTAACAACAACAACAACAACAACATCAAAGATAAAGCGAGGCGGGTTTTGTTGTTGTGCCTTTCTTTCTCTGTAGCAGCAAATCCTCAAAGGAGTTTTCCGATCCGAATACCCAGCGTTCAGAAATTCAAGCAGACATTGGAAAATTGTGAAAATGTGTTTTCGTTTTTCATTTTATAAACATTTTAGCACACACACACACACACACATGCCAAACAAAATAGACGCTTTGAACAACAACAAAAACTACTGCAGCAACAATGAAAATGAAAATTTATTTTCATTTTCTTTTTGCGCGCGAAAGCCAAAAGTGTGTTGTAGCATCATCATCATCATCGTCGTCATCATCAACGATTTTGTTTGTTTGCCGTCTTGGCACTTTAGTTTTCGATATTCGATTGTCAGAGGAGAAGCGGTCTGGGAACATAAATTTGCATTTTTAGTGCAATGTTTTCTTTTTCTTTTTTTTGTTATTGTATTATTTATATTTTTATCATCGGTAATGAAATTAAAGCTATTTTATTACCTTCGATAAACAGATTATACATTTATATTCTTTTTGCTTTGTGTCACTTTGGCTCAACTCATAATAAGCAAAGAAAATTTACCTATAACACTGATCGATTTTGAAGTGGCAATAAATACAAGATAAACGTTTAATGAAGATAAACAATGTTTTTTCTTAGTTAATCAAATTTGTGATTTGCGTAAGTTTTAAAATTAGATAACAAGAACTAAACTTAAAACGAATTGTAAGCAAAGAAATCATTACTGACCCATTTATTAGATATTGAAGCTAATCAAAGTCTACTAGTATGAAGTATGTATATGTATGTGTAAGTCAACAGCTTTTCTTTTCTAGTTTTCCCTCACCATGTTAAACGCAATCAACACTTGCGAAATCAATTTAATTTTTTTCGTTCGCAAATAATGCGAAAAATAGGCCTAAAAATAGACCCCATTAATTGTTTTACGTTTTTTTTTCAGCCGTCACTTCGTTGATGCTACTAAACTCGCCAGTAGACTCGAGAAAGAATGATTTCAACTTGACTACATATTCTAGTATTCCCATGAAATACTAGAAATACTTGTCCAGAAATCGGTCGTTTTAGAATCTGTATTCTCCGATTCAAAAGTAAAAATATGAAAAGAATTTATGCTGTGTTCTTCACATCTTGTTTGATTTTCTAGAGAACGGAAACAATTCCAGCTTTCTTCTTACCCTGATTTTTTGCAACAGGTAGGGCAAATTAAAACAAAAAATGACATCCGCCAACTGCCACATAATTGCAAATGCACACAATTGCAAGTGTTGTGACAGCTTCGTCATGATGGGTTTATACTCACGAAAAGTGAAAGCATTGACTATGAAAAATCTGTTTCTAGCCTTTTAGTGAGCACAAGCGCGTTGCTACATTTGCGAGCAAGTGGGCGGCCAAATTCGAATTTGGCTCTCAATAATTTCCTAATCACCCGCGAAGCGGATGGAGTTTAAAAGTTGATTCACACCATTTAAACTGAGATTTCTTTAATGCAAATTCTATGGCTTTAGTTTTGTTTAATAAAATAAATCGCATCACAACTTTCAAAATGGTAATTCAACCTTGTCCAGCTTTAGTTTTTATAATTTTTCAAAGCCAGTGTTTTTTTTTTTTTTTTTTGAGACAAATGTTCGCTTTGCGACTACGTATAAAATACCAGTTACCTTTTAAGTAAAGCACACGGTTTTTTCTCTCTTTTTGTTTAAAAATGTTTTGCTACAAAATTTATTACAAATTAAAACTGCCATATTCGGAAAAAGGAATTCAAACCTGTGCAAAAAATATTATAATCAAAAGATTTTATTTTAATTAATAGCGCTGATGGATGAATAAATATTAGTAAAAATTTAACGCTGAAAATGGCATTAAAGGGTCGTTAGTGTCAGACATGAAATCAGAGGTGTAACATCAGCTTGAAATGTCGAAAATGTTTTGGGCGATTTTTAATTAATTCCAAATCGAATTAAATGTATTTATGGATTTTCATATTGCTACGCACTGATATGCCAACGATTAACGATTTTAAAATTGTCATTTCAATATGTCTCTGGTAGAAATGAAATTGTTTTCATTTATTGGCAGCAATCTGCGAGTATTGTAGTGTTCCTAATCAATTCTTTACGTTTAATAACTTATTTGTGCAAGACTGAAGTGTTGTTGGATTTAAGACTCACACGATGTGCTTTTTATCGGCTCTGCTAAATTGAGCATTTTTTTTTTTATTCTTGGAATTAATTCATTGTGTAATCATATTAAAAAGTTTTAAATGCCAAAACAGCTCCAGAGAACAAACAGTTAAGTGCAGCATAAAACTGTACAAAGCAGCATGCAATGAAAACGTTAAAATGAAGCAGCATTAAACATACAATTTTCAGCAAAACAAAGTTAACAACAAATAAACAGGTTGAGTTTCCTTAAAGTCGATGAGAAGCGAATTTTGTAGCAGCTACTTCACTCACAAGAGGGAAAAGAGTTAATTAATTGATTCTTCAACGTAAAAATTGAATAGTTTTGAAATTTAAAACTTGACTCTTGGAATCCAGGAAATATTGGAAAATTTATGCGCACCGTTTTAAACAGTAGCAACTTAGTGCTTATTGTAGGGTACTTTCAAGACAAAACTAAAACAAACGAGTTGCATGTTGGAATTTTCAAAAGCGGACATTTAACTTTGGGAAAATCATCATTTTGCATGAAAATAGTCGTAACTGGCTGCATTAATCCGCCCCGCATGCAACGCCATTAGCACAACATCAACAACATCGGTCGCCCTCCACTTGCTTGCTTGACTTTAAGCAGCAAAAACAGCAAAAATTCAGCCAAACTATAAAAGCCAAGCCCAAAAACAGTTACTTTATTTAATCAATTTCAAATGCATTGTGTATTAAAGGAAAAAAAAGTGTATTTCATGTTTTGTTGTTATTGTTATGACCTGCTGTTTTAGCTGTTGTTCTCGTTAGCATGAATCTAAAACTACAAGAATTTAAAAGGCAGAAAAAATTAAATTAAGACAAATAACGACATTGCAAGGTCGTAATTGTAAGAATGTTGCAATAAAAAGTTTTAAAATGTTGCTGTTGACTTGTTGTTGTTGTCTGTCGTTGGGTGCACAAATAAACATGCAAAAGAAAAAATTCACTATGGACAGGATATTTTGTGGTTTATCTTTGCTTCTTTCCAATTTCTGTTTGTGGTCAAGAGCAAAGGACAATCATAATCGAAAAGAGTAAAACATTCAGAGCTGTAGTTTTTCTCAAAATATCTTAGGCCATTATGCTGCATGCACCCTTTTAGTGGCCACAAAGTTGGAAGGAAAGGAAGTTGGAGTGGTTTTTATTACTGCTTGCAATCGCCACGAAGGATACAAGGTAACATTTAAAAGCAGCTGCCACAACAATACTCAAACATTTAAATATAAGTTGGTTATTTATGGCCTGTTTTTAAAAAGGATATGGATTGCTTAACATCAGGGCAGAGACAACCACAAAAAATATACTTTTTACCCTATAATTAACATATTTGTAAGAGAGAAAAAAGCAAAACAGACAAACCCGTTTTTATTGCTTTTGAAGGAATAAAGCAGAAAGCTCAGCAGATAGAAGGCAATTTTCAGAAAACAGGCAATTTTCGTCAAGAGTTGTTCAGGTCATTCAGTCCAATGTTTTAAATTCATTCCCCGGCACTCATATACATACATATGTAATATAAAATCGAATTAAAAAGCCCAACAAAACTATTAGCAATTGTAAATCATATAGTTCGACTGTAAAGTTAAAATTAATGCTCACAAATCGCTGGCCACGACGGAAAGTTGGAAACCGTTGTCATCACTGATACAATAGCAATAAACACAAAAATCAATTGGGTATTGGTGACAGAATATAAAATATGTACATATATACCAATCAACAGAAAAACACAATGAAGTTGGAAGGTAATCAAGAGGATTAAATATAGACAGTCGTAGGATGGCGAAGTATACAATTATTCATGGCCTGGATTGGAAGCAATTTGGATGTTGATCAGAGACATGGTGGTCGTGAAGCAGCCCAGCCAGCAAGTCTTCAACTTTACTTTTCTTCGCTTCTTTAAAAAATGTTGATCACCCCAGGTTTATCACAAAATAATCTTTTTTTAATTTTTCAAATATTGTTGAAATACGTTTTTTATATGACTGTAGAGCACGTGGGGAGGATACTGAAACATTGCAGTACTATTTATGCCAATGTCCCGCCTTCGGAAACTTAAGAACTTTATGTACGACAACCATATTCTTACAGATCTATGTAAGTGTATGTCGTAGGCCATGGGCTATCATATCTCTACTATACACTTAATCTAACCCTGTTGTTCTTTCCTCCCTATGTGCCAAAATCAATGGCTAAACATTTTTATAATTGAGCATCACATTAAATTTGTAATTTAACTCCTGTAACGGCTTCTCTATCTGACATATTTATTATGCAATCTGTCCATTTTGCAGCCACTTACTGTCATCCCCATTCATTAACACGAACCCAACCACACATGTTTAGAAACGTGATTTTTCTCTTTTACAAAATATTTAAAATTTCTAAAATATACACATATGTACATATATATCTATGTACGCACATATGTATTTCAAATACATCCAAAACATACAAAAGTAATTTTGTTCAAGTATCGATTACAATTTATCTGTTTTCTTTATTATTTATGGAGGGCGAATGTGGAAGAGAAGAATAACATCTGTTAAGGGTTAATATGGTGTGTAGTTGAAAAACAATGTTAAAGCCACTTGAAAATCCATATAAAAACAATAAAATTACTCTATAGGAAGAAAGAAAAAAATTATCTTTCTTTACATATGTATACGTACACATGTACATATGTATGTATAAATATACATTAGGACGGGTGGGTTTGTATGTAACAAAAAATTTGCGATATGTCATCGATTTCTCGATAGAAAACAAGTACCACTAAGACATATCAAAAAGAATCATTTTGAAGGCGTTCGATTCCAATTTTTTTTTTTTTGTATTTTTGTATGAGAGCTCTCTTCAAAGCAAACGGGGTCGTTGGGTTCGAAGAAAAAAGTACATATTGGGGTTTTGATACTTTTACGGTCACTGTGGGGCAGGACCGTAAAAGTGTGTTGGGGGGAAAACTTAATTTTCAAGGCGCCCAAATACGAACGCCGTGGGTTTGAATAGAGAAATCATATGTATCCAATCTAAAAGAATCTTTTTTTGCCAGACACCCTGAATCCGTACCACCTCTGCTTAAGGACGCTGCCACACTAATATGTGTGTTCTGAAAATCAGTTTGCTTGAAATCACGTGATTACTAAAAACTAAATGCATTAAAACTTTATGCAGATCTTTTTTGAATTTTCTAAAGTTAGTCGCTTAAATTTTATTCTAGACTTAATGTTAAATTTTATTTTACTGAAGTAATGCATATCTTGTGCTTCGAAATCATGTGATTTGCAGAAAAACCCCAAGAAAAAAAAAATCGAACGACATGAACTTTTTTCCTCATGGCAAAACATATCGAAAAGTCGATGGCCCAATAACAATTGCTAAATCGAACCCTCTAAAGTACATACATACATATAAACGTATTTTAGTTAACATATTTTTCTTAATTGCCTTGACTATTTAAATTCGTACAGCTGCGCATCATATGGGTTGAATCAAGGCGTGAAAGTATGTGCACAGTGGGATGTTGATTTAAAAGTGCTGACACTTAAATTTGTTAAAAGCCTCTACCCAAACAAAAGAGGGAAAACAAAAATTGGAAAAATATTAATTTTCATTTTGATGTTCACAAAAGAAAAACTGTTTTGTTTGGCATGTGTTTTACCTCCTATATACATAATTTTCGATTCATTTAGTTGAATATAAAATTTCTTCTAACTTTGAGTTTTGATCAGAGTCTTGCTTACTGACGTACAGTTCCAGGACATGTGATATCTTGCATGGAAACTACTGAGAGCTACAATTCTCTTCATATCTACATATCACCTATAGAAGAGAGGGAGTCAAAAATATTTTTTTCGCCATTTTCCATGCATAAATTTAAATCTAAAACAAACTTACAGTTTGCGCCAAGAAGTTTTGACTGACGGTTCGGAATAATTTTTTTATGAGAAAATTTATTTTTGATATTCTTTTCGGCAGCAATACAGTGTAACCTCGGAAAAACAACAGTATTTTTGAAATACTCCTTATTTGACTTTTTTATAGGCAAATTATTTAAATACCGCTTTTATTTTATTGTACTTTTTATAAATGTATGTACTCGTTTAGCGCATTTTTGCAGGGCACAAATATTTTACTACTTTCTACATACAGGATACTTTTTCAAGTACAAACTTTCCCTTGCTTCAGTCTCGGGCTAATGTGTAC
Source organism: Sturmia bella (assembly GCA_963662145.1). Taxonomy (NCBI): domain Eukaryota; kingdom Metazoa; phylum Arthropoda; class Insecta; order Diptera; family Tachinidae; genus Sturmia; species Sturmia bella. The sequence continues at coordinate 2,402,182 of OY759171.1, read as the reverse complement.
ATAAATTAAAATCAAGCTGATCATTATCAGTTGGCAGTGCTAAAAGCTGACCCCCTCCAGAGCAAATGGCATTTGCTTCAAAGCCTTGATAATTCTTATGTCCAAATAACTACTTGCGATGATCCTCAAATTGCACTGGAAATTAAAACATCTGCTGCCGCGTACCGCATTATTAACAACATCTGATGGAAATTATAGAACTTATGGCAAATATTTGCGGTTTGTAGGATTCATTTACAAAATCAAAAGGGTGGCAAATTCCAAGTGCGCACACACACACCCACTTTGTTAGCAAATGCTGCAACTCAACAACACCCATTAATATTTTTCAGTGTCACCTCAACAATTAGCTAAACGTACATACATATGTTTGATTTTACTTAATACTTAATTCCAATACAAACATTTGAACGATAAAATCACTCAGTAAATTCTGCATGACATTTTTTCAGATGTTATTTTACAATTCGGGCAAACATTGCCAAATTCAAGCAGCAAGTTAATGGTTGTCATTTAGCAGGAATTTGTTGAAACCCAAATTTAGAAATCTATAGAAACAAGAACACACATAAAAAGGATGAAAATCATGCTCAATAGGTTTTATTTTCAAAAAGAGAAGGGGATAAGTTTCACAATAAAACAATAAAAATTAAGAGAAATTTGGGAAATGAACACGTGTGACACGCATGCCTGCGTTGCTGAGCAACGTACGAAACCACCACCAACCATTTTGCTTAAAAACAAAAAGGGTTCCTGATCACACTCACTACAAAATGAAAATGAATATAATACCATTGTAAGTACGTATAATGGTATGATGGTTGCATAACTGTTTTATATGGCAAAAGGATAATAGAAGAAAAAAATACTCTTGAGTACAGAAAACAGCTCTTGGCTCGCTTACAAGCTTTTGTAATGCATCGATCTCAAAACTAAAGAAAAATATATTCAAATTACAGGAAACACTTGAAAACTTTAAAAAATGTTATTTAAACTGCATTTCATTATTGCATTATTTGCATTTTTTACTTACAAAACAATTGTTAAATACTCTAAAGGCAATAAATAAAATACTTGGCGTGTATTTATAAGTTAAATTTACTTCGTTTTAACTTTGCAGCTGCCAGGAATTTCCATAACGCACTCGCTCGCTAACGAAAACCTGATAAATTTTAACATACAAATGCTCCTCTTAGACAATCGAGTTCTTTAAGTACTTCTTCAGGAATTTTAAGCGGTTTTGAATTATTTTCAATGCATGGTACATCTTTTTAATAAGTATTTTATTTTAAATTTGGAGTTTTGCTAAACCTACTACACTTGTTTTCTGATCAAGTGTTTTTGTAGTAAAAGGTTCTTTTCCGTAAACTGCGATTTTCAACAGGCAATTTTTTAAAAAGTTTCTTTTTTAAATGTTATTTTTTCAAAGGAAATTTTTTTAATGAATGATTTTTCAATGGTACTTTTTTTAAATGTACTTCTTTTACTTTTTTAAGAGGAATTTTTTTAAAAGGTACTTTTTTAAAAGGCATATTTTTAATTTTTTAACTACTTGCTCAAATTAGCGCGAAAGAAAATTGGTGGCGCTTTCGTGCAAGAAGAACACGTTTCTCCCAAAAGCTCTCTCACTTGCTCGAACTTTGAGTACGGGAACAGTTTTCATGTAAATCGTGAGATCCCACAGGCTCCCAATGTTGAGTACGAGATCAAACTTTATATGTAAAGTAAATGTATTCAGGGTTGTAAATATTATGAATCTCGCAATTTAATTATATTTTCTTTTCTATAATAAGTGTAACATTTTCAATACTGTAAACGAGCATAGTTTTTTTATATATATATTTTTGTTTTTTTTTTGCTTATTCATAGTATTGATGTCCTTTTCCATTGAACTTAATCTCCTCAAACTATGAAAACTCCCACTTTAAGAAAACAATGCAAAAGACAACATAAGAGTAATTGTTAAGTACTCATATATACCTGTACATTAAAACAGGGTTGCATTTACTTTTGATATTTTTGAGAGTAATTTTGCCAAATTCTCGTTTGCTCTTTCGTTGTTCGTAGTTTCTGCAAGTAAAGCTATTGAACGAACCTAATAAAAGATTGCCGAAAATGGACAACAGCAAAAATTCCATAATTTGTAAACCGATCTATTTAGCTGATTCACAAAGATTTATACAGTTTATTTGCTCAAGCCCGCGAACACAAATAACCTTGGTAGAGAGAAAACAAATCAAACGAACAACCAGGTTTCGATATACAGAACTGAGCATTGTCTTTTCAAATCCGGTAGAGCAAAATGTTGATAAGAGCGATGCCAAAATGTAAGACATACCATTATTTTAATACAGAAAGTTTCTTTCTCAGTCGAGCTTTTGGCATATTTTAATGTATTAGACGATTTCGTAATGAAGTTTGTATTGCATAAATTGCCTAATTTTGGTATTCTGGATTTGCTTTTGGGCAATTTTCCTTAGTACTTAGAATATACTAAATTTTGTTTTTAATCTAAGACTTACAACCTGGAGTTAACCTGCAACACATACACACAAATATGATATTTAGCATAATTTAAAAAAGAAAACCTCCTAAATTACTAATATAAAAAGTGTGCCTGACGCACGTCCAACAGGATGACAGACACAAAAAAGAAATGTAAAAGGTAAGAATGAAAATAAACCAACCAATCCAACTGCATTTACAGTTTTCATTTAATTTTGGCATGACAGATCACGCAATCCACCCCTAAAGGCTACATCCTACAATAGGACACCAAATGTTGCTGCCATTTTAATTTTCAGCCTGAAAATTCGAAATGTTTTAGAATATAAACACATACATACATATGTAGGTCTGCTGCTTATTAATTGGTTTTGAGACAGATGTTTAGGAGTTGTAGCTGACTTTGGGGGAAAAAATTTAAGACTTAAGATAAACAAGATCAAGTAATTTAACTACAAAATCCTTAAATAACAAGCATCACAAAAATAGTTGTTGTTCAGCACTAGTTGGGATGAAACGATGCTTTTCTCTCTCGATACCAAATACTTTTAGCAGCGATACTTTTAATCGAGTAACAAGTAAGTATCGATCGAAAATCACTCATACCGGCCAATGGGTGCTTGCATAACAAGGTAGAGGATAAAATCGGAATTACAACAAAAAATCACAAAATTTGTTGCAGGGTGAAATCATAATTAAATGATTTAAGCCATAAATGTTTAAGCAAAATTTTTCATATAATATAATCCCCAGCTTATTTTCACTCAAAATATTAAAACGACTGTCTACTTAAAATACAAATAAATTAAACAAGCTCCTCTAATATTAACGAGAGAAAAAATCATCCCAAATTCATCTGCATCCGACTGACTGACTGACTGACTGACTGTCTTAAACATTCTCACTTTCTCAAATGATAATTATTGCAAGCACCCGCACAATGGCATTCAACCAAGCAGAACCTTTTGGAACAGAAAAAGGTCAAAGGCACTACAAACAACTGCAGCATTAAGTACAATAAAATATGTACTCGTACGACAAAAAGTCGATAATATTAAATATTTAAGTAGTAGTTGATAAACTTTTAAAAAACTCTTAATGCGGGCTGTTTAATTGTCGCCAACAGCAGAGGTTGCGAGTTTTAAATGAAACGAATGAACAGAAACTGACAAGCAGTCACTTGCATCAAATCAAATGCCTCATTAAATAAGAAAATCATAGATAACAAAGAGAGATCTTATAAATGTTGAACTGCAGGAACACTGGGAGGTCTTGAAAACTACACTGATATGTGAACTGAATATTTTTTCTAAAAGAATTTCATTTTTTTTTTAGCAGGACGTGATTTAAATCAAGAAACCAGCTCAATTTTCGGATAATTGTGGTACACACTTAAGTCGTTCAACTAAATAAGTAAACTAAGAGCATTAACATGGAACTTTTAAATTTGATAATTTACCTTTAAATGAGAAATGTTTATCTGAAGCTTAATTCAAATGTTCTTTATAAAGAAAATTTTCCAAAAAAAAAAAAAAAAAAAAAAAAAAACTCTTGATTAAAGCAGCGCGTGCCATCCCCGGCCGCCATAAAAGAGGTAATAATGATTTTTGCTTTCAAATAGTACAATGTTAATGAAATGTATGAGCAATAATGCAACACCCCTGGTTATTTATGAAAATTAATTTTAAAGAAAAAATAACATGCATTCGTAAGTATGTGTTTGTACATAAAATAGTTAAGAGCGCAGCGAATACCAGACCAATGAACGCTTGTATGTTGTAGAACATGAATAATAAATGGAAGTTTTTCGACCGTGACATTTTCTGGTTGCAAGCAGAATAAGCAACTTTTCCAAAGAGTATTCCACAGGCCTTAAAAGACTTACTTACTTGATAACTTCAAAGATAAATGTAGCAATAGTAAAGCCAGCTAAAACCAAATAATAAAAGTTAAAAAAATTCTGCACTACGATACTTCGTAGATTGTATCTAGAACTTGCAACTTGGAGAATTTCATTATAAACAATTTTTTATTTTTAAACATAACTTTAGTTTTTATAAATGTGTTACCACAGAGTGAAGCTTAGTTCAGGCATATGCTTAATCACGCAATTATAAACTCAATTTTGTTTTTAATTGCGCTCAATTTACCATAACAAAAACCAATTAGTTAACTGAACAATCAATTCAGGTCCAAAAAGACAGTAAACATTTTGAAAAGGTTCGTTTTTGGACCTGATTTAATACATTTCAATTGGCTCTTAAAGCAAATAAATAATTAAGTTCATATTTGATTACTGAACAATCGATATTTCCACGATCTGTAAGCATTATTTTGGTGTAAGGCTCTTCTTGGTTAAAGAAAGTAAAATACACTTCATTAGTAATGACAGCCAGGCTGAAAGTTCTATATCTCTAAAGTAAGCACCCTTTATATCTAGACAAATAAGACCGCATTTCAACATTTTTGGTTGTTCTCTGCCTCTAAAGATCATTTGAACAAGATCAGTTCAGCAGAACAAGAGAATTCCTGCCTTGTTAATGATCATGAAGAAAAATATGTGCAAGAGGGCAACAACTTTCGGCAACACTTAAACGTTAATTTCCCAAACAGTCCAAGTAGGGTTTGGGGGCAGCTTGTGCCATATGGCTTTTATGTTAATTTCCCGAACAACTCAAGCGTATTATTTGTGTTCTGTACAATAGAAAATAAAGCCGTTGTTGAAAAATGAAATTGCTAATAATGAAAATTTATAGTTTAAAAAAGGCTCAAACCGAACGAATTTTAATTTTGGTGCCATTGAAGTAAGCAGGAAACTGGGTTCAAAGGACAAAGTACACTTACACAGGCAGGCGTAAGAAAATGAAATTTGAGGCAGCTTGTGTAAAATTATTAAAGCGAGAATTTTCAAACGACACCAGCAGCTGCCGATGAAAACAAAAGACGTGGGTGGTTACAACATTTTGAAGCCATTACATACATTATAAGCAAAATTTGAAAATAAAATATAAAAAACATTTAATAATAAAAAAAGAGAGAACAGACGGTTTTTGGCACCCAATGCAAAACTTACGATATGGAAACTGCAATAACTCTCAAATTTTTCTTATTCCTTCTTTTAGTTTTTACTATTTCTAATGAGATGAAAACGCTGCTTTTGCAAACGCTTACTTTTGCTGGCCATCTTTTTTCTTCCCAAATTTTACTTAAAGAGTTTCATTCCCCAAATCAATCCTTAATGCGTTTTTTTTCTTATAAGAGAAGGATCACATTGTTTTTCGCAATATTTCTCCTTAAAAAAAGAACAAAATTTAAAATACAAACAAACAAGCACTAAAAGGTAATAAATAACAACAGAAATTGACAGCTTTTGATGTCGGTCTTTTTGAAATTCATTAGAATTTTCGGCTCAAAATTCAAGCTAAATAACACAAAGAATTGGTATAAAAACAGGGCACAATTAAAAAAGGGATGCGTATAAATTTTAGTGTATTTTAAAAGTGACAATTTAATGCATAAATATATTTTCTTTTACTTGGAAATCTTTCATTTTTAACATAAATAATTGGCATATATTTACATACAAATGGTTGTTTGTAGCAAATTAAATGGTTGTGAAGAGCTTTTGTTAAGCATTTAAAAAATGTATTTCCAGGTACAGCAAATATTAGCATTTTCACAGGAAATCAATGGTTAAACTTTGGAAAACATTTCACAAACACATTTGATTGCTTTACCAGCTAAATAAACATTGACCAATCCTTCATTAGCAGCCACTTTTGTACAACAAAGCCCTTTTTGTGTTGCAGCAACAACAACTACTTCCTTTTCCCATCAATGTTCCATTAAATTGAAGTGATAAATTATAATTATAAAAATATGTTTGCACGGCTTACGGCTTCTAAACATTAATACACAAATTATTTTAAATATTTGAAAACTTTTAGTAATAATTACGAAACACATACAAACAACTTTCAGGCAGAATAGAAGGGTAGACTCTATTGATACTCGCGTATTTTGTATTTGTTATATTTCTCATGTACTTCCCACAAATACTTCTGGCACTTAATTGCCCCGAAACACGTGACTTTTTGATTATTCATAGTTTCTGAAGTGTTTTCCAAACCCTTATTGTAACAAAAGAAACATGGAAGTTGTCAGTCAGTCCTTTGGGGTTTTATTTTCAGTTTTTTCTTCTTAATAAAAATAATAATGTTTTTATTGTTTAATAAAAATTCCCAAGCTTTATAGCGTGAAAAAGTATTTTAGTACATTGAAACTGGAAAACAAATTTGAAACAGACCATTCAATAGGAAATGAAACTGTTTAACCCCAAATGGGTTAACGAGCAATACAATATACTGGTATTTCAATTAACATGGTTTATGAGGGCGCTTTATTTGGATCAGGCTTAAAGGCCTAAAATAATTAAAAAAAAAAAACCATCTGTATTAAATTGGTTCTGTAAATTTTTCCCACAATTAAAAATCTTTTATAATACTTTAACTTTAAAATGATTTTCATTTTTGTGTCGCAAAATATCTTGAAGCGAATTAATTGCCATTTTTTCATTTCCCAAGCCGCTTTTGGCAAATTAAAGAGAATTCAGGCATTTAGTAGGCATTTTGCATACTGAATAAAACCATTTTATTTAAATCAATTAATCACTTTGTATTATTATTTAGTTAAGCAGTAAAACGAAGATCATTATGGCCATTAGTGTTTTCAACAAAAGAAAAATCTCCGATAATAATGTTCTTGAGACTGAGGAAAATCACTTAAGCAGCCACTTGTTCGGCGATGAGTTAATTTTTGTTAAACTTTCACACAATTCAAACAACGTTTTTTGTTTGTTTTTTGTGTAATTTAACAAAATTATCTGGTAGAATTTGTTTAGCAGCGAACATGACCTTTCAGAAATTTAACATAATCATTCTACTGGTTTACATAACGCTTGAATCAGCTACTGGGGTTTTCCTTCATCCGCTTTATACTCATGTTCTTGAATTGTCTCGACAGCTTTCAAAACTTTTATGATGATAAAACTGTCTGATTTTCATTAGAGATAGAAGTAAAAAAAAAAAAAAAATTATGATTTTTGCTAATCATCATAATTAACCGTAAGAAGTCTTTAAATATTTGTTATAATAACAAAAATCGTTTATCATGGCTACACAGCTGTGTGTCTGTTTAACAGAGGAAACCGTTTTAATGGTTTTACTTTGAATTACGATTGAGAGGACATCCTTCAGACAGTTTGTAATCATTTGCATATAAGTGCTTATATCGCGTGCATGAGCACAATAAACATATTATAATGTACTCAATTAAAATCAACCACAAAAAAGAAATATTTCTCAAATTTGATAAATCACGATAAAGTAATTGAAAATCATGTTGATTTAACATTTTTTGTTAGTTATTTGGCCTTAGTACTTTTCTGGCTTAAAGCAAATGCATAAGATTTAACAGGTTCAAATTCGTGGCATATTATTTCAATACTGTGCAATTTTATTTTAATCTACTGAAAATTTAAACGAACACAGAAAATGTATTTTTACTCTAAAACTACTTACATTTATTATATGTAAGAAATTAAATTAAATTAGATCAACTGTTTTTCTTTTTTATTTACTACATATTTATTAAAAAAAAAAAAAAACAAATCTTCGAGACGTTTTCAGTGCATTTCTGATCGTATTTTTCACTTTGTAGGGTTGAAAGTTTTTTCTTACAGCTTGCTTTTTTTTTCGTTCAAAAATAGACCTTCATAATTGTTTCTGCCTTTTTAGCCATACAAAAAAAGGGAAATTCATAGGGTCTATTTTCAGACCTAAAGTAATACATTTTAATTGGCCCCCTATAGCAAATAAATAATTAGATCCATTTTCTTACAAAGCTAATGCATTTTTATATTTATATTATTTATGTGTTGATAGATATTAGTTAAAAAAGCCACAGAAAACGTCAAAGACCTTTAGCTGGGTGGACAGCAAGCTGTTTCGAAGCCGCTCCACTTCTCATCAACACCCGTCCTTGAATGATACATATAAATACAGAAAGTAATAATGGCTGTGCTTGATATTATTATTAGAAATTTAGACAGAAAGTATACAATAACTTGGGTGCTCAGTGGCATGAGTGTCGCTTTAGAGACATGAGCCTTTGGATACAAGCACGGGTGCTGATGAGAAGTGTGGCGGTTTCGAATGAGCTAAAAGATTTTGATGTTTTTTAGTCTTGTTTAGTTTCTTACAGAGTCAAAAATTTTCGTTTTATTGAAGAATACTAAAGCTCAACTTTTTTGGGTTTCTTTCTGCTATTTTAAAACTATTCGTTTTATTTTTTTTTTTATAAAGAGAAACTTTGTTAATTTTTGTGCTATAACAAAACATTAATTAACACACATTTACATTTCTTTCTAATAAAATTAAAAAGAAAAATATTTTATGGGAGGACTCACGTAAGTAAAATTATTATTTATTAAAACAAAGACAAAAGCGAAATACATGAACTTTTTTCTACAAAAACATTTCCAAACATTGAACACGCAAACTTTGGAATGTTGCCGCAAAAACAAACAACGAAAAACCACAAAAGAAGACACTAACGAAAACTTTTCCAACCAAAGAATGCGTAGCAAAAGTATCTGAGAATTTTCTTGTATACAAATACGTACATATGTATGTATTTGATACATAAGAATGCATTTCAAATAAAGCGGGGTTAACAAACTTGAAACTAAATGTGTGTTCGTTCACAAAAACAGCAAAGGAAAATTGTTTTTTTTTTTTCAAAACGAACTAAAGTGATGTTTTACAAAAATGTCTAACATGTATTATGGACGGTTTCAAAACGGTTGATGTCAGACATCAGCAAGCCGTAAGCGCTTTTAAATGAAATGCAAATAATGTGAAAATATTAAGAAATTATTTTTAAATATTTTCCAAAGAAATTCATGTAGAAAATTCAAATTAAGTCAACAGTGGAAAAATGTTTTTTATTCTCTGAACATTTAATTATGAAGGTCATTCATGTTCACACACTATAAAATAAATTTTAGAAACGATTTCAGTAAAAGGAAGTTGTTTAACATTTATGGCGCTCTTGAGGTGCGTTCAGCTTTGCAGCAAATAAGGTAAAGTTCGGCATAACTTGAACTTCCGTTGATGGAAAAATACTTTTTCTTTTACTTCAAACAATATTTTTACAACTTAAAATGAAAAAAAAAAAAAATACAAACATTTAACTTAACACTCAATAGTCTTTATTTATTTAATTAAATGTTTAACTCATTGTTACTTTATTGATTCTACGTTGTTTTTTTTTTTTTGCCTTCATATTTGTAAAGCAGAGGCATAACTTTGCCTTAAAAAGTTCCGTTGTCCATGTCCGGCGATTTGACCGCAGAGACGTGACTCTGGTTTGTCAAGCGATTATAGAGGTGGCATATTATTCATAAAAAATATGACAAATAAAATATTTATACTCGAGGTGCGTGATTGTCAGTTTCAATAAAGTGAGATCAAGAAGAAAAATACAATAATAAACTTTAAGTAAATACAAAACAAACTTTCCTTGAGAGGAGGAATTCCATTTTGAATGACTGGCATTATATTTATGTTTTATTCGACTAATTATTTTTTTATTTAATTTTAGTATTTCCTTGAGCTAAGGGTCCAAAATTTGTGTTCATTTAAGAGCCCAAATAAACACAATAACACAGCAAAATTTTCACTCACGAATTACAGCCTTTACGAGGTTTTATTTCTGAAAAACCAAGTTCTAATCAAATTAAATTATTTACGACTCAAAAAACAAGTTGAATAACGAATAACAAATTCTTGACAATTTACTGAAAATTGCGTTACAAATTTTTCAACTTGCGCTTCAACATTAAACAGAAAAGTCACGAATATCAACCAATTTTCAGCCCAATTTTTAATACAAAGCGTTTCGAAAATTTTATTTACGGCGAGTGACATCGTGGGCCTGGCACTAAATATTAACACCCATATTCATAAAAACTATTGAAGGTTTAGTACACGTTTATTTGATAAATATTCCGTAGAAATACGTCAAATAAGAGCCTAATAAACTTACAATAATTATTATGAAAACTCTTGAAAAAAAAAAAAAATCATACCAATAAACGCAAAAGTACAACTGTTTGCACCATCATTGAAATTATTTTACAAAATCACACTGAATACTTTCAGTGACGTCATCACAATACAATAAATTTTCATTTATTTCTGTTATAACTTCTTCGCGTGCTCTCTTTGTCATGCAAAATAAATTATATTAATCACTAACGCCGGCGGAACCTTATTGGAAAGTTAAAGTCAAAACATTCACATAAAACCATCAACCACATCAAACCACTATCAAATTAAATTACCCTAAAATAGAGATTTATTACAGTCGAACTTAAGAAAATGTTGTTCCTTGAACACATCAGTCGAAAAGAAATCATTAAAGTTGTAGTTTACTTAAAACCTTGAAACTCCTTATTTAAGAACTATTTGAAATAAACATTACCAAATATCACCCCGTTGTTGCCTTGAGCTAAGAAAATATTTAGACAACGCCCACTCATTAGACATTGAACAATTGCAATGAAAAAAAAAATTACAAAACAAATCCTGAGAACAAAACCAGACCAGATTTTAATCTGCAAGAGGTAAGAAACAACGCAAACATTATTTGAATTAAATGTGTCGTCTTACGAAGAAAACAAAAACTAAAAAAAAAGAATATGTTAAAGAACAAATAAATTTAATTATGTGAAAATATGTATGTGACTGAAAAGAATCTCAGGAAAAACATTTTGTTGTCTGATAAACAAAATGTTACAGTACAAAAATACCAAAGCAGCAATTTCATGAACCCCTAACGAACTAAGCCACTGTCAAATCATCTGTGTAGTACAACCAAATGGAAGGCGCAGGCAGTTCAATGTCACTCTCTTCCTCTATTAAGCCATTGCCATCGAGAGTTTTGTGTAACATTAAATTACCAGGACATTGACCCTGAAGAGACGAAGACAAAAAAGGAAATGTATGCATTACAAAACAATAGAATAAATTTGAATTGCATTAAAAACACTCATTGAAACTTTACACCATTAGAGAATTTGCGCCACATATAACTGCCTGCATGATTATTGTAGATGTTTTTGTATTTCCGTTGTATGTCGTAAATGGTATCCTCATCACAAACGTTCAGGTAGGTGACGGTAGCAGTAAGAGTATTAATAAGGCGTATTTTACGCAGTCTTCTTGTGACACGACCGATGTGGTAGAGGTGGTCTTGGCTCCATAATTTGGAGGGAGTTTTGACATGATCGCTTGTGGCAGTTTCCAGAATGGGGGGAAATAAAACTCGCGGTTTACCGGTTACAGGAGATGTTTCAGTTTTTGGCATATTATTTAAATGAAAAAAATGTGACAAGTCTTTGCCACCAAAAGCCAATAAATAATCCAAATTCTTTACAAGAGAAATCACAATTGAAAAACGTTGTATATTAACGGCTGGTGGTTCAATTCAAATTACTTACAATATTCCATGAGTCGAAACGATCCGTTAAAAGTGGTGTCAAGTCTAATACATTGCCATGTATAACAACCCAAAAGTCATCTCTTTTATTGTGTATGCAGACCTCGTCATATAAAAAGTATTTCATTTTCGATTTCCATAAAATGTATTACAAGAAAAAAAAATTTTTTTTTGGAAAAATACAAATGTTTTTGTTTGCTTACTTTTGTGTTGACGTTTAATTTCAATTTTTGTTTATCAATAAAAATGAGTTTCCAAAACTTTCTCATTTTTGAAGAATGAGTTTTACACACCAGCGATAATATTTATTCTATAGCTAAAAGTGTTTATGCATTATCTTTTAATACCACTTAACACTCGCTTAAAAATTATTAATGGAAAAAAAAAACGAAATGACAAAATGCAGAATCAAAGAACAAGAACAATCATGTTACAAAAAAAAAGTTGACCAAAACAAAAGACTGCGGCAACAAACCTGTTTTCCAGTTCGCATTCAACTCCAGACGGTCGATAATTTTGCAAGTGCCTGCTTTGCTTTATTTTGTGCTTGGTGGCTTTACACACTTGTTTGCTTTTGTTTTTTGTACTACGTTTTTGTTTTTCTTTTTTCACAAAATGTATTTTTGTTGTCCTAATACCATCTGACTGGGTGTGGTGTTCGTTTGTTCAGTGAGTATTTGTGTATCTAAGCTACGCGCTAAAAATCAAAACATCTTCTTGGGCAATTCTACAAATATTCCCAAGGTTTTTGCTTACTGCCTGGCAAACATGCATGCGCATGCTCGTCTCTGGACAACCAAGACAAAATGAGTCATACTTTTACCAAAACAGGTTACAATATAAATTAAAGAACAAAAAATCAGTATTTTTGTTTTTGGTTTTAGAGCAGGAGTAAATATTTTGTGCTGTAATCTGTGAGCTGTAGAATGAGTAGACGAAAATTTGCGGGTGCTTTGAACAGATCGTTCCAGAATAAACAAAGCAGCAAACACACAGGTACATATCGCTCATTTATTGCAAATTGGTCATATCTCGAAAAATAATAACGATAAGTTGCTCAAGAAAAATCTTTTTTTCATACATGCATGTAGATTGTGAAATAACTTAATTTTCATATATTTAACATTTGAAAATGCTTCGGAATAACAGCTAAACAAAAAAAAAAAAAAAATGACAAGTGTGTGTAACACGAAAAGGTTTTTAAAATACATATGTACATAAAACTTTTTTCTTCCTTTAAACTTTAAATTTTAAACTTTAAACTTTATTAAATTTTTTGGGAACAAAAACTACTCATAACGTTATTGAAAACTTGATGGATGTATAAAGAGAATAGGTTCAAGGAAAAGTTCACACAATTGAATGCAAATATGATTAATCTATGTTCAATATAATGACATCTGTCAAAGTATGTATGTACCTATTTTACTGAGAAGCCACGGAACTTTTTTGGCTCTTGTCACCTCTTTTTAAATAAAATCATAGCCAACCTATGATCGTCGTCCCCGAAAAATAGTTCATAACATTTAGCGTTCATTTTCTTTTAGCATAACATTTTTTACTTAATTATTTTATTGAAGATGCCAACAAATTGTTGGCGAAATATTGAAAATAAATAAATAATTCTTTAAAATTATTTTTTTTTATAAAAAAAAAGCAAAGATCAAAAGCCTGAATAATTAATTTAACAACATTTTAATAAGTTTTTTTTAACTATGTAAAATAAAATTTAATATGGAAAAGTAGGCTTCAATTTGATATACAGCATACTCTTTTAGGTCTCAAGTTCACAGAGAGTTTTGAGAAAGAAAATGTTGTTTCAAGTATAAAAATTTATTTATTTCTTAATGTCCTTGCTAAGGTTTAGTTAAATCTTCAAAACTTTTAACGATTTTCGTTTTTTAATAATATATGTATAAAATAAGCTGCTAACAATCGCTTATGGATTAGAGGAAAGAAATTTATAAGGAATATGTATGTATTCAGGTAGTAGAAAAGTATGCAGCCACGCTTGTGCAGCTAAATTAAAATAAGTAAGACTGTAAAAGGAAAACAAACGTACAACTTTTATAATTTCCTATGACTTACATATTTAAATTAAACTTTGCAAAGCTTTTGCTCAACTCGAGCAAGCAAAGTCCAGCGCAACTTAAAACTCAGAATAACAAATAAATCACTATGTACAACAAAACGTTGATGCTCCCACAGATTATCAGATATAAAAAATTATACAAAAGCAAATAAGACATTTACATACTTGTACTTGCAATATTTACTACATCTGTATTTATTTGTCAGCATATCCCAACAAACCAAATGTTTCGATTTCGTTTGCAGATCTTGTGTCACAAACTAACCGAAATCTTTAGAAATCTTACATTGTTTGAAAAACGTGACACCACGCCACCAATAATTTATTTAACAAACTCCTTAAAATTCTTTACTTCTTCAAATCTGACTTCTGATCTGAAACAAACTACCGAGATATATTTAGTAGTAACTTTTGGTTTGATGGGTTACCGCACAATTGTTTTTTGTTTTAATATTTTTATTTTTAGCTCGTCAGTGAAGTTTTGCAACAGAATTTATGTCTATTTTTAGACGAGAACTACAAAAGAAAATTAAATTCAGTTTCTTACACATGGGCAGAAAGCAACCTGTGTCAAAAGTAAATAAATAAAGTGAGAATAAAGTTGCACATTTGTGGCGGCGCTAACTGGGTGCCCATTTCAAAAACTACAGATGGCCAGATAAATTTTATACTTTAGGGCAAAAAAAAAAAAAATAATAATAAATAAATATGTATGTACATATATAAATTAATAAGAAATATTTCTTTTCAAGCATTTACCCGTATCAAGTACAATACATTTATGTACACCTTTATTTTTGCTGCCATATTTATTCGTTCTCTATTGTTTTTGTCTACTTTAACCACAAGAGCAACCAACTGATATGGGGTTGGCAGGCAGATCTTAGGAAAAAAGAAAAACTTTAACCACCTTTGCTTGGAAAATGCTTCCACAGCAAACATTCTACTCGAGATTATCGTTACGAATGCAGGTAAAGAATTAATATGCACGCTTTTTGGTTTCATGATTATGACACTAGAGTTGAGATAAAATGAATTTGGTATGAATGCTAGTAATGAAAGCAGCACGGACTATTTCATTCAGCCAAGAAATTTGTATAATCTACAGGTACATACATTAGGCCGGGTCAATTTGTAGAAACATTTCACTACAAGTTCCACTTCATTCCGATTCTCATTTTTTTATTTTTCTTTTTGTATGGGTGCCCCGCTAATAAGGCGTGGTATGTTCGAAAATAAAGCTGTTCATAAATTGGATTCCTCCACGGGCTTTTTAACGATTTTTTTTTCTATTTTTTTTTTTTAATCTAAACAGGTCAACAGCACTTGCAACGTAAAATTGATACTAAGCAGAGCCGGATTGCAAGCAACAACTCGAGCTTATCGAGACCTTTCATACTTTCACAAAAAGTCCATGACATTTCACACTCAGACAGTCATTAGTTAACTAATAGTTAACTGACATACACAAGAGATCATATTGTCTAAGACCTTGCCAGCAGTTAACTGATGATTGTGAATTTAAATTGCCTACCGGAAATTTCTGCACTTATTTTTTGTTGTTCTCTCTGTTTTGTTTTCGTTGGGAATGTCATTGTTTTGCAAAAATGCAACCTGCTTTTGTAATTCACTATAATCCGGTTCTGCTGTACTTCTGTTTGAGTACTGAACCTGTGCTAGAAATATTTACAGCACTTAAAGTTGCAGCGAGTGCGAGTACTCTCATGTGAAATCTTTCTTAAGGCTTAGTCAGAGTAATTTGATAAGTAGAACTCGTACGCTTTCCCTTAAATATTAATAAAACACTATTCCATCATCCAGCCTGCCGGCCGGCCGGCCAGCCGACCATCTCTACAGATGCACGCACGCACGCAGGCACGAATGGAAGCATGCATTAAACAATTGTTCTGCATGTCATTCATGATGGTCGTAGTTTTGTATAGCATAATTATAATTACAGTGATAATAATGATGCAGCTCGTAATTATCATTCACTTTAAGAATTTATCTCCACCAGAGTGTCTGCTCCAACTGATCCATTACAAGCAGCCAACCGTAGAACGAAGTAACGATTATTTTTATGTGCAGCAGCAAATGGAATATAAAAATTAAAAGCAAAACAAAGTACAATTCCTTTCGGTTGGAATTTAGCTGCAGTTGGGGTTTAGTAAACGCGAAACGCAACAAAACAGAAACCTCAAGTGTTTGCTTCGATTTCAATGCATCTCCCCGGGCCCTCTTCTGACCCCCCACCCGAAACAAAGAAGATTGCAACAACAATTAAGGTTTCTTATGAGTGGAGATCACGAAAGCCTGAGTATGTAACGTGCGACTAAATAATCATGATACATATTTACTTACAGAAAAAGTTAATACATATTCCGCATTGCACTTGGTTCATGCAACACATGTTTGGTTGTTTTTTTTTTTAATGTTGTTACACTTTGTGGTCATTACCACAAATAATTATTGTTGCTGTGGTTGTCGATGTGGAAGTAGAAAAAATGCAGAATTAAATGAAAAACTCGTGCTAAAATGGAAATCTAGGGATTCTTTTCTTAACTCTCATTTTAAGTGTAAATAATTCTCAACTTAAGCACATGATTTACTCGTACTTTAAATTTGCAGATAATTTTTTACATTAAAGCTGTTAAGAATTTTTACTGAAACAGTCCTGCTTTGCCAACAGTGCTCGATAAAAGTTTTCGTTTCAAAGTCAGATTTAATGGTTTGCAAAGCAGGTTGCCTTCAGTATCTTCTTCAAGATGAGTTGGAATTTAGTATGTAAAATCGGCAATCTACTAATGCATTATAGTAATAAGTTCGCAACGGAGCGTTATATGTTTTTAGTAAATATAAGCAGGATATCACAGTTGTAGTACATACATAGATTTCAGCAGATAACAGGTGGGCCAAAAGAAATCATCCCATGTTGTTTGATTTTTAGAATATCATATGTGGCTAGCGCATTGTGTCCGTCCTTTTGGAACCATGTGTATGTCCTCCAGACCTAATTCGTTCAATTGCGCGTTGTCGTTTGACCAGCGACATCCTCGAAAAAATTGCCCGATGCCATATATACACACAAAGAAAGTAAGACCGTTGGTGTAGTTTTGATTTTATTTGTTTGCGTTGCTTTTCGACAAAACCTTTTCGAAAATTAGAAATAATCTAGAAAATCGTGCAGATCTCAGAACAGGACAAAATGCGTTTTGATGCGTTTTCAAACTGTATCAGGAATTACGAACGTTATTGCACGCACTTTCTTCATTTTAAGCCGCTTTAATATATAAGAGTTCCACAGATAGTCTCCCAGTTTTATCCCCCAGCATATTTAAATAACTCTGGTTTAATGATACATCCGGATGTCAAAAAATTCCTGGCCACATTGTTAAGGTTTCTCCTTTTTCAAACTAATAACAAGTTGTATCTTTAATTTTTTAACTTCCGTTTTTAAAAAATGCAAACATTGCGGTCAAACAAAGAGGACTAAAAAGCACTTGATCGCAGGCTTAAGATGCTCAAAACCTTAACTTGTAATTTGAGTTTGTGAACTGGAAGTTGGACACCATATATTTTTTTTTTTTTTTTGAAGTCTGTTTTCCAAAAGTGTGTTAAAAATCTCAGAAGTGCAAAAGTGATTTTAAACATGATTTGACTACTCAAGGCATAAAAACTTGGGAGCAAAACGGATGGAAAAGATGTTTAACATGAGTGTGAAACAAACACATACGACATACTCATACAACACCGAGCACAAACATGGGTTGTCCTGCTGCGTTGCCACACCACTTCATGCGCACATGCGCATATTTGCTCAAACTGCTCACACATTTAAATATTGCAGAAGAAATGTGCACGACAGTGTGTATGTGTGTGTGTGTGTGTGTGTGTGTGTGTACATTGTCGCAATTCCAGCCCGCCTAAAAAATTTTCTTTTTTCACACACAAAATTTTACACATTTCGAAAAAAATTCATTCAAAAATTTTAAATCTTTGGCGTTTACAATTTTTTTGTTTCGTGACATTTTTATCTGAAATGATTTTATAAATATAAAATGAGCTTAAAGCGTAAAAGATAAAGAAGACAATACAGCAGATGCGAATTGTGTGTCCTTTTTATGTTTCCTTTTTCGTTTTTTTACTTTTACAGCCATTGCACTTTATTTCATTTCTTTCGACAAATCTTTTCTGCGTTGACTGCCTCTTTCATAAAGTAGATATGTACGTATCTTTTACCTGAGTCTGTTCATGTTCGATTATTAAAGGCCTGAAACTTCTTAAATAAAGCCAATTGCTGCAACAACAATATAAATGTTGCTACTTGATCATCGCGAAAGCAGAAAACTTTATACTTCGTGTAGCGAAGTAGTAGACTTTTCTAAGCAGATGACAAATTTTAGCGAGCAGGGGGTTCATGTTACTCCCTTGCCTCTTTTAAGTTATTCGCATCGGATTTGAAAAAAAAAAACTACCACAATAAGCGAAGTTTATGTGCAGGCAGAGTGTCACAAACTTTTCTATTATACAGGAAAAGCAAATCGTATATGATAAGCTGAGGACATGTTTTGAATTCTATTTCTCATACTTTAGGAATAAGTTCTATAGTTTCTAAAAGCTTTTCATTTTGACAAAGAATTATATACTGAAGCTAACTAAAGTGAGATAATGATGCCCGAAAATGCAGTGCCAGTTCATCTTCCAGTTTGGAATAATTTACATTTAAACTAGTAAACCATATTTGAGCGAAGAAAATTTTGCGCTTAAGCTTCGGTCATTAAACAGTGCAGGCAGGCATCAGCTGTTCGACATTTTTTGCAACGCTCCGTTTCTAAAAACACGATAATAAATGCTTCACTGATTTACCGCAGTCAAGTTTAGGTTGTAGTTAAATTACAGAATAGTTGTGTTAAGTAAAAGTTTTAACTCTAACTGATTTCATTTATCATTAGGGCGGTTCTATATTCGCTGGCTTTAAAAAAATCTAGTGTCGAAATTTAAGCCTTATTTTAGAATTTACGACGCAACGCCAAAATGTGTATGGAAAGCAATAATAAATATTTTAATTAAATGTGGAAAAAATATAAAAAATAAAAAAACGACTTCAAAAGTTTGACAAAATAGATTTGAGCTATTTTATAAAATAATTTGACAAAGTGGCGGAGATCACATCTGGAAAAAATTTTATAAAGATTTGAAGTTGTTTCAAGGAACGCAATTGGCGAAGAACTGCGAAAACTCAAAAAAAAAAAAAAAAAATAAAACCTCAACAAGAAACAGAAATGGACTCAAAATATTGCATAAAAACTTTATACAGACATCCCAGAGTACACAGATTAAAACTTTAAATGTGTTTTCTTCTAAACAAACTGTTATGAGTTGTTATGCCTCTAAATGTTGCTCACAATAAGGGACAGTACCTCAGAAGAGGTAGCACAGACAAAAGACCATTTCTGCAGTCCTAGTGTGGCTTTTTATCAAACACAAGTAGCAAATATTTCACCGTGTAGTCTTTCCCCACAGATTTGGCGACCCTCTTAAGAAATCTTTACAAGCAGGCATCTAAGATTCGAAAGCAACAGTTTGGCAACTGCTGCATTTAATTGTAATACAAATAGTATCAACAAACATATTTATCATTAATACTAAAGTTTACATCCGTAGAAGGACATACGATCATTCTTGCAAATTTTACAAGAAAAAGAAATAAAAAGCAAACAAAAAATATGTTTCAGCTTACAAAAGTATAAAGTGCAAGCAGCACAAAAAAGGGCTTGTGGTTAATTTACACTCAAAAAATAATTTTAAGACATGCATATGTTAGGAAGGCCTCTACTTTCTTTTAGATGCGTTATATTTTTGTAAGGCTTCTACTATAATTCCGTTTTCGAGTGTAGATTAATAAAATAAAAAGAACCATTAAGTGGCAACAGACAGAGCATTAAAGTACTCGAGCGTACTCGTTGCAAACGACTTGTGTGTTAAAATCATTCTTCAAGTAGTAAGTTTTTGCGCTTTTAGAAGGCTGTATTGTTAATATGCAGTCAAAAGAAGAAGAAATGGTTGAAAAAAAAAAATTATAAAGATAATTCGCACAATGGAACTAATTTAGACAAAAAGCAAAAAAAGAAAATCTCAAGGCAAGTTAAAAAGAGTCGGTTGTCAAGTCAAGGATTGGTTGTGTCCGACTTGAACTCTTCTCAATGGGTTCTGCAACAAGAGAATGTAGATCAGCATGCCAATTAACAAAAATAAACTTAATTAAAATAAAAAAAAATTGTGAAATCTAACTACTTGTTCCATAGTTCCACAGTTAAGTTTCAAACATTCCCTTGCGTTTTTTCGAGTCTACCGCTGACTTGACTTGACATCATTAATAATGTAAATTTTTACTACCAATCACTACTGATTGATATGGAACGAATGCTGAAAACAAAAGCCAACGCAACCTGATAACTGACTTCCAGTTGCCTGACATGCAAGCCTCGAATGCCAGTGGCTTTAGTCTCAGTAAGATAGTTTGCATTTGTGAGGTTTTAAACGAAATTTTGACAATTCTTCGTAATCTAAAGTACAAATGGTTATTTATTTTTTGGTAAGCGATTTTCTACGCTTTGAGCTGCTTCAGAAAAATTTACAAAGTGTTTAAAAAGTAAGAGAAGAAAAACCAAAAAATTAATGTCAACAAAGAAAGACCCAAAAGGTTTCGTTTGGCAAGCTTTTTTCTCAACAATTCGCCCCATAGTGATTTCAATGAGTATTAAAGTATTTTTTATGCATTTTGTTTAGTTCAATGTGTAACTGACTGACTGACTGACGACTGTCTGCATATCAGATGATGATTCGTCTATAGTTTATGCAATAAACAACTCATCATACAGTGTTTTAAGTTTGTGGTGTTTGTTGTTGCTTCCACATTTATTTATTTATTTTTCTTTTTTTTTTTTGCTTATTGGATTTTGTTGTTGTTCTTCTTCTAAAGAAGATAATAATGATAATGATGACGATGATGACGATGGTTGCGCCAATAATTTTTATGAAAGCGGCTTCCTGTAGTGTATCGACGTGTAGAACTAATTGTCCACTTGCCAAGTGCTGACGTATCCCGGTGTGATCATAATCAATCCAAGATTTCAATCTTAAAACGACAACAACAACCGAATCAGCAGCAACATCTTGTAGGAGCTTTTTTCTTCAATTTTCCCCATCAAAGAAAACAGATTTCAGATAATGACATTGAAGAACTTGAAAGAAAGAAAGCATTTCAACAACACAAGTGACAGTTGGTAGAAAAAAAAAATTATAAAACAACTACCACTGCATTAAGTGTAATTATATGTTAAATTAAAATCGAAATCGATTATTTTAAACGTTTAAAATTGTGCTCAAATATGGTTGAACAAGTGCCGATAAATAATAAAATAAAATAAAATTATTATTGTGAAATGAGTAGCGATCTGGTGATATAAATACTGAAAATTAAACAAACAAAAAAAAAACTCAAATTGCGGCATGTTGAATTGATAGAAAAAAAATGAACCAAGTTCATAGAATTTTTAACGATTTTTATGTTTTAATCATCTGTTTTCCTTTTAAAGTCAAAATTGCTACAGAGAAAATTAATAATTCATTAAATACTGATTGAAAAAAAAAAAAAAACACATGCACAAACACAAATAAAAATAAAAATAAAATTCGTATTAACAAATTATAAATCGTGTGAAAAATTACAAAAGCGTGTGCTTCAAGCTTAAAAACAAACAGCTTTTAAGAACTTCCACATGAATTTTTGTTTAAATACTCGTACAATATAAAACATAAATTAAAAACACAATAAGAGCCATATTTGGCAAGTGGATGTCAATGCCTTTAAATACAATTTAAATTTAAGATTTTCTTAAATGGTTTTCAAATAGTTTAAGCGAACACAATTTCTCACGCACACATTTGCAATCACCGATAAAATGCTGACAACAACAACAATGCCGTTTAATCAAAAACAAACTTTACCGCTGCCTCCACCGCCAGTGTCTTTCCCATCGACCACTTCACAATCTGCAACATCTTGTTTGCCCACCAGCCACACGACCAAACTTCATCATTCTTGTTCTAATACAAATCTAAGCAACAGCACCGGCACCGGCAACAACAATAACAACACAAACGACTCAAGGACACATTTATCGACAGTAGCGCCCACTCCCTGCCAACGCTTAAGGTAAAATTTCATTTAAAATTAATACAAATGTCAAAAATGTTATTGAAAAAAGTGACGAGGGCCAACGTAAAAGATACTTCAACTACAGCTTTGAACACAAATAGCTTGGCGTAACTAACCAGTTGACCGCTTTAGAGTTATTTCGAAAATATTTGCCACTGTGAGAAACGAAGAACTGTCACAACATCACACAATTTAACAAGTACCATTTGACATTTATCAGCTAAAAAGCGCATGACTTTTATCCATGAGGAAGACGGTGGATGGATAAAGTTGCGCAGAGCTTAAATTCTAGCAATGCAAATAAACTTTCTCATACACAGGCGATCATAAATAAAGCTCCTCTGCAGGGGTCGAATTACGGTATTCTGGATCGATTAACTCCCGTCACATATGCTGTGTGTTTGTTGCTTGTTTTGGTTTTGTTTTACATTGCATTTACGAATCACGAATGACGTAGTTCGGTTCCAGTTCGAAGTTTAAGAATTTTAAAAATTACTTTAGGTCTAAAACTAGCCCTCATTAATTGTTTTCTGTCTTTTTCAGACGTCGGCTAAAGTAAATTTCAGTTGGCTCTTAAAGCAACAAAAAATTAAATTAAATTCAGAATGAGAAAAAATTTAAATGCCCTTTAAATTTAATTTATTTTGATTTACCTAAAACTACCTACTGATGCATTTATAGCTTTATCGGGCGGGCACAGGTTCTCCCAGCTTACGAAGTTTTCTTACGAGTATTCTTGTGTTTATTTCACAACCAGAGCTGCCACGAA
Organism: Sturmia bella; assembly: GCA_963662145.1. Classification (NCBI taxonomy): domain Eukaryota; kingdom Metazoa; phylum Arthropoda; class Insecta; order Diptera; family Tachinidae; genus Sturmia; species Sturmia bella. Next base: position 2,379,034 of record OY759171.1, on the reverse strand, counting down.
CACAAACATGTTCCTACCAAAATATTTCTCATAGTCGCCAAAAACATTCTACACACTTGTTTTAGTAAACTGTTTTTCGACTCCTAAAAATATATATGAATTCTTCAACAAATATATAAAAATAAATAGTTACCAAACAGGCACAGTAGAAAACAAGAACTGTTCCATTAAAAAAAATTCATTTTCATTCGTATTCATTTTGTGTTTCTCAGCACATGGCAGTATAATGTTTGCTCAAGATTCCTCTTTTAACTAGTTGAATTTTCGAACTGCCTTCTTAGTTCGCAGCCAGCCCTTCAAAATTGCTTTTAACGATGAGATTTCGGTTTAAACGCTTCTTAATGTTAAAGCCACGACTATAACGAATGATCGCAGTGAATGCAAATCATAAACACATACTAACTATTTATGTGAATGAATAATGTTAACATTAATTATTGACAACATGCTAATTATTAGGCTACCCACGATTTTCTGTTTTCAATTTATGTTCGACAAAAAACATTGTATTGTCAAATATTAACTGAAAGATAAGGCCTAACAAAATTTAATAATTGATGCTTTGCTTATTGTGTAAGTCGGAAGTTTAATAAAACAAATTGATCATTAATAAAAGTGCACAGTATTAATAGGACAACATTTTTCTACAAACGAAATCAAGAGAAACTTTTTGAAGAAAATCTAAAATACATAAATCTTTTTACATACAATTTATGAGCTCAAGAAATGCTCAAGAAATAACTCTCAACACAGTTGCAAGGAAATATTTCTAATATGCATATATGTATATGGTTAGCCTCAGATTGTATTTACATACATACATACACACTTGCATACATACATACATACATATGTCTGCCATTGTGATGTTACGAATATTTGTATTCAATTTTCCGAAGATTCGTTCGTTCCATGATATTTTTGTACTTGCCAAATTGAAGCGAGTTCACTACGAATAAATACTTTTTAATAAGTACTAAAGACTGGGCAATGCGTTTGAGGTGAAGAAATATCAGCATTAGAAATGGAGACATACTAGTACATTATAGAAATAGTGGTATGCGCTTTTGAAACTTATGGCGTTTAAGTGTGAAGTTTATAATCTCGAATCCAGGCATGGGAATATCACAGCAGTCAAATTTGCTTCTTACCAAATCGAGAAATTTTCAGATTCTGCCCGACCACAACACGCGTTGGTTGTTGGTGGGTTCACACGATTGCCGCAATGCACCAATTTTTGTTATATTTTGTATGCGAATCGTGTGATAGCACAGTTTATTCGCTCATGCAGCTACCAAAATGAATGTTGTTCCTATTTATCCCAATCAAATACAACCCTGATGTGACAATCGTGTGAACATTTTGTATGGAACTATTCACCAATAAAAATGCTAAAAATGTACCAATATTTATTGTGTTCTCATGCGGCAACCAAAGAAGACAACACGCGCCAATAATTTTGTACATATATATGTATGTATACATTTATTTAGTTTCAAAATTGTTTAAACGCGTCTTCCAAACTTGATTTTTGTTTTTCAGCAGGTAAAATTCAATTGTGTTAATATTATAACAATTGTAAAAATCTCTCACCCACGTATTTCTTTTAGATTTTATTTTTTTCCGCTTTCCACTTTTTGCTATTTTTAGCATGCACAACATTATAATAAAAGCCGAAGCAATATTTTTTTCTTTTTAAGGAACAAACTACATTTTCAACATTTAACTGTTTTTTTTATTTTTGCTAAGCAAAGTTTGTCACATCAGCTACAACAGCTGTTTCTCAGAGTTGCCATATAATATAACAATCGTGCGACAATAAAATTTCAGTAAAATGTGACAATCATGTGATTGCAGAGAATTCAGCCCAATAAAAATTGTGTAAAATTGGTGCATTGCGGCATTTGTGTGATCCCATCTTTACAGACTTCTGACCAAAAAGACAAAAAATACAATGCTCTCATAAAGCAAATTGCACAAAAAAGTTCAGCCACTTTGAGTCAAATGTCTATAACTCATGAAGTTATACACATTTGACAATTTATTAACAGCTGATTTAAAAAAAAAACAAACAACAAAAAGTTAAAGAAAAATTAATAGAAGAAATAGAACATTAACAGCCAAACCTAAACAAGTACGAAAAGCCGCTTGGCTTTTACGTATGCTGAAATCCCAAAACCAAAATAAACGCGGCAAAACTGCGTTCTAAATTTCATTGCATTCCATCCATTTTTCTAACAATATTATCGAAAGCGGATTTCCAGCAAAGCGTTGCCGCTGCGTTATTTCGGTATGCTCCATACAAATTGTATGGTAATTTGATGACAACAATAAAACGGCAAAAAGTTTACTTTTTCTGGCTTGAGGTCAATCATAAATTGTTGTAAATAAAACTGTGATTTGCTAATCATTTAATCAGGCTTTCTAGTTTTTACTTTATCAAAATTAAGAAAGATTTTTTTTTATAAAACTGGAGTGATCAACATTTTTAAAGAAGACAAGAAAAGTAAAGTTAAAGACTGGCTAACAACAGTTCATACTCTGGCTGTTTCATGACCGCCATCAGTTTTGTTTTATATAAAAATATTTACAAAAATAGAATATACAAAGCATACAAATAGATGAAAAAAATAAAAAATACACAAAAGTTCTATGAAAAATCAAAATGGAGTCCAAATCCATTTCTAATTAAAATATCATCTAAGAAATAATGTTCAGCTTAAATATTAATTTTATAATTTATATTGATATTTCAGCGCAATGTTTCGTCATTCCATTGCTGACGGTTCCATTTACTCGGATTGCCGGGAAAATACTTATGAAGAGGTAAGTAAGAACCTGCTACACGCTTCGTTTGTGGTTGATTTTCCTTGGGTTAGTTGAAGTGTTTAGCAAGTATATAGTAAAGTCCCACAAAAACACAACAATAATAAGCTCAAAGGCTAATTTAAAAACCTCAAATGAGTTATAATAGTTGCTGTGCGGTGTATGTGCATGAAATTTTACGCTGAAATCGTTTTGAACTACCGAACAAATTATGATTTGAGTATTTGATATAATGCTTTTGAAAATTGAATTCAAATTTATTTAGCAGACTACCAGTCTACACAAAAAATAAGTGTCTAAACAATAAATATGAAAACGCATCAGAATGACGGACAGACTTATTGGGTTATCTGTCTTTCGTACTGACACATTTACTTGATTAAAATAAAACATACACATACGCACACGAGCATTACAAATTAAATTCAAACAAAAAACTGGCAAAGGGTTTTAAGCATCATTTATCACTTTTTTTTTGGATGCCATTCATCTATTATAATAATGAATTCAATAAACAAATAAAATGTTGAACACATTCTTTTTATTTTCTTCTTTTGAAAACTGCAGTCTGTCAGTATCAAGACAAATAACAGAAACCCGATTCCATCCAGAGGCCGTAATTGTTGTAACTTATTTATTTATTAATATGATACTCGTATGAAATTGAATATGCGCTGCTTTATTTAAAATTGTTTTAAAATTTTAATAAAGTAAAAATCAGTTTATGTTTCGCTACTACAGTCGTCTGCTAATTGAAAGACTAAAAATAACAACAACAAAAAACTTCGTTTTCTGTTTTCTTTTCCAGCTGTCTATATACATATGTATGCATATGCCACCGAGATTTCGTTGCAGCCACGCAACTTATCAATAGACTTTAAGATTAACTTTTTGTTTCGATGTTTTCAACCGACGAGTTGAGCAGCATCAACGAAATGCCACCGGCATAGAAATGGTTGAAAAACAAAAATAACAATTAAATGGGTTAATTTAGACCAATGTTGCTCTGAAAACTTCCTAAAAAATCCGATTTTTTCCATCCATTGAAAAAATTTCTCCAACAAGAATCCCTGCGTTCTTTTGCTTTAAAAATAAAAGAAAAAGCCATTAATATTTTTTAGTATGAAAAATTCCTACCTCAAGGAATTTCCCCCCACATTTTCTGGCAACACTGATTTGGGCTCTAAATAATAATTTTACTCGGCTCTTATAGCAAATATTAAACTAGTTTTTAATTGATTTTTGGTTGATAAAATTATGACTGAGGCTTGAGAGATATAGAGATTTGATAGGTTTATCGACAAGTTTGTTTTTCAGTTCACGCCCAGTTTAGCTAGCAAAGTAGCTGCCAGTGGCCAAAAATTTGTCCTTATCCGGATTCTGTAAATTACAACGTACCTGTACATAAATTAAAAGAAAAGTAATTTAGAAATTTCACACAGCTTCAGCTGTAATTGTAGAACATTTTTTCTCGCTTAGTTGGCAATCAAATTTTATTCAATATCTGAGACAATTTCGCATTCACGGGCAATAACTAATTTTACTTTTTTACAAAATATTGAGCTCAATAATGGAATTTATTATGAAAATAAAGTTGAATATGCATATGAATACCATTTCAATTCAATTCATCGGTACTTAAATCAATCTCGAACGATATCAGAAATACAAAAAATTGAGTCCCGGAGGGCTTGTTTCAATTGTAAATTTTATTTAATTTCTGGCAATTTTCGAATTGGGAACCTCTCTACGCTTAAGTCATCCACTATACCAATTCAACCAGCACATGAACCGAAAATAATAGAATAACAAGCTATTTAAGTAGATTATAGATCAAAAAGTTTCGAGTCATTTTAAGACAAGACGGGATTGATTTTCAATCACTTTGTCGCCTCAATTTCAATACACTTGTGTGTCATTCGTAGTTATTGTTTCAAGCACAAAAATCTTAAATTTAGTAAGAACTTTTTCCTTCTCTGGATAAGATAAATTAAATAAAAGTGTTTAAAAATACGATCATGAGCAAATTATATCCAGCATACTGCACATTTTCACAGTGGCGTTTTTTTTTTGCTTCAAAAGAAAAGTTACTTTGGGTCTCTGGTTCCATCATAAAGAGTGTACGAGTAAAGAGGGTAGAAATCTACGCACTTATTTGAAGTGCATGATTAAATTTCAAATTTATAAGTTCAGAGGGCTTGAGTATCGCAAAGAGGAAAATTGAAGGAAAATAATTTAATAGATATTTTACATGTTTACGATCGAAACTCAAAAGTTTTATTACAGCACAAAAATGATCATAAAACAGACACTTGTTTAACAGTGTATTGAAAATATAAATTTAATATACTCCAGGTCTTCCGAATATTTGAAAGTTGCATTAGGGTGGCCTAAATTAAGCTAAATGAATTGACGTATTTTTTTTTTTTTATTGTAGTTGACAATAACAGCGCAAAAATTTTAGTGCCTTAGCCAGCAAATATTACTGCTTATCAGTCAGCAATATAATAAGGAAGACTACATTTTGAAAGGGCTTTCTTTTTTTTAAACAATATCACAGTTTTAGAAATTTGTTTTCCAAATTTGATGCCTGCTGTAATAGCGTTTTAACACAGAAAACATATGTAAAGTCTATTTTTGGACCTGAATTAATAAATTTCTATTGGCTCTTAAAGCAAATAAATGATTAAGTTCATATTTGGATCTATCTAACTCTTGCAAGTTGAAAACGAAGTGCAACAAGCAAATTTTAACAAAACTAAATTCTTTTCAAAATTGAATTTCCTAAAATAAAGCGTGTATTAAACTTTAACTGCTGTTCGAGTCATTATCGCTGTCATTGAAGGTTTCAATTAATTTACTTTACTTTACTATGAGAAAACTCCATGAAAAGCAAACATTGTGGTTTTTCAACTAAACACCTATAAATAAATAAAATGGAAAATATTATGCACTTTATGCATCTGGTAAAGAATAATAAACAAACTAAAGACTGAAAATATTTTCAAGTAAAAGTTTATTACCAGTTTACAACTCGCAAACAAGAATGAATTGACAAAATATGGTAGCGACAAGTTTTACTTTTGCGATCAAGAGTGTTTGTCTGTTCGTTTGAAGACTGTTCTGGCAAAAAGTTTAATGATCCATCTAAAAAATATTTTCTAACTTCGAGACAGGCACAAACATGTCTTGGCAAAACTAGTTTGAATTTTATTACATACTTTGTACCGAACGGCATGCGAACAGGTATTGCAGAAAATTTGTGGAAAAGGAGAAAAAACAATATTGGGGAAGACACAAGAAATTACTTTGTTGCCTGAAGAAAAGAAAATATTTCAATTGCTGTTTCCTCAAAGTGCCTTGTTTAGCACAAAAAAAAATGTTATATTTAGTAAATTTATAATTTCCAACACTTTGGATGAAAATAAATTCGGAATTTTTTTTTGTACCTGTAAAGAAAAGAAAAACACTCTCCGACTTTCATTTTTATTTAATGTTCACTTTTGTTATAAGAAATTGGCCAGCTGTGGCGTAACCTGTATCAATTGTTTCTTGTTATGTAATTCCAATTTTTTCTTTTTTCAAATTTTCTTATCTTGTATGTTGGCTGCAATAAGTGCTGCCCAAGCGACAGATGCATATTTCCCAATTGTTATTTGTTGCAATAAGGAAGACGTTAAAATGCGATGAGCAGCTTTTAGCTGAGAGAACAAAGAAGAGCTCCGTAGTCGAATGTGATCAAAATTTATGACAATCTTTAATTTTGTAAACAACAAGAAAAAAATAGTGAACAAACTGAAGGCAGGTGGCAACTAAAGATTTGCCCGAAAATTTCTTTGAAAATTACTTTCTTTGTTTCTATCGTAGGACAAATGTCTGAAGTTCGTTAACGTGCTAATCGATTTCTTTGTTTTGGTTCATTTTATTTTTACGGCTTTGCCTTTTTATTTTCCAATTTTTAACTTTTACACAAGTTTAATTTCTTTGATTGCATTCCAAAGAAATAGTGTTAAAAATCGCCAAATCAATTGCTACTCATTTTAAGTCATCATAAATGTAAAAATTTCAAGTTTGAGTTTTCAATTTCAATTATGGTTTAATTGATCAAACCGCATGTTCAAGCCAAACAATTTTTGGGCCCATATATTTGAGGTATGGTTTCAATGCTATCGGATCTGCTCTGAAAATCACTTTGCCTCAAATCAAGTGAATTTCAAAAACCAATCATATTGAAATAATGAACAGCATAACGATCTTCTGTGATTTTTCCATGGTTAAATCGTTTAAAATATTATTGAAAACTTCACTTGTAATAAAGAACTTTATTTTATCGAAGTACTGCTCATTTTGACTTTAGAAATTATGTGATTTAAAACCACGTGATTTTCAAAACAGGTCTAACAGTTCTCTTGGAGAACAATTGAGCTTACGGTAGGATGTGAGCAATCATCGAGCTGGTTTTAAGCGTCTCAGTAATTTCTAACTGCTGAATGCTGCGACGACCTTCTTCCTCGGAAATAAATAACAAACAACTTCACAAACTAACACACCTACTCAAAACCAAAAACGCAGCAGCACTCTTCAAGTTTTCAAGCATTTACAGAGAAACAATAAAAGCCAATTACTTAAAATTAATTAATTTCCCACAACAACAAGAAAAAGTTGAATTAATAAAAAGCTACTTTCTCATTAAATATTACATGCATATACATACATACATACATACGTATGAAAACAAAACGACGACTAAGAAATATCGAAAGATAAATTTAGAATTTGTAACTTGATATTTTCGGCATCTGTTTCTAAGAATCTTCCTAGTTTGTAATCATAAAATATTCTATATAAAACGAAAGAGTCTCAATTCAGGTACAAAATCATCTACGGAATGTGTTAATGAGGTTTGATATTCTATTGATGCGTGTGTGGCATAACGAGAAAATGTGAAAATGTTCCAATAATATAAAATAGACTGAGTGCAACACAAAGACTTCGATAAAACTTCAAATGTACAACAAAATTAAATAAACAAACGGCAGCTGCATGAATTTCTTTTCATCTGATGTACGTTCAAATGAAAAGGAAACCGAACACACAAAAAGGACCAAAGCAAAGAACATTTATAAACAAGTTTACACCAACACATGAAGGTTTTAAGACATTTGGTAAATTGCTATTTCACAAATACGAGTATCCTTGCACGCGAGTTTTTTACTCAAAACGCACTGCTGCACGCATTCAATAGACAAATGTCAGGGCGAATGACCTGTTTGTTTTCTAATATTTTTTGTTTATGCTGCAGAATCTTGCTGACAGAACAGCTGCTTTTGTAGTCAGATTGTTGAGAAGTATTCTCGATAAAAGATATAATCTGCCAAAAGGAGTATTCCTGCGAAATATTGTTGCTCTTAGTTTTGTTAAAAGATCCAGCTTTGCAGGTTTAAAAATATTCTTAACAGCTTTTATTACATATTGAATGCTGGTTAGTATTGCAAGCCTTCGACGTAGGGGAACGGTGATAAGAGAAATATTTCACATTTCCTCTATGTACATATTGATATGATGTTTGCATACTGCATGCACTACAGTCAATGTAATATAAATTTTTATTGCAGTATTCATTTAGAACAGCTTTAGAACAATTCAAATGTTTTTGGGGTCACAGTTTAGCATATATGATATTCAAGACGATATTCGCTCCACGGCGTTCAAAATAGAAGAAATATTGTCAGGTGTATGAATAATTTTTTTTCCCACTGTTTATGATATTCTAGTGCGAAAAATTATGACCAACATTGAAAGCAAATGTGTTTACATAAATCTTCATCAAAGGTATCAAATTATTATCACTGTTTAAATAGTGCCACCGTCTGTCCATTTTTCCATCCTTTATTGCTTGGTTGAGCCAAAACAAATAAACACTTTTCTCCACAAGTGTTGATAAACCCTTTTCCCAGAGTTAAGAAGCATAATTTGTTTAGACATAACAAATCCAATAAATTTATTTTAGATATCCAAAAGGAATATTTCAATTGTAAATAATAAAACAAAAGTTCAAATGGCTATTGTAAAGTAAAAAAAAAAAATACATATGTTTTCGAGGTGGTTAATCTTCGAACGCACTTGAGTTTCAAATTAAAAAAAAAGCTATATAAATACATAATGCCAATACTCATAAAAGAAATGCATTTCGGGTTAAATATTGTTATTTTTAATACACAATTAAAGCAGCACAGACGTTAACAAATTTAAGCAACAACGACATTTTACAACACTACACTGTAAACTGGCTGGCTCACGAAGTCGCATCGAGCCACTCGTTGTATGTAACTTCTGAAACATAACAGCTAGAGACCTCAAATTCGCACAGGTTATGTAATTACAAAGCAAAAAAAAAAATGAAAAACTAAAGGGTGACCCCGTACAAGAAATTGAAAATCAGCTGTCACTTTCGTGTCATAAGAGACAGAAACTTGAAATTTGCACAGCATATATGCTTGCTTGGCCTGTACAACAACACAAACCAAAAAATTAACACTTAAATGGTGCTCAGTACATGAGGCCACCCTTTAGCTAAAAATTCGCTGTAACTTTCAAACCGTAAGAGATAGAGAAATGGATATATATTTGCCTGACCGCTACAACAACAAATACCGAAACAACAAGAAGCAAAAACCTTAGAGGTGCCGTATACCCTGCGTCTGCTGAGCGAAATTTGTTCGTTACTACGAAACCCTTGCTGTACGAATCAGTCTAGTAGTTGCCTCAATTTATTCTCCTTTTTTTATTATGCTAATCTTAACGTTTTTATTATGTTAATCTTCAATGGACACTTCTAAATTCCAATGTAAACGAAAAAAAGAAACTCGCGAACAATGTAACTGATGATACTTCCGTTTTATATGTAGGAGATCGAGCATTGCAGCACTCCAGTTTTTGAAAGCATCAGGGACTCAAACAAATACTTTTTGTGTAAATAAACAAATAAAAACAGAAATGCTAAATAAGACTAAAAATAAACGGAACGATGAAATATCGTATACGACTCATATCGAATTTCAAATGAATAAAGTACTAAAAGTGAATCTGGAAAGAGGCGAGCATAGTTTGTTTAACAATTCGAACTCACCGAATGGGTATTCACAAGATAAACAGGAATAAAGATGTTTAAATAAACACACAGAAATATGAAAAATATTTACAAAATCAACATTTTAGGGCGCGAAAATAAATAAACATTTTTACAGACCCAATAATATTCGTAATCAGAGACAGTTAAATTCGAATAGTTGTTATCTCCTCCAACCTTTTTTCCAAAAATACGACTGTCAATGTGAGCAATTATTTACGCGTTGGGCTGCAAATGAAAATAAGAAAAACTACTGTGTTAAACTGTGTACTGCTGCTCAGCTCCGCAACCAAAAGAAGTCTTTATTTACTTTAAATTTGGGTGATTACAACTGAGACAGACTTCCTTTTCCATATACATACATACATACATAATTTCCAAGAAAACAAACACTCGCACACACATGCACACATTTTACAAAACTTGTGTGTGTTGGTGTTGAGCGATAACCACACATCTCCAACTTTTGTCAATTATCACAGATTCAAAGGTTGAAACAGGTAGTTGGGAATTTGACTTGTATTTTATGGCTTTACTTGCTGTTTCCCTCGTTTTTTCTGGCAATTAGTGACGTCCAACCTTGAAAGGAAGAATGTTTTCTGCATCAGCAAATTGTGGAAACTCTTGAATGAATTTGTCAGTTTATTGTCATTTATACAAAATTGTTCGATAGAACTAGACCTTCTTTGAACTAGACCACCTTAATTTACATTTTCAATGTCCTCTTAATCACAAGCATTCAAAATTTGCTTTTTATTTTACTCCTCACAACAAGTGTTAAAATTTAAATTTGCTAAATTTTTGATGATTAAAATTCCTTCTGGCAGTAAAAGAAGATTTTTTAAATGGTAGGAAATGAAATTTTTTCATATACAATATAACACCATAATCATCGCGATTGGGCTGGATATAGCACACTTACTTGCTTTTAGGATTCCGTACTCACTGAGTGAAACTCAACCCCATTTTCTGAAAGGGCAAGAGCCGAACTGAAATTGTCTCCGGATATCTAGTTGCCCTGCTGATACAACAACAAATACTAAAAATAACAAAAAACTGCAAACTAAAGGGTGTGCTCATACAAAAAATTGTACAAATCTGCTGTAACTCTCTAATCATAGGAAATAGAATTTTGAAATTCGCACAAAATACGGGGTTATAGCCTTTACAACTACAAACACCAAAAACAAGACAAACTTAGAAACTAAAGGGTGACCTCATACAAGCAGCTGAAACTTAAGAGATAGACTTGAAATTTAGACAGAATATGTGTGTAGTTGCCTGGCACCTCTACAGCAAAAAATAGCATTCACAAGTTGAATACAGCGCTTAGTACATGGGGACACCCTTTAGCTTGAAAATTAGCTATGTATATCTTTTGAGCCGTAAGAGATATGGCTAGAAATTTGCACAGTACAATCTAGTTACTTGACCGCTACAACAACAAATGCCAAAAGGTTAAAGTTGATGCATGGTGGCACTCTTTAGTTTAAAAATTAGCTATAGCTTTTGGGCAGTAAGAAATAGAAACTTGAAATTTGCCCAGTATAGCTGTGCCGGTAGTATGGAACCCTTGCTGTACGAGTCAGTCTCGTACTTGACTTAATTTGAATTAGGAGCTTTTGAGTTCTAAGGAATACATTATTTTTCCCCAGATTTTTTAACAGAACGACCAGCCCTGAGAAGATGCATACTGTCATCAATTGTTTTTTCGGTATTGTTGCAGAATTAATTAACTAGAAAGCTGTACATCGAACCCAACAACAAGAATAAAAATCAGCATTAAATGAAAAAAATATTTATATTTAGTAATTTAGCATTGAGACATAGTTTAGAGTCAAATCAATTATCAAATTTTATTTCTCACATGTTTACTCAGCACAGAAAGCAACGCCGTTGTACTTTTATCTGAAGCCGCCATACAAATATTGTTTTTATTCGCTGATCACACACACACACACACTTGCATTGATATGCTGAACAATGAAGCGACAAACTTTGTTTTGTGAAAGAGAAAAATCTAAACAAAATAATTAATATTCGTCTTTAGCGGCTACCATTCCGATCATTACTACAATTATTATAAACAATCACATAATAATGTATGGAAATAAAATATGACACGGAGAAAGATCAAAAAGACCACTCAGTTTAAGAAAAATGTTTTTCTTTTGTTGCGAGTTTTCTTGAAACGTAAACAGCACGCACAGAAACAGATAACTGGAGGAAAATAATTTCTTCTATGGCGGAAAAATAAACAAGCGATCAAGAAGATCATGTTTGGGAAAGAGTGATATATTAAGATATTTAATTTTGAATAAAATCCATAAAAAGAAGTGAATTTTAGAACCGCTTTTATAATACAAAAATCTGTTCGTTTTCGAAACATCTAAAGCCCAGACTCAGAAAAGAAACTGCAATGTAAAAATAACATGGAAAAACTTGAATTAAGATCAACTGCCAACTTAAAATGCTTGTTGCATCATTCACTTCAATTATTCGGATGGCTGGGTGGGTATGGCAGCTGCTCAGCAGTTGAAAGGTTTGCTGTTCGAATCCAGCCGGAGGTAGCGAAAGACTTTGCAATGCTGAAGGGAGAAACGAAATATAAAAGGAAACAAGACATAACAAGAGTACAATTAAATAAGACACATAAAAAAATATATAAAATAAAATGTCATTTTTCATTTTGGTTCTTGAATACGAAATCAGTTTGAACTATTATGGAAGTCTTATGATGCGAAATCGCCACCGAAAAACATGAACCCAACCTTGTTTTATCTAACTGAAGTTTGTTTTTTCCGTGTAAGGTATAAAAGAAAACACTGACTGGAAAGTAGCAATTAATACATACAAAACAGTTTAAAATATAAAAAATGTCCACCCGTTTTCATTTGCTCTCCCTTGGTGCACTCTTAATAAAACTGTTTAATTTGTTAGAAAGAAAACATTGACAAAAACAAACAAAAACCCTCTGGTTTAAGAAAAGTATTTGAGTGTTAAGAACAATCTCTTCAAGTTTACTTAAAAAATATGCATTCCCATGTTTCATCAACATTTGAGGCGAAGCGATCTATTTGTAGTCCGTTAATTTCCTAAACTTATTCCACTGTATTTTGTGTCATTGAGTGTATTATCGCTTGAATATTTTTATTTATTGCTTAACAACCCGGCCGAACGTGAGGTCGTTTAACTATTTAGGAAAAAAAGTGGTGAAGTTGAAAAGATTTGATACGAAATAAAATGTTAAACAAATTGAATGCATGAATCTCTTCTGACATGAATGCAAATAACGTGACTTTAATATAAAAAAAAATAAATATGTATATATACTCGTATTTATGTACAAAACAAGTACAAAAACTATTTACTTTAATGAAATAAAAAATATTTGGACAACAAAAAATAGATAATAATAAATAAAAGCAAAACATAAAACAGAGTATAGTACAAAAAAAAAAAAAAAGATCAAAAGAGAAATTTAAATATGTAATTGAATATTTGAATCTGAAAAAGACCTTAAGTATTTAATTGGTATGCTTTGCAAAGCACTTGTAATTATTTTAATTATCAAAAAAGACCAGATATGTATATGATTTGCTTGGGATCTGACAGATAGCGAAGTCAAAAAGAAGAAAAACTTGAAATTTTACAAACAATAAAATAGATCCAGCAGTTAAGTCCCACGCTTGTTTTTATTGTTGAAGAAAAGACATTTGAAAATACAAAAAACAACATAAAATTAGGAGGAAATGAGATCTAAAAATCAATTCAACTGCCTACACTGGTTCATTGAATGAAACAATGTTGTGAAAAAATAACTTGCATTTTAATTTATTTTTCAAATAATTAAATCAAACTCATCCGCAAAAGAATTCAATGAACCTTCAAAATCTGGAAATATTTCAATTCATTACAACACAAAGTTATCTCATGTTGTAAATTAACTTAAAGTTCCCCCCTTCGCAATGTCGCTGAAGATCGTCAACACCAAACGCAGATCTCTTAAAGAATTGAAACTAAATTGATTAAAAGAGGGAGAGCGAGAAAGGGAGAGAAAGAAATTACGCTAAATTGATATCCCTTCAATGAGGGCAGGCCTCAAATTGTTTATTGAAGCGTTTGCCGTTTGTTTTTCATGGAGAATAAATAGCCAAAACTGTACTAATCGAGTTAATTTTATCAATGCCCCCCATTCGATATCCAATTTCTGGAACTGTTCCCACCCATCCACAAATTTTTAAAAGTCGCTCCATTTCGAATTAAATTTTCGCTTACATCGACTTAATGAAGGATTAAATTGCCCTTTTATCCGGTACCGATAATTCAAACCTCTGACAAAGCAAATTTCTATCGATTTTCCAAATTACCTTAACCCTAGCAAGGTAGCATGTATTCCTAAATACCCCACGTAAAACACTCCCAGAACGGTAGGCAAAAAAGTACTTTTTGCCTCACTCTAATATATCGTGTGCTTTTTTTCGGGCAGCGAGGCAGGGAATTTGCAATAATTTCGTGAGTTTTTAGCACTTTGTTTCCCACGTTCGTTGCAGTGCGGTGAGGCTTGCCGCAATCCAATTTTTAGCTTTTTACTTTTCAAAATCGAAAAGTGGTTTATTATCCCATACCTAATCCTACTTTTACTACTGCAAATTACTTGCAGCAAGTGATGTGCACAAAAACCTGGAAAAACAAGCTACTTGCACTGCAACTTGCTTGAATGTTTACATGTGCAAGTGCAAGTTCATTTTTAAAAAGCCGTAGAACAGTGTTTTTCTCAATATTTCTTTTCTCTTAATTTGTATGCATGTATCTGTGTTTTGTACAGCTGTGTTACCACATCTTATATTAGAAATATTTATAGAGGAAAGTAGTTTTGGTTTCGTTTTTTCGCTTATAAAAGTATAATTTAATACAAACAATTAAAAATTTGTCATACTCGTAAGTGCATGTATTGTATTCAGGTCCTCGTCTCAGTGAATGAATGAATGATACAATAAATCAAACAATTAAACAGCCATACAAACAAATTTATAAAAAATCAGATTCATTCATCTAGTGTTTTGGCGCATAATTTTTGAGTTTTAAAAGATCGTTTGGCTTTTTTTCTCTCTTCACAAAAACACATTAAAAGGCCTTTTTTGTTTAGTTTTGTGTGTGTGTTTGGATTTGTATCTTAGCGGCGTACCTGCCTGCTGTCTTTTACACTTTTGTTTTGGAGTTTGAACAAAAGTTAACGAACGACCTCTTCAAAGTCACGGAGAATCTGGCGGTGGGCTTAACGGATATAAACTTTTTTAAATTAGTGCAGAATAAACATGAGAATAAAGATGCTACTTTTGTTTTTTTATGGTGAGAAAATTTTATAATCAAAACTGGATTTTGAGTTAAAACGAAATAAAACGGAATTATAAATAAGTCATGTCTAAATCTAGATGAAACTTTTCAAAGGGTTTTTGTTTCTTTTCTCTAATAGTCAAGAGGTTTGAAGAGGTGTGTTAATTTTAATGTTTATTTGAGCTTTTAAATGATAAAAAATTAATTTATTTTGACAAGAACAACAACGAATTTAAATAAAAATATAAAATAATTTTTTCCAAGAAAGACCTCTAAAAATAATAAACTTGTCATTATTAGCGTCTAAAGGAACGATAAAAATATGTTTGAGTACATTTTTAAAGGTGCTTGTTAAAAAGTACTTTTTTGAAAAAAAAAAAACTTTTAAGACAAAACTTTTTAAAAATAAACTTGAGAAAAAAGTAGCTTTCAAAAAAGTTTCTTTTTTTAAGAATGCGATTCTTAAAAAAATACCAATTCAAAAAACTACTCTTTAAAAATATGGGCTGTTTAAAAACACATATTCTAAACAAGAAACCTTTAAAAAATATTTTTCAAGAAAAATACCTTTGCCCAAAGACTTTCTTTTTTTAATTTTGCTCTTAAAACTGTTCTCTTTTAAGGAAAGAACCTTTTAAAAAATTACCTTTCAAGAAAAATACCTTTAAAAAACTGTTTTTTTAAATTCGATTCTTAAAAAAGTACTCTTTTAAAAAAGTATCTTTTAAAATTAAGGACATTTATAAAATGTATCTTCTACAGAAAGAAAGGAACATTTTAAGGAAATTTGATTCAAGAAAGACTGTTTACTGTGAAAAGGATTTTCTAAAAAAAAATACTTGCCTTTAAAAATCAAATCTTTTAAGAAGACATACATATTAAAAAAAAAAAAAAATCTTTAAAAAAATTTCTTTTTAAAAAAGCATATTTAAAAAAAAAAGTACAATTTCAAAAAGTCCGTTTTAAAAGGAGTGCATTTAAAAAAGGCATCGTATTGAAAAGAAAGATTGTCCTTTGAAAAAAGGATGAATACATACAAATAAAAAATAAAACCAGAAACAGGAACCTTTTCATATTATTTTAGGGCTAAAAATAAACCTTGTTAATTGTTTTCTATCCTTTTCATTTGGCTTTTATAGAAAATATGTAATTAATTAGATTCATTTTTGAGACCTTTTTATCTTACATACAGCATGTACAGATGTGTGCTTCTTAATTTTGTAAATTCTTAAATTAAAAGCAGAGCTGTGATTTACAAAGCCAAACATTTTCAGTCGAAGCAGTAAATTAAATGTTTCACAATGAAGGTGAAATAATGAATGAAATGTTTACATAAATTTAGCGATCGTAACTAGACTGCATGCACTAGTAGCGCCTGTCTTACCAGCCCCAATCGTGATATACTAATTATTCACCTTTTCTCGTTTCCGTAACCCAACATTCAAAAATGTTTAATTTAAATAAGTGTGTGGACAAAAAGCAGGTGCTATTAACAGTTAAAATCTAAATAAAATTCAATGAGAAAACGAAAGACAAGTGACAAAAAATACACAGGTTCGACGGACGCAAGTTGTATGCCGTTTTTTTTTTTTTTTTATCAATGACATGTTTCGACATGTTACTGCACTGCGCAAAGTTTATTGAACCAATTCTGTTTAGCTGTGAATATGGATCGTGTGTATTTTTCAGATATGTAAGCATGAAAGTAGTGCGGTATTTTTTTTTTTATCTAGCTAACGAATTAGTGCCCAATGAAGTGTAATTGGGTATGATTCATCCGAAATGTTTTTCTAAAAATTATCTCTGAGCTGGCTGTTGAGAATAATCAATTGCCAAAGTATTTTACAATTATGTTTGAGTAAATCTAGTAGGTTAAGTGCAGCCCTTGTGATAGTGAAATGAGTGTGCTAATATGGAAAGCCCACAATTAAGTTCTTCTCGCCCAAAAGATCGCCAAACTTTGAACCTCTATACATAAGTATGTATGTACATATGTATGTATATGTTTTTTAATAACATACTTTTCTGCAAGTATTTTTTGCTTGTTTTAGATACATACATACGAGTATGTATGCACTTTCAATTGAACAAATTCAAGCTATTCGTATTGTTAACAGAATATAATTTAAATCCTTTTACGATTTAGCTCGCGGTTGTAACGAGCAGGTTGTGGCTGATGACTAAGTGTTTTATGTACTACCACAATAACGGAATACGTTGTTACAGGTATGCATAGAATTAACATTTTTCAGGAGAGAAAAAAAAATATAACTCGTTTAGGCGATACCAAAAATTTAGTCATTCATAAAGAATGCAAAACAGACTCACACATACATGCATATGGATGAATGCATTTATGCATATACATATGTATTTATATGTGTGTGTGTGTTTGTGTGTGTGTGTGACTAACTAAACAAATATTATGTGTAGATGAAGTTTATGCAAATTTAAGGAAAGTTCTATTTGCTTATTCGCAACCTATATACATACATATGTATGTATATGTGTTAATTATTTTTAAGAGCCAGCAATTCTGTGCAAGATTGGTGGGAATTTTCTCTCACTTCTGTCCGTCAAGTCTGTGTTTGGTAAAACAGTAATATTTCGTTGGGCCCTAATTCACATTCTTTTCAATATCGGACATCTATAAATATGCAAAAACCTGAGATTAAACAAAAACTCCAGTTGAGGCCTTTCTACATACGATATACATACATACATACCTATGTGTTCACGTTTAGTCGTGTACATTTTCTTAACAAGTTGCTTGCTCACTCACGACAATATAGACACTCAATCAATCTCTTTCTCTCTATCTCTCCCTCTCACTGAATGCTTTACTTTCCACTCTACATTGAAGTATGTAAGTACTTGCAAATTGGCTAAATGCTTTAAATGGAACAAACAATTTTATTTGCTTTAAAACATGGCAAAACGAAAGCATTAGAGGCCAAATGCGTGATAATCGAACAAAGAAGAAAAAAGAAACTACAAGTAGTTATCAGATTACAGAAAATATTATTTGTTCGCGTTGCGAGTGCAAATTATGGTGAGAAAATTTTCTGGACCACTACTAAAATGTGAATCATAGAAATTATCATATAAATAATTCAAATATACATACATACATACATATGTATGTACATAATTTAATTGCAATTAAGATCAAGTCTGCACACTATGCATAATAATCCCCAGCAAAGAAAAAAATTCTTTGTTTTTTTTTTGTTTTGTTTAAAGAAAGCAAAACTTTCACTCATACTTTATTCATTCATACATACTCGCTCGTATCGTGCAGATTCTTTGTTCCATTGTTAGGAATATGCAACGTTTCGGAAACTCTTCTAAGCCGAATATCACCAATTACGATAAATGAAATCTGCGTTTGAACTGAACAAGTGGCTGGCTCTTGATTTGTATGAATTTCAGATTCAAATTTGTTGACTGATTAACAAGTTTTAAACGCAGCTGTCGAAAGACTTTTTGTTTAGTTTTGTTGCGATTTGTTGTGTGTGGAGCAGATGACCTTAATTTCGCTCAACACTTTGTTCTGTCGTATCAGTAAAATTCTTGCTTTTTTTCTGTATTTCTTTTTGCGCATTAAATAATAATTTGTATGGGTGCGGTGGTGGTGATAGTTTGCATCTGCATCTTGCACTTTCGTTGTTTAGCCTGGTAAAGAGCAAATACTACTTATATGCTGATAATTTTATAATTCAGATTTTCCAGAGGAAATGAAAATTATCTGAACTAAATTATTGAAGCTGGTTTTAGACTTGAAGTGTTTGATTCTTGTGCTAAACGAAAGATACAACATTCAGAGAACAAACAACAAAACAAAAATCCAATAAAAAGCAGAGAGACAGACAGACGCCCGATCTCGGGTAAAAAATGGTTTCAGAATGTCATTCAGAAGCCATAAGCTATCAAAATTTGCTTTAAAGGGGAAAGTTTTCTATGATGTACGTTATGCAAAATAAAAAAAAAAGTCGGATTCAGATGTAGGTATGCTGTCACACACACACGGGGGTAGTACCTACTTTAAAGTATAGGTACTAAGAGCTAATACTGTAGCGGTACAGCCATCTGGGGAACAAACTGCCTGCAGACGTATTTCCTGCCACTTACAGTGTTCAAATCAGATGCACACAAGGACTATTCTCTCTTTTCTCTTTCGTATAACACATTTGCTGTATCCTGAGCTCGAATAGGTCGAAATTAAAAAAGAAAACATACATTGAATTCTCATTTGAAAACGTGTACTGCCTCTGCAAACAATTTCCGAATTGGAAAAGTGGGTGTGGCACTTTTCTTATAGGGTAAATGGTGTGACCTAGTACACCGCAGTTTAGCTAGTAATATGATTAAAAATAGTAAACACTTTTAATCTCCCACTCTCTGTATTATAACAGATTAGACTCTAACTTATAAATATTGTATTTGAATATGAAACTACGTTACATTTGCATGGATTCACGTGATTTCATATTGAAACAACGAGTGTGCTCATTAGGAGTTATGAATTGAGTTATAAGAACCAGGCAGAAAATAAGCAGTTTGATTTGTGTTTCTTAAAAATGTTTGAAGTTGTTAAATATTTGCAATTCTATTAAACTAAATATTTACTTTGTTATTAGCCTGTAGTAAATAAGCTGTAAGCTAGCAGCTTCTCATATATACATTGCTTTACGTTCAAATTTAAGTTTTTGCCAAGAACAATGCACATCCATAAACAGAAAATTTATTCAATTCAATCTCATTTAAATCTTAAAAGAAAAATTTACCTCTGAATAACGATCGCTTACTTGTCACTTTTATGAGAAAATAAATATGTAAGTAAATAATAATTTCAGAGATTATATCATCTTTAAGCTGCAATGCAAATATACTATGTTTGCATGTATGCAAGTTATAAGTAGTTTTTTGTACAAAATAAAAAAAAAAAAAACAAACTCAACAAAAGAGTTTTCGTAATCACTAAAAGGCTTCTGAGGTATTTGTTGACGTTGTTTAAGAAGGGACGAGAAGAAAAGATTGATTATTCGGCGCCCACTTTTAATTCTATACGATTGTGTCAGTAATCCACGTAAGAAGCTTCAAGTTCTTAACCGTTAATTGTTCTATCGATACGAATTTTGTTTTGAGTAATTTATCATCATAACTCATGAAAGAAATAGTTTACAAATAAGCAGGAAAAAGAATTTCGAATTGAAAAGAGGTTACAAAATTTAATTGATTGGTTTTCTTAGCTTTTCACAAGTACGGAGAAAACACTAATTGTAACCAAAATAATAAAAATGAGTCTAGTGGCCAAAGCGGCCAAGTTAAAAGAAATGAAAAATGATGAGCATCTGCTCCAGTGTTTAGTTAATTGGCTCTGCTTGTTTAGAGATAATTTTGAATTTGATATAACAAAACTAATTGTTAATTTGTGTGAAGTATTAAGTGTAAAAGTTGTTTTGTATCTTCCCGGTAAATGTATTGTTATTTGTGTACTCGAAAATAAAGAACTCTTTCGAATGACTGCTGAACTATTGATACTATTTTTTATAAGCCAAACGGAAATTAAAAGATGGAATACTTCAGCTTCATATTTTATTGGTATTTTTAACGTATGGCAAGCACATGTCTTACATACTGCGTACAAAATTTTAGATACTGTTAGAAATGAAGTTATGAAACATAAAAACATTGGAGAACCTAATGAAAAATCCTTTAATCCTGCTGTTAAAAGAACATTAAAAAAGGGCTGATGTGTCCCATTGAATTGCAGTACATAAAACAAATTTAAGTATGTGTTCAGAGAATAAAAACTAATGCGCATAATGGCAAATTGTGGGAAAATATTTAAACATTTTATGTAGTCGTAGCTGCACTGCACAAAAGTATATTTTCTCTCTATATAATTTTTTTCAATTTATAATTCCTTCAGTGAATCAAGTGATATACGATATTTTTGACAAAAATCGTAACATTTGAATACAAAGCGTTGGCTCCATGTAGAAAGACCCTAATTTAATATTTTTGGGGTCTAGGTTTTTTTTGCATATTTAAGATTCTTTAATTAATCAAAACAAATACCCAAAATTGAAAAAAATTAACCCAAGGACCTTTATACGTGAGATCAAAGATACATACATGAATCTATGATTCAATAATTTTCAAAATTATTCCCCATGCCCGCACAGCAGCCAAATGTATGACCAAGCCCTAATAATTTGTTTTCACCAATACTTTTTCGAGCCTACCGATCCAGTACTACGTCTCCTCAGGAGGGCTCCCATCCAAAAATTCGTCTCGAAATTTGTTT
The DNA here is from genome assembly GCA_963662145.1 of Sturmia bella. Classification (NCBI taxonomy): domain Eukaryota; kingdom Metazoa; phylum Arthropoda; class Insecta; order Diptera; family Tachinidae; genus Sturmia; species Sturmia bella. The sequence goes on along the minus strand of OY759171.1, from coordinate 2,357,429 downwards.
TTTTTTTTTGATATGTCGTCCAGCAACTTCCCTTTCCCCATGCCAAAAGCTACACTGAAAGAATATCCGATCAGAATCCTACTGAATTTATTACATTAATATTTTTTCGTTAATGTCATGAACATTTTCATGGCAGCAATGAATTTACAGAGATCAAATAAAACAATCACATTAAAAACTGTTCACTAGTTCGTATAGTCAAATATTTTAGCATTTGCAAACGTTTTTGAGTCTACTCGCGAGTAGCGTCAAGAAAATATCGCCACACATGAAACGGCATTTTATTTGTTTTTTTTTTTTTTTTTTTTTTTGGTTTTTTGGAATGGAGTATATCTGTTATTGAATCATTTCATTTAATTAATGAGTTTTTGTCATTGAACAAATTAAATAATTCTTCAGCCTAGCAAACAAATTTCATATATTATATATAAAAATATAATATATATGTATATATATAAATATATAAAGTTAATGAATTAGAACTCATTGATTTAAAGAATCCCAACGTTGGTTGAAAATTAATAAACTTTTTCATTAAGCCAATGTAGGATTTCGTTGGACCTATAAATAAAATTCTTTCAGTGTAGCGAAAAAATGATGGCACAATATCGATTGCTAAATCGATGCCCCTAATAAACTTAATCTGCCTAAATCACAAACAAATTCCAATTACATGCCTACATAGTTGTCGTAAGTTGATTTTTCAATTAATTTTTAAATGCTACCGGTCTCACGTCATTTGAAATTATTAAAAAATTATTAGAAAGCTTCAAGAGGAAAGTGTGGGCAAGTACATATGTATGTAAATAAACAATTTTCGTATCAGTGTTTAACAGCTTCCTTGTAATTTTTCCTGCAACAGTTAAATATGTGAATTAATGCTGGCCACAAACAAGTCGTTTTACTTTCAAACATTTTTCTAGCATTTTTGGCCGCCATCCTCGTTTGCATTCGTTTCGTTTAAACAAGAAGAAACGTATCAGCTGTCTGTTGTTGATTTCTTCTTTCGGCCAGATAAATAATAAATGGTTAAGAGAGCACAGCAAAGAGAAAAGGTGTGCTCAAGAATAAACAATAAATACGTGCACATGTATGTAAGTGCTAAAACGAACAAAACACATACATATTTCTTGTTAAGCTGCTTTCGCTGCCAACAAAAATAAAATACTTAACGAGGTTTAATAACGAAAACATCATACTTAAACAGGCAGTTTTTGTTTTTAACCACCACGCGTGGCTCAAAATACGACCGCTGTTGCTGTTGCTGCTGCTGTTCTGCTGCTGTCAAAGAGGAATGTGAATGTAAAAAGAGTCAACACAACCTTCACAAGGCCGTTGCAAGCCGGATTTTGGAAGAAAGAAAACACTCACACATAAAAACATAAAGACAGATGCTTTCATAAATACTTATTTTGGTAGTTTGAAAAACATGCTCAAACATGTTTAAACATCATAAAATTGAGGTTAAAAGTAATTGAGGCTGGTCAAAAGTAGAATGAGTGTATTGAGAGAATTTGTTCACGTTTTTGCTAAATCAGGCATATGTTTCAACAATTTTACAGAAACATAATTAAAGATAATTTAATTTTAATTTAAGAACTGACACGTCAAGTCTGGAATTAATGGGAGTTGAGCATGTATGTGTATTTGAGCATTGTTTCAATTCTGAAGCTACCTATTTGTGTTTTGAATTAAAACTGCTACATGACAGCTGTTTTAATTTATAACACAATTATTATTACTTTTTTCTTTCGTATAGTATTACTTCTTTGTTATTTTAATTTAATGTATATTTTAGTGTTGCCATATATAAATTTTTACTTGTGTCCGAAAAAATATTGGGGAGAAAAGTTATTGAGGGTTGGTCTAACATTTAACTATTTAACTCTTATGCTTGGATTTTGTGAAATCTCCCTTAAGTTTTGATTCCTACTTTGCAGAATTGCAAAATTTACATACATATGTATAAATGAATTTGGATCTAGGCATTTAAATTGACGCTCTAAAATTATAACGAAAATTCTTGACATATTTTCAATCGAAAGAAAATCCCAACGAATTCGTATTAATTTAACCTCTACACCAAACAAAATTTTGTTGAGATATGAAATATGAAAAAAAAAACAAAGACAAAAATGATGTCATATAGAGAATGGTGTATGTTTCAACAAAAGTTTGTCATAATTTGTATGTAGTTGCAAAGTTTGCCTTCTTTGCTACCCACCAAAAGCGCAAAAGTAATTGGAATTTATTGCAAATAATTCGGGAATTGAATACTTTTTGGGTATTTATATTTGATAAAGCAAAACTGAGTTTTTGAGATCTCAGATTTTTAAAAATGTTATCCACACTAATAAAGTACTACAAAAGTAAATTTTCTAACACCAAAAACCACAAAACCCACTGATATTTAAAAACACTTCGAGCTTATGAAGAGGCAAAAAGCACCAAAAAATAACCGAAAAGCACCAAAACGCCATCATTGACACTGGCACTTTGCTTCTCTTTGCAACAAAATACTCTTAAAATCTGAGCTCTTCGTTTTGATGTCTCTCAAAACGAATGAGAGAAACAAAAAAGTGCATTTCTTTAAAATGCATTATATAGTGCTTTCTTTATCTGACCGAAAGCAAATCCCGAGTAACGAATATGTAACCATATGTTCGTCGACTGGCTCTGGAATGCAGCGCTGTTTATTTTTGATATCTCACGTAAAGTGTGTGGTGGCGGTGCTGGAGTTCTGGTTTTACGAGTAGTTGGTGTCGCCGATGGTGGTGGTGGTGGCTTTTTTCATACTGTATCTTTCGCAACAGTAGAAATACAGCAACCAGTACTCTTCCACTCACTGATTAAACATAAAACACGGAGTTTATATACAATTCTAAAAGCCATTTGCACACAAACATTCTCCGAAAACCCATCAAGCAAAAATGTTAAAACATTGTTGTTCAGTGAAGCAAAAGAAGTTTTACGATTTTTAAAATTCAGTTGCTCTTAAACAAGCGGCATGATCGGAACGAAATCAAAACGTTGAGCGGTTAAAAAACAATTATTTGTAAACACTAAACACTTGAAATGAAATGTATTAAAACTAAAATAATGTTCAATTAGGTACGAGTTTTAAAAGTAAAATTAAAGAAAATAAAGTGAATAACATTAGAAATTTGAAACAGATAAATTTTGTTCAAAACTGAATTTGGGGAAAAGTTAAAAAAATTGAAAAAACAAAGACTTTTAAAATGGTGCGTAGTTTGGCCCAGTGGACGAAAACCTTGAGTTTTCCTTCACGTCTATCACCAAATCGTAATTCTAAGGATTGTTCAAATTTAAATGCAACTAGTCCAATACCACCTCCCACTCCACCACGGAATAAAAACACAAATTGTGCTACCTCTAGATCTTCATCCTCAACAGTTTCTTCAAACTCGGCCACTTCAACACATTCATCCAATAACAACAACAACAACAATATGCCCATCACGGAATTGGAACAAATTGTAAGTCCTTCATTTGTCATATGAAAAACCGAACAGATTCTAAAGAGATTGAGCAAATTGTGAAATTGTTCAACTCAAAATGAATTCTTGACAGAACAAACAACAATAAATCAGCTGATGAAATAAAACTGGAATTTACTTCAATAGAAGTTACTGCCTTTATAAGCACAACGGGAATTACACAATAACACGAAAATATACTGAATACTGACTGTCATTTAAGTAGAGAACATTTTTAAAAAATTAAAGTCAAACTATCGGAATTAAATGTCATATGAAATGAGCCAAACTCATTTTTCAGTTCTTTTATTTGCTTTCGTTTATTAAATTTCCATCATTTGAACAACTGATTTATGTATGTATGTATGTATGTATGTATGTATGTATGTATGTATGTATGTATGTATGTATGTATGTATGTATGTATGTATGTATGTATGTATGTATGTATGTATGTATGTATGTATGTATGTATGTATATATGTATGTATGTATGTAGTTCTGAGTTGACATACAACTTTTTTTTCAAAGTACGTAGGCCATCCGATTTATTCTTTCATAAAATAATTTAAGAAACGGTTTCTGCGAAGAAATACACAATGCGGGAAGAAAATGAAAAAGCGTCTATCATCTTTAGCTGAGAAAAATACTGAGTCCATTGTTCTGGGTCTTGCTGTTAGTCATATACTCAGGGATACATACTCCTAGTTGTGTAGCTAATATGTATGTAACGCAAGAAAAGCATAGGAATATGTGTTTAAAATCAAGTTCGGAGACATTTTAGAATAAGGAGCCAGGATTTGAGGCAAGTGAGTTTCATAGAGTTGTAAAGGGGGTCTTAGAGCTCCCAAAACTGAACTGTAAGTCTGTCGCAGGCTTATAGTTTGTTAATAATACGAGGTTAGAGTTGCAGAATTTACTAAGAAAATATGAAAATATTGGTTAAAGGTGCTGCCAGAGGAAAGCTTTTGCACAGAACTTAACATCACGATGTAACATCCAAAACCGTATTTTACAATTTCAGTTCATCAAATTTTTTTTTTAGTACGCAAAACTTGTTCTTGAAAACCGGGCTTCATATCCAAAATGTGAAGCTGATGATTTTGATCTGAATGAAATTAAGTTTTGCAAGTAGATTTCACCAATCAAGAGGTTTACATAATGTACAACATTAATAAGTTTTCATTTGCAGCTTTGGAGAAATTAGACCAACAAAATTTAAGTTTCAACTTCTTTCTCCATCCTGATCCAATGTTTTCTTAATGGGGAAACCAAATATACTCCGATTTGTAAAAACTTGTTCTTCATGGGCTTGAATCACTTCATGTTAGTGATAGCACAATACATACAGTTGAAAGCAACAATCAGTTACTCTCAGAGACGTGCAAATTCCAGCTAAACATCAATCATTAAGAAAATAACATTAATAAAAATTGCTAGTGATTAATCAATGAGACAAGTATAGACCAAAAGTGAATCAAAGGCTTAGTGGGTCCAAGCATCGCTGCACTAAATAGCGTATGATCAAGTGAGCCGAGGTCGAAGCTAAAATTTGGGTACTGTCGAATATAGTGGCAGATACGAAACAGCCAGATGTTCCCCAGCTAATAAGTCTTCTACATTTAGTTGTAAAAATTGTTAATCTGTGAAATTTGTCATAAAAAACTTTCTGGATTTAAACGTATGATGTTTCTCACAATAATTAATATATTCACAATAATTAATATATTCAATAAACATTATTAAATATTAATAATTGTTGATTATATTATCGGGATTTAGTTTGATTTTACTTCCCCCCAGAGTGGTAAAATTGTAGTGATCAATATTTTTAAAGAAGACAAGAATAGTAAAGTTCAATTGGCTGGGCTGCATACCATGGCTGTTTCACGTGCACCATGACACTCATCAGCATTCGAAATGCTTTGAAGCAAGGTCATGACTAGTTCTATACTGTTTTTAAGCAGCAGCTTTGATCTATTGATCAACTTTTAATTTTATCACTGTGTCTTTATTAATAATTGTTTATTATTTTTTGTACATGCTTTAGGAATTTTTCTTATAATTTCTGAAAGAAATATTTATGTTTTTGGGATTAAACTTTCTTTTTTCTTAAAATATCCTTTTTATGTCACTATTTGAAACTTCCAACGCTGCTCACAGTGTGCATTTCTTTATATCCAATACATGGTATGTGCTCCATACCCCAAAACATAAACTTGAACATGTTGCTCTGCCGACGTTATTGCTTATGTTCGGAAATAATTATTGCATGTGGAGCAGAGACTGTGCTGTTAAATTTGTTAAAATAATGGCAGTTTTTACACAAACGCCACCATTTTCGAAAGAATCTTTGTGAAACCAGTACAAGCACATAAACATGAAAGTGAGAGGGTAAGGTTTTCCAGCATTTTCTTCAATTATTTTAGGAATTTCAATTAAATTTCTAAAATGCACAATTATGAACAGAAAACAAAGAAAGCCCTGTATAAAATATTTACACCAAATGTTTTGTAATATTAATTTGTTAAGCATTAAACAACAGACAATAAAATATCACAGAGACTGTTTTAATAGGTATAATTTTTAAAAAAATATACATATATAAATAAATGGACAGGGAAATAAGCCAGAACTTTAAAGGTTAATTAACAACTTTCTGAACTTATATTCTAAAGCCTACAAAACGCTTCTAATGTCTCTAAAGGGTTCTGCGAAATGAAATCTTCGTGGAAAACTCATTAAACTAGAAAGAGAACACAAACATAAAACAATTTAGAAAATTTTAAATATTTTCGTATTATTACCTTCACCTTAAATGCAATAAAAATATTTTATAAAGCAATGCTAAACAAAATGATTTCATCATATCAGTTTTAATTTAATTACACACACACAGAAAAGTCACATTAAAATTTTGTCAAAATTAAGAAATTCACATATGTATGTGTGTACATGAATGAATAAAATACATCTGCTTTTTACTACTTTCTAAGTTGATCTCCACGATCTACATACGTATGTACGTATAGACAATCACAAAAATAATAAATTTACCTGCAAACTGTAGTGCAGTGAAGTCTATATTTTAAAAATTTCTAAAAAAAAAACAAAAACAAACAATCAACATTAATTTATTAAGACATGAAGTTACTGGAGATGAAATAATGATTTTGATTAACTTTTACTTTAATTAAAGCAAACTATTTGAAGCGTATCCAAATAACACTAAAAATATTGTTTCGAGTTTCATATGAATGTGTGAAAAGAAAAATTCATTAATGATACACATAATAAAACGCAATCAAAATAAATAAAAACAAAAACGTTATACAAATTTCGCTGGCGGCTGAGCAAATATTGTAAAATTGGGTCATTATTAAGTTTTTTTTTTCATTTTGGAATAAATATCCACCATACATACAAAGTATTGTCATTCGAAGCGTATAAAAGCCAAACTATTTATGTATAAATGAATTCTCTTTCTGCACGTTTTTCTTTTCATAACATTTGATTCATTAGTCTTCGTTATCTGAAAGTGGATTATCTTTAGGAGAAAAGATAAAAATTGTATTTTAGTTACAAAATTCCAGAGCAATCAATAAATATGTATGTATGTATATTGAAACTTCGTCTGCACTTAGGAAAGTATTTGAAAATAAAATCGATTTCAGTTAGATCTTTGGTTGGCTGTTCAGATATATATTTTTAATTGAGTCAATATTCTGTTTATTGACTAAATTAATTATAAACTAAATTAAGGTTATAACTACTAGTTCTTCCTGTGTAAGCCAAATAAATTTAATTATTCTAATGAACCCCGAAGAGACAAAACAACAACTAAAATACCTCTTAAGTGGTCTCTGATTGCGGCCAATGTCCACCTGACATTGTTTTGTTCGAAAAACGCTGGGTTTACAGAACAACAAAACTGTATGTTCTATTTTAGTGTATTTCATATAAAGCTCTCAATTACATTTCAAAAATGTAATCGAATAATCAAATGACCGGAAACTGATATTTATAAAAAAAATTTCAATTTCTAAAAACAACAAGTTTTTTTTCACATATTATTTATTTGCATAAAATTTTCTCAGACCCTAATTATTTGTAGCCTTGTTCTAAACAAAAACAATTATAACAATTTTAATATTAGCATTTTTTATACGTTCCACTCCATTGCGCACAAAAGCATAACTTTAAAATTTGAACTTTGTAAAGAGCAACAAAAACTTGTTTCAAAACTTAACAAAAAAGAAACGATAATTAAAAAATCACATCTTGAGGACACATGTTGCATAAACAACGTGTGGGAAAATATAAAACTCAAAAAAGAAAAGATGATATTTAACATTTGTTTCCGTTTGCAATAAGAACGCCAACAAGGAGAAGAGAAAAAAACACAAACAGGATGTTAAAAACCAAAAGAAAAACAAAAAAGTGTCTCTAAAAGAAAAGATATTCATCTCAAAGGTGCCCTTCGAACATCTCACAACGATGCGCATACATGTGTTCAACATACAATTTCATTATACCACAAAAAATGTTTAAGTCTGCAAGAAAGAAGTAAAGATTTTAATCCTGGCAATTAGGAACTGAAAGCATCAAGTGCACAACAAATTTTAAAGCAAACAAATAGAAATAGTACGAAATTTTATAGTCTCCCAATAATTTTCTCTTAGTTAATTTTTTTTGTTTTAAGAGCCCCACTGTTATCAGTTATCGCAATTACTTGTAGCTTTGGTCGAAATGCCAAAGTTAAAAGGCAGTTTTTATATTCCAGTACACACTCATTTATGCAACCCTGCCCGCACAAAGCGCTGCTTGTAGTACGAGTGGCAGTTTAAGAGAGCGCTTAAAAAACTAATAATAAGCTTTGAGATACTACTACATACATACGTACATATACATAACTTATAGTGTGGATGTTTTTGCGTGTTTATAGACAAATCAGGTTTAGTAAATGAGGTTTTGCTTGCTAGTGCTCGAACAACAATTACTAGCTCTAAAATATTCTTTAATGGCACCACATACCAAGCTAAAAATAAGTCAAGTCTTGGAGCAACCAAAAGCCTTAAACGAACATTAAACTTACTTTTTTTTAAACAACACTAAAGGTGTTATATCAAAACAAATAACACATCTGAGTAGGTATTTGAATGAAGTGATAACTTTACGTTTGCATTACATTCACAAGTACAGGAAGGTCATCAGGAGTTAAGCGAAAAACTTTCAAAGGGAAAGCGAAGTTGATTGTTTCATTGATAATTGCGATCTCGGTCACTTTTGCAGGATGTTGGCATTTTAGCTAGTAACCTACTGTTTTTATAGAAATGTTAAGAGACGAAAGGCCAACTATTTCGATTTGTTTACAACACCAACAATGAACAGGGTGCGCAAACTTTGCAGTTAAGATTGTGTATTTATAGTTAGCGCAATACCAGCCGTGAATATCGCTAATGCTTCGTACGTATTAGGCCCGGCACAAAAGCCAATTTCGATCCAAAGATATTTCTCATCCGAACAGGTATCTCCAGACGAATGAGAACAATAAAAACAGTAGTTCCGTTTCAATAAAAGGCAATAGTAATTTAATAGAGTGTTACCCTAAAATTGAAGTTAGAACTTCAGAATGCCTTCTAATTTCAGTTCAAACTTGTTGCAAATTAATACCCCATCTTGTTGTGAATTAATTCCTTTAGCGCAAACCGTCGCTGCCTCCCTTTCAAGCCACAAAAATAGCGGAACGGCTTTAGCGAAGCATTTCCCGGCTTATACGAAGTCATAACATTTTTTTAACAGTTTCTTCGAAATAATTTCAATAATGACTTTGGTAATAAATTTACGAGTTGTCAATAGTGAAGATTCTTAAAGTAACACACAAAAAAAATAAATAAAAGAGAATTTGCTGTGTATTGGGTTGTGGCGAAAAGGCTAAGCAAAAAACATCAAGGCGCCAAATAGAAATTTGACTATATGTCTGCATAGTGCTGCCAGATCAAAATTCTATTTTGAGGCTTTCTTGCTATTTTTGCTTAACCTTTTCGCTGCAACGAAATCAGCAGTGAGTTCTGTTTTACGAAAAGACACTTTACAAGCCTTTACTATTGATAGATCTCAGTACAAAATGCCAGTAGAGTGAAGAAGCAATTATTGTTGCAGCATTTATGTACGTCTCTTGTTTTGAGAATTTAAGTCTAATTTGTATCATCCTCTTTAAGGCTGAAATACCAATTTTTTAAATGAGATTATTAAAGCATTTTAAAGTTTTCCAAGTGAAAAATTTTCCCAGCGATATTATTTTCTTAGTTAATTGTACGTCACTTCAAACAATTGATTTAAACTAGTTTCATCATTACTGTTTCAAAATAAATCAATAGTAGTTGCAACAACTCGTATACGAGTACATACTTATGTATGCCACTCTACAAATGGAGAGAGAGAGAGAGAAGAAAACAAGAATTCTATGGAAAAGTTAAAAAAACCGTTTCGGTTTTACATCACTTTTTCTTTATTTTCTTTCAAATGAAAGACGGAAATGACATTAGTTCACACAGACGGAATTCAGTCAAACAGCCAAACAAGCAGACAGTAAAAGATACATATGTATGTATATATGTATGTATATATTTTATTTAGAATTGAAAAATTCACTACTACAACCAGTAGTAAAAGAAGTAGTAGCCCAGCAAGCACACGGTCAAATCTTTCACCTAAGACCTTTCTTTCACCTTGGTGGCTTTTCCAACTTTTCGTTTCATCCGTAACTGCGCAAGTTTGTCAAAATTGACATTTGCAGAGGGTTTATAATTTTTATTTTTACCGGTTGGTTTTTGCTTTCATCTGACATAACCTACAATAGTTAACAGCAGCTACAAATATACATATGCATATGTAGTATGTATTTAAATAAATAGTTGACTTCTCAATGTATTCTAGTTAATTAAAAATAACGTGCTCTCTTTAAATAATTTAACAAATGAATTGAATTAATATACAAATACTACACTTGCAAAACAGCTGATGTCATGCCTTTTTACAGTTGAAAATGCAGCAAGTTCTAATGGAAAACATTTGCATTGCAAAAGCGTTTACACGTCAAGAGTTCTGCAGGACAAAATTTGATAGCTACGCTGCACAATACATAAGGTCTAAAATGGGCACTACAGGCTTGTGCAAAACCTATGTTTTTTAAGAACACACTACCTTTAAGCAGCTCCTGCACAAAAGCTTTACGTTTCTTTGCTGAGAGAGCAGCAGATATATTGTAGCTAAGATGTCTACGAAAAGTGCCTTGACGTAAGCCGCCTCCATCATTTTATATCAACCACAAATCTCAAAGGTTTTCAAAGCTCAGTTTTAAGTTTAACCTTTGATTCCACAACGACTACGACTTGTACTACAATCCGCGTCCGAAGTCTACGTTTAAGAAGTAGTGCATATTATATTAATTTCCCTTGTTTGTTGGCCCACTATGCTTTTCACCTAATTGTGAAATTATATTCAAGGATCTTTTGTTTGAGAAAGAGCTTGGTTTGAAACAATTTCAAGTTCAAGATCAAACCACCGTGTTTACTGGGAAAGAGATGAAACTCCCAGAATGCGTCAAATGTGTAATGTCTATGTTATGTGTGATTTAAGTGAAGCGAGTGGTAACAGACATTGTTGGGCTTGTTTTTTTATTTTTCTATTCATTGTAACTTAAACATTTTGTTGTAAACACACTTTGTGAATTTAAATTTGTATTTCTTAACCATTTCATGAATAGCAGGCAGATACAAAAAATGTATTATACTTTATGCATTCTTTTTTTGTTCAATATCAAATTTCAGTACTACAAACTGCCATCACACATGATCAACGTCATCATTGTCATCACACCAATGTGATCATTATGATTGTAGTTAGTCGGCCAATTGTTGAAAAAATACACTTACATATCTATGTATGTATGTATGTATGTTTACAATAGATTCGTACGCATATTGTTTTTAGAATTTAATGTTCACATTTTGTATATGTATGTATGTATATTTTAGAAATTTGTTCCTGTGTGAGTGTGTGCATGTGTTGCAAACCATTCAAGCCATGCATTGCATTTAAATGCATACCTCATGCATTTATGGAATTTTTCTACCAACTCTTGATCATGGCTGTTTTAATTATTTCACTTTTTCTCTATTTTCAAACAAAAAAAAAACACATGTTTCTATTTTTTTAGATGCATACATACGTACGTACGTATGTATGTATAACTATTTTTAAGATTTTCTCCTATTTTATTAAAGTATATATGTATGTATGTATTTCGAGGAAAATTTCGTTTCAATTCATTAGACAGCAGCTGCTGCCTGCCCTTCCTGATTGTCTGTCTGTCTGTCTGTCTGTAATTTGTTTTATTTTTAAACATTAATTGATTCTGCTTTGTGGTCATGGACTATTTTTTCAGCTGGATTTTTAGTTTTGCTCCGCTTCAAGTATTTCCTTAACTTGTTCATATGTATATTCCCTGCAAAAATAAATTGTTTACAATAAACTTGAACTTCAAAAATTAAATTTCGAGAAACTGATTTTGAAACCAACATTGAATCCGCATTTATAACAAAAGAAGAGTTTTGTGTTTAAAGTTATTATTTTTAAATTCTGTCTATTCATACTCTCTATGTAGATGAATTAAATTGAATTTAAATTTAGCATGTTAAAACCTGAAAATAAGGCCTAGACTGTGTGGGACTTTAAAATTTTAAAAAACTCGGTAACCCTGATCAATTGGCGCTCATAGCAAGTGTTAAATTAAATATTTGGATATGTACATACATACATATGTATGTATGTATGTTTATAAAGCAAAAGAAAACAAATTTTACTGGAATAGTTTGTTTTTTAGAAAGTTCAAATACGCAAATCCCCTTCTCTGGCCCCATATGGCCACACACTCACAAACATTCATACACATGTGAGTATGCAAATATCAATATCTTCTCTAAGTTGGGCTTAAAATGAAATCAAGAAACGACTCGTTTGCAAAATATTACGAAATTCGTAATTCGGGGAGTTTGCAAAAGTTTGCTTCTAATTACACGCCAACGAACATGTTGCATGAACTACCTGTAGGCAGCTCCCGCTTTAACAAATTATTTCCTACACTTTTGCCATTTGTTATTAATCTACAACAACCAGCAATTTAATAATAATAATAAAACAACCTACAAATCAACAATTTTAAATAACTGTGAATGCATTTTTCTTGAATTTTGTTGAATTCGTACAATAATTGCAAAAAACCAACAGCTGCAACAACAACCGCAATGGCTTGCATTCATACACACATCCAAACGTATGTATGTATATATAATATTCATTCACCTGCTTCTCAGAGAGCCGACAATGCAGAATTAAGAGAAGAGATCAAAAATGCAGGCAAAAACAAAAAAAAAACAATCGAAGCCCCAGAGTACGTCTGCAATGGAAAATCAACAACAAATAACACGTACAGACTGAATGAAGGACGGACGATTTCTTATTAACTGTATTATTGTGTAGTTGTAAAGGCTTGTTAAGGCATGCTCCTCAAAACCAAAAAAAAAAAAAAAAATGTTTTTAAACACCGTGAGAATATTTAATATTGTATGTAGCAGGCAGGTATAAAGTAAGCCGTTGCTTTTTAAGCATGATTTTATCATGTTTCGTTGTTTGTGGATGTGTCTAAAATTTCTGTTTAACAGATTCCAATAGAAACTTATACATAAGTATGTATCTACACATACATACATATGCACATACATATGCACATAGAAAATATTAAAACATTTACCAGATATTCCCAGTTGCTGCTCAATCACACAGATGACTGCCGCTGCAAATACTTGCAGCAAGTTAAACCGTCTTTCCATCATTATTTTCGAAGATTATTTTATTTTGCATACAGGAAAAATATTTATGTAAATAAATAAATGCATACATATGCATGCATGTACATACATATCTTTGCAAAATATTTTCGCTGTTTTGTTAAGCTAAACAAAAGGCATATGCTTTCAAATCAGCTGCTCTCTTCATCAAAAACTTGTTTTGCTTTTTGCTGACTTGTTAAGTGTTTCTTTTTTTGTATTCCCCCAGGTCTGGCTGTTTTTTTTACCATAGTATGTGCATACATACGTATGTATGTATTGTGGTAGAATAAATATTTTGAACGATCAGCTGTTTTTTTTTATATGTACTTACACCGGATATTATACATAATCCTATATTATGAATGATAATTATGATTACGTGCAAAATTTTGCTCAATGAAATGCGACAATGAAGACGTACAAACTTACCTGCAAAAAATAAAAAAAGACTATTAACAAAAATGATAAAAAATTAAATACACAAATGTACCAACATTTACTAATATACATACATACATATGTAAGTATGGTCAATGAAATACGAACAGGGAACCAACCAGTTTATTGTTTTATGATGGTTTAGCCCTGACTGCCAAAATTAACATCAAGAAATGTATCAATTTCAGAAAAATTTGTTTTTCGGACAGATTTTTTGTACCAAGAAAATGAAGCCTCCAAATACCTCACAAATGATATTGATTATAATTTTTATACTAATACGTAAACACAAGTATAAGTAAAAGTTGATTAAATGAAAGTTTTCATAAAATTTTCTTAGCGTTTAAAATTTCTCAATTTTAGATTTTCGTATTTTTTCACGCTACATACTTATGTATGTATGTATGTACATATCGATATATACAATATCGATTTAGCAACCGATATTGTGTCATCCATTTTTCGATAGCTTTTGGCATGAAGAAAAAAAAGTTCCACTACGAGAAATCAAAAAAATCATTTGCGAGGCGCAAAAATTTAAATTTTTCCAATATTTTTTTTGAACACACCCAGCCCCTTAACACGCCTCCTTAGGAGGACTCTCATACAAAAATAAAAAAAAATTAAATTCGAACTCCTCGAAAATAATTTTTTGATATGTCGTAATGGTGCATTTTTTTCCTCACGGCAAGAGATATCGATAAATGTATGGCGACAATTTTTTTTCTATGTACATCGATATTCGTCGTACATATTGAGCCCCAGTCGCAAAAATATCGTGACCCACAAAAAAAACTTTTTTTTTTTTAACTGTATTTTAGTTTCCAAGTTGAAAGTTTTGAACATGGAAACATGAAAAGTTTATTATTACTTCCCAGTACATATCTTAAGAAGACTAGAATTGTGCTGAAGTCGTTCTTTTGTTCGTTTTTGCTACGCACCTGCGATCGAACCCATTTAAATAACACGGGTTCGATCGCTCGAACGAGTTCGATAGAGGTCTAAATAAAACACAATATTATAAAACAAATCTTTTTGTAGCACTTTCGATTCAAATTTCTGCTAAAATTCATGTTTTTAAACTTGTTTAGTGTTTGTTGTGAATAAATGAAGAAGAAAACAAAATTTCTGTTTGTAAATTAGAGCAGAAAGGTGTTGAAAAACGTTAAAACGTGGGAACTAGAAATTTCATTTTACCTCTGCTGATTACAAATAGTACTTTAAACTCTTTTTTAATTTAAAACATTTAGTACAACAAAGCACAAATTACCACTAACAGAAGCCCGAAAAGCAAACGCAAACAGAAATTTGGTTGATGATAAAATTGTATGAAAATATTTGTTTTTCTTATTAAGAACTGAATTAAATAACACGTGCATTTCGTAGAGATTATTGCTGTCGATAGCATTCTCTTAAGTAGAACTACCATAAAAAAGAAATGAATTCGAAGAGCCACCGAACCAACAGAAATCAGACACGAGTTAATAAGCCCGACAAGAAATACGCAGTCCGACAACCAGCCAGACCCATGCTAAGCTTTTTTTTTGTTATCAATTCTATTTATTTTTTAGATTTACAGAAAAGTAATAAATAAGTAAACATCGAGCACATACTTTGTTTGATACAAAGCAAACCATTCCTGCATACACAAGCAAATGTATACAGTATGTACTCATTGAAAATTGAAAAAGAAACCAACAACCAACCCAAGTCATCCATATAAAAACGGAAATAAATGCACAAATATGTTTTATGGTGATTTCGTTTTTTATTTGTCGTCTTTCGATATGACTGCCAGGCGAGGCTCGTCTGCCTGCGTCGTCTGTCTGAAACTCAATCATAAATTGTAAACACATTGTTAGCTAATTATTTAGTTGGTGGCTTCCAAAGACCCATGCTACGCACATATGTATGTATGTATGTAGATACAAAAGAATTTATTTTATAAAATAGACACAAGCACTTCTATGAAAATATAGTACATAGTACATATCAAACGTATGTTTGTAGATTGTAGAACGAACAAAGTTTGATGACTTTAACACAAAAAAAAAACACAAAAGCATATGCTGCCCACTTGGGAGTTAAGTATTGTTAAGTAACCCACAAAACTTTTGTTGCTTCCTGCTCTCTACTCCAGGCAACCGCGCGCATTAATAAAATATTCAAGTTTAAAATAGAAAAATATTAAAGGGGGGCACTTAAGCTCTTTTCAAATATGCACACGCTTACATGCATATCTATACATTTTTATATAAACGATTAGATTACAGATACATTAATTTTTATAATCACATATCACTCATACATATGTACGTACATACATATATTAAATAACGTTTGCAGAAACATTGTGTAAAACCAAACATCCAAAGCAATGCTATTGAATTGCATTACAAGAAAAATGTTTCAGAAATTTCAGAAATACTTTACTGCAATCTGTTCGTTGGTTTGTTTGTTCGTTCATTGGTTCAGTCGTATTCTTTTGGTCATTTATTTTTCGCGAGAAATTTCGTGGTGTTTTTTGTCAAGTTTTAAATTGCAAGCTGCAGCAATTTAATTTGTCAAAACTAAATTTGCCATTTCTTGGGGCACCATTTACTCACACCAATAAATAAGTAATTTAATTGTTTTACACAATTAAATTTTTAGACTGCATTTTCTTCACAACTTTCATGATTAATGAGCCTGAGCCTGAAGTTTCAACAGGGTATGAGTTCATTATTGTTGGGATTACAAATTGTTGCAGTTGAGGCACTCACTACATGGTAACCACAAGGATTTTTAAATATACAGAAAATTCAAAACTTGTTCCATTAAAGCGCGAATGACAGTTCCTTGGAAGACGAATTATTGTGGGTATATTTGATTTAAAGTGGTATATCTACTTAAATTTACAGGAACATGAAGAGGCTTTGCTGTTTGTCATTCGTGACTTTTATTTTTAGTATCGGAGTTTGTTATTAAATGAATCAATACAACGGAGAGTCATATAAAATATTTCAAAATTTCAAAATTTATAAGTAGTAATTGCAATGCAAAAAAAAAAAAACATGTGTAATTGAATATTTTAGTAAAAATCACTTAGGAGAATTTGTCACTCGTTACTTTAATATTTTTTTTTTTTTTTTTTGGCATCTCCATGAACAGGCAATTGTTCCTTTATTATACATTATACATATGTATGTATATTTATAATAATTATTGTAAGTTTATTAAGCTCTTACTTGAAGCATTTTTACGGAATATTTGTCAAATAAACGTGTAATAAACCTTCAATAGTTTTTATGAATATGGGTGTAAATCTTTATTACTTTTTGTATGACATTGTAAGGAACTTTAATTCAAATTTACGGCTCTTTTCATGATGTACGACGTGTTTAATTTTAGCGTAATTTAGCTAATCAAATAATTAAATAGTTTCACTTTCCCTATGCGAAGATATGAATAGAATCCCTACACAATATGGCGGGAAAATTGCGATTAGACTATCGCGCCGACCACAGGTTTGGACATTGAACTTTGCGGCTTTAGTTAGATTTGGGAATCGCTTTAGGTGATTTAGGTCTTAATTACGTGGGACAGTAGAGATATCTGACTACAGGTTTGTTATAGAAAACCAGAATAATAAAAAAAATACTCAATATTTTCAACAATTGGTACTCACAATATAAACTAAATTCATTCAAAAATTGTAAATGACCAGGAGCCAGATCGTCACACATTGAGATCGAACGAATTCCGTAGTTTTTTTTGTTTGTTTTTGTTTTATATTATTTTTACTCGATAATTCATTCGATATCGAATGCGACGATTTAGCCCCAGAGCTTCTTGGGTACTTCCTATTGAGTTCAATTGCAAAAATGGAATGAACGAATCGTACTTTAAACAGTACGATTAAAAATGAACGGGGACGTTGTCGTTAAAGTAAACGTCAACTCTTAATAATACATTGTGAAAATGGTCGTTAGTATAATAGATATTATTTAAATAGGAGAGCTTAAATTCAGCTTCTTTTGAAACATTTATGACAGCATGAGTTTGAGGAATAATAAGGTTTTTGTTGTATGGTATTGAGACACACAAAAAAGCAGATTGTGGACTAGAAGTACAAACAAAATCCAGAATGTTGCGCGTTAAGAAACAAAAGAAACCACAAGAATGAAAATAGTTTCGTTTCGTCATTCGACAAATGTACATACATACATATACTAATCTAGAGTTGAAAAAATCAAACTTTCGGCTATTATTATCCACGAAAACCTATTCGAATCCCATTAGTTCAGATATAGTATATATTTTTGTAAATATGAGGCTTATGGGACCAGGCTATATAGTATACCCTACAAATATGCCCCGGGTAAACTATGAGGCCCTCGATATGCGCTTCCTAAAACTTACTTGCCTGCAAATGTTTGCAAAATGTTTTGTCTGATTTATCAAGAAAACTATAAGAATCATTGTTCCCCCACTCGGATTGATGCGTTATTAGCAGTCAGCAGTTTCGTCATCTCTTCTTGAATATGGGCGATTTTACATTCTGCATCAAAGCCTTTAATAACGAAAGTCACAGCGCTCACTTACTTAATCAAACCGGATGTGTTGGAAACAGCAAACAATGCTAATTTCGAACATACATATGTATGTATGTATGTATGTAGCTGAAAACGTTTGTATCAAGCGCAAGTATGTATAACAAAAAACTTAACTGAAACACAAAAGAAAACACCAGCACAAACTAAAAGACAAAAAGCATGCAACTGCAAGCATAATTATCCAGAAATGCGGCAGCATTCAATGCACTTTTTTCATTCATTACAAAGAAAATATACAGATATTCATAAATATACATACATATGTACATACATATATACATGACGATGCATGAACATATGAGTGCCTATTTGCAAGAATAATGAGTTGGGGTTTTAACTGCATGCAGATGGTACATACATATGTATATGTTATGTACACATGTACTCTGCTGAATGGGAAAAAAAAAGAAGAGCCAAACAGAAACAGAAACAAAAATAAGCAAAATTGTATCTTTTGTAAAATGTGAACACGATAAATTTTAAGACCGACTTGAAAGCCCTCATAACATTGAAATGCTGAATTTGAGTTACAAAGGTCTTGTAAGATAAAACTGGTGGGGGAAAGATATCTGCATGTATGTATGTATGTACATACACATATGTATGTATACAGCGTCATGTACAAGTATCAATACTCTACTAAAGCGCAAGCATTTTTAAAGAATCAAAAGCGTTAAAAATTTATTTATTAATTTATTTTTATTTAGTCTTATGAACATCCGCTAAGGTTCAGCAATTAAAGGGTCAATTGAGCAGCGAAAATGACAGTATGTAATAAAACGTTTGTGGACGGAAGTTGACAAAAACTAGAGAACCCCAAATTTATAAAACAATCACACAGAGTGGCATCTACATACATACATACATATTATTATATGTAAGAAAAAATAGGGACGAAAATCTACCACTCGCTTATATATAAAAAAGACAAAGAAACGTGTACAGGCAGATAAGCCTACTTTTATGAATTTCGAATCTTTCTTTAATGTTTAATTGTCTTATCTGAGAAAATTAGTGTTTAGAGTTGCTGCTGCCCATCAAAGCCGCAACAACAAAAACAATTTTTGGCAACAATTTTCTCTAAATAATGAAGATTTGTTATTTATGAATTTGTGGTGGGAGAAAAAAATCTAAGGTCAGTTTTAAATTTTCCTTCGAGAAGTTTAGAGGCATAAATTGTTGGGTATTTCGTGTTATAAAGAAGATTTTTGAATTTACTTTTTTTTTAATTAATACACATTTTCCTTTTGTACAATTTCAGATTTATCCTGGACCTGATCCCAAGCAAGCCATTATGGGTTCTTTGGTTTTTTGCATACATCACAAACAGGGCTGCACATGGTCCGATGAACTAAGGAAATTGAAGGTGGGTTTTTTATACTGTTTTTTTTTTTTTAACATAGAAATAATAAAGATAACCAACCGAGAAGCTTGAGGTCTTTAGGAGACATTTTCAAGCGAAAATTCTTAAACAGCTTTCAAGTTCCAAGAAAATGGGTCTGCCTTTTATTAATTATTTTATTAACAAATTTTGTTTTTTTTTCTTTTTGTTGTTAAGACAGTTTAGAACAGTTAAGGTTAAATGTGCTCATTGGTGCCTTCTGCTTAATTTAAATTAAATTTTTTTTCTCGTTCTTTTTGCGTTTTATTAGTTTCTACTGGTATTTTATTACTTATGGGATTTTTATGGTCATAAAGTAGTCAAAGTAAGAAATAATTTCTAAGAAACTTCACAAGTTCACGATTTAAAGGTGGGAAAATTAAAATAATATACATACATGCATACGAAGCAGTGTTAAGGAAGTTGTCGTTTTATGTGTAATTCCACTAACAAGACATTTTTTACAAGATTAACGATGTTCGCTTTAACAAATGTATTTATTTTTTTTTACTTTTTAGGCCCATTTGAATGTGTGCAAGCACGATGCTACACAATGCCCGAATAAATGCGGCGCTCAAATTGCGCGTATTATGATGACAGATCACTTGCAGTACACCTGCACCATGAGACGTACGAAATGTGAGTTTTGTCAAAGTGAATTCTCGGGTGCTGGTCTGGAGGAGCACGCAGGTACTTGCGGCCAAGAGCCAGTTTACTGTGAGGCGAAATGTGGCCAGAGAGTTTTGAGAGGACGCATGACTTTGCACAAATCTAAGGATTGTAGCAAACGTTTGAGACGTTGTTTGCACTGCAACAGAGAATTTTCGGCTGACACTTTGGCTTTGCATGTCAATCAATGCCCCAGGGCCCCCGCAGTGTGCCCACAGCGCTGTGATGTGGGCCCCATAGCACGTGCCGATATGGAAGCTCATTTAAGAGACGAATGCAAAGCTTTAGCCATCGCTTGTACTTTCAAGGAAGCTGGCTGCAGATTCAAAGGACCCAGACACATGTTGGAGGCCCACTTGGAGGCCAATGCAGCCTCACATCTGTCCCTAATGGTGGCTTTGTCAGCCAGGCAAGGTCAGCAAATACAAATGTTGAAATCAGCCGTTTCCAAACTTTCCATCAACTTTACGGGCACTTTGTTGTGGAAGATAACAGATTGGTCGGCCAAAATGTCAGAGGCCAAGGGAAAAGATGGTTTGGAATTGGTGTCACCACCATTTTATACTTCACAGTATGGTTACAAATTGCAAGCTTCTATGTTTTTGAATGGCAATGGTCCGGGCGAAAATACACACGTTTCCGTTTACATCAAAGTGTTGCCCGGTGAATATGATGCCCTATTGAAATGGCCATTCTCCCATTCCATAACATTCACCCTGTTTGAGCAGGGCGCTCAGGCTGGTCAAGGTGGTGTAGCAGAATCGTTTGTACCCGACCCCACTTGGGAGAACTTTCAGCGTCCTTCCAACGAGCCTGATCAATTAGGTTTCGGTTTCCCTCGTTTTATCTCTCACGATTTGCTCTACAAGCGTCCATTCATTAAAGACGATACGGTATTTCTCAGAGTTAAAGTAGACCCCAGCAAAATTGTCGCCGTCTAAGTTTTCTATTTGTTTTACGCAATTTAATTCTAGTTCTAGCTCTTTCTTTCCTTTATGAATACTGTGTATTTAAGTTAAAATTACTAAATATCTGCATAAATTAACCCTGTACATAAAAGTATAATTATAATGCCACAAATAATAAATATTATAAAGAAAAAATTATACGTTTAATACCAAAAACAAACAAAAAAAAAAAGAACAGAAAACAAAAATTACAAAACAGCTTCACTTAAGTAGCCTCAGTTTGCTACTTTAGTTAATTGAATGCTTTTATATAATTTTAAAATTTACTCACACAATTAGTCAAATAAAACCTTTACTTTTTCTGTTTTTAAGAAGAAAGTAACCACATTTTATTAACCAACTCTTTAAGCTTGTTTTGTTTATTTAAGCAGAGCTGTAAAGGTGTTAAAAATCGTGCTGGAATTAAACCAAAGTCATTATCAATCCCCAATAAACATTTGTAGTTTACGAATTCTGTCTGAATGAAATGATTTCATAGCAGAGTTTGTTTCCTAAGTCTTTCGTTTTTTTTATTCAAATGAAAAAAATGCATTCAAAAGATCTTTTGCCTACAATTTAAGTTTCACTAAAGTTTAAAATTGAAAAAGTAAAACCTCTGGTTAAAACACAAAACGAAAAAATGGCAAACATCTACATAAATATATTTTGCAAAACACAATATAGTCATAGTTATGTAATGTTTAGTTAACGAGTAGTAGAATACGAAAAGAAAATATAATTTTATCACTGCTAAAGTTACTTGTATATAAATAAAACTTAATTTTTGTATTATTAAAAAAACACACACACACACAAATTGTTATTTCTAAGAGAGAGAGAGAGAGAGAGAGAGAGAGAGAGAGAGAGAGAGAGAGGGAGAAGAACTTGGGTGCAAGGAACGGTGAGAGTAATTGAACTTTATAAGCTTTGAGATTTTGTCAAACTATAATTTCTTCAATTAAATTGTATGTATAATGCATGAAACTTGATTACAAATATGTTTGCACCTTAAAAGTTTTGAGATCCAAACACAATGTTTAATACTTTGTGACAAACTTTAAATTCTCGAATTAAAATTTATGTCTAATGCATAAAACATTGGCCAATTAAGTATACTTTTTTTCTTTCTTCAAATGACACAAATTTATTTTTACTAATCGCGAAATTCAAAACCCACAAAATAAAAGCTGCGATCCCGTACTCAAGATTGAGAGTCCGCGGGATCCCAATTTGCACGAAAACTGTTCCCGTACTCAAAGTTCGTGCAAGTGAGAGAGATTTTGGAAGAGAAATATTCCTGTTCTTCTTGCATGAAACAGCCCAGTTAGCTGTTGCAACTTTGATGTTTTTCAAATAGTATTTCATATAAGAAGTATCTGCTGCAAAGGACTTCAAAATTTAAATACTTCTAAAAAACATTTCATTTTCCCAAAATTTATGTTTAAATTTTCACTACAGCATCAAAACAGACCATATGTTACTTTTTGGGATAGAAATGTAGTTTTAGTTCCCCTGTACTTCTGTGGAATATTTCATAGTGCATTGTGTATCATTTTACCGCACTTTGCCCAAAAAGAGCGGGATCAAACTTAAAGTCTATGTAAGTCAACAGCTGATTAATTTTTTTTCTCGACTAATTTTCCATGTAAATGTCAAATGCTGTTATTTGCCTCGCGTTTTGTTTTTCATATTCCTTCTGACAGCTTGCTGATATTCTGAATGTACTTTATTGAATACATATACTTTTCACTCATTAATTGTGAAATTTTTAAGTAATATCCACACAATTGTGTGGTTCTCACTAACGATGTACAGCATCTACACTCTGAGACCGTAACAAATTCATTGTGAGAAAAACAAAATGAAACAATTTCTACAATTGGAAAAGGCAGTTTGTATGAGAGTGATAATCTGATGTTGTGTTTAACCACAGAAAACCAATTCTCTGTTTATTTCGTTCAAGCAAAGCAAACAATGTAAATGAATGCCTACGTCTTTATTCGAAAGACGACAGCGGAGTCTGGCTGCACGAAAACTTCCACTCCTATTCAACTGCAATTTGGCCAAATATGCTAGAAAATTTCGATTTCAAGAAGATGGCATCTTCGAGTATATTTGCAAAAGCATTGACTAGAAGAACAGTTCCAAATAAAAACACTTCCCATTTCACAAAAGTGTTTTCGTGGATTAAATTCTGGCTGGACCTCAACTAGTATCTAAAGTCGAAAATACGATAATTGAATCAAAGAAATAAATCTCAACTGAACAAACAAAAAATTTATTGAGCCTTTTTATAAGCATTGCACAGAATAAAAGAGGTTCCTTGCAACAATAGAATTACAAATAAAGGAATGTTATGAAGAAGATTCGTTATCTTAAAATATTAACACAAAAAATACCGATAAATAATAGTTTAGTCTAGATGATTAAGGCAATCGTTTCTTTAATAAATTTTCCAATTTACGAATGCGCCCACGATCACTGCCCGCTTGTGAGGACCCATCACCATTTTTATCTGCACTATTACTGCCGCTGGAAAAACTGCCAACACTGAAAATGAACGCTCTCTTAGGAGTGGATGTTGCAGCACTTGTATTTGTGGCAGCAGGAATTTGAGTTGCAGCCGAACTTTCAGTGCTGGTGGCGTCAACCATTAGATTATTAGAGCTCGTTTCAGCAGAGTTCGACAGATTTAAATCAACATTTGAGCTGTTGTCTACAGATTCGGTTAAGCCCGCAAAAGCAGCGGTCGAGGCAGTGCGTTTGAAGAGATCAATCAGTTGTAGTTGGTCCACACGTTTTACTGCTTTCATGTCTAAAATTTTCTGGTACTCGGCAATAGTAACATCCGGCAGTAATTTCAAGACCTGTTGCGTAAAATGTGCCGGTGGTTGAACGGGTGTCATGACTACTTTGATAATCATTTCTGCACGACTCATGTCCTTTACAACCACTTTGGTATACGATGTAGGAGCTTTGCGATTTACACTTGATCCCACAGATGGCAAATCCACTAAGGCGGTTTTCAGACTGTGAGTATCCAATAATAATTGTTCGCATCCCAAGACATTGTTGGAGCCATCCGACAGGGTTAGCTTGCATTTGTACAAAACGTTTATGTATTTTGGAATAAAAGCATTCACAAATTTGTGGCAGAATTGTGTAAAGTATTTACGAGAACTTGCCAGATTATCACGTAAGATGGGAACAGTTTGCTTAAAGTTAGAACATATACTAGAAATAAACGCGCTTTGATCACCAACATTGTTAATCGTTTGCCACTGTACTTTGGACATGGCTTGTAGAGAAGGCTCACAGCCTGTTTCCAGGTCCTGCACCAAGAGCTGAATGCAATTTGAAATCAAGCTTGAAGAAAAAAGTACACAGATTTCCAGATTTTAAAACACTTATTCCAAAGAACTTCGAGTTTGGCTTACCGGTGAAACACGTCCTTTTCCTCTGACATATCAACTTTGTTCACAAACGCCGGGGCAACTTTCTCTTTAAGTTTATCCTCCAATTGTTGCACTGTTTCCAGGCAATACTCGGCTGTGGTAAGAACACAGCAAATGCGTATAAGATCGTCTTTAGAAAAACGTTGAACATCACCCTCTTTTAAAAAGTTATGTATAACCTGGCCGGCAGCCGTAGACAGATTTTGCATGTCACGCGTCAATAATGACATACTTTTTCCTGATAAGTTTATTTTGAAAAACTTTTGTGTTTAATTCATGAATTACATAAATACTACATGCAATGATTTTGTCATTTGATGGAGATTAAAAACGCATATAATGTTGTTAAGAAAAAATGTTACTAATAAAAAATGTGCTAAAGCCCAATTTAATCGCAATGCAGACAAACAAATTTGCAAATTAAAATTTCCGCAGGGTGCTTATTACAACAAAAAATAAACAAATAAAAATCTCTATGAATGCAGCTGGAGAGGAGAAACGTAAGAAGGTATTTTCAAGGTGCATATGATATGATTTAAAACAAAATATTACCAAATCAACCACAAACCAAAGAACAGATATGCAAATAGGTGACAATGAAAAGTTTTTATATGTCTATGTATGTACAGCAAAAAAAAAAAAAACAAAATGAATGAAATCAGAAAGAAAAAGCTTTACTCACCAATAGACGACGTTGATGGCAATAGTTTCGGGATACTATATTCCAACACTTTGCTGGCGTATTCTCGTAAATATTTTTTAAATACCATCGCCAATTCATACATGGGTTGTTCGTTACTCAATTGGTTACACTGCACCATACACTTTTTATAGAACACAAAAAGATCTGCGGAGCTAATTACAAACAGGATAATTAAAATTTGAGTTATAGTAATTGGGCTTGATAAATACCTAGGATACACAGATGTCTTTGCCTCGCCCACTTTGAAGGGTTCTTTCGTTTGTTCAATAAATTTTTCAATTAGTTCCGACAGATTGCGGTCAATACTTTTTATGTAGATGTCCAGATGATTCTTAAAGCAACTGCCGATCTGATCGTGAAATACAGTTGCTGATTGTGTTGTAATTTGATCAGAAGTATTCGAGATTTCATTTATTGCACTATTATTGTATGCACCTATGGAAACTCCAGTAAATCTCTTTGAGAGTAGTTGCTCAAAAGCTTGGGTTTTATTGAAGGCAAACAACAGTAAACGTACATCAATTTCATGGGCTCTTTTGGCCATAATTTGCGACAATTGTTCTCTTGTTAGACGACAGAACTCAACGGTAATTCTTTCAGAAACTTCCCAATCTAAAGGGAATACATTACCGAACTTATCCTCAAAATCAAGTAGGTGACGTTTAAGCCAAGCATACCGTTTATCGATTTTGTCCAACCATGCAATATCTTGATTTTCATGAAATAAGTGAAGGTACTCCTCCAGTTGTTGGGCTATAAACCATTTCAAAAGTTCTTTTTTTACTTTCGGATCGAGCACAGAGACAACTTTACAAGCATCTGACAACTGATTTAGTCCCAACCGATGTGTGTTACTGCCAGATGATTTGCTTGAAAAAGCCTCTTTAAAATCCTCCGTGATCTGTTGAGCCAATGTCACCTGTATGCGATCCACACTTTGCGAAAGGTTCTTTATTTCTTCTATGTCCGAATACTGTTGAAAATGTTGATTAACTTCAGTAATGGCTTGAAGTGGATTCAAAATCTCTCCATACAACCGTTTTTCTATAAGTTTCTCCAAACTTTCAATCCCACCCACCAGCATGTGCAAGTGATTAAGAGTAGTAATGGCAGAAGTCAAATTTCGTTTTGCACAGTCAAGCTGTTTAATATCCCGTGTTATTTCCTTAACCATTTCTTCTGTCTTTTCAGCCCGAGTTTTTACATCAATTATGTGTTCATACAGTATGTTTATGACCTTTTGAGCTTCATACAACGCCATTTGGCCATCCTGCCCATTATTTGTCTGTCCCCGCACTACAGAACGAATGTTGTCATCAATAAGTGTAACCTCACATTGCATGCGTTGAATTGTTTCATCGATCGATACCAGAGATTGTTCGTTCGGAAAGAGCTGGTTAATATAGTCAACAGAATTGAAATCTGGCGCATCCATGGGATCGTCGGACTTTAAAACCTAAATGCATTTTTTGCAATTAATAAATCTAGTTAGTTGTTTACATACGTTTGTGTGTATGTGCTTACTTACTTTGTCGATAACCTGCTTGACTTCTTTGCTGAAGTTAATCTTGGTTTCCTTAAAATTCTCATTTTCTTCAAAGGCTTGGCAATCATTATCTCCATCACACCCACTAACACTCATTTCGTAATGTATTTTATTGGATATAAAAAAAACTTATTGCAAACTTTTCACAAAATAACAAAGCGTCACCACAAAAAAAAATCCAATTGCAATCAAATGTCAAACATATCTAATTGCAATTTTACAACTTCTTTCAATGCTGGTTGCCAGACGACACGTTAAGAAAATCGTCAAGTGCAGAAAATTAAATCGGTCATTTTTTATTATACGAAATACAACACAGATATACAGTTAAATCAGTCCAAATCTCTTAGAACGTGGTGATAATTTAAATTATTTCTTTACCACATATCATAATATTATGCATAAGCAAATGAGAAATGAGGAAAAAAAATCGCTCCGAAAATTGATAGAAATTCCTTCAAAGAAAAGCATGTGTAATTATCTAGTGTGGCAGCACTACTGGAGAGTTTTAGAAAACATATGTTATCTATCTTCTTTGTCTACATTTGTTTTGGCGGCATAAGCACAATCAAAATATAGTAAACACACTAGTCCAAGGCAGATCTACCTTGCACTAGTCTTTAAAGTTAAATATGGATCCTTGTGTTATAGAATTTATTGGTGAAAAATCTACTATTGGTGTTATACCAAACTTTTCATTCGAACCTTTACATTTAATTTCTGGTAGCGTGGGCCCATTTCGCGCAGGTATCCCAGTACATGTACCTCTCTGGTTAGGTATACACCTTAGAAAGCAACAGAAATGTCGGATTGTACCACCGGAATGGATGGATTTGGATCTTATGGAAGAAATCAAAGAGGAAGAAAAACGGTCTAAGTAAGTTTAAGAAAACGTAGTTTATATGTATGAACATCTGTTACAACACGTCTATTCAAGATTCTTCACCAAGATGCCGAGCGAACATTATATGATCGAGGCACAACTGATAATGAGCACTGCGCCCGATGATGTACCACAATGTGAGGAAATTCGCACAATAATAAAAGATATATTTGATATACGTGAGTCCAAACTACGTACTTCCATAGATGCTTTCATAAAAGGTGAAGGAACGTATGCTAAATTGGATAATTTAACTTTGTTGGAAATGCATAGTGTTCGCCCAATTTTGCCACACGCTTTAGATCATATAGCCCGCTATCAACGTACCGCCATGGCCTCGCAACGTGATACATCTTTCGCACTTGGTGGAAATTCGAGTTCCATGAACTCGAGTTCATTTCATAGCCAATAATTTAGTGGTAGGTACAAATATTTATTGCGATTTGCTAGTTGTAATATTGTTATTACTGTTTTTATGCTATCAAAAGAAAACAAATTAATAATAGATATTGAAAGTGGTAAGAATTATTGTAATTAACTGGAACGCATTGCAAATACGTTTTGCTAATTTTTTCAATTGAAACTAAAAGATGAGAATTTTTGCCAATTTCTTGTACATACATCATATCCTTGAAACTTAGAAACAAACAAGTGGGCAATAATTATTTAGATTATTTGCTGTATTATTCAAACATTTACAATGAGAATGTGGCTCGGAGAGCACATTAGCATTAATAATAGAACGTTGGTTTTTGGTTGGATAAAATCAAGTAATTAAATTAAATGCACGCTTTGCACTATTGTAAGTAACCAGCCAGTGAATCCCACAGTTTGATAACATCAATTTCATTGCGACTACTAATGTTAGCAATGAAAATGTGCTTCTTTAAAATACATATGTACATAACTATTTCAATCAGGTACGTAATTTTAAGCAGATAATAAGCAAAACACGTCTAGAATGTAAAAAATTATAGAATTCACCAATACAGCTGAAAAATTATTTTTATTAATCCCCCTATTGGTGACGACATCTATTATGCTTCAGATCGACTTAGAATATTAGAGGCAAACAATATCATATCTATATGTATGTAACTATATTTGAGCAATAAATGCGTTGTAAGTAAAAAATAATCAAAACTTTATCGCTATTTTTCTATGAAAATTTGACTATTTTGACTTACATTGGCTGATATTTTACGGTTGAAATTATAATTGTTTTTTTTTTTTTCTTAATATTTCAGCAAACATTAAATAAACCTTTTATCAGCATTTAAGTTATCAAAAAACCAAAAAACAACTCGAACAATCTTCTTATTGTTTTCACGTTAGAACTTACATATGTTGTTCAACGTTTAAAAAACATTATTTCCTGGAGAAATTTTCTAGAGAAAAACAAAATATCGAAAATTAAACAAGGACCTAAAGGTAGTCGAAATTGTATAATTATTGAGAAAAATGGTCGCAGCAAATAGGACAAAGAAAATACTTTTAACAAATTGTTTGCAGCAAAGTACGTAATCAATTTTTATTTCCAACACAAGCTGTTTGATTCAGGTCAAATCTTTAGTTCGATTATAATGCATATTATGTACGTTTGTATGCATGTATGCACCTACATACATACATACATACATATATGTATGTTGATTTGAATTTAATAAAAGTCTTTTGAAAACACTTATCACTTAGACAGAATTTTAATGTATTTTAAACAAAAATATAAATACAACAATAAAATTATGCATTTAATTCTTCAATCTCAAGAAGATTACTATGAAATTATAGACACAACTTGTCACACTCTTCTTTGGTATTGAAACGATTGTCGTTGCCGTGGCAGCCACCGTAGACAAACTGCTCGCAGGCTTTCTTTTCGGCATCGTAATAAAACTGCATATCTGCCTTACGACAGGGTCCAACTTCTTTGGGCTGCAGACAAGCTGAATGAATACATTAAAAAACAAATCGATTTTAGAAAATTTCCCAAAATAATTTAATTTTACCATGTGTGATACCTGATTTGTCAACAGCTTGTACAGATGCAAAGATGAAAGCGAAAACGCTTATTAAAACCAAAATAAATCTCATGTTTTCAAACTGGTCTGCGTTGAATGAAGTAACAATTAAAAATGATGTCTCTCTAGAAACGTTGAGAAAGTTTATATACTTACTGGTCAGCGAAGTAAGGGCTAGATTGTTTTTACTTTAATTTTTTTGCTCCGAGTGGTACACAGCGTTCGCTAATTTGTTTTGATTTTAAAATTGGCTTTTAAGCAAACAGAGGTGGCAATTTTGTATGTTTACTGTGTATTTTATTTGTTTTTTTTTTGTGTTTTTAATATTTTCAGTGAACATACATGCATACATGTGTATGTGTGTACGTATTTGTAAACGAAGCCGGTTATCTGTTTTTCTTCTTTATTTTATAAAACTTGTAATCTTATTTATTTTGTCGAATGTTTCAACTAATCGTTTATCGGGTTTTAATAATAAAAAATAGTGTTTGAGACCAGTTTTTCTTCCATTACTTAATGGGAGTTTTCAACGGAGTGTCAAAATTAACGGTCGGCCGACTGCAATTCTTGCATCAGTCTCAACTTGTAAGACTTAGATGCAAACCCTTAGGTGAATAAGCATTCTGTCAAGCTTCAAAATATTTATCAAACTAAAATAGCTAACAAGACTACGAAAAATTAATAACTATTTTTACTTTATAGTCATAAATTTGATCGTTAGTCTGTTTGAAACTTAACTACTGTTCCATAATTCCCATGAACAAAATGAGAATCAGAATCATGTGCAAACAAACCTTTAACACAGTAAACAGTTTTTTTCGTTTTGCAACTCTTTTACTTTTCTGATTCTCATTTTATTCATGGGAATTATGGAATAAGTCGTTAAGTTGCAAACATTCTTTTAAGAATTGTTCGAGTCTACTGATGAGTTGATTCGCTCAACGAAATGTCGGCGGCATATAGACGGTTGAAAAATACAGATAGAAAGCATTTTCAAGGTCTATTTTTGGACCTGAATTAAATATTTCAGTTGGCTCAAAAAGCAAATAAATAATTAAGTTCATGTTTGTTTTTTCTAATCTGCAGTTTGAGTTCTAATGTTGTAATATATAATTTTTATTTGATCTTATTAATTTATGAAATAACAAATTTTCAATTTTTATCCTAAATTTCAAATATTATCCTGAAGATGTTAACAAACTGTTAGCGAAATATTGAATAAAATTGTTAATAACAATTTTTATATAAAAACGATCCGAAGCTGCGAAAATTAGTTATTTGCTAATGTTGTAATTCTTGTCGGAATTCGTGTATGTTTCACGGATTGCCAGTCGTGAGACCGCCTCACTTGGATCCCAGAAGGTTTCGTTGTGTTTATGTAACTTATTCAGGATTTTTTATGCATATTTTATAAAAATTATAAATTATAAAAAAATTTTGGAGGAGTAACGAAGTATCGAATAAAAAACAGAACGCACCTCAAGCTAAATTTTTAAATGTGTAATAACAACCACCGAAAAAATATCATCAAATCAAATTTGCAAAATCTTCGATAATAAAGTTCATATAACAAATATCTATGTATACTTAAAAAACGAAATGTACGTCTTACTCTAATAAGAATAAGGCCTTAACATTATTCTACCGGGTATTATTATTATTGTAGGTATAACCTACCAAAATATGAAAAATCTTGGAAAAAACAATTCACTCAAGCTATTTTCCATTAGATTTTAGGACTGAAAAGGAAGCAGCGCGTCATCTTCCTAATTCGATATAATTGTTTTCAAAGTTAGTATGCATGAATTTTCAATTCAGGTCAAAGCGTTTTAAGCCAGGATGCATACATTTTTTTTTTTTTTTGTCATTCATTTATTATGTCACCAACACCTCAGTTTGAAAAAGACAATAATTTATATTATTTTATGCGACTTTTATGTAAGAGGTTTACCAAAAAAAAAAAAAAAAAAAAAAACTTGCATCACCAAGCACACAAGAAATCAAGTTTCATATTTTATAAGTGCACTTAGGGTTTTTTTTCAGCCTGAACAAATACTTTGAGCTTCATGTATTTCGCGCACATACACATGTAGGTATATCTTTTATTGGAGCTTCAAATACATGTGAATCCCACTGGATTAAAGAAAAATTAAAATAATTTGTATTGTATATTGTGATCGCTGTTTGATTATTTGAATGTCACGAAAACCACCCTAATCAATCAGAACTGCACTGCTTAAGGCGGGTAACCAAATTGAATATTTTTATTTATTTTTTACACTTACCCAGAATGCAGTAAAAAAAGTTTTTAAAAGTGATCTCTAAAAATTAAAAAAAATATGCTCTGGAAATTAAATGAAAATAAATTACAATTCTGCATTTAATAATAAACTCTTCTAAATCGAAATAATTGAAATCCGGGCACTGCCATCGATTTTTACTTGGACCTAATGTAGTTTTGAATAGTTTACGTATTGCTTTTACGAATCAACGAAAATATTTGGCAGCAATTTATGATACGAAGCCTACTTTAGCCACTAAGCGCGCTGGCATGCTGAGTGATGGTAGAATTTTTTGATATTTCGTCATATTCGCTGAGTGCATAAATAGCAAATGCGACTATCGACTACACGCGTGTAGCACCGTCACAGCAAAAGCTTTGTTGCCATTTTTCAAATATATACAACGTGTTGATATGTTCAGAAAAACTGATTTAATACGAGTACAATTTGCATGCTTTGTTTCTTTTGTTTTTTTGAACTAAATTAAATTATGTAGTGTATAAATAGTTGTTGTATGTATAAATTGTATGCTTACAAATAAATGAGTTAGTTCATACTTAAATCTAATAAAAATTTTTAAACTTAAAATGTTCAATCTCCCCGTGGTCGAAGTAGCAAAAAAAGAATAACTAATATTTTTATATCGTTTCGGAACGGGGATCTAACTTATGAATAGCTTGCACCAATGTCGTGGAATTGCTGACGTTAATACCTTTTTTGGACATTTCAGTCAGCCGATCCGTAATAGGTTTTTGGTCCCGGCCACGTTGCCACCTGCAAGGATTAAATTCAAAATTCACTCTGTTTAAATTTATCTACGATTCTTATAAACATACCACAAATGGGCGCACGTATGTAAGAGTGGTATATACAAAGGCAGCAGGTCTATATCACACAGTGTTTCGTATCGACTTAAAGCCAATGAAGCCCACCTTTCTGCTGATTGGTGTGGCACCGGTGTAATTGTGCATGCAGCTACTAAACGGCATAATACCAAAAGCACCGGCTTAGATCGATCCATAAAAACTTTGTTCAATAAAATGAAACTATTTTCCAGTATCGGTATGCAGGCATCATTGCGTTCATCTAACAGCTGGCAGGCTTTTAATAGTTCTTCTTTTTGCAAAAAGTCTAAAAACTGTGATGTGTCCCTTAAAATGGAATTTTCAAAGATGTAAGTCAGAAGCTTTTCAAACGCAAACCCTCGTTCGGCTATTAGGTTGGAAGAGAAATTTCCCACTATAACTTTACTTGGAAAATCGATGTTTGCCATTTCTTTAGGGTGGATTTGCTTTAAGCAATTAAACAATTCTCGAAAATGAGTGTAACGCCTCTGAATGCGGGCGGGCAGGGGATCGATTGAAGCAATTGTATCTTGACGCAATGTCAGCTCATAAACGACAAATCGTTTTACTTTAAGATCTTCCCCCTCTGGCGGCATAATGTATGCTGACAAAATTTCAAAGCGCAATAATGGTGAGCCGTCCTGGGGCAGATTTAATGCTTTATAAAAAGCCGGTCGCTCCCATAATTCTGAAATGAGTAATTTTGCAATGTTTGGCAATCTGTCATTTTGGCTGTTTTGCATACCTCGCTGATATATCTTTGGATCTGAAGCGTTTATAGTCAGTGAACCAGCTTCTATTTCGTCAGCACTCTCCAAGTCATCTGGATTATCAGGAATGTCAAGTGAGGACACTTGGGTTCTTCTGGCCATTGCAGCGCGCACTTGAGTATTGGTTATATTAAAGATTAGTATTAATGATATGTACTTTCAGTTGTGTTTTAAACTTTAAATAGCCGAAACACACATGCATACATTAAAAAGATTTTGTCCTAAGGTCGCGAAACAGTCTAACAAATATGGATAAGTATTCAAATATTCAAAATGATTATTGTTGCGGTTCAATACTTGGAAAAATGTTCTTTAAAAACTCAATAAAAAGTCTGGTAAAAAAAAACAGCCAAAAAGGGAAAGACAAAGGCATTCCAATAAATTCCATAACTTGCGTCCTTTACTATTTTTTAATTTTTTATTAATTATCTGACTTGTAAAAAGTAGTTTCTGTTTGAAAGTGTACACACATATGTACATACTTATCGCTTCATAGTTTCACTATTTTAATTAAATCTTAGTTTCCATCAATATTTAGAACACTTCTTTCCCAAGATGTAAAATCTTCTATTGAATTCTTTTGTGTTTGATTATACATACATATGTATGTATGTACATACGTCAGCTAGCCAACGAATAACAAAGGTAGTCACTTTAATAACTACCAACAGCTAAAATTTATATAATGACTAATCGAACAAGTTTATGAAGAATTATTATCAATGA
This sequence comes from Sturmia bella, assembly GCA_963662145.1. Taxonomy (NCBI): domain Eukaryota; kingdom Metazoa; phylum Arthropoda; class Insecta; order Diptera; family Tachinidae; genus Sturmia; species Sturmia bella. The sequence continues at coordinate 2,322,778 of OY759171.1, read as the reverse complement.
AATAAAAGTTATTAACAAGTCTTTTGTTCGCAGTTTATAGGTCACACCAATTAGTGTTCAACTTACTAGATGTGGGCGTGGGTATGTAATGAGTTTTCGTTAGAATGGAACCTCAGCAAACAAACGATTTCTAAATCATTTAATTAATAACAACTATGTTTACTTTTACAAAAGTAAACACTACAGTGAACTTCTATTTCTGTTAAAAATGCACTCAAGCAGTGATGTTAACTTTCATTTTACAATTACTGTAAAGAGAAAAACAAAGCGTTTTATGGACAAAATTATTGTCCGGGAAAAATGTAGCACATTGAGTTTATGCAATCAGCTGTCTGAAAAGATAACAATAACACACAAAATGGTTCATCTGAATCAACAAAAGTTTTTATGATTATTAACTATTAATATTTTACATAAAAATATCTGCTAAAGACTCTAAAATCTAAATGCGTTTAGAAAAATAAAAAAAAATTATTTCATACGGAACCTGTCATATGCTTCAACAAAATTTTGTCAGCTGTGGAAATTTTTTAATTAGAGCGCGTTCCATTTTCAACTGCATAAACGCATGATAGTAGCTGTTTTATAAGAGAATTGTGTGTGGTCGGAGAAAATATATTAAACTCAAGTTTTTGTGATATTATTCGAAAATAGCAGAAAATTATAATCAACTAGAATGCAATTAGAAGTGAAACGTTTATTCAACTGCCTACACATGCACTTATTTGTGGATATTGTTAACTATTATAAGTTGTGTCAGGTGACACCAAAAATCAGCATATGAAAGCAAAAATTATAAATTGGTGGCGTTTCGATGCAAAATTTCCGGCAATAAAAATTTAAAGCAAAAACAAAAAAAGGGAAAAGAATCATCCAACATAGAATTTGGTACTTTTTATATCTAGTACGAAAACTTGCAACCATTATGTGTGTAAGTGTACTTTGCCGTCAGCTGTTTAGTTTGTTATGGTTTTAATTTTTACAAACAAGTTTTCGTCTCATTTCAATTCAATGATGGACGCAACAAAAATTCTGATGCAGAATGTGGATAAGACACAGGTATAGCAAATTGTGCAAAACATACAAATCGTGAAAAAAGAGTTTCTTGTTTAGCTTCCACCACTTCATCAAAAAAGGGTACTGGCCTTTGTTAACCACTTTCTGATCAGTTCTTGTGGATTTCTGAACGACTTTGCAGTGCAATGTGAGACGAAGTTTATAGAGCTGGAACGTAAACTACAAAAAGTCGAAGCAGCACTTACGATTATAGAGGCAAAGGTACTATTTAATCGTAGATAGCTACAATTTGTTTTTTATAGTTTTGATCCATTTATCACAGTTGGCTTCCATACCTGATCAGGCAAACGAACAGGCCGAAGCACAGGTAAAGCAAGCGAAATTAAACGAAAATATCTCTGAAGACAATGATGCTGTAGAAATACCATCGAAACAGATAGATGAAGATCCCAAGGGCATAATAGTCTCAGAACACACTTTATATAAGAAATTCTTTAAAATGCTGCAAGTCGGTGTGCCGGCACAGGCAATCAAGATAAAAATGCAAGTCGAAGGCTTAGACCCCAACCTCCTGGAGTAAGTAAAATTTACAAAGTGAAATACTATATCGTTAATAATAACTCTACAATCTCACAAAAATTTTAGTAACAGCAATCTGTTGATACCGTTTGACGAAAATACAAGTGACAGCAAAGAAAGTTGATGTTCATTGGATGGCAACCACTTCGTTGTGGTGGCAATAATGTGATTTAACATATTTTATAGTGTAGAACTAAAATTAAAAAAATGTAAATGTAGTTTATTAAAAAACGAAAACCGTGTACATAATTTCGAATGTGTATGCGTTTCCTATAGCAATTTGAGATTTTTCTTTGTTTGTTTTTGAATGAAATTTAATGGGAACAATACATTTACGAGACTTGAAGTTTAGTTTGAACTCACTGCTTTTTGTTTATATCGTCCTTTTCCGATAACCTGCAACGTATTTTTTACAGTATCTACGTTTACAACAATGATCCTTGCACTGCAACCGTCCATAGAATAGTTTACTTCAAATAACTTCCATCCGAGCCGTGGAACATATCACCTTTTATTTCCCTCCCCCTTATGTTCAAATTAGTTTAAAATAAGTCGAAAACATTTGGCACTTCTTGTTGATGTTAGCATTTTTAATTCAAGAAAAACTAGATTGTACTGAAAGCACTTTTTTGTAGTGATCCATTTTTTATTTTTTCAAATTTTTAAAAACTACAAAAATGTAATTTTGATAAAAAAAAAAAAATTACACTTAAGTTGAAGAGACAACATTTTAGACAACTAAAGCAGATGGTAAAATGACATTTAAAATTGGATCATTTGACCCTTGCGCTTCTTGTCTCCACCCAACTCGAAATGCTTGCAGCGCTTCAAAGGAGACTGTTTACGATACTTGCATTCAGTACATTCCATACGCAGTACAATCTTTTTGGTAGTTTTAGCCTAAAAGAGAAAAAAAAAATACATTTTTAATAAGTTTCTATATAGGCACACATGTATTTAGGTACAAGATATACAAATGTTTTTTCATTGTTTGAATTTAATGGATTTTGCGGCAGAGCTTTTGGGATTTTTATCAAAAACTTGTCTTTTCGAAACCATATAAATCCAACAAACAAATTGTTTGTTTTTATTGCATATGTTTTATCCCACCAAAGAGCCTTTGATGATAACAGCAAATTGGTTCTACAGATATGCTAGATTTTTAATATTTTTCCCAAGTGAACTTCGTTTCAGTGGCAATCCACACTTATAATAGTCATATACACCGATATTTTAGCAAAGTCCGGTTCCATTAGCCATCAAATATCCCAAAAGTTTGCGCGGGCCCGACCAAGTCTCTCTCTCTCTCCATACGATCATCGAGGCCGCTGCAGTGAGAACCTTGTTTTACCGGTTATGAATGAGCCTGCTCATGCATTAGAACCGAGGCATTTCATTTGTTTATAGGCGAAACTGACGCAAAATATCTCGCTTACTTTCCATCATAATGTTCTTACCTTCTTCCTGAAAATAGGCTTAGTTTGACCACCAAAACCTTGTTGTTTTCTGTCGTAACGACGTCTACCTTGGGCACCTTTGCGCTCTTTGGATTTCTTGTACTGGGTCACTTTGTGCAATTTGTGGCACTTGCACTTCTTACAAAACGTGCGGCGCTGTTTTGGTACGTTTACCTTAAAGAAATATAAACTATTATTTGCATTTCCTATACATATGTGCAACTATCAAGTCCGAAAATATCACAAAACATTCAGTTTCGTATCACTTGTATTTACATTTTTATGACAAAATGATTTTAATGTTACATTAATCCAACTCTGTATTACACTTTTTACTATTCACAAATTTACGTTTCTATATCTATTAAACGATGTTTTGTGATATTTAAAAATAAAAAACCATCGAAAATTCTTCAAAAAACATACCATCTTGACGAATTTCAGTTGTCAAAGAAAGAAACGAAGAGAAAGAGAAGGGCAATAACGGATACAGCGCAGCTGTCACGAACTGTCAGTTAACAGTGCTCATTAAACACAGTTACGATTAAAGCAAACAACAAATAACAGGGATGATTTTTGCACTGTGGGCTCGACACATGTTTGATTAAAATGGACAACTGTTTTAAAACTATTTTATCAAGAACTTTTTCACAATTTTTTGTCGATCATTAGTTCAGTATTTTATTTTCCGCTGAAATACTTTTTCAGGAAATAATTTTAATATGTTTTTTTTTTGTTCAAATACACAAGAACATTTAACATAAATTGCTCTAAAAACTTATTAACGTCTACATCACAGCCTATGTGATGTTAATATATATTAGTTGTCAAAATCGATGAGAATTGTCTTCTACACAGCGAGCGTCCACACAGTAATTAAGACACAAAATATCTTCATATCAGGTAGCCGTATAGCTACAACAGACATAACACCAACAAACATTTCATGTATTTTGTTTGTAGAAATACTGCAATTCTGTCACCCATTTGTTCGCGTTTGTGTATACCTTGCATCGGGATACCTTGAGCAGCTGACTACTGCTTCTAGCCATTGAACTGTCATAAGGTTTGTTAAGACAACTTATTTTAAGCAAAATGCCGAGCAGGAACATTGAATTAAAATATGGCGCGTATTTTAAAAAGTTGCATACGTTAAAAAATAATAGAAATAAAGAAATGCTTGTTCTTTTCTTGTTGAATTTTTTCACTCTAATCGTTTTTTATTTTCCCAATTTCGTCTTCTTCGTACATGTATTATATTGCAAAATTCAAATCATTATCAGCATACTCCAAGTTATTGTCTGATTTACTGTCTTCATTTATTGTCATGACAGTGATTCAGACAATTGAAAAATTTTAATGTATTAACGAAAAAGTTTTTACTGTAACAGGAAGGTTTTTTGTGCTTTTTGTTTTGATATTAGGTCATCTGTCTCATCCCCATAACTCGCATGTATGTAATATTTTGACCAGTTTTCACAACTTATCGATAGATTCAGATAACATGTTATCATAAGGTTTATTTTTGTTTATTCAAGAAGGACATTCATAATTAATTACTTAAATTATTAGGCGGGTACAATAATTTTTCGATAACAAAAATTTTTGTTGTATTTTTTGTCCAACTAAGAAAAAAATTATTAAAGAATTATTATATTCTTTCACCGGTATTCATAAAAAATAAAACATTGTTGAAACACATTTTACGACAAATTGTTCGTATAAATTTTTTTCTAAAATGTATTTGAGCAACGTTTTATTTTTTATGAATACCGGTGTTTGTATACAGTGAATACATTTCAGAATATTTAGTTTCATGTGCGTCAATTAAAATCATATTTTTTTATAAAATGAGTGTATTCACGAATACTTGTTTTAATTCATCATGCATTATTCGGATTTAATTCGTTTCATATATTGAACAAATCTCCATTTATAAACTTAATTAAAGGAGGATAATTCTTTTACAGCTCTGTCTACGTCATACCCTGTTCAGATAGACATTTTTTAATTGAGGTAATACCCTGTTTATTAACAAAATTTGTTTTCTGTTCAAATATATAAAATTTAATTAATGCAATAAGCACTTGCCAGTAGAGAAAAAATCTGCCTACACTTTAGGTGCCAAAATTTCAGAGCCTTTATATAAAATGAAATATAGAGAACTTGTGATTTATCAGAGCTTCAGTTGGCCATCGCAGTAAAGTTTGCCTCCCTAAAGTATGCTAAAGTATCTAAGAGTTTACATTTTAAGCTGTTGCATATTAATTTTACTCAAGACATGAACCAATTTTGTACTAATTGAGCAATAACAACTTATTCACTTTTTGTATGGAATATTGGGCTCAATAAACGCATTTAATGCGGGGTCCATCTGAACATACTATTTATTGGTAGTTCAGCTAAAATAAACCAGTTTGCAAAATACTTAAATTTTTATCCTGCAAACATTTCGGAGTTACAATATGTTTGCGCTTTTCTTTTAGCAGAAATCATGCTAATTTCGATTTATGTTGTTCTAAAATTTTACAAAATTTACTCGGGTTACGCGTACGTATGTATTTATTTGGGCGGACTAGTAGTTCATCTCTCACTCATGGTTCCTGGGTGAAAATGTCTCGGAATTTTCCGTAGACTATTATACGATATTTTTGAGTTTTTTTTCACCCCCACACAAATCGACCCGCCCTACTGTACATACCTGAATATGTATGTGTGTGCGTGTGTGTGTACATTGCATTGCATTCACATCCAAAATATTGTTTCATAAATAATTTCTATTTAAATTGCATCCCGTAAAATAAATACAATGTAATGCGTTTTTTGGGGGTTTGGTCTGAACGACTCACGTTAGCAACCCTTGAACTGTTTGTTTAATATACATCAGCATTGCAGCATTGTCTAGCGTGTTACATGCACACACACACACACACATGTTTAGCAGGCTGTTTTAGAGGCAAAATGTCCGCTTACAATTTTGAGAACCTATACAATTTAAAAACATGCCTTAAAGCTGCAGCCAGACGTTCAATAAGTGTCAAAATTTGTGGGAAGTTGCATACAGCTGCAGCTGTATGTAACTTAAAAGGCAATTATATTTCTAATATGCTCTATAAATCCTTTTCTAATCATTTTGTGTGTACATTATTTTCTTGACGAGATATTTGCTCGAATGCGAAACTTTTTATTAAAAACAAAGACGGTCAACTGTTCAAATGGACTTTCAAGTTGAAAGGCTTTTTGAATTGCTTTTGAAGTTGCAGAAACAAAAGTGTGCTTAGACAATGTTATGACTTTGAAGTTGGTTCCAAGATGTCTCCTTAAGGAGGCACTTAGTAAAGAATTAAAAGAACTCTTTGAACATTCGTAACTTTATGACTTAATAACGAAGAATTAAAGCTTGTCTAATTAAAAATCAGATCATTTTTTTTTTTTTTGTAGAGAAAAGTTGCGTGGTACGTACTACTTTGGAAAAATCGCATCACTATTCGTAAAAGATAATCTTCGGAAAATTTAGTCCACACACTTCCTTGTTTTTAATAGCATATACGAAGAAACTTAGTAAATACTGTTTGTATTTGCGTATATTATTTTAAGTTACAGATGGAGGACATACAATGGCACACTACGATTTTTACAGTGGCCAGCAAAAAGAAAGGTACAGCCCAACTAGATGTGTCATTTAAGCGGCATTTCATTTTAATTAGAATTATTTTGTAGGAGGGTTTGCTGCTTGTAATTTCTTTAAACCAAGATAATTTATTAAAATTTAACAATAATTTGAAAGAAGTTATTACTATGTGCGCAAGGGCGTTGGTTGCTACATAAAATGTGTTTCTTATTTAACTTAATAATTCGAGCTTGATGTCGCTTTTTTTTTAAAGCAAGTGGCCTCAACCTCAAGCTTGTTTTGTTTTTATAAAAAAAAAAAAAAATGCGGTCGGGGGACCCCCGTTAGGAACGAAGTTCCTTACGTTTTTTTTTCATCTTTGAATGTAATACAAGGTGAAATCTGTATAAAACATACAGTGTTGTTTTTGAAATTTTTAAATTTTATGGTTCTTTAAATTTTTGGAACGTTTTCCAACTAATTAATATTTATTGCTAGGTGTCTCCGCTGCTGTCAGTGGAGACACCGCCAATCATACACAATTGCTTTTCGACAGTACACCAATACATATAAACAGCTCACACGCTTTCGTGACGATTTCTACTAATTTCCACTACCAGCAAGCCGCGTTAAGGAACTTCGTTCCAAAAACAAGTGACCTCAAGATCGAATTATTAAGTTAAAATATTAAGCAATAAAGGTCGAAAAATTAGCATCAAGAAAATGAATTTCTCTTTGCTCTTTTCAAGGTATGTTCAATCTTGAATAAGATCAAAAGAAAAGATATCGAAATCTGCTTTTTTGAATGGAGCAATAATTTTTGCAGTTTCTTTAAATTATTCCACAAAAAGTAACATAAAGCTTCTGGCCACAAAAACTTTCAGCTAATCCCTAAAAATGAAATCTTGGTTTCCTTGCGGTAGTTATAAGAAATAAGTCAATAAGGCACATTTCGGAAAGCATTTCCAAAATAACCCCGCTTTATTGCTGGAATTCTTATTTAGCGCTTAGAATAATTAAAAGTTCGAAAAAGTTACTGATCTCTACGCACAACAAGCCTATACTGGCTCAGGTGTATGTCGCAAGACATGGGCAAGCAAACCCCTCCAATCAACCTACTGATCTCTAGAACATTTCGGAAAAGCTCTTTGCGATTCCACTGTATGTGTATGCATACATACATACAATATTTATAACTGAAACAACACAGGGTACGTCACAAAATTCAGTTTTTCCCAAACAATAGATCTCTACGAAAGAGACTGCGACGTATGATTAATTTGTTTGTTCAGACATTTGTAATTAACAATTATACGCTAAATAATGAAGAACAGGGTAAAAGAACAGCACTGCTTGTATCGGAGAATTTTTATTGTGACAAGCGAACGAGAAAAGTGGAAATCTAAAGCTTTTTAAGTTAGACTGTGTCCCCATAGCAGATTTGCATTGAAATTGTAAAAAAAAAAAATTCGAAGTCTTGCAAGATTTCATTTCATTAATAAAAGTCATTTTTGTGAGCTGTTCCACAGAGCAAATTGGCGAGCACGCCATGCCTAAGTGCATTTTAGACTTACCAGATATGACTTGGAATTCCGCATTTACTAGATTTGGCGTACGCTATAAATGAATTAAAAAAAAAATCTCTTGAAAACAGAAACCTTTCACTAAACCTTTCGCTACCAAACAAGAAACATGTTGAAAATTAGACGTCATAAATATCATGGGGCGAATTGGTTGTAAGAGCGAAAAAAATGCTAAATAAAAACTTCATCTACCCTGAGCCAGTATTTTCCTAAATTTATCCCGGTTCGCAAAAAGTTTTTCTTCGTAGATTTGAATCATGTCAGTGATAATACGCAAAGTTGCTGTGCGAAAAGTGAAAACTCCGTCCAAGTAACAGACATTTGGAAAAGAAACAGTGATACAAATTGGAAGTGAAGAAATAAAGATCGAAAACGAATCAAAGGCTTAGCAGCTCAAAGCCGAAATTTTGGGTGCTGACAACTATCGAGGCAGATACGAAACAGCTAATTGTTTTCCAACCAATAAGTCTTCAACATTTGCTTTTCGTATCTTCTTTATATATAGCTAATCTCTTCAATTTGTTACAAATATTTTACTCGACTTATATACATACTATATTTATATTTATGTTATTTTTTATATTATGTTTATTTTACTCGACAATAATTAAACATTTTTATGTACAAAAAATTCGTCTAAAAACCATCAAAGAATATCAATAATTGGTTATAATTTTTATTTTATTTTTATCACAAGCATTCCTCATGGTTTTTTATTATAAATTCTTTGATTTTCTTATCAAAACTGAAAGAAATATTGATGTTTTGGTGTTAAAAAAAACTTGAACCATTTAGTATTAAAATACCCTCGTTGGGACACATTTTTCCGAATATGTATACCCTTTTTGTGCTACGTTTTAAAATTTTCTAAAGCCAACCCTGTCCGAACTATGAAGGTGCTATTTAATACCTTTGTAAATTAATATATCGACTTTTGGTTTGGCTTTGAAGTTGAATTTCACTTTTGTTGAGACGAGTTGTACCTTTAAAGCAACTAAATGAAATAATAACAAAAATTTGCAATTACATGCGACTTTTTTTTTGTTTTTAGTTATGTACGCAAAATGTTGTATGCATACTTTTGTCACCCACTCTATGTACATATCTGGGTACGTACGTACATGTGTTAAAATCTGAAATACAGATAAGTACACATGTATGTATGCATTTGCAACGGGTGCTCCATTTATTTTTATTTTTTAATGACCGCTATTGGTAAATAGTTCTCGTAACTTACATACACACCGAGGCGAATTCATGCAAGGTGAACTTTGCAGCACAGGTGACTATTTTTTTGCTTGTTGCATAAAAATAGCTCTTGCATGTCAAATTCTTTTTTTTTTTTTTTGCTTACAAAAATTTGGTGCAATTTTGTTCTAAAGATTTTTGGTGGTAGAAAAGTTTTGTGACAATATTTTATTTTTATTTTCGTAGTGTTTAAAGCACAAATATAACTTTTAAAGTGTTTAGCAAATATACAGACCTTGACAACAAAAATCACTTTACACTAACAAAAGCATGTGTTAGTATGTGTGTGCTGTGCGGCGAATTCTAAAGCACTTACCTGGTAATCAATCTGCCTTGCATACACATATAACGTACGTACATATATATTATTAAGGTACGTAAATATGTATGCAAATATAGACAGTTGTACATACCTACACATGTACGTATGAAGGTTGACGAAAGTTAATATTTTTCAATAGATACGGTTATTGAGAAACTCGATGTGGGCAGATAGGAAAATAAGGCAATCGCTATCACAGTACAGTGTCCTCAAATATACACAATTAATTCGAGGAATTTGTTATAGCGAAGTTATTTATATTGATGTTGAGCTGTATTTGTTGTGAAATCAGTGCTTGGGTGCTGCTCTTTAAAAAAAAATTAGAAGCATATTTAAATGTATGTAACTACTAGTTAAAATTAGGAAGCTTAGGGAAGCTCGAAAGAAAATGGAAACATTTAAGGCGAACCGTCGGCATAAAGATACGAATTGATCACCCTTTACTATTAAGAAAAAATTTCTGATCAGTCTATTGGATGCAAGTAAATTCATTCATATACATAAATGGGCGCGTAGGTATGTACATACATACGTATTTATGTCTTATCACATGTATGTATGTGTACATTCTTCAGTTGCAACCAGGGGCCAAATTCTGGCACTCGTGATTGAACGATTTCGTTATAGAATGCTGTGTGTTTGTTGTTCATTTTGTTTTTGCTCTACATTGTTTTTATTATCGAGTATATTCGATCACGAATGCCAGAATCCAGCTCCAGAAAGCAAATTCGTATCTTATTGATTACAACCATTTATGTACATACATATGTATGTACACAATTAGTACGCGCAAGCACATTCACATGTACATTTGCACCCAGCGGGAAATAAGGGCCTTTGAGAAAGCCTCTCAACAAAAACAGCCTTTTAAAGTTTTCTAAAGTTGGAACGGACATGTCACCACGAAGGGTGTGATGTAGGTTGCAACATGCAAAGTTGATCAACAAAAATGCTGTAAAGCTTCTTCACTCAGGCAAGCTGATGTCAAGACGACACAAAGCATGTGGTGGTTCTTAGAACACTATGATCAGAAAGCGACGAGCACTGGCGAAAAATCAGTTGTAGCAACGAATTATCTATAATAAATTATGATATGATAATTATATATATGTATGCATATATATATATATATATATGTATATATATATATATATATATATATATATATATATATATATATATATATATATATATATATATATATATATATATATATATATATATATATATATATATATATATATATATATATATATATATATATATATATATATATATATATATATATATATATATATATATATATATATATATATATATATATATATATATATATATATATATATATATATATATATATATATATATATATATATATATATATATATATATATATATATATATATATATATATATATATATATATATATATATATATATATATATATATATATATATATATATATATATATATATATATATATATATATATATATATATATATATATATATATATATATATATATATATATATATATATATATATATATATATATATATATATATATATATATATATATATATATATATATATATATATATATATATATATATATATATATATATATATATATATATATATATATATATATATATATATATATATATATATATATATATATATATATATATATATATATATATATATATATATATATATATACATATATATATATATATATATATATATATATATATATATATATATATATATATATATATATATATATATATATATATATATATATATATATATATATATATATATATATATACATATATATATATATATATGCATACATATATATAATTATCATATCATAATTTATTATAGATAATTCGTTGCTACAACTGATTTTTCGCCAGTGCTCGTCGCTTTCTGATCATAGTGTTCTAAGAACCACCACATGCTTTGTGTCGTCTTGACATCAGCTTGCCTGAGTGAAGAAGCTTTACAGCATTTTTGTTGATCAACTTTGCATGTTGCAACCTACATCACACCCTTCGTGGTGACATGTCCGTTCCAACTTTAGAAAACTTTAAAAGGCTGTTTTTGTTGAGAGGCTTTCTCAAAGGCCCTTATTTCCCGCTGGGTGCAAATGTACATGTGAATGTGCTTGCGCGTACTAATTGTGTACATACATATGTATGTACATAAATGGTTGTAATCAATAAGATACGAATTTGCTTTCTGGAGCTGGATTCTGGCATTCGTGATCGAATATACTCGATAATAAAAACAATGTAGAGCAAAAACAAAATGAACAACAAACACACAGCATTCTATAACGAAATCGTTCAATCACGAGTGCCAGAATTTGGCCCCTGGTTGCAACTGAAGAATGTACACATACATACATGTGATAAGACATAAATACGTATGTATGTACATACCTACGCGCCCATTTATGTATATGAATGAATTTACTTGCATCCAATAGACTGATCAGAAATTTTTTCTTAATAGTAAAGGGTGATCAATTCGTATCTTTATGCCGACGGTTCGCCTTAAATGTTTCCATTTTCTTTCGAGCTTCCCTAAGCTTCCTAATTTTAACTAGTAGTTACATACATTTAAATATGCTTCTAATTTTTTTTTAAAGAGCAGCACCCAAGCACTGATTTCACAACAAATACAGCTCAACATCAATATAAATAACTTCGCTATAACAAATTCCTCGAATTAATTGTGTATATTTGAGGACACTGTACTGTGATAGCGATTGCCTTATTTTCCTATCTGCCCACATCGAGTTTCTCAATAACCGTATCTATTGAAAAATATTAACTTTCGTCAACCTTCATACGTACATGTGTAGGTATGTACAACTGTCTATATTTGCATACATATTTACGTACCTTAATAATATATATGTACGTACGTTATATGTGTATGCAAGGCAGATTGATTACCAGGTAAGTGCTTTAGAATTCGCCGCACAGCACACACATACTAACACATGCTTTTGTTAGTGTAAAGTGATTTTTGTTGTCAAGGTCTGTATATTTGCTAAACACTTTAAAAGTTATATTTGTGCTTTAAACACTACGAAAATAAAAATAAAATATTGTCACAAAACTTTTCTACCACCAAAAATCTTTAGAACAAAATTGCACCAAATTTTTGTAAGCAAAAAAAAAAAAAAAGAATTTGACATGCAAGAGCTATTTTTATGCAACAAGCAAAAAAATAGTCACCTGTGCTGCAAAGTTCACCTTGCATGAATTCGCCTCGGTGTGTATGTAAGTTACGAGAACTATTTACCAATAGCGGTCATTAAAAAATAAAAATAAATGGAGCACCCGTTGCAAATGCATACATACATGTGTACTTATCTGTATTTCAGATTTTAACACATGTACGTACGTACCCAGATATGTACATAGAGTGGGTGACAAAAGTATGCATACAACATTTTGCGTACATAACTAAAAACAAAAAAAAAGTCGCATGTAATTGCAAATTTTTGTTATTATTTCATTTAGTTGCTTTAAAGGTACAACTCGTCTCAACAAAAGTGAAATTCAACTTCAAAGCCAAACCAAAAGTCGATATATTAATTTACAAAGGTATTAAATAGCACCTTCATAGTTCGGACAGGGTTGGCTTTAGAAAATTTTAAAACGTAGCACAAAAAGGGTATACATATTCGGAAAAATGTGTCCCAACGAGGGTATTTTAATACTAAATGGTTCAAGTTTTTTTTAACACCAAAACATCAATATTTCTTTCAGTTTTGATAAGAAAATCAAAGAATTTATAATAAAAAACCATGAGGAATGCTTGTGATAAAAATAAAATAAAAATTATAACCAATTATTGATATTCTTTGATGGTTTTTAGACGAATTTTTTGTACATAAAAATGTTTAATTATTGTCGAGTAAAATAAACATAATATAAAAAATAACATAAATATAAATATAGTATGTATATAAGTCGAGTAAAATATTTGTAACAAATTGAAGAGATTAGCTATATATAAAGAAGATACGAAAAGCAAATGTTGAAGACTTATTGGTTGGAAAACAATTAGCTGTTTCGTATCTGCCTCGATAGTTGTCAGCACCCAAAATTTCGGCTTTGAGCTGCTAAGCCTTTGATTCGTTTTCGATCTTTATTTCTTCACTTCCAATTTGTATCACTGTTTCTTTTCCAAATGTCTGTTACTTGGACGGAGTTTTCACTTTTCGCACAGCAACTTTGCGTATTATCACTGACATGATTCAAATCTACGAAGAAAAACTTTTTGCGAACCGGGATAAATTTAGGAAAATACTGGCTCAGGGTAGATGAAGTTTTTATTTAGCATTTTTTTCGCTCTTACAACCAATTCGCCCCATGATATTTATGACGTCTAATTTTCAACATGTTTCTTGTTTGGTAGCGAAAGGTTTAGTGAAAGGTTTCTGTTTTCAAGAGATTTTTTTTTTAATTCATTTATAGCGTACGCCAAATCTAGTAAATGCGGAATTCCAAGTCATATCTGGTAAGTCTAAAATGCACTTAGGCATGGCGTGCTCGCCAATTTGCTCTGTGGAACAGCTCACAAAAATGACTTTTATTAATGAAATGAAATCTTGCAAGACTTCGAATTTTTTTTTTTTACAATTTCAATGCAAATCTGCTATGGGGACACAGTCTAACTTAAAAAGCTTTAGATTTCCACTTTTCTCGTTCGCTTGTCACAATAAAAATTCTCCGATACAAGCAGTGCTGTTCTTTTACCCTGTTCTTCATTATTTAGCGTATAATTGTTAATTACAAATGTCTGAACAAACAAATTAATCATACGTCGCAGTCTCTTTCGTAGAGATCTATTGTTTGGGAAAAACTGAATTTTGTGACGTACCCTGTGTTGTTTCAGTTATAAATATTGTATGTATGTATGCATACACATACAGTGGAATCGCAAAGAGCTTTTCCGAAATGTTCTAGAGATCAGTAGGTTGATTGGAGGGGTTTGCTTGCCCATGTCTTGCGACATACACCTGAGCCAGTATAGGCTTGTTGTGCGTAGAGATCAGTAACTTTTTCGAACTTTTAATTATTCTAAGCGCTAAATAAGAATTCCAGCAATAAAGCGGGGTTATTTTGGAAATGCTTTCCGAAATGTGCCTTATTGACTTATTTCTTATAACTACCGCAAGGAAACCAAGATTTCATTTTTAGGGATTAGCTGAAAGTTTTTGTGGCCAGAAGCTTTATGTTACTTTTTGTGGAATAATTTAAAGAAACTGCAAAAATTATTGCTCCATTCAAAAAAGCAGATTTCGATATCTTTTCTTTTGATCTTATTCAAGATTGAACATACCTTGAAAAGAGCAAAGAGAAATTCATTTTCTTGATGCTAATTTTTCGACCTTTATTGCTTAATATTTTAACTTAATAATTCGATCTTGAGGTCACTTGTTTTTGGAACGAAGTTCCTTAACGCGGCTTGCTGGTAGTGGAAATTAGTAGAAATCGTCACGAAAGCGTGTGAGCTGTTTATATGTATTGGTGTACTGTCGAAAAGCAATTGTGTATGATTGGCGGTGTCTCCACTGACAGCAGCGGAGACACCTAGCAATAAATATTAATTAGTTGGAAAACGTTCCAAAAATTTAAAGAACCATAAAATTTAAAAATTTCAAAAACAACACTGTATGTTTTATACAGATTTCACCTTGTATTACATTCAAAGATGAAAAAAAAACGTAAGGAACTTCGTTCCTAACGGGGGTCCCCCGACCGCATTTTTTTTTTTTTTTTATAAAAACAAAACAAGCTTGAGGTTGAGGCCACTTGCTTTAAAAAAAAGCGACATCAAGCTCGAATTATTAAG